>LR738709.1:423583924-423771729 GCA_902687465.1 Secale cereale
GGGGGGGGGGTCGGCCTGGGAGCGCTGAGGCGTTGACCTCGCTCGATCGGATCTGGCGACGGCTGGCTTCCGTTCGAAAGGAAGGCGGCGGCGGTTGGCTTCGAGGCCGGCGAGATTTCTGCGGGGAGGAAAACGAGGAGGGGACAGGAAAGTGGCAAAAGGATCTGGTTTAGCCCCAAAAATTAAGGGAAGATTGGGGAAGAAGTTAGGGACGCCCAAAATGGACATAGGGGTCTATTTATATGGTAGGAGCTAGGGTTTGAGGGATTTGGGTGTTTTTGAGCCCTCCGATCACGATCCGACAGATCTGATCGCGAGGGGAGTTAGGATGGGCCTAGGGAAGGTTAGTGGGCTGTTGGAGAGGTGCCTTGGACCTCAAAGCGGAGGCACTTTGAGCCCACACGAAAAACTGTTGGGATAGCAAACAGACTCGAAACGCGACGAGATTTGACAGGCGGGTCTCACACAACAAAACAATAACACACGACAAGTCTCGCGCCACACCGGTAACGTTACACGACCAAACAACAAAGTAGGTCTACGGGACGCCACGGACACGTGAGGGAGCACCGGAACGCGAAACGGACAACGGAAGGAACGCGCGGAACCGGATGCAACCGACAACACAAATGCAATGCGATGCACATGACTATATGATATGAATGAATGCCACACACGCACACAACAAAATGACGAAAACCCAAAAGACAAAGAACCCGAAAAGGAATAGATGAAGCCGGAGATATATTATATGCCCAAAAGGGAAAGTATTACATCCGGGGCATTACAATAACACAATATATATCTTAATTAAATTAATGCATATGTTTATTGGTAATGGGTGGAAGGCTTGGCCTTCTGCTTGGTGTTTTGCTCCACTCATGCTACCTTAGGACCCGATAAACCGGTGTTATGTTCCTTGATTTTGCGTTCCTAACACGGTTGGGGTTTATGGCCCCCTCGATAATTTGCACTGCTTAAAGCTTTTCCAGCAAGACCCAACTTTGGTACTACATTTTCCTAACAACTAAAACTTGCATTGGGAGTTATAAACCCGAGTTCTTAATTAACAACCCAGGCCAATGCTCCCCATGAGTGTTGGTCCAAACTGGGCGGACTGCAGGGCCGCCTTGGGGAAACCCGAGGTATTTGGTATATACCTGTAGGCTGACCTATCCGGTCGTGGCTGAGACGAGATACGCACGGCTACTATCAGGGTGTCGGCACGCGGGAGGTCCTGCTAGATTATTTTTACCTTTGTCGAAATATCTTGAGCACGGGATTCCAAGAATACTCGGGTCTTCCCAACATGGAGTTGCGACTCCGCGGATCGTGAGCTTGTGACAGGCTAAGTTAGGACACCCCTGCAGGGTTATGAACTTCCGAAAGCCGTGCCCGCGGTTATGTGGTAGATGGGAATTTGTTAATATCTGGTTGTAGATAAACTGACACCATATACTTAAGAATACACTATCTGTGTGAGTAACCGTGATGGTCTCTTTTCGAAGAGGTTTTCGGAAAGTGAACACGGTGGGGTTATGCTTGAACGTGAGAAGCTAGGATCACTTATTGGTCCTCTTTGGCGACCGTTGGCACATATCCTCATCTCTCTATGAATTTGTAAGCTAGTTTCTTAGTGGTTGTTGCACCCACTTTGTTACCTCTCCACACCTAAAAGGCTTTGTTAGTTTTGATACCCGGGAATGGGATTGCTGAGTCCTTGTGACTCACAGATTACAACACACACTAGATGCAGGTACAACAGAGTACGACGCATGAGATGGACAAGAAATTTTACTGGGAGTTCGATGAAGAGCGTGGTCGTATGTATATGACGTATCCCGACGATCACTAGTGGTTCCTACTAGGGGCGATCATGACTTGTGGTTGTGGTATCTTTTCTCGTTTGATTTTCTCCGTACTCGGACCCTACGTTATTTGGATGAATGTATGCTATTGCATTAATTGTGTGACGTGGCGAGTGTAAGCCAACTATTTTTACTCTTTCATCCTTGTTCATTACATGAGTTGTGCAAAGATACCACGCTTGCGATCATTCCAGAATGCGCTTATGTCTCTAACTCGTGCCTCGACACGTACGAGATATAGTCGCATCCTGGGAATTACAGATAGTATATTCATATGTGAATCTTCTCTTCCCTTATTAATTCTTTCATGAGTTGCATCATTGACCAACGCTATGTTTGTCAATCTCCAATAAAAATTTCTACTTATACTTTTCCTTATGTGGTGCTATCACCCACCATAAGATTAGCATACGATCTTCTTAATTTTATTTCCTTTCTTTTATTGCAACAAGAAAGTAAAGAAATCAAAAACTCAAACTAAACTTTATTATATATCTCGCACACGATTACAAGGATAGATCACTAAACAAACTCTCGAAAAGAAATGATTGAACTAAAGTTTCATTCATTCTAAAGCAAAAGATCAAACTAAAATAAGTAAAGGTAAAAGGATAGTGGGGATGATATGACACTGGGGAACCTCCCCCAAGCTTGGCGGAAGCCAAGGGGAGCGCCCATACCCGATACTCAATTTTCTTTTGATGATGAAGAAGATGGTTGTGGTGATGAAGTAGTATTCTCCAATATAACCATGACTTGATCCATCAAACCTTGAATCTCACGAAGGGCCAGATGAAATAACTCACTTTTTTTCTTCGCCTCAGCCATTATGTGTTTATTTTCCGGGCCCCACGGGTTTATTCCTGCACTATTTTCTCTTGGGCGAGATATGTCCCAATTGGACGGTATGTGCCTACGAGGAGTATTCTCGAACCCATAATTGTGAATCAAATTGCAAAAATTGTTACGATGTAACCTGTGTAAGGGCCTCTTCGATGGGAGTTCTTCTTGCATTTCCAGGTTCGCTTGATTGTTTAATGTTCCCATGGCTTGATGAGGATTAGGGTGAGTAGAGATGCTAGCTAGTGTGCCTCTCTCGGAGGCCGGAGAGTGAACCACAAAATGATTTTCCTCCTCTTCCTCCATAGCAACCTCTTCAGCTTCATCTGTCCTTAGATCCTCCTGGACCACCCCTGTGTCTTCTCCTCCATTGTTGAAGGGTGATGGAGACATGGTGTTGGTCTAGCTGAATCTGTCAGAAAACAGCAAGGAAAAGAAAGAGAAGATTTCTCCGCGATACGGTGGTCAATAGGTTCGGGGGGGGGGGGGTATATAAATATATTTTTATCTTGAGAAATAAGCAAACGGAAGAAAAACATTGTTCGGAAGGTGCTCCAGGTGGGCACAACCCACCTGGGCGCGCCTGGTGTCTTGTGCTTGCCAAGGTACGCTTCTTGGAAGTTTCTTATTTTCCTAATTTTCTAAATTTTCCAAAACTGACAAAAAATATTTTCGCGGATTTTTCGGAGTCCGTTTACCTACAGTATCACATACCTCCTTATTTTCATGATTCTGCAGTGTTCCGGAAGGACTCTTTTATGTGTTCTTCTGGTGTCAAAGTTTGGATAATATTGCTTTCAACATTAACGGGCGTACCTGAGATATAATGTTTTATTCGTTGCCCATTAACAACCTTCGGGTTAGTACCTTCGGCATTATTTATTTTGATAGCTCCAGGCCAATAAACCTCCTCGATGACATAGGGGCCTTCCCATTTAGAGAGGAGTTTTCCTGCAAAGAATCTAAAACGAGAGTTGTACAAAAGAACATATTCTCCAACTTTGAACTCACGCTTTTGGATTCTTTTATCATGCCATCTTTTAACTTTTTCTTTAAATAACTTGGCATTTTCATAAGCTTGGGTTCTCCATTCATCTAATGAGCTAATATCAAATAACCTCTTTTCACCAGCAAGTTTGAAATCATAGTTGAGTTCCTTGATTGCCTAATATTCCTTATGTTCTAATTCAAGAGGTAAATGACAAGCTTTTCCATAAACCACTTTATAAGAAGACATACCCATAGGAATTTTATAAGTTGTTTTGTAGGCCCAAAGTGCATCATCTAATTTCTTAGACCAATTATTCCTGGACCTATTGACAGTCTTTTGCAAAATTAATTTTATTTCTCTACTGCTAAGATCAACTTGACCACTAGACTGAGGATGATAAGGTGATGCAATTCTATGGTTAACATCATACTTGGCAAGCATTTTACGGAAAGCACCATTAATAAAGTGTTTACCACCATCAGTCATTAAATATCTAGGAACTCCAAACCTTGGGGAAATAACTTCATTAAGCATTTTAATAGAGATGTTGTGATCAGCACTACTGGTTGGAATAGCTTCTACCCATTTAGTAACATAATCAACAACAACCAAAATATGTGTATACCCATTAGAGGAAGGAAAAGGTCGCATGTAATCAAATCCCCAAACATCAAATGGTTCAACAACAAGTGAATAATTCATAGGCATTTCTTGACGCTTACCGATATTACCTATTCTTTGACATTCATCACAAGATAAGACGAACTTATGGGCATCCTTGAAGAGAGTAGGCCAATAAAATCCAGATTGCAATACCTTGTAAGCAGTTCTATCTCCAGCATGATTCCCTCCGTATGCTTCAGAGTGACATTTCCGAAGGATTTGTCCCTGTTCATCTCAGGCACACAACGTCTAATAATACCATCTACTCCTTCTTTATAAAGATGTGGGTCATCCCAAAAGTAGTGCCTTAAATCATAAAATATTTTTTTCCTTTTGTTGGTATGTAAATCTAGGTGGTAAATATTTAGCAACCATGTAATTAGCATAGTCAGCATACCAAGGAGTATTATGAGCAACATTTATTGCAGCTAACTGCTCATCAGGAAAACTGTCATCAATAGGTAGTGGGTCATCAAGCACATTTTCAAGGCTAGACAAGTTATCAGCTACGGGGTTCTCAGCTATCACTAATATGCAAATCAAATTCTTGTAGCAAGAGAAACCATCGAATAAATCTACGTTTAACATCTTTCTTTTCCATAAGATATTTAATGTCAGCATGGTCAGTGTGAACAATTACTTTTTAATCAACAATGTAAGATCTAAATTTGTCACAAGAAAACACCACTGCTAGGAATTCCTTTTCAGTAGCAGCATAATTCTTTTGAGCATTGTCTAGAGTTTTACTAGCATAATGCATAACATTCAGTTTCTTATCAACTCTTTGTCCAAGAACATCAGCAATAGCATAATCACTAGCATCACACATAATTTCAAAAGGCAAGTTTCAATTAGGTGGTTGAACAATAGGTGTAGAAATTAAGGCTTTCTTGAGTGTTTCAAAGGCTTCTAAACAATCATCATCAAAAATAAAAGGAACATCCTTTTGCAAAAGGTTTGTAAGAGGCCTAGAAATTTTAGAAAAGTCTTTGATAAATCTCCTATAGGAACCAGCATGACCTAGGAAACTATGAATACCTTTGATATCCTTAGGACATGTCATTTTCTCAATTGCATCAACCTTAGCTTTATCCACTTCAATACCCTTTTCAGAAATCTTATGACCCAAGACAATACCTTCATTAACCATAAAGTGGCACTTATCCCAATTCAAGACAAGATTTGTTTGTTTACATTTCTGCAAAACTCGATCAAGATTGCTTAACAATAATCAAAAGACTTCCAATAAACAGAGAAGTCATCCATGAAAACCTCTACAATCTTTTCACAAAATTCAGAGAATATAGCAGTCATACATCTTTGAAAGGTAGTAGGTGAATTGCATAAACCAAAAGACATACGTCTATACGCATAAGTTCCAAAGGGACAAGTAAAAGTGGTCTTTTCTTGATCAGGTTGAGAAACATGTATTTGTGAAAAAACAGAGTATCCATCAAGGAAGCAAAAGTGTGTGTGCTTAGACAATATCTCTAGCATTTGATTAATAAAGGCAAGGAGTAATGATCTTTTCTAGTTGCTTTATTTAATTTTCTAAAATCAGTTACCATTCTATAGCATGTAACAATTCTTTGTGGAATAAGTTCATTCTTATCATTAGGAACAACAGAAATACCTCCCTTCTTAGGAACACAATGAACATGCCTTACCCATCTACTATCAGCTATAGGATAGATTATACCTGCTTCCAGAAGTTTTAATATTTCTGTTCTTACCACTTCTTTCATCTTCGGATTTAACCGACGTTGATGATCAACAACGGGTTTAGCATAAGGTTACATATTAATATTGTGCTGACATAGAGTGGGACTAATGCCCGTTAAATTATCAAGAGTATATCCAATAGCAGCTCGGTGCTTCCTTAAAACTTTCAACAATCTTTCTTCTTCATGTTCTGAAAGGTTAGCACTAATAATAACATGATATATCTTATTTTCATCAAGATAAGCATATTTCAAAGTGTCTGGCAATTGTTTTAATTCAAGCGTAGGATCACCTTTAGGTGGAGGAGGACCTCCTAGAGTTTCAACAAGCAAATTGTGTTTAAGCAGAGGACGTTGTTCAAAGAAAATATCATCTATTTCATGCATATGTAAATCATTTTCATGGTCTAGCAAATATTGTTTTAGAGGATCAATAGGAGGCACAAAAATAGAAGCAAGACCAATTATTTCATCCTTACTAGGCAATTCTTTTCCATGAAGCTTTCTACTAAACTTGGAGAAATTAAATTCATGAGACTCATCACCAAAACTAACACCGACAATTTGTTTCTCACAATCTATTCTAGCATTAACGGTGTTCAAGAAAGCTCTACCGAAGATAATGGGATAGAAGTCCAAGAACAAGAAAATCAGTAGGGTATTTTATTTTCCCACACAAGACTTCAACATCTCGAACAATCCCAATTGGTGATATAGTATCTCTATTAGCAAGTTCAATAGTAACATCTATGTCTTCTATCTCTGCAGGTGCTATGTCATTCATAATTTCTTGGTATAAGGAGTAGGGAATAGCACTCACACTAGCACCTATGTCACATAAACCATGATAAGAGTGATCCCCTATTTTAACTGAGACAACGGGCATGCCAACAACAGGTTTGTGTTTATCCTTTTTATCAGGTTTGGCAATTCTAGCAGCTTCTTCACAGAAGTAAATAACATGACCATCTATATTTTCTTCCAAGAGATCCTTAACCATAGAAATATTAGGTTCTACTTTAATTTGTTCATCTGGTTTACGTATTCTAATATAACTTTTGTTAACCACAGTTCAGACTTTAGCATGTTCCTTTATCCTAATAGGGAAAGGTGGTTTTTCAATATAAGCAGTAGGAACAACTGGATCAACATTATAAAGTATAGTTTCTTCCTTAGCCAGTACCGGTTCTTTAATTTCTTATTTAATAGGTGGGTGATATTTAAACCACTTCTCTTTAAGGAGATCAACATGAGTAGCAAATGATTCACAAAAGGAGGCTAGTATCTCAGAGTCAAGTCCATATTTAGTGCTAAACTTCTGAAAAGCATCGGTATTCATAAAATATTTAACACAATCATACTTAAGCTTAATACCTAACTCTTTACCTTCGTCGAGTTCCTAATCTTCAGAGTTGCATTTAATTCTTTCCAAAAGATCCCACCGGAATTCAATAGTCTTCTGTATAAAAGAACCAACACATGAAGTATCAAGCATGGATCGATCATTATGAGAAAGTCGAGCATTAAAATTCTGAATAATATTTTCTCTTGAGAGATCATGATTGGGGCATGAATATAACATTGATTTAAGCCTCCCCCAAGCTAGAGCGATACTTTCTCCTTCACGAGGCCAAAAATTATAGATGTAATTCCAGTCACGATGAACTAGATGCATATGATTTCTTTTTGGTGAAACTCCAATTTCAGTCGATTCCAGTTCCAAGCTCCAATATCATCGCATAGCCTATACCATGCTAATGATTTTCCCTTCAAAGATAAATGAAAACCATTCTTCATAACTACATCTCCGGGTAAACCTGCAAGCTTAAACAATCCACAAATTTGTTCCACATATATCAAGTGCATATCAGGATGTTCGGTTCCGTCTCCTGCATAAGGATTAACTAGCAGTTGTTCTATCATACCCGAAGACATTCATATTCAATATTTTCAGTAGGTGGAGTAGGCTGAGGGATAGCTAATTTTGGTTACGGCCGAGGTGAAGATACCCCGAACAAACCCCTCAAAAGATTGTTCTCCATAGTAACAAGTGATATAAATTTCAGCACACTATATGAATGTTTCCATACCAATTTCCACTTACCAAAGGTGCTTCACTCCCTGGCAACGGCGCCAGAAAATAGCCTTGATGACCCACAAGTATAGGGGGTCAATTGTAGCTCTTTTCGATAAGTAAGAGTATCGAACCCAATGAGGAGCAGAAGGAAATGACAAGTGGTTTTCAGCAAGGTAATGTCTGCAAGTGCTGAAATTGTAAGTAACAGAGTAGTTTGATAGCAAGATATTTTTGTAACGAGCAAGTAATGTTAGTAGTACAAAAGTGCAGCAAGGTAGCCCAATCCTTTTGAGGCAAAGGACATGCCAAAATAGTCTCTTATAATAAGCAAAGTGTTTTAAGGGTACACGGGAATTTCATCTAGTCACTTTCACCATGTTGGTTCGATTCGTGTTCGCTACTTTGATAATTTGATATGTGGGTGGATTGGTGCTTAGGTGCTGTTCTTACTTGAACAAACCTCCTACTTATGATTAACCCTCCCGCAAGCATCCACAACTACATGAAAAGTATTAAGAATAAATTCTAACCATAGCATTAAACTTTTGGATCCAATCGGTCCCTTACGGAATAGCGCATAAACTCGGGTTTAAGCTTCTGTCACTGTCGCAACCCATCTTCTAATTACTACTCCACAATGTATTCCCTGAGGCCCAAATATGGTGAAGTGTCATGTAGTCTACGTTCACCTGACACCACTAAGGGAATCACAACATACGTACTATCAAAATATCGAACACACATCAAGTTCACATGATTACTTGCAACATGATTTCTCCCGTGACCTCAAGAACAAAGGTAACTACACAAAAAATATAATCATGCTCAAGATTAGAGGGTTATTAAATAGCATAATGGATCTGAACATATAATCTTCCACCAAATAAACCATATAGTAATCAGCTACAAGATGTAATCAACACTACTAGTCACCCACAAGCACCAATCTATAGTTCCAGTAACAAGATTGAACACAAGAGATGAACTAGGGTTTGAGATGAGATGGTGTTGTTGAATATGTTGATGGAGATAGCCCTCCCCAAGATGGGAGAGTTGTTGGTGATGATGATGGCGATGATTTCCCCTTCCGAGAGGGAAGTTTCCCCCACGGAATCGTTCCGCCGAAGGGTAAAAGTGCTCATGCCCAAGTTTCGCCTCGAGACGGCAGCGCTCCGTCCCGAAAGTCCTCTCCTTATTTTCTAGGTCAAAATAACTTATATACCAGAAGGGGGACACCGGAGGTGGGCCTGGGTGAGCACAACCCACCAGGGCGCGCCTGGGCTCCCTCGCGTGCCCAGGTGGGTTGTGCCCACCTGGTGGGCCCCCTCTGGTACTTATTTGCTCCAATAGTCCTCAAATATTCCATAAAAAAATCTCCATGAAGTTTCTACTTGTTTGGAGTTGTGCAGAATAGGTGTCCTGACGTAGCTTTTTCAGGTCCAGATTTCCAGCTACCGGAATTCTCCCTCTTGGTACATACCTTGCAAATTAT
The DNA here is from genome assembly GCA_902687465.1 of Secale cereale. Lineage (NCBI taxonomy): Eukaryota > Viridiplantae > Streptophyta > Magnoliopsida > Poales > Poaceae > Secale > Secale cereale. The sequence continues at coordinate 423,593,577 of LR738709.1, forward strand.
GACAGAAAGGCATCAGAATTACTCCAAAAGGCATTATTATGCATAAAAACATCATAAATAATAGTAAGAGAACATGATGCAAAATGGACGTATGAACTAGAATGGACGTATCAACTAACTCCAAAAAGCATTGTTAAGTTTTGTGTGGATGAAGTGTTCGAAGATCGAGGATGTATTGATATGAGAAGAATGGGGAGAGGCACGAGCTCAAGCTTGGGGATGCCCGAGGCACCCCAAGTAATTATTCAAGGAGACTCGAGCGTCTAAGCTTGGGGATGCCTCAGAAGGCATCCCATCTTTATTCGACAATTATCGGTATGTCTCAGTTTTTGTTTTGTTCACATGATATGCGTAAATCTTGGAGCGTCGTGTGCCTTTTCTTTTTATTTTAATAATGCATCATGCCGGTATGAGATAGTCCTTGGTTTAATTATAGAATGCTCTTTGCACTTCACTTATATCTTTTGAGTATGGCTTTATAGAATGCTTCATGTGCTTCACTTATATTATTTGAAGTTTGGATTGCCTGTTTCTCTACACATAAAAAACCACCATTTGAAGAATGCTCTTTTGCTTCACTTATATTTGTTAGAGCATGGGCATATCTTTTGTAGAAAGAATTAAAACTATCTTGCTTCACTTATATCTATTTAAAGAGTTGACATGAATTGGTCATTCACATGGTCAGGGCCGTCTCCAGAAATTTGGGGCCCCGGGACGAATCAAAAAATAGTCCTAAAATTTGAAAAAATCATATAACTAAAGAAGTTTTCAGAGAATACCTCCGATTGCAGTGGCCAAATAATACTTCATAGCTATCCAAGGAAAACCTCATGCAAAAACATACATAAATTTTCTTGGCACACAATATATGAAGAATTAATGGAAACTCAATGCCTGATCAAACCAAATAGCTTAAACATGGTAAAAAAAATACAAATAATAATAAGGGATACAAAAGATACCAAATCAATAGTTTGCTTCATCCATTCCTCTCATATGTGTAGACACTTCTGTTGTCGATGGGCGCCAATGAAAATGATGTCATCATCATATTTTTCTGTAACATGAAATGAAAATACATCGATTCGGGTTTAATCTTACATACACACATTTATTCTTCAGTTCAAAATTGGTGAATTGTTCAAATGCATCAATTTATAAATTAACACACACAGCATGTAAGTTCAAACTTTGAATGCATCTCCTATTGTTGCTTGCCTCTCTCGTTTGAAAAAAATTAGTAAATTACCCACTGGCCGAGGCGATGAGCAGCACCAGTGTTTCTTGGCTTTGGAGGGACAACTAGTCTTCGGTGTAGTGGAGGCAAGGCTAGCGTCCAGTGTCGATACGAAACGACACCTATGGGATCACTGGAATCCCTTCTACGATTGGCGGGCGCGAGGTTGTGCAAAGAGCGGGTCTAAGAGTCAGCATAGCGATCGTCCACCCAGGTTTAGACCGCGAGGATGCGTAATACCCTAGTCCTGCTTTGGTGTATATTTGAGTGTTCTTGAGTTCTTGAGCTAGCTACCATGCTTGTCCAGCTTTCCAGGATCCGAATCCTTCTCCAGTACGCCACGGGCCTACTTTTATAGTCAAAAGGGGCTGCCACAGTGGCACACAGGAGGTGAAAAGGTGTACAGTGCATAGGCTTATCCTATGCCATTACGGGACAAGATGCATTAAATGTGCTGCTTAGGTGTCTTTTTACTTTATCGGGGATGGAAAAGAAGCCCGTCCTGTCCATGGCCGCTTCGTTTGGTCGCGACGCGCGTCCAGGCCAGCGAAGCATGCAGGTCAGGTGGCGTGGTGGTAGGGTCTTCACGAAGATCTGCATGCCACCACATAGGTGCTTGATTAGCTGGCCCAGGAACCATGTATCGTCACGTGGGTGCCTGCCTGGGCCAGCGGGTCGGCCGCCGAGCTGGGCGGCGATGGGGCGGCAAGGGCTTGCCGCAGTTTTGCTTCTGTTCCCGGCAAGGGTCTTGCCGGGTCCTCTGTGAGTGTCCCTCGGCAAGAGGCTTGCAGGGGCTCCAGGGTGTCCTCGGCAAGGAGCCTTGTCGGGGCCTTGTGGGTGTCTTCGGCAAGGAGCCTCGCGATCGCCGTGTCATCTGGTTCTTATCTTGGGAGTCATAGACCTTTGTCTTCAAAAAGATCTGCATGCCATGACGTGGGCGCTTCCCGAGCCTTGGCTCCAATGTTGTTAATAGTGTTGGAGCTCATAGGCTTCAAGGGTGGCCGTGACGGAGGCGTTTGGGTGAATTGCCTCGGCAAGAGTTCTCGACGGGGGCGCGCAGGCCGCCCCGGCAAGAGCCCTTGCCGGGGGGAGAGCCTACCTCCTTGTTTGGTCTTCTCGTGCCATCGTCTTGGCGTTGTTCTGGTAACTCTGCGTCTCTGGCTTCCCTCCTCTGCTCTATTTATGTTTGGTCACAGGCGTGGCTATGACTACCCGTGCACAACTAAGGGGTAAAAAACAGCGCCCCTACTTTTGTGCACCGACAGGAGCCCTCAGCCCTGGGCCATTCATAAGCGCAACGCGTTGTTGGGCTAGGCCCAGAACGGTGCGCGGGCAGTAGGGTTGGACTCTTTTTACCGTAGTAACTCCTTCGGTGGTTGCGCTTCCTCACGATCTGCGCTGACGTGGGGGTCATGCATGGGGTGGTCGAGGCAGAGGCATACGAGGTCGGGGGACACCCGCGCCGTCATCATCTCCTTCGTCGTCTCCTCCTGCCTCCCCACGCGGCCATGTCAGGGACACGGCGCTGGAGTTCATGTTGCAACTGTGCAAGCCGCCGCGCAATCGCCTTCGCCTTCCTGAAGGGTTTGCGAGGGTGCTGGAGGTCAATCAACCATTGAGGCTGAGGCTTCACATGGAGGGGCGTTGCCATGGTGCCATATGGGTGAACACCAAGTTTCCCATCCCTCACGTGATGCTCCTCTGCCGAGGGTGGAAGACCTTCGCGCGTGCCCACTGCTTCGTGAACGGACACGTCCTCTGCTTCAGGCCAGCTGAGAGCGATCTGCTCCCCGTCAAAGTCTTCGGGCGCTCGAGACACATGCTAGGGTGCTGTGCGGAGAGCTCGACCGATGACGAAAACTCCTCCCCAAGCGAGAGCGATGGGGAGGAGAGTGGCAGCGACGACGAGGGCAGGGGGCGGGAGGATGACGGGTCCGACTAGGCGGTGGATACGCCGTCCCTAGGCGGTGCTGGCAGCACCATCATCTGCATCGGCAACCCCTCGAACTTCTCGGGGTAACCTCCTTGGGCGGTTGGCGTTGGGAGGCCAGAGAAGGCGTAGAAGGTGGGCGGCGGTCGTCATGTCGGAGTACGCGGGTGTCAACCCGCGCTTTGTCGGCCCACTGCCCCATATTTCGGCTCTTCTCCCGGCGCCATCATCGTCAATCTCCTTTGGGACGGCCACCAGGATGTTCTCTTGGTGCTTTCTGCTGCTCGCGCTTCGCCTAGGCGCTCCTTTTGCCCTTCGCCATCTTGTTCCATTTCCTGAGGAGAGGGACAAGAAAGGGATTACATGCTTCTTATCTCTTTTTCGTTTTTAAGCCTACGGGCCTTTATAATATTTAAAATCCTGTAACCCCCTCGCTTCTGTATGCATTCCGTACGAATTGTACTTGTTTTCAACGTATTAATGAAGAGAAGGGTGTTTGCCGGGTGTGACGCCCGAGACCGACGTCCCAGAAGATTCCCGAAGATTCCAGATGTTCCGGGTTGCCCGTGTGTTTCTTTTGCTTGTGTTATTTATTTTTGCATTTCATCATGTCATCATGCCATCATGTCATTTTTATTTTTGCATCTCAACCTAAATAAATTGTGTGGGCCTTCGGTCCATTTAAATCGAGGGAAGATGACTTCTCTTTATAACATATAAAAGCCTCCTAATAATTATGGAGCTATATTAATAAATATTCCATTGCTTCGGAATCACCATAACACACTTGCATAATTTCCCCATGTCTTCCTTTTCTTATTCCTTGCTTCAAAAACCTTGCCAACTTTTCTTTCTCAGTTATCGAGGTTCCTCAAAAACCCTCCAGCCTTTTTCTTTAAATTCCTGACTTTTGGTGAGTCCAGTAAAATTAGTCTCATGCCCTAATTCTCTCCTAACCTTCTCCTCTCTTTTCTTTCTTCCTTTTTTTCCTTTTCTGTAATTCTAAGAGAAGAGGGCAGCCGCACCTGCCTCTTGGGCCTCCTTCCCAGCTGGCCCACTTTGGCCACCCCGGCCCGACAACTCCCGCTAACCCTAGCGTCGAGCCCCCAGCGCTCGACTCATCTCGCTCCTCCCTCGCTCGCTCCCAGCCGCCGCCACTCCCGATCCCGTTTTCCATCTCCCTCCGAGCCCCGCGCAGCACCTCGCCCGAGCGCTTCTCCTCGATCGATCCCTTCGACCCGAGCCCGTTCCCTCCTCCTCTGGTCGTCGACCCACTCGCCTCGCCGAGGCCTCTGCCCGTCGCCAGGAGCAGCTCGCGACCTCGCCCCCTGGCCGAGCGCCCGCCTCGCCAGGTCGCCGCCCCGGGCTCGGCCCCTGTTCCTCTCCCGACGCCCCAGCGTGGTGCCCGTCCGCCCGCGCGCGAGGCCGCGCTCGAGCGCCCTCTGCTCCTCGCCGGCCAGGAGCGCCGCTCCTCCCCAGCACCCGCGGCCCCTTCGCCTCGCCCTCTGCCTCGTGCAGCGCCATGGCGCTCGACCGTCCCCATGCGGCCGTCCTCAGAAGCCCGCGCCCAGCGCGCGCCCAGTCCTCACGGCCGCGCGACTCCCTCGCCTTGCTGCCTTCGTCCGCGCGAGGCTCTGCCTCGGCTCCTTCGTCCAGCAGCAACCAGCAGCGCCGCAACCCCCGCAGTCCTTTCTTTTCCTGTTTTTTTGTTTTGTTGTGCTGTTTTTGTTAATCTCAGTTAACCAGGAAAACAGCAAGTTTATCTTCTTTTGGACCCTTGTACGACTACGGCTACGAGCTCGAGAACGACTACCGCTACGAGAACGACAACCTTCGGTGAAGAATGAGAACGTCTACTTCCCCTACGACACGTGTACCACGACACGATGACGTGAACAACTACTTCCTCTACGACCGCGAGTACCACTACGTCCCTCTACGTCTCGAACCGTCCCGAAACGCACGCTTCGAAGGTATAACCCCGAGACGACCCCGTGGATGAACGCTTGTGCTTGCTTGTGTTGTATGAATGTCTCCCTTGTGTGCTTCGTGCCCATTCCACCTTTGACATGTTCCTCGGTTGCCTCGTCGCCGACTCGTGGGAACCCGGCAACGGGATCGCCCACCTTTCATCTCGTTTGACTCACCCACGCCATCTTACCTTTTGCACCGGACTCTCAACGAGTTACCGGTACCGATATGTTGCCATGCTTCATTTTCGGATCGTTGCCGTGGCACCCTTTCGTTCCACCACGGTGACAAATGCTTCATGTCTCTTTTAAGTCAACCTTTTAATAAACTTGCATAAACTTGATCATGTCATCCGCATCGTGTTGACAACACTAAAATGTTAAATTGTTGTTTGCTTATAATTACTAAACATGCTCATGGGGATTTTCCGGATATGTTGTTGTTATTTTCCGGCCTCATTTAAATTGCCTTAATAGTGTAGTTTTTATTATGCTTCACCTCTTGCCATGTTAAAAACATTTAATCTTGTCTTGTTAATAACGAGAGTCAATTAAATAATTATTGTGGTGTTTCGTCAATATGCAACTCGTTGCATATTGATCTCCACTTAACTTGTAGTTTTGTTTGTGCACTTTACCATGCCATGCATATTTAAAACCGGACATGCATCATACTTGTTTGTGCATCGTATGCCATGATTATGTTATGTGTGTTTACCGTGTTGTTTCTTTTCTTTCCGGTTGCTTCTCTTGTTAGCTTCGGTTTCGTTCCGGAGTTGTGAGGATTCGCTCGTCTGTGTTGCTCCGTCTTCTTCTTGGATCCGTTCTTCTTCCTTGTGGAATCCCAGGCAAGATGACCGAACCCGGATACCATTACTATCTTTGCCTATTGCTAGTAGTCTCGATCTATAGTTTTGCCTCGATGCCCATGTCTTTCTTGTCAGCCTCCTACTTGTAACCAATTGCCATGATTAACCAACCTACCTATGCAAACCGTTGCTTGGCTATACGTAGGCTTTGCTCAGCCCCTCTTATAGCATTGTTAGTTGCAGGTGAAGATTGAAGATGCTTGCTTCATGTTGAAGTTTGGTTGGGTTATATCACACTATATAAATGCTTAAAAAATGAAATCACCTATATACTGGCAAGGGTGAAAGGCTAAGCCTTTTGCTTGGTGTTTTGTTCCACTCATGCCGTTAGGAACCGTATAAACCGGTGTTATGTTCCTTGATTATGCGTTCCTAACACGGTTGGGGTGTATGGGACCCCCTTGATAAACCGCTAAGTGCTAAGTCTTTTCCAGCAAGTCCCAACATTGGTACTATTTGCCTAATAACTAATAAAACTTGCATGTGGACTAGCTATCCCTTTATCTTAATTCAACCCCCCGGGCCAGTGCTCCACATGAGTGTTGGTCCGAACTGGGCAACCTGCGGGGCCACCTCGAGGAAACTCAAGGTCTGGTAAAAACCCGTAGCTTGTCCCATCCGGTCGTGGCCTGAGACGAGATACGCGCGGCTACTATCAGGGTGTCGGCACGCCGGGAGGATTTGCTGGATTAGCCTTACCTTAGTTCGGTTTAACTCGAGCACGGGATTCCGAGAATACTCGGGTCTTCCCAACTATGGAGTTGCGACTCCGCGGATCGTGGGCTTGTGATGGGCCAAGTTGGAACACCCCTGCAGGGTTTGAACTTTCGAAAGCCGTGCCCGCGGTTATGTGGCAGATGGGAGCTTGTTAATTCCGGTTGTAGATAACTTGACTCAATGATTCAATACACTACCAGCGTGTGTACCGTGACTGTCAATTTCCGAATAGGGATTCGGGAGTTGAACACGGTGGGGTTAGGTTTGACCGGCTTTAGTTAGGATCACTTCGTGATCATCTTTCGACCGATGCTCTTCTCTTCTCGCTCTCTTTTGCGTAAGTTAGTGCTAGTTGCTGCTGCAGACTCTTGTTGTTCCTTCACCTCATATTTCTTTCTTCAGCCTTATCCTCACCCAAGGCTTAAATAGTCTTGTTACCCGGGAACGGGATTGCTGAGTCCTCTGTGGCTCACAGTTACTTCACCACACCAGCTGCAGGTTCAGCCGAGTTTGATGCAGGAGCTGGTTCAGTGCTTCACCAGGAGCTCGTTGAAGAGTTTGACCGTATGCTTGTGACGTTTCGACGATCAGTAGTGGTTTCTACTAGGATTCGATCTTGGCCTGTGGCTTTATGTTTTCTTGGTATCTTTCTTTTGGATCTTCACCCGTAGTCGGGTTGTGATGTTTTGAATGATGATTGTTTATGTAATGTATTGTGTGAAGTGGCGAGTGTAAGCCAACTATCTCCTTTTGCAATTTAATCCCTCTTTTACATGAGTCGTGCAAAGATACCAAACTTGAGATCATTCTAGGGTGGGCTTATATCTTTAAGTCGTGCCTCGACACGTAGGAGATATAGTCCCATCCTGGGCATTACAAGTTGGTATTCAGAGCCTTCTCCGACCTAGGAGCCCCCACTGTTTGATCGAACCGTTGACGGTTGAGTCTAGGCACACACTTGAAAATGTTTTGAGTCCTATATTTATATCGGAGAGTAGGATTTCTGTTTGCTTCTCATCTCTTTCTCTCTGGTGAGGACTCCTGACGATTACTCTTTTCTCTTCTACTTTCAAAAATTGCACCAAATTTTTTTTAGGATCCCGCGAGTATTCTGGGATTGTTTCGATGTTCTTGTGACAAGGATATTGTTCCCGATGCCTCCTGTTCCCGAGGAGTTGAGCTTCGGGGTATCATTGTGACAAGCATATCGCGGCAGTACTAAATACTTAAGACGGCCGACATCGAAAATCTCTCCTATACGGCCAGTGGCAAGATAACCCCGACATCACCCAGTACTGGGGAGGTAGTTCGAGAGTATTGCCATAGCTTGTTATAGTGGATGCTTTTCGAAGGTCCGAGGTAAACAGTTTCCGAGAAAGACTGGTTATGTGTTGAAGGATGGATACACCTGGATGTAGGTTTAGAGTTGATTGCGCGGTGCTTCCCGTGTATCCCCAACACCTGATTGCATAACTGGAAACTTTCGGAAATCTATAGGTGGGTTCATCTAGTAGTTCTAGGCATTTTTCCAACGGATGCTCGATATGAAGTTTGGGGTTCTACATTGAGTGAAGTGGTTTTATGGACTTGTTCTGATCGGGAGTTGCATCTTAAAGGGTCCTTGGCTATGCTGATCCGGGGATTGCAAAACCCTTTTGTAACACGTTCCATGAGCTTTCAGCACGAAGATGTCAAACGAAGCTTCTATCTCGTATTTGTTCTATCTGTTCCTTGTTCCTTTTTATTTTTCATTTTGCTCTCCAAGTGGTTTCTCGTCGAGTTGATGTACCTACGGAATTCATTCGTTCAATCCTCTGTTCGAATGATATTGTGAAGATGATGCTGCAACATATCTATCCTTTGTTTTTGTTTTGATTCTGGTATTCGAGTTGCTTCGATGTCAATGTTGATTCCATACCTTTCCTATTCGGTGTTCTCATATTTCTATGGGAGTGCTAATTCCTCTTGACCATCAAGATGATCATGTTAATCCTTTTCAACTGGTGTGCCTTCTTTTCAAGTTATTCCATACGGACGCCGTTGAGAAATCTGACGATTGTCTGTATTCTTTCATCCCAAGTTGTCTTTGTTTTCCCCACCCTCCCACCCTTCTTCTTCTCAGAGCAAGAATTCTCAAATGAAGTATCCATTTTATTCATGTGATGTTTCTTCATTCTTTTCCTTCAATGTTCTTATCCGGTGATTTCTCGTGAAGATGCTCAACAGCTTCAAGTTCATCATTCTTTTGTTCTCTAATTCTGTCGGTGGATGTAATTCAAGATTTCGGTTTAATCTTATCCTTTTTCCTCATTTCACAATGCTTTCTTATTCCGGTGCACCAATTAATCATTCTCCTCTTGCTATTCATATCCGGAGTGCTGAAGATTCATAATTCCATTCTTAATCATTTCAAGCTATTTTGAGCATTGTCTTCTTATTCAAGCCATTTAATTCAACCGGTGCAATATCTCTCAAGCAATCTTTTTCAACGGTGATTTCTTTTGAGTGGGCCCTAACCCACAGGTCTTTTCCCAGGATCTTACCTGACTCTTCTTTTCCGGAGAATTCTTTTCAAACTGTGACGTAAGAATGATTTCCATCAGTCACATGTCTTCTCCAAGATCGCTTTCAATTCTTTTTCATCTTTGTTTCAACCTTTTTTTTAATTCTTCAATCCGGAGTGCTCAACAATTCTTATGGCTTTTCTCGTCTTCATTCTCAACATTTGGAGACCGGAGAAGAGTTTCTCTTAAATTTTGACCCGTTCTCTTGAAGATTCGTGGTTCTAGCTTCATGCCATCCTCATTATTGTTTTGATTGTGAGGAATTCTTTTATACCCGTCCGGAGCATTTCATGAATTCTTTTCTTTGTGTTCCTCCGAAGGCCACCTTTTCAGAATATTTCTTCGTTCTCAGTTTTCAACTTCGTCCTCCAACTATTCTTCATTGATGTCTCTTCTTTCGTCTCCATATTCTTACGGTGGTTCTTTCAAGTTTACCCTTCCGTTGTTATCGTTTTAATTCATTTATTCTTTTCATAATCCTACCGGTGGTTCGTTGAAGATTTACCGAAGCTTGTGCTAGATCTATCTTTAATTCCTTGCAACGAGAATAAGTAGGATGCCAAATCCTTGGTTGTCATCAATTTAAATTGGTGAAGGAGATGCATAACATAATTCTTATTCTTATTCCTTCCAAGTATTTAATTCTTTTGTCTGGAGCTTGTTCATCATATTCTCGGTTCTAAATCTTCATCTTGTTTTTCCGGAGCTCCAAGTTATTTCAATTATATCATTTCAAGCTCCACCTAATTCATCGCAGGCCTTGAATCTTATTCTTTTCATCTTTCACTTCTCATGCTTTCATTACCGGAGTTCTTCATGGTGGTTCATCATCATTTAATTCATCCTCGAAGTCTTCATCAAGATTCTTGTTGGAGCTCAAGCATTCTTCATCATGCATTCCGATTGCAATTCTTTCTACCTTTATCTTTTCAGATGGTGTTATGTCATTCTTGTCAATTCCTTCATGTTTCATGATTCACGAGTTATCAAGAAGGAGATATTTAAACCCATCATTTTCTTTGTTCAGGAGATCTTTCCAACCCTTCAATTTATTCGTTGGAGTTATCTTGGGTTGTATTTCACCAAAAAGCTTTCCCTAAGGATTGTTGCTAATTATGGTGCTTATAAATGACCCAAGTTCTTCATTTATCATTCCGGTGAAATAAGCTGTCATCTCCTTGTTGATCTCAACCCAAGCAATTCGTTTCCGTTAGTGGCTGGTTGTCACCTCTTAATTTTGAGATGTTTTCCATAAGCCCACATCAAGCTTATTCTTTTCGTTGTTGTTTTTTCATCAACCCCATTCAACCCTTCTTTGTAGGGAGGATTTCCTAATTCATTTTGGAGGAAGTTGTCTTTTCTCCATTCATTTATTTCGTTGATCTATATTCTATTCTTTCATTCCGGAGGCTTTGTGATATTTCTCTCTTTAACCATCATCTCGTTTTTATCGAGATCATGTTCTTTCCCTTGCCGATCATTTAACCGGAGTGTTGTATTCTTCATTCTAGTTCTCTCATCTTATCAAGTTTTGCCTATCTTTTTAACCGGAGTGCTGTCTGAATCCTTCTTACCTCCTGTGCCATTCTTTTAATTGTTTCAGAGGCAGTGTGTTGTTGATTTCATCAAGTATCATCTCAACTTGCCAAGTTCTTGTTAATTCCTTCCATTTTCAGACGGAGTGCTGTCCAAATTCTGTCATTCTTATTCCTTGGCTATACCATTGCGGTTTCTTATTCTTTTGGTCCGTGAGCTTTTGTTTCATGTCTTTCAACCTGCAAGCTTCTTGTTATGTTCCTTGTTCCTCTTGCTTACCGGAGTGCTCCTAACTTCGTTCATCTCCATTCTATTCTTTCTTTCAAGTTTGTTTAACCTCTTAAGGTTCGTGGTTTCACTCGTCTGCCAAAGAAGCAACTTTGTTTTACCTCTTCCTCTTCATTTTTACCCGGTGATATCTCTAGGATCTCGGGTCGAGATCCTCTGTTAGTGTGGGAGAGTTGTGACGCCCGAGACCGACGTCCCAGAAGATTCCCGAAGATTCCAGATGTTCCGGGTTGCCCGTGTGTTTCTTTTGCTTGTGTTATTTATTTTTGCATTGCATCATGTCATCATGCCATCATGTCATTTTTATTTTTGCATCTCAACCTAAATAAATTGTGTGGGCCTTCGGTCCATTTAAATCGAGGGAAGATGACTTCTCTTTATAACATATAAAAGCCTCCTAATAATTATGGAGCTATATTAATAAATATTCCATTGCTTCGGAATCACCGTAACACACTTGCATAATTTCCCCATGTCTTCCTTTTCTTATTCCTTGCTTCAAAAACCTTGCCAACTTTTCTTTCTCAGTTATCGAGGTTCCTCAAAAACCCTCCAGCCTTTTTCTTTAAATTCCTGACTTTTGGTGAGTCCAGTAAAATTAGTCTCATGCCCTAATTCTCTCCTAACCTTCTCCTCTCTTTTCTTTCTTCCTTTTTTTTCCTTTTCTGTAATTCTAAGAGAAGAGGGCAGCCGCACCTGCCTCTTGGGCCTCCTTCCCAGCTGGCCCACTTTGGCCACCCCGGCCCGACAACTCCCGCTAACCCTAGCGTCGAGCCCCCAGCGCTCGACTCATCTCGCTCCTCCCTCGCTCGCTCCCAGCCGCCGCCACTCCTGATCCCGTTTTCCATCTCCCTCCGAGCCCCGCACAGCACCTCGCCCGAGCGCTTCTCCTCGCTCGATCCCTTCGACCCGAGCCCGTTCCCTCCTCCTCTGGTCGTCGACCCACTCGCCTCGCCGAGGCCTCTGCCCGTCGCCAGGAGCAGCTCGCGACCTCGCCCCCTGGCCGAGCGCCCGCCTCGCCAGGTCGCCGCCCCGGGCTCGGCCCCTGTTCCTCTCCCGACGCCCCAGCGTGGTGCCCGTCCGCCCGCGCGCGAGGCCGCGCTCGAGCGCCCTCTGCTCCTCGCCGGCCAGGAGCGCCGCTCCTCCCCAGCACCCGCGGCCCCTTCGCCTCGCCCTCTGCCTCGTGCAGCGCCATGGCGCTCGACCGTCCCCGTGCGGCCGTCCTCAGAAGCCCGCGCCCAGCGCGCGCCCAGTCCTCACGGCCGCGCGTCTCCCTCGCCTTGCTGCCTTCGTCCCCGCGAGGCTCTGCCTCGGCTCCTTCGTCCAGCAGCAACCAGCAGCGCCGCAACCCCCGCAGTCCTTTCTTTTCCTGTTTTTTTTTGTTTTGTTGTGCTGTTTTTGTTAATCTCAGTTAACCAGGAAAACAGCAAGTTTATCTTCTTTTGGACCCTTGTACGACTACGGCTACGAGCTCGAGAACGACTACCACTACGAGAACGACAACCTTCGGTGAAGAATGAGAACGTCTACTTCCCCTACGACACGTGTACCACGACACGATGACGTGAACAGCTACTTCCTCTACGACCGCGAGTACCACTACGTCCCTCTACGTCTCGAACCGTCCCGAAACGCACGCTTCAAAGGTATAACCCCGAGACGACCCCGTGGATGAACGCTTGTGCTTGCTTGTGTTGTATGAATGTCTCCCTTGTGTGCTTCGTGCCCGTTCCACCTTTGACATGTTCCTCGGTTGCCTCGTCGCCGACTCGTGGGAACCCGGCAACGGGATCGCCCACCTTTCATCTCGTTTGACTCACCCACGCCATCTTACCTTTTGCACCGGACTCTCAACGAGTTATCGGTACCGATATGTTGCCATGCTTCATTTTCGGATCGTTGCCGTGGCACCCTTTCGTTCCACCACGGTGACAAATGCTTCATGTCTCTTTTAAGTCAACCTTTTAATAAACTTGCATAAACTTGATCATGTCATCCGCATCATGTTGACAACACTAAAATGTTAAATTGTTGTTTGCTTATAATTACTAAACATGCTCATGGGGATTTTCCGGATATGTTGTTGTTATTTTCCGGCCTCATTTAAATTGCCTTAATAGTGTAGTTTTTATTATGCTTCACCTCTTGCCATGTTAAAAACATTTAATCTTGTCTTGTTAATAACGAGAGTCAATTAAATAATTATTGTGGTGTTTCGTCAATATGCAACTCGTTGCATATTGATCTCCACTTAACTTGTAGTTTTGTTTGTGCACTTTGCCATGCCATGCATATTTAAAACCGGACATGCATCATACTTGTTTGTGCATCGTATGCCATGATTATGTTATGTGTGTTTACCGTGTTGTTTCTTTTCTTTCCGGTTGCTTCTCTTGTTAGCTTCGGTTTCGTTCCGGAGTTGTGAGGATTCGCTCGTCTGTGTTGCTCCGTCTTCTTCTTGGATCCGTTCTTCTTCCTTGTGGAATCCCAGGCAAGATGACCGAACCCGGATACCATTACTATCTTTGCCTATTGCTAGTAGTCTCGATCTATAGTTTTGCCTCGATGCCCATGTCTTTCTTGTCAGCCTCCTACTTGTAACCAATTGCCATGATTAACCAACCTACCTATGCAAACCGTTGCTTGGCTATACGTAGGCTTTGCTCAGCCCCTCTTATAGCATTGTTAGTTGCAGGTGAAGATTGAAGATGCTTGCTTCATGTTGAAGTTTGGTTGGGTTATATCACACTATATAAATGCTTAAAAAATGAAATCACCTATATACTGGCAAGGGTGGAAGGCTAAGCCTTTTGCTTGGTGTTTTGTTCCACTCATGCCGTTAGGAACCGTATAAACCGGTGTTATGTTCCTTGATTATGCGTTCCTAACACGGTTGGGGTGTATGGGACCCCCTTGATAAACCGCTAAGTGCTAAGTCTTTTCCAGCAAGTCCCAACATTGGTACTATTTGCCTAATAACTAATAAAACTTGCATGTGGACTAGCTATCCCTTTATCTTAATTCAACCCCCCGGGCCAGTGCTCCACATGAGTGTTGGTCCGAACTGGGCAACCTGCGGGGCCACCTCGAGGAAACTCAAGGTCTGGTAAAAACCCGTAGCTTGTCCCATCCGGTCGTGGCCTGAGACGAGATACGCGCGGCTACTATCAGGGTGTCGGCACGCCGGGAGGATTTGCTGGATTAGCCTTACCTTAGTTCGGTTTAACTCGAGCACGGGATTCCGAGAATACTCGGGTCTTCCCAACTATGGAGTTGCGACTCCGCGGATCATGGGCTTGTGATGGGCCAAGTTGGAACACCCCTGCAGGGTTTGAACTTTCGAAAGCCGTGCCCGCGGTTATGTAGCAGATGGGAGCTTGTTAATTCCGGTTGTAGATAACTTGACTCAATGATTCAATACACTACCAGCGTGTGTACCGTGACTGTCAATTTCCGAATAGGGATTCGGGAGTTGAACACGGTGGGGTTATGTTTGACCGGCTTTAGTTAGGATCACTTCGTGATCATCTTTCGACCGATGCTCTTCTCTTCTCGCTCTCTTTTGCGTAAGTTAGTGCTAGTTGCTGCTGCAGACTCTTGTTGTTCCTTCACCTCATATTTCTTTCTTCAGCCTTATCCTCACCCAAGGCTTAAATAGTCTTGTTACCCGGGAACGGGATTGCTGAGTCCTCTGTGGCTCACAGTTACTTCACCACACCAGCTGCAGGTTCAGCCGAGTTTGATGCAGGAGCTGGTTCAGTGCTTCACCAGGAGCTCGTTGAAGAGTTTGACCGTATGCTTGTGACGTTTCGACGATCAGTAGTGGTTTCTACTAGGATTCGATCTTGGCCTGTGGCTTTATGTTGTCTTGGTATCTTTCTTTTGGATCTTCACCCGTAGTCGGGTTGTGATGTTTTGAATGATGATTGTTTATGTAATGTATTGTGTGAAGTGGCGAGTGTAAGCCAACTATCTCCTTTTGCAATTTAATCCCTCTTTTACATGAGTCGTGCAAAGATACCAAACTTGAGATCATTCTAGGATGGGCTTATATCTTTAAGTCGTGCCTCGACACGTAGGAGATATAGTCCCATCCTGGGCATTACACCGGGTTTCTTCATGCACGGGCAGGAGCCACACCAAGGAACGGATCCTTGTTATCTTAAGATAAACAACATGTCCCGGCAACAAGCCTTGACATCCCCCTCCCCGCTCCATAACTGTACTCGCGCCCTTGGCGGAAGTAGGAGCAGGATAGGGTTAGGCCCTTCGTCCGCTCCCTTCCCATCACACTACTACCAAGCTCCGGGCCAAGCCAAAGCTTGTTGGACACAGGGAGAAAGGGAGCATGATGGTATAAGAACGAACGAAGCCTCGTACGCCCAAGTTTCATACGGAAGAGAGGAGCTGGGGATGAAAGATTTATCTGGTCAAGTAGCTCCCGGCAACCTTGTCTTAGCATGGCTTGACCCTTGGTCGTGCAGCCCCCGGCAACCTCAGTTTTGCCAGGGTCGAAGCATCAGCCCGCCCCCTTTCTTCCAAACATTTCAGCAAGGACGTCCATGGATCCCGCGAACAAGAGGACGGAAAGGAAACAGAGAGACGCAAACTCGACCCCTATGCTAGGGGTTAGCCTCCGTTAAGCACTATCAACCCTAACAGAGAAATATACTCAACCTAGCATGCATGCTAAAACTTAGGGCGTCGGCGCTTCATTTATTTATGCTCAGGGTCCGTGCCTGGCTTTGTACGAAGGGTTACATGCCTTGTCGGCAAGGTTCATACAAAAGGGTGGCTGGCCGGGAGGCCCGACAATCGCACCTTACGGGTAAAACTTGCGAAGATGTTCGATGTTCGAGGAGTTACTCACTGGAATACCATCTTCGGTCTCCAGGCGGACTGCGCCAGGTCTGGTGACTCGTATTATTCGATAAGGGCCTTCCCACTTCGGTGTCAACTTGTTGGAATTCTTGGCCGACTGAACGTGCCGAAGAACAAGGTCGCCTTCCTCAAAGCGTCGGGTATGAACCTTGCAGCTATGATAGCAGCGCAAGGCTTGCTGGTAGCGCGCTGCTCGCACAGCCGCCCGAAGACGATCTTCCTCGAGGAGCGTTGCCTCATCTTCCCGTAGTCGCTCTTGCTCAAGCTCATCATAAGAGAGCACTCGGGGTGACCCATATGTGAGTTCTGTGGGGAGAATTGCTTCCGCCGCATAAACGAGGGAGAAGGGTGTCTGGCCGGTGGCTCGATTTGGTGTCGTCCTGATTGACCAAAGAACCGCCGACAATTCATCAATCCAGCGCCTTCTGCACTTGTGTAGCCTGTCAAAAGTCCCTGTCCAGAGGCCCCGCAGTACTTCAGCATTTGCCCTTTCTATCTGGCCGTTGCTTCGAGGATGCGCAACAGAAGCAAAACAGACCTTGCCGTCGAGGTCTTGAATATATTGCATGAAGGTGTTGCTTGTGAACTGCGTACCATTGTCGGTGATGATTCTGTTTGGTACACCAAAACGACAGACCAGGCCCTTGAAGAATTTGACGGTCGATTGTGCTGTCACCTTTCTCACTGCTTCCACCTCCGGCCACTTTGTGAACTTGTCGATTGCTACGTACAAGTACTCAAAGCCCCCGACAACACGGGGAAAAGGGCCCAATATGTCGAGCCCCTAGACCGAGAATGGCCAGGAGAGAGGGATTGTTTGGAGAGCTTGAGCTGGTTGATGAAGTTTCTTTGAATGGAACTGACACGCTTCACACTTGGTTACTAGTGTCGTTCCATCCTGGAGGGCACTGGGCCAGAAGAAACCTTGCCGGAATGCCTTGATTTTTTTTCAGAACTATGACTTAATTTGTAGCAATTTCGGAAACTATAGCACCGAATGCAAAAAAATCGAAACTATCACCCCGTCGGCCACGCATTGGCCGAAAAGTGTGTTTTCGGCCAGGGTTAGGCCGAAGTGGGCTTTTCGGCCTTGCATTGGCCGAAAAGGGGCTTACCTGGGCCGAAAAGACCTTTTTGGTCAGCGGTAGGCCGAAAAGTACTTTTTGGTCAGCGGTAGGCCGAAAAGTACTTTTTGGCCAACAGTAGGCCGAAAAGTCCCTGGGGCCCACCTTTTCATCCTAACGAACGGACGAAGTTGCATGGCTGCACTCTTCGGCTTATGTTAGGCCAATTTTTTATGGCTCATAAATACTGTGCAATCATTGCCCGTTTAGACATTGCAAAAATATAGTTTCGCGCAACCCTTTACCTCATTATTTTCCCGCCAACTCCTTCCCACGAGGCAGCAACCAGTCGCAACCGTTCATGCATTCAGTGCAGTCGTCGATGCTTAGTGGTGGTGCTTCGTTCTTTGAGGGTGACGGCGAGGATGATGACCAAGATGCAAACACTTATGCCTTCTCTCAGACAGTGTTTCACACTCCACCACCAATGAAGCATCATCCTCGTGGTAAGGAGTTGGTGGGAAAAAATAATGAGGTAAAGGGTTGCACGAAACTATATTTTTGTAATGTCTAAGACGGGCAATGGTTGCACAGTATTTATGAGCCCAAACTAAAAAAAACTTTTCGGCCTAATATAAGCTGAAGAGTGCAGCCATGAAGCTTCGGCCATTCGTTAACGTGAAAAGGTGGGCCCAGGGACTTTTCGGCCTACTATTGGCCGAAAAGTACTTTTCGGCCTACTGATGACCAAAAAGTACTTTTCGGTCTACCACTGACCAATAAGGTCTTTTCGGCCCAGGTAAGCCCCTTTTCGGCCAATGCAAGGTCGAAAAGCCCACTTCGGCCTAACCCTGGCCGAAAACACACTTTTCGGCCAACGCGTGGCCAACAGGGTGATAGTTTTGATTTTTTTGCATTTGATGCTACAGTTTCCGAAATTGCTACAAATTAAGTCGTAGTTTTGAAAAAAAATCGAATGCCTTGCCGGCAAGGGCCCTTGACCCTATGTGGGAGCCACATATGCCTCCATGTATCTCTGCCAACAGCTCTAGTCCTTCCTCCCGGGGGATGCACTTCAATTTCACACAATTCAGTCTTTTTCTGTATAGGACGTCATCGACGAACTCGTACATGGCGGGCCGACGGGCTACTTTCTCCGCTTCTTCCTTCTCCTCAGGAAGTTCCCCGGTCTAGAGGAATTGGACGGTATGTTGTGCCCATGCCGAGCCTGGTGCTCGACGGCAAGGACCAAAGGCATTTCCTCTGCCACGGGAGCGATTGCCTCTACGGCTAGGGCTTGATGCCCTGCCGAAGTCTATCGCCCCACGGCAGGCTCAGCGTCCCAGACAACTATAACACCCCGGACACACCAGCCGGTGGTCGTTACTCCTGGCGGGATCTAGACTGGCCTCACATATCAATACTAGTCTTTTCTGCGCACTTTGTCCTCACTCGTGTGCACCCGGGAGAAACTTCCCGGTCGGTCACCCATCCTGAAACTACTCCAAGCTGAGCACGCTTAACTTTGGAGTTCTATCCGAATGGGCTCCCAGAAAAGAAGGAATTCCTTATTGATATGAGTAGTCTATCATCCCTAATAAGCCAGGCCATCACATACACCCTCACTCAGAGGAACCGACGTCCTCGTCGGGCCACATGAACGTTCCCTCTTGGCACAACCGTCTGTGCTTCCAGGACAGCACATGTGCCATGTCGTGTGCCACGACGGGTCACAAATGTCATGCACAACATGACTACAAACTATCCGCAAACATCCGTGTAACCGCGAGGGTCGGCTCTGATACCAACTTGTAACACCCCGGACAAACCTGCCGGTGGTCGTTACTCCTGGCGGGATCTAGACTGGCCTCACATATCAATACTAGTCTTTTCTGCGCACTTTGTCCTCACTCGTGTGCACCCGGGAGAAACTTCCCGGTCGGTCACCCATCCTGAAACTACTCCAAGCTGAGCACGCTTAACTTTGGAGTTCTATCCGAATGGGCTCCCGGAAAAGAAGGAATTCCTTATTGATATGAGTAGTCTATTATCCCTAATAAGCCAGGCCATCACAACAACACCTTTGCCGGCCACCCCTACAGGTTCGGCAAGAAAGTTCTTGCCGGGGCATGATTTCCTTCACTTGTTCTGCTCAGTTGATGGTTCAACAGATGGCTGAATTAATCGGAGCAAAAAGGTACCAGGTTCCATAGGTAGTTTGAGGGCGGCGCGTTTCAAGAAGTAGTCGGCGATGTCGTGCTCCGCTCCGGGGACATGTTCTGCTTGTATACCGTCGAAACGCTCCTCCAATTTCCTCACTTCATCCACGTAGGCTTCCATCAATGGGCTCTGGTAATCTTTGTTCACTTGCCTAACGACGAGCTACAAATCGCCTCTGATGATGAGCTTCTTTATCCCGAGTTCCGCCGCGATCTTGAGACCAGCAAGCAGTCCCTCGTACTCGGCAGTGTTGTTCATTGATACGTCCCTTGGGAAGTGCATTTGGATCACATACTTGAGGTGCTCTTCGGTGGGTGCAACGAGCAGCACACCAGCACTGGCGCCTTGCAGCGATAAAGCCCCATCAAAGTACATAATCCAGTCACGACTCGTACCCTTGCCGTGGAGAGTAGTCTTCTGGATCTCTTCGTCAGGCGTTGAGGTCCATTCCGCAACAAACTCTGCCAAGACTCTACTCTGAATCATCGAAGTGCTTTCAAATTTCAAACCGAAGCTTGACAGCTCCAGGGCCCACTCCACAATCCTCCCAGTCGCATCTGGGTTATGCAATATCCGCTGCAACGGGAGGCGGGTGACGACGGTAATTTCATGTTCTTGGAAGTAATTGACGCAGCTTCCTCGAGGCCATAAGGAGGCCGAAGAACAAGTTCTGCATGCCAGAGTACCTTGACCTAGCCCCCTGTAATAGGAAGCTGACAAAGTAAACTGGGTGCTGCATCATCTTCTTATTATGCATTACTCCATCTGGTTGCGTCGCTACGGCCCTAGTGGCATCAGGTTCTATCGTTGCTATTGCTTCCGTATTGACCTCCCTCTGGACCACTAGCGCAGCACTGACCACATGATTCGTTGCCACTAAATACAACATCAACGACTCTTGTGGTTTAGGCGCGACCCGTATCGGCGTAGAGGAGAGGTATTTTTTCAAATCATGCTGTGTCGCTTCGACTTCTGGTTTCCACTCCATTGGGCCCGCCTTTTTCAAAATCTTGAAAAAGGGGAGGGCGCGCTCGGTAGATTTGGAGATGAATCTGCCCATGGCGGCAACACAGCCAGCAAGCGGACACACGTCCTTGATCCGCCTGGGTGCTTCAATCTGCTCGATGGCCATGATCTTGTCTCGATTCGCCTCAATTCCACGCTGTGACACGAAGAAACCGAGAAGCTTGCCGGACGTGACGCCAAAGACACACTTCTCAGGGTTCAGCTTAAGGTTGATCTTG
The DNA here is from genome assembly GCA_902687465.1 of Secale cereale. NCBI lineage: Eukaryota > Viridiplantae > Streptophyta > Magnoliopsida > Poales > Poaceae > Secale > Secale cereale. Next base: position 423,614,100 of record LR738709.1, read on the forward strand.
TGCAGATTCGCGGACGTCTCTTCCAAATCTTGTACGAGCGTTGCTTTGTCCTTGGTTTCGACCACTATATCATCCATATAAGATTCCATATTTCTATGTAGCTGAGGCTCAAAACCAATCTGGACTACTCTTGCTAATGTTGAACCAGCACTCTTCAACCCGAAAGGCATCCATATGAAACAATACGTACCACATGGGGTGATAAATGATGTCTTCTCTTCATCTTCTCTCGTCATGAAGATCTGATGGTAGACTGAGTAGGCGTCGAGGAATGATAACAAGTCACATCCGGCCGTGGAGTCCACAATCTGGTCGATGCGTGGCAATGGGAAAGGGTCTTTTGGACAAGCCTTAATTATGTCTGTGTAATCAATACACATTCTCCACTTCCCATTTGCCTTACGCACTACCACCGGATTGGCCAACCACATTGGATGGAGCACTCCTCTCACTAAGCCTGCTACCTCTAACTTCCTGGTCTCCTCTCTGATGAACTCTTGCTGCTCCAGAGCTTGCTTCCTGACCTTCTGCTTGACGGGGCGCGCATGAGGGCAGACAACAAGATGGTGCTCAATTACCTCCCTGGGAACGCCGGGGATGTCAGAAGCATGCCATGCAAACACGTCGACATTCGCCCGCAGGAAGGTGACGAGCGCGTCTTCCTATTTGCTGTCGAGGGCGGAGCTTTTGGTGAATGCCCCTCCCGTGCCATCCTCCTTGACGGACACCCGCTTGGTTTCTGGTGGAGCAGCTCTGGATTTCTTGCTCTTGCCGGTGGATCTCTCTAGCGTGTTCTCGACGGGAGCACCGCACTTCGAAGAGGAGCGCTTGCCGGAGTAGGCACGAGAGGCCTTACTGGTCTTCTTTCCTCCTATGGCTTCAGTGGCAGGAGCAAGTGCCTTGGCGGCAGTTGCTGAAACTGCTTCCCGGTAAAGCTGATCGGCGCAGATCGATACATCCTTCTTGTCGGAGGGGACGGTTATGATGGACATCGGCCCAGGCATCTTCAGTGTGTTGTATGCATAATGCGCCGCCGCCATGAATTTGGCCAACGCTGGGCGGCCGAGGATCCCATTGTAAGGCAAGGGAATCTCGGCAACATAAAAACCAATCCTCTCCATTCTGTAGTTTAGCTCGCCCCCGAATGTCATGGGCAACGTGATTTTACCCTTGGGCTGACTTCTTCCTCGGTTGACCCCTTGAAACGTGCCCGTCTCCTTGATGTCTCCATCAGGGATTTGCAGCCTTTTGATCATGACGGGCGAGATCAAGTTCAAGCCAGCCCCGCCGTCAACCAGCATCTTCGTCACCTTGAGGTTGCATATTGTTGGTGAGACCAACAATGGAAAACACCCGACCGCAATCGTGCGGTTAGGGTGATCCTCGATGTCAAATATGATAGGAGTGCTGAACCACCTCAGCGGCTTTTGGGCATCGAACGATGGCTCCGCTGCTGTGATCTCACGCGCCCACTGTTTAAGTCGGCGGTGGGAGGTGTGCCGGGAGGCACCGCCGTCGACGCACATGGCCTCCGTGGCCTTCTGGAACTCTTGCTCGCCGGACTCGTCGTCCTCACCATGATCATCATCTTCTCGCTTCATGTCACGGCCCCGGGCGGGCCGCTCTTGTTGGTTATCTGTGCCGCCTCCGCACCATCTTGGCCTTTCTCCTTGTATCACCTTTCGTACTCTGCCTTTTGCTTCTTTGCGAGCTGCTCGACTTGTCGGAAATTCTGTAGGTCATGGCCTTTGGTGCGGTGGATCTTGCAGTACTACTTGTCGGAGCTTCCTGGCTTGTTGGCGGCCGCCAAGGCCCGGCAGGCGACACACCCGGCGATTTCTTTGCCGGGGTCATTTGCCTTGGTTTTCTTGGCGGTGTCGGCGTCATCGGATCCCTCGACGGCAAGCACAACCTTGCCCTTGCGTTTCCTATTGCAGCGTCGACCCTTTTTCGTTGGGGCGACGGCGTCTTCGTCCGAGGAACCAGTTTCCACACCGGCGTCTTCGGTAGGGTACTTCCTTCCCTCTTCAGCCTGAGCGCATCCGTCGGCTAGAACGTAGAGTTCGGCCACATCCTTGACTTTATTCATCGCCAGCTCCTCATGCATCTTGCGGTTGCGCACATTCTGGTGGAACGCGCTGATGATGGCGGCAGGATGAACGTCTGGGATGTTGTACTGCACCCGGTTGAACCTCTGTATGTACTTGCGTAGGCTTTCACCTTCCTTCTGGGGGATGACGTGCAAATCGCTTGCTTGGCCATGAGCCCGGCGGCCTCCCGTAAAAGCGCCAATAAACTCATGGCACAAATCCGACCAGGAAGAAATGGAATCTGCCGGCAAGTGCATCAACCATGACATGACGTTTGGTTTAAGTGCCAATGGGAAATAATTGGCAAGCACCTTGTCGTCGCGTGCCCCAGCAGCCTGCATCGCCATGGTGTAGATGCTGAGGAACTCTGACGGGTGAGTCTTGCCATTGTACTTCTCGCCGACGTCGGGCTTGAAGGTGCGGTGGGTGGGCCACTGGAAACGCCGCAGCTCGCGGGTAAAGGCTGGTCAGCCTACCTCGTAAGGTAAGCCTCCAGAGCCACGCGGTGCTGGGTGGTCCGTAGTGGGCCCTGCCCGCCTATCCGACTGGTGGTGTGCCTCGCGCCGGTGCTCGATGGTGGTTCGAGCGTCCTCGTGGGCACGCTCTCGAAGAACTTGGCGCTGATCACGGTGGGTCCATGGGTCGGACGATGCTATGGATATGTTGTCGCAAGCATCGTCCCGACGGGTCAATACACGCGGTAGCTGGCGAGGAGGAGGAGAATGCACCGTGGCTACGGTGCCTCTGGTCCTTCCACCGCTGGCGTGCGGCGGCTTGACAGAGCGTCGGCCCAAAGGCCCCACCGGCCGAGGTTCGTCTTTGTTGGCGATGGCAACGAGGCTACGAACGGTAGCTCTCCACTCGTCAAGCTTCTCCGCAGCAAGAGGGAAGTCGAGGAGCAACTGCGCGTGCTAAGGCTTCCGCCGGCGAGGGCGGTGGGGAGAGCCGCGTGGATCGTGACACGCTGCGACTTCTAACCATGTTAGAAGGAGCTATATCATGGTCCCACAGCTGCACGCCATCCTCGCCAGCACCTCGGTGAGCATGTTGATCCTCTGCATCTCATGACTGATGCGCAGGGCTCTTTCCGCGGCGGCGCCAGGTGTCCTCCGCGCGGCGACGCTGCTCATTGCGCACGGCCTGGGAGGAACGTGTCGTGGGCACCGCTGTGGGCCTCTTGGAAGTCGCCGCGTCACTCATGCGTGGTACGACGCTGCTCTTGGAGGGCCCCGCGCCACCTGCGGGGGGGGGGGGGGGGGGGCGGCTCCGCCCTTGGACTTGGTGGTGTGCGGCTCGTTGTCTCGCGCACGAACGATGCCGCTTGCCAGGCTTCGGCTGCTGGAACGACGCGGGTATTCGTGGGTCGCGCCTCGGCTTCCATCCGCGACCACCCCATCGTTAGCCTGCGCCGACATGGGCCGTTCGACTCCAGACGAACCGACCGCCGCGATCATCTTCTTCTTAGGAGCCATGGCGATGAAGAACCGCTACACTAACTGCTAGACCAGATTTTCACAACTGCGCCCCCTACCTGGTGCGCCAAAGATGTCGGTACGAAACGACACCTATGGGATCACTGGAATCCCTTCTACGGTTGGCGGACGCGAGGTTGTGCAAAGAGCGGGTCTAAGAGTCAGCACAACGATCGTCTACCCAGGTTCGGGGCGCGAGGATGCATAATACCCTAGTCCTGCTTTGGTGTATATTTGAGTGTTCTTGAGTTCTTGAGCTAGCTACCGTGTGTGTCCAGCTTTCCAAGATCTGAATCCTTCTCTAGTACGCCGCGGGCCTCCTTTTATGGTCAAAAGGGGCTGCCACAATGACACACAGGAGGTGGAAAGGTGTACAGTGCATAGGCTTATCCTATGCCATTACGGGACAAGACGCATTAAATGCACTGCTTAGGTGTGTATTTACTTTATCGGGGACGGAAAAGAAGCCCATCCTGTCCATGGCCGCTCCGTCTGGTCGCGACGCACGTCCAGGCCAGCGAAGCTGGCAGCCGAGGTGGCGTGGTGGTAGGGTCCTCACAAAGATCTGCATGCCACCACGCATGTGCTTGATTAGCTGGCCCAGGAACCACGTATCGCCACGTGGGTGCCTGCCTGGGCTAGCGGGTCGGCCGCCGAGCTGGGGTGGCAATGGGGTGGCAAGGGCTTGCCGCAGTTTTGCTTCTGTTCCCGGCAAGGGTTTTGTCGGGGCCTCTGTGAGTTTCCCTCGGCAAGAGGCTTGCCGGGGCTCCAGGGTGTCTTCGGCAAGGAGCCTTGCCGGGGCCTCGTGGGCGTCCTCAGCAAGGAGCCTCTCGATCGCCGTGTCTTCTGGTTCTTATCTTGGGAGTCATAGACCTTTGTCTTCACAAATATCTACATGCCATCACGTGGGCGCTTTCCGAGCCTTGGCTCCAATGTTGTTAATAGCGTTGGAGCTCATAGGCTTCAAGGGTGGCCGCGACGGAGGCGTTTGGGTGAATCGCCCCGGCAAGAGTTCTCGCCGAGGGCGCGCAGGCCGCCCTAGCAAGAGCCCTTGTCGGGGGGAGAGCCTGCCTCCTTGTTTGGTATTCTCGTGCCACCGTCTTGGCGTTGTTCTAGTAACTCTGCGTCTCTGGCTTTCCTCCTCTACTCTATTTATGTTTGGTCACAAGCGTGGCTCTGACTGCCCGTGCACAAGTAAGGGGTAAAAAAGAGCGCCCCTACTTTTCTACACCGACAGTAGCCGGGCAGAGGACATGAATCACTTCCAGGCATAGACATGGTATGCTGGTTCTAGCAGGGATAAGCAAGTAGGGGAGCTAGACTGGGGAGATTGGTTGCCGCCGGCGCTTTGTAGAAGACCAGCAATCGTGGATTCGTTGCACGGGAGCGTGGGAGATCGCGAGAGGTGGCGGCGGAGGACTGACAGAGCGGTCAGAAACCTAGGGTTCAGGTTGTAGCGGGCCACGCGCGAGCGGTTTACTTTCACATTTTTTCGTCAATCGAGGGCCCCATGATTTCGGGGGCCCTGTGCGGTCGGCCACCATGGCCCCCCTCATCGACGGGCCTGCACATGGTTAGTCATAAAATCCTACATAAAACTTATAGATCGTTGTATATGATATGTTTGATTCCTTGCAATCGTTTTGTGATATAGAGATGCTAATATGTGGGATGTACTAGTTTAGTAAGAATATTGGTGTTAAGGTTTGTGATTCCTGTAGCATGCACGTATGGTTTCCTAACTATGTAACCAAATTGGCGCGCATTATATCTTGATTATTTATCTTTGCGTGAAGGTCGGGGGCGCGCGATGGGTAACTCCTACCAACATCCCCCCTAGGAGCATGCGTCGTAGTATTTTGCTTTGAGGGCTTATTAGACTTTTCACAATAAGTATGTGAGTTCTTTATGACTAGTGTTGAGTCCATGGATTATACTCACTCTCACCCTTCCACCTTGCTAGCCCCTCTAGTGCCGCGCAACTTTCGTTGGTGCATCAAACCACCTTACACCCTTCCTTAAAACAGCCACCATACGTACCTATTATGGCATTTCCATAGCCATTCTGAGATATATTTCCATGTAACTCCACCGCTCCGTTTATTATGACACAACACATCATTGTCACATTGCTTTGCATGATCATGTAGTTGGCATGGTATTTGTGGCAAAGCCACCACTCATATTTTTCATACATGTCATTCTAGATCATTGCACATCCCGGTACACCACCGGAGGCATTCATATAGAGTCATATTTTTGTTCTAGTGTCGAGTAGTAAGTAAATAAAAGTGTGATGATCATCAGTATTAGAGCATTGCCTCAATGAGGAAAGGATGATGGAAGCTATGATTCCCTCACAAGTCGGGACGAGTCTCCGGACTTTAAAAATAATAAAAGAGGCCAAAGAAGCCCAAATAAAAAAATAGGCCAAAGAAGCCCACCAAAAACAAACAAAATAAAACAAAAAATGAGAGAAAAAGAGAGAAGGGGCAATGCTACTATCCTTTTACCACACTTGTTCTACAAAGTAGCACCATGATCTTCATGATAGAGAGTCTCATATGTAATCACTTTCATATACTAGTGGGAATTTTTCATTATAGAACTTGGCTTATATATTCCAACTAAAGGAAATATGCCCTAGAGGCAATAATAAAGTTGTGATTTTATATTTCCTTTTATCGTGATAAATGTTTATTATTCATGCTAGAATTGTATTGACCGGAAACCTTAATACATGTGTGAATACATAGACAAAACACTGAGTCCCTAGTGAGCCTCTACTTGACTAGCTCGTTGATCAAAGATGGTTAAGGTTTCCTAACCATGGACATGAGTTGTCACCTGATAACAGGATCAAATTACTAGGAGAATGATGTGATGGACAAGACCCATCCGTTAGCTTAGCATGTTGATCATTCAGTTATATTACTATTGCTTTCATGTATGTCAAATACATATTCCTTTGACTATGAGATCATGAAACTCCCGGATAACGGAGGAATACCTTGTGCGCTATCAAACGTCACAACGTAACTGCGTGATTATAAGAATGCTCCACAGGTATCTCCGAAGGTGTCTTGTTGGGTTGGCGTGAATCGAAATTAGGATTTGTCACTCTGAGTATCAGAGAGGTATCTCTAGGCCCTCTCGGTAATACACATCATAATAAGCCTTGCAAGCAAATGACTATTGAGTTAGTCACGGGATGATATATTACGAAACGAGTAAAGAGACTTGCTAGTAACGAGATTGAACTAGGTATAAAGATACCAACGATCGAATCTCGGGCAAGTAAAATACCGACAGACAAAGAGAATTGTGTATGTTGTCATAAGGTTCGACCGATAAAGATCTTCATAGAATATGTAGGAGCCAATATGGGCATCCAAGTTCCGATATTGGTTATTGACCAGAGACGTGTCTCGGTCATGTCTACATAGTTCACGAACCCGTAGGGTCCGCACGCTTAATGTTCATTGATGTTATAGTACTATATGAGTTATGTATGTTGGTGACCAAATGTTGTTCGGAGTCCCGGATGTGATCACGGACATGACGAGGAACTCCGGAATGGTCCGGAGATAAAGATTGATATATGGGATAATAGTGTTTGCTCTCCGGAAGGGTTCCAGAATTCACTGGAAGTGGTTCAGGATGTTTCCCAAAATGTTTGGGTACGAGAACACTTTATTTGGGCCAAAGGGGAAAGCCCACGAGGCTTTTGGAAAGCGTAAAAGGAAGTTTTGCGGAGACCAGAGGCTAGATGCCAGGAACCCTAGCGTGTAGGGGGTAGATGACGGGAACCCTGGCGTCTAGCCCTGGAGTCCGAGTGGTACTCTTGCCTTTTCGGAAAAACTATCTTTGAGTAGGCTTTTGCTCCAAGTTTCGACCCCAGGGCTCAACATATAAATAGAGGGGCAGGGCTAGCCCCCAAGACACATCAAGATTCACCAAGCCATGTGCCGGCAAGCCCATCCCTCTAGTTTCTCCCCCGTCTAGTTTCTGTAGTGCTTGGAGAGGCCCTGCAGAGATTGTTCTTCACCACCAACCGTCACCACGCCGTCATGCTGCCGGAATTCATCTACTACTTCGCCCATCTTGGTGGATCAAGAAGGCGAGGACGTCATCGAGATGAACGTGTGCTAAACGCGGAGGTGCCGTAGTTTCGGTACTTGATCAGGACGGATCGTGAAGGTGTACGTCTACATCAACCACGTTGATAAATGCTTCCGCTTAGCGATCTTCAAGGGTATGAAGATGCTCTCCCCCTATCGTTGCTATGCATCTCCTAGATAGATCTTGTGTGAGTGTAGGAGTTTTTTGAAATTGCATGCTATGTTCCCCAACACCAACGATGGGCTTCCTCAAATGCCCTAGGTCTTCATGAGCAACCAAGTTAGATGCACACCCACTTAGTTTCTTTTTGAGCTTTCATACACTTATAGCTCTAGTGCATCCGTTACATGGCAATCTCTACTCACTCACATTGATATCGATTGATGGACACCTCCATAGTCCATTTATTTGCCTAGTTTATGTGAGACTTTCTCCATCCTTTTGTCAATCACCACCTTCTATTCCACCCATAGTGCTATGTCCATGGCTCGCGCTCATATATTGCATGAAAAGTTGAAAAAGGCTTGAAAGATAGAGTGTGAAAGCAATTGCTTGGCTGACATCAAGATGGGCATGAGGGGTAACTTATGTTAAGAAAAGGGAGCATAAATACTATATGATTTTGTAGGGATAACATTCTTTAGCATTGATATTTTGAAAGGCTTGGGATGCCCGAGTATTAACTTCTTTTATGTCAAATGATTGACTATTGCTTTGAATCACTCGTGTCTTAATATTCATGCCATGATTAGATTACATGATCAAGATTATGTTAGGTAGCATTCCACATCAAAAAATATCTTTTCTATCATTTACCTACTCGAGGACGACAAGGATTTAAGCTTGGGGACGCTGATACGTCTCCGTCGCATCTATAATTTTTTATTGTTCCATGCCAATATTATACAACTTTTACATACTTTTGGCAACTTTCTATACTATTTTTGGGACTAACATATTGATCCAGTGCCCAGTGCCAGTTCCTATTTGTTGCATGTTTTTTGTTTCACAGAAAATCCATATCAAACGGGGTCCAAATGGGATAAAAACTTACGGAGATATTTTTTGGAATATATGTGATTTTTTGGAAGAAGAATCAACGCGAGACGATGCCCGAGGGCCCCACAAGGACGAAGGGCACACCCCATGGGGGTGGGCGCGCCCCCACCCTTGTGGCCACTCTGTAAGGCGGTTGGTGCCCTTCTCGAGCCGCAAGTAAGACAATATCTGGATGAAAATCGTGTTAAAATTTCAGCCCAATCAGAGTTACAGATCTCCGGGAATATAAGAAACAGTGAAAGGCCAGAATCGGGGAGCGCGGAAATAGAAGGAAACATAGAGAGAGATCCAATCTCGGAGGCACTCTCGCCCCTCCGCCACCATGGAGGCCATGGACCAGAGGGGAAACCCTTTTCCCATCTAGGGGAAGGTCAGGGAAGAAGAAGAAGAAGGAGGAGGAGGAGGGGGGCTCTCTCCCCCTCCCTCCTAGTGGTACCGGAATGCCGCTGGGGCCATCATCGCGACAACTGTCTACATCAACAACTTCGCCGCCGTCATCATCAACTCTCCCCCCTCTATGCGGCAGTTCAACACCTCTTCTCCCCGCTGTAATCCCTACTTAAACATGGTGCTCAATGCTATATATTATTTCCCAATGATGTATGGCTATCCTATGATGTTTGAGTAGATCTGTTTTGTCCTATGGGTTGATTGACGATCATGATTGGTTTGAGTTGCATGTTTTATTATTGGTGTTGTCCTATGGTGCTCTCTGTGTCGCGCAAGCGTGAGGGATCCCCACTGTAGGGCTTGAAATATGTTCATGATTTGCTTATGGTGGGTTGCTAGAGTGACAGAAGCTTAAACCCGAGTAAGTAGGTTGTTTGCGTATGGGAATAAAGAGGACTTGATACCTTATAATGATATGGTTATGTTTTACCTTAATGATCTTTAGTAGTTACGGATGTTTGCTAGACTTCTAATCATAAGTGCATATGATCCAAGAAGAGAAAGTATGTTAGCTTATGCCTCTCCCTCATATAAAATGGCAATAATGATTACCGGTCTAGTTATCGATTGCCTTGGGACAAATAACTTTCTTGTGTGACAAAAGCTCTCTACTGAAACTAACTTAGTTGTGTCTTTATCTAAACAACCCCTAGCTTTTATTTACGTGCTCTTTATTATCTTGCAAACCTATCCCATTACACCTACAAAGTACTTATAGTTTCATACTTGTTCTGGGAAAAGCAAACGTCAAGCGTGCGTAGAGTTGTATCGGTGGTCGATAGAACTTGAGGGAATATTTGTTCTACCTTTAGCTCCTCGTTGGGTTCGACACTCTTACTTATCGAAAGAGGCTACTAATGATCCCCTACACTTGTGGGTTATCAGACACCAATACAAAGTTGCATTGTACTTTTTTTGGTCAAATTTGAGATCAGTTTTGATGTAATCTTTATCTAATTACAAACGGGAGATTATTAATAATTGGGAACCAATATCCCATACGGATTATTTATTCGAACCATGAGCGTTAGACCAACAATGGATACGTGCCATGCTTCGGTTAAGCAATAAAGCGACATCATTAATCATGCAAATTAAAAAATATACATGCCGCCACGCGACCCGTGTGTCGTGCGAGCAGGCGTGAGTTGACGGGACACATGGGAGCAGTACGCCGCGTAGTTAGACTGGGAGGCGTGCGTGCAGGTGTGTGAATTGATGGAGGCGTGCTTGCTGCATAGTGTCATCAGGAGCCGTGCTCGCTGTGCGAAACGACGGTAGGCATGCCAGTAGTCCGGTGCGCAGGCTCACTGGGAGGCGAGCCAGCGGTTTGACCGCCGGCCGCCTCTCTCGCACTACTCCATATCAATGGTGCGCCCGAGGGGCCGCACCCCCCATCCTCGCCAGTCGCCACACACACAATCATCTGTCTCTGCTTGCATCATCGACGCCGCTCTCAGTCCTCAAAGCCGTTAGTGTACGAGGATGTCGCTGAAGCGCCCCATCGGAGGGAGTGGCGACGCCGGGGCTGCTGAAGCATCGGAGCATGGCGTGGAGATGGAGACAGAGGTTGCCGTCACCGCCGGTGAGTTATCGACGCACCCTGACATCGTCGATGACATGGAGCTTCCGTAGCCGGAGGCGGAGTTCCACACCTACTCTGGTGACGACTTGGGCGACGACTCCAACGACCACTCCGACGACGACTCCGGACAACTGGTTAGTCATCTATACCCACTTATGTGTCAAATAGATCCTAGGGTTTCTCTCGTTACTCCCGCCTCCCCCTTTTTGGAATAGAAATACTATGGTTATGTTCTCCCAATCCATGAAATCTGAGTAAGTCTCGTTAGATCCGTGTAGTGTATTGATTGTTTGAATGGTACAAGTGATAAGTGATTAGTTGTTTCATCTGCGCAAATGCTTTCTGCTAGTAATCCGACTAGGGTTAGTGTTCGTGCTAATAATTCCTAGCCATGACTTGACAATTGATTTTGAATGACCTACATATATGTTTGTGCCTTTATTTTCTTCAAGATTGGTTTGTACATAGACGACTATGCTTAAAAATCGAACCATAATCTCTGGATATGTATAAAAAATAGCCATAAATTCCTAATCCTACTTCACGGCAAGTATACATTGATTTGATGCCAAATTTGTTTTACTATTTGTATAGGTGCTGTCTGACGATGTGGACAGCGAGGATAAATATGTCCAGAGGAGGTACATGAGGCAAATCTTGAGGGAGCTTTATGCGGGAATGCATAACATGCATATTAGGACCTGGGACGGTGGCTATCGATGCCCATTTTGCAACCACAAGCTTCATGACGTGTATCAAAGTGTTCTGGCGCATGCAAGAGGACGGGCCATTGGCTCCTTCAAGCATAAGTATTCTCGCAGGGTGGCGCACGGCGCGTGCGCCGAGTACCTGCAGAAGCTTCAGGATCGTGCTGGCATGTGAGATGAGATGTGGGATCGAACTATGTACGCTTGAGCATGCTTAATGACGGTTGAACTATGCTCGGGTACGTGTACACTTATTATCTATGGCTGCGTATGTTTAATCTATGTTTACTTATGTCTAACTTTGGGATATGGATGCAATCAGTTCGGTTGAAGGAATCCATGTAGGATCGAAGTAGGTCTAGAGGGGGGGTGATTAGACTACTTGACAATATAAAAAATCTGCCTTTAGGTCATGCAATGTTTTTGGCAGTTTCACAAACAAGATCAGTTCAAGTAACACCCTACACATGCAATTCTAGAGTTTATGCAGCGGAAAGTAAATTGCACATGTAAAAGAGAGGTGGAGAAGATCAAACGCAGTTTGGTGACACGGAGATTTTTGTCGTGGTTCCGATAGGTGGTGCTATCGTACATCCACGTTGATGGAGACTTCAACCCACGGAGGGTAACGGCTGCGCGAGTCCACGGAGGGCTCCACCCACGAAGGGTCCACGAAGAAGCAACCTTGTCTATTCCATCACGGCCTACGCCCACGGAGGACTAGCCTTACTCGGGGTAGATCTTCACGAAGTAGGCGATCTCCTTGCCCTTACAAACATCTTGGTTCAACTCCACATCACGACGGAGGCTCCCAAGCGACACCTAACCAATCTAGGAGGCACCACCCCCCAAAAGGTAATAGACGGTGTTGATGATGATGAACTCCTTGCTCTTGTGCTTCAAGTGATAAACTCCCCAACACTCAACTCTCCTCACTGATATGGCTGTGGTGGAAGAAAGATTTGAGTGGAAAGCAACTTGGGAAGGCTAGAGATCAAGTTTCATATGGTAGGAATGGAATGGCTTGATCTCAACACAAGGGTAGGTGGTTCACTTCTCAGAAAGTGTATGATAGAAGTGGTGGTACTTTCTGATGGCTCTCCTCACGAATGAGGAGGGGGTGGAGGGGTATATATAGCCTCCACACAAAATCCAACCGTTACACACACATTTGACCAATCTCGGTGAGACCAAAGTTAAAACTCGGTCAGACCGAAAGTTCAAATATAGTGAACGTTGGGATTTTCGGTGGGACCAAAAATACCATCTCGGTGAGACCGAAGTGAGTCAAAGATTAGGGTTTGCCATTTCAGTGAGACCGAAAGTATAAACTCGGATATTCCGAATTGATGTCAACTGATCACAGAAGGTTGGCAGCCCTTTTTCGGTGAGACCGAAACTCAGAATCGGTTTGACCGAGAAGCTAGGGTTTGGAGAAACAACTGAAGTGGTTCATCTCGGTGGGACTGAGTTGGAGAAATCGGTGTGACCGAGATTACTTATGGGTGTGTGTTAAGTAGTGAGTAGTGCTGATAGTTGAGGGAGTTAGATCACCAAGCACTTGAGCAACAAGAACATTAACACAACCTCATCCCCTTTTAATAGTATTGGCTTTCCTATGGACTCAATGTGATCTTTGATCACTAAACCAAAAAAGGAGTCTTGAGCTTTTGCCAATGCTTGTCTTAGCATTTTGAGGGGTCCACTTCTTCAGACATTTCCATACCCATATCATCGAACTTTTCTGAAATGATTCTCAAGAGAATATTAGTTCAATGATATATATGTTGTTGTTAATTACCAAAACCACCCGGGGATTAGTTGCACTTTCAATCTCCCCCTTTTTGGTAATTGATGACAACATATAGATCAAAGCTTCGACAAGAGATATAATCAAAGAATAATATCGTCGCTTTGAGAAGTATGTGATAAACAAGAGCTCCCCCTAAATTTGTGCATTATTTAAAATTTGCGTTTGAATGCAAATGCACAATCGATTAGGATGATGGGTTACTCTTCCATGTCACATACATCTTGGTGGAGCGCACAAAATGATAAGAATGAATAACATGCACTCAATCACCAAGACAAGAGTAAATAGCCATACAATAAGAAATAGCATATGATAAGCAATAAGCACTCATTAAGGCATAGTATGACTAAGCACTCATTAAGGTAGCATCAAACGTAGTAGCAAGCACACATAAAGTATCTGGAACCAAAAGAAACCAATGTATCACAGGGAAAACCGGCAAAAGAACGAAAAGACGAAAGAGCACTCTCTCTCTCGAAGCCCTATGATCTATAGCAATTTCTCCCCCTTTGGCAACAAGTTACCAAAAAGTTCGAAAAGGTATAGAGCTAAGCGTCACTGCGGGCTCGGCTGGCTGCTCCCGTCTGGGTCGATGTCGGTGTAGAGATAGCTGCGTCGGCGAAGACTTCTGCTGATGTCTGCGCTGGAGGAGTGGATGCTGGAGCTGGAGCTGTGGCTGGAGCTGAAGTAACTGGGATAGCTGCAGACCTGGATCCTCTGGGAACCGGAGCATTCTGGCGATGAGAGTCCTGGACTATATCATCCTGCATAAGCTCTGCTCTCTCCTGCCTAGTCTCCTCCATGTCTGCCTCAAGCTTGTTGACAGACACCTGAATCTCAGTCAGCTTCACATCTAGAGCGTGGATCTTGTCCTCGACAATCCTCTCAAGGCTCTCCTGAGATTGCTCAATGCTGGCCAGGCGTTGTTCAATTCTCTGGGTTGCTTCAAGGATTTGCTCTCCAAAGCTCTTTGGCTTAGCTGCTGCTGCTGCTGCCTCTCTGTCAGCTTTGGCTTTCTTTGCAGCTTCGATCTTGGCTTGCCCTTCAACTGAGGTGGGATCCTCTTCATCCATCACAACTACGTTGTCCTCATGCTCTGGCTGCAGTGGCAAGTGCTTCCTATCCAACATGAATTTGCCCGTGCCAAACTTGGCGTTGATGAGCATCTGTATCTGCGGAGCAAACCCACATGACCTCTTCTGGTCAGCTGCAGTCCTCTTAATGGTCTCAACCATCAAGTCCATCACCTTAAAAGGTGCCTTCTCATCGAGAATGTGCAGCATGTTGATAGAATAGCCTCGTATCATCCGGTGGTCACCTGACTTAGGCATCAAAGTATGCCTCAGAATAGTGTTGGTGGTGGTCAGACCTGCCTGGAGATAATACACTGAGCCGAGCTTCCATCCTTCCAAATCAGCAGCTGGGATCTCCTTGTACATATTCTTCATAGAATCATGACTCTTCTTAGGAATCCCATAGACATCAATGTCGTCCTCTCTCTGCACTGGAGCATTCAGAATTTCTGCCCATTCTGCAACAGTTGAAGAAAACCGTTGACCTTCAGTCATCCAGGTGATCTTGCCATCGGGGTAGAAATGGGCTATGGCATAGAACTGCATGATCATCTCGTCATTCCAGGCTGTTAGTTCTTGACCCACAAAATCAGCAACTCCACATGCAGTAAAGCTCTCATGCACATGGGGAAAGAAGTCCCGATGCTCTCTGCTGTCAATGTACTTCCAGTCAACATACCTGGTGTCAGCAACAATGGGCTTCTTATCCATTAGCACGGTCTCATAGAAATCCTGCTGCTCTCTGGTGTGGAATCTGGGGTCCACAGCAGTCCTTCTTCTTACGGCATATGGATCAGACTGTCTCCATAGCCTGAGACCTTTGTCCTTTCTTGCCTTCATATCCTCAGCTTGAGGATGAGCATCATTGTGGAGTGGCAACTTGGGACGGAGCTTGAGCAACACATGCTCTTCATCTGACTCAGAAGGTGGCATCTCACCTTTGTTCTTCTCAGAAGCTGGAATGCTTCTGGTTGTCCTCTTGGGCTTGGCTGGAGCTGCCTTAGCTGGAGCAGGCTTTTTGGGCTTGGAGGAGGCTTGAGCCCGAATAGCATCACCCATGAACTTAGCTTTCTGAGGAGGAGGCTGGGGTGCATCTTCTTCTTCTTCTTCAGCAGCATCAACTTGAGGTTCAGCATAAACAACTCTCTTCCTCTTGGAAGTCTTCTTCACCTTACTTGGAGCAGGCTCTTCCAAGTTGAGCTTCTTGGCAACTGCAGACTGCTTCACTTTGCTCGTGCCTTTCTTTGGCTGCTGCCCTTGGAGCTCTTTGGCAACCACTTGCCTCTTTGGCTTGGAGGTAACTTCCTCAGCAACAAAGTCGGAATCCTCAGAATCAGAAGTTCTCTTCTTCCTGGTTCTCGTAGCAGCAGGAGGTAGACCACTAGGGGTGCTCCTCTCACCATCATCACTAGAGCTGCTAGCCTCAGGACTTGTACCTGCCTCTGGAATCTCAGCAAACGGTGACTCAGACCTGTTCTGGCTGTCACTGACATCTGACATGGCTGAAAAAACCTGTGAATAGATAAGGTATAGGCAGAGTAGAAGAGTTATCACAACTGCAGAAGTTTTTGCAAAAAAATGAGTTAAAAACTTAGTTTTGAGTTTTCACAGAATGTATTTCGGTCAAACCGATTTCAAGTTTCGGTGTAACCGAAGTGTTCAACAGAACCTACACACCACTTTCGGTCAGACCGAAATGGGTTTCGGTCCTACCGAAAACTTAGGGTTTCACAGAAACTTCAATTCGGACATTCCGATTTTCACAACTCGGTCAGACCGAGCTATGTAGTGCAATGGTCAGAGACCAAATCGGTCAGTCTGAGTTTCAGGAATCGGCTTCACCGAGATGCATTCCGTGGAAACCTAAACCTAAGAATTTTCCTCGAAACTAAACGATCTGAACAATGTATTGGGAACATATCAAACGTGGATTGAATCAGGGCAGTCCTATCATGCAAGAATCAGAAGTGGAGCATGAATAGGGATCGGGACACACCCTAACTTGGTGGTGTCCCTCTACGGCGGCAACGGAGGAGAAGATTACCGTTGACGGCGGCGGAGACCTGCGGCAAGGGCACACAGGCGACGAAGGCGACGATCCTTAGATCAGGGCGGCGGCAGCAGGGGTCTTGGAGGGCGAACGGTTTGAAAGGAATAGATCGCGCGCAGCCCTCAGTATATATAACCCCGTACTGTCGGTGGGACCGAGTTGAAAAACTCGGTGTCACCGAGATGTATTTCTGCTGTGCAGTTACACATATCGGTCAGACCGAGATTTTGAACTCGGTTTCACCGAGATGAAACCTAGATCAATCTAAGTGTTTCGGTTGGACCGAGATTGAGAAGCCGGTCAGACCGAAATAGACTTAGAAGGTTTTGGAAGTCAGCCTTAGACGAATCGGTGGTTCCGAGTGCTCCTCACTCGGACTGTCCGAAAAAGACTTGTTCAAAGTTGTGATATAAGCATGAATAGAGTTTTGAGACAAGATAGCATAGATAGCTAGGGAAAGTGCTTAGGCATTCTTGTCCATCCATTTGGCTAGAAAAAGAAACCAAAACAATCAAAACAACAAATGGATGTCCTTGAATGGATAAAATCATGCATCCAACATGCTCACACAATAAGATAGCAACTGAAATATGTGTCAAACATGCACAACCAAAACTCTAGCTACTAGCACACAATTTGTCGATGACTAGGTCATCTATATATGAGTATATTGACTTAGGAGTCAAATGAGAACATTTGATCATAGGTCATACTCATCGTTTAAGCACAAGTGGGGTTACCACTTTTACATAAAGCATTTATGTGTTCACATCATTTGGAGATGCTTTTAGCTCAATTTTTAGAGCAAAGCTCCCCCTAGATGTGAGAACCCCTTTTAAAGGGTCAAACTAACCTTGGGTTGTCGTAGAAGACTTCATGTAGATGTTGAAGATTTGGATGCTCAATGTTGATGTAGACCATCAAGAGTTAGGAGCAATCCTTTGGATTAGGGCACTTTCAATACCTACATGGGTTAGTCCCACAAGGAACAAACAAGAATATCCTTGGACATAGAGTGAAGTACACAAAAGATGATGTCCATGAAAGCAATGATTACCTTGTCCCTTGACTTACCAACAAGAGGGTTTGTGACTCCATGAACAAGTGCATGATGTGGAAGTTGATTGCACAAGTTCTTGCCAAAATGAATATGAGTGAAGTTTGTTGGCGGAGTCACCCTCAAGAACCTACTAGTTCTTCTTCTTTGGGATCCACATCATCTTGATGGGAATCCTTGGTGTTGTAGTTGAGCTTGACGAAGTAGAACTTGATGTGTCCTTGGGAACCCACTTGACCATGGCTTGAGGTGCTTCAATGAATGCATCAATCTCTTCTTGAAGCTTGTCCTTGGCCTTTAGCTTGTGGTCTTGTGGTGGAAGGTCATCTTGAGCTTGTTCCACATTGGAAGAAGTAGGATCATACTTCTCCTTTTGTGAGACAAACTGTGGAGTAGGGTATTGACCTTCTTCCCACTCAACACCTTTGGCGTTGAACTTTCGCTCAAAACCAATCCCTTGATTCTTCCGGTGTCTTCCTTGTTTGCGAACAATCTCCTCAAAGTTCTTGCTTCCGGCAAGACTCTTGTAGACACCTTTCTCTATGATTTCCTTCAATAAGCTATTTTCTTGCTCAAGTGTAACTTAGCTTGAAACATTGTTAGTGGAATCAAGAGAACTACTAGAAGTAACAACATTAGATTTAACATTGTTATTGTTACTACTAGAGGAAGAATTTTTCTTATGCTTGTCATGCTTAGTCTTAATAGGTGGCAAGAAATTAGACAAGAGAAGTCGTTTGGCAAGATATGAAGAACTCTTCTTTCGAAGATCGTCATTGATCGCTTTTAGAAACTCATGTTCTTGCTCTAGAGTGAGCTTCTCGAAGCGTAGCTTCTCATGAGATCTTAGGAGCTCTCTATGATCTTCTTGAGTTGTTTCATGAGCTAACTTAAGAGTGTTTAATTCTTTAGTTAGACGCTCAATCTCCTTCATAGCATTGTCACTCGACTCTTCTCGACTATAAAGACTACTAGCATTTTCATCATTACTAAGCTCACTAGATTTATCATGCAAGAGCTCATCTTCACCAAGTAAGTCATCCTCATCACTATCAAAGTCAATGAATTCAGGGTGTGTTACCTTGGGGCCTTTAGCCATGAAGCATCTTCCAATTCCCTCATTTGGTGAATCAAATAAGTCGTAGGAGTTGGAGTTGGAGGATACGAGTGCAAGTCCGGCAACACCTTCATCTTGACTATAGTCGGAGTCGGAGTGATAGCTTCCATCGGATTGACTGTCAGAGTCGGAGCCGGAGACCCATTCACCAACATGAGCTTGATGTCTTCTTCTTGTATAGCTCCTTGATGACTTGTCTTTCCTCTCCGAGTCCTTGCTTCTCCGAGAAGGTCTTCGTTCATAACGATCATCTCTACTCCTTCTCTCTTTCCGAGGTGACTCATCTCTTGCTTTCCTTCTTGGAGACTCTTCTCTTCTCTTGTGGGGAGCCGTACACTCATTTGAGAAGTGTCCGGGTCTTCCACAATTGTAGCAGTTTCGATCACGACTAGAAGATCTCTTTCCATCATATGATCTAGACTTTGAGCTTCTTTCTTTGCCTCTATTCTTGTAGAACTTGTTGAAGTTCCTGACCATTAGGCTTATGTCTTCATTGGAAACTAACTTGTCACTTGAGGTAGTAGGAGCATCACTTGTAGCTTTGTAAGCACCACTTGACTTGTTGTGAAGCTCTTCCTTATCCTTAAGTGTCATCTCATGAGCAACAATCCTTCCAATGACTTCAGTTGGCTTGAGAGTCTTGTAATTTGGCATCATTTGGATCAAAGTGCACACGGTGTCATACTTTCCATCCAAAGCTCTGAGAATCTTCTTAATGATGAATCGGTCGGTCATTTCTTCGCTTCCTAAGCCAGCAATCTCATTTGTGATGAGAGCAAGCCTAGAGTACATTTCAGCGACTCCTTCACCATCCTTCATCTTGAACTTGTCAAGCTGACCTTGAAGAATATCCAGCTTTGATTCCTTCACAGATTCAGTACCTTCGTGCATTTCAACCAAAGTATCCCAAATCTCCTTAGCATTCTCAAGACGGCTGATTTTGTTGAACTCTTCGGGACACAAAGCATTGAAGAGAATGTCACAAGCTTGAGCATTGTTTTGCAACATCTTCAGTTCTTCGGGTGTAGCTTCGCGATCCGGAACTTTTCCTTCTTCAAAGAAGTCACCTTGCATGCCAACACAAATAATGCCCCATGCGGCTGGGTTACGACCAAGAATGTGCATTTTCATTTTATGCTTCCAACTAGCAAAATTTGTACCATCAAAGTAAGGACCTCTACGATAATTACCCTCACTAGACGCCATACTCTCCTAGGTTGTGAAACCAAGCTTATGGAGTCCAATGCAATGGAAACCAAGGCAATGGAGACCAAAGCTCTGATACCACTTGTAGGATCGAAGTAGGTCTAGAGGGGGGGTGATTAGACTACTTGACAATATAAAAAATCTGCCTTTAGATCATGCAAAGTTTTTGGCAGTTTCACAAACAAGATCAGTTCAAGTAACACCCTACACATGCAATTCTAGAGTTTATGCAGCGGAAAGTAAATTGCACATGTAAAAGAGAGGTGGAGAAGATCAAACGCAGTTTGGTGACACGGAGATTTTTGTCGTGGTTCCGATAGGTGGTGCTATCGTACATCCACGTTGATGGAGACTTCAACCCACGGAGGGTAACGGCTGCGAGAGTCCACGGAGGGCTCCACCCACGAAGGGTCCACGAAGAAGCAACCTTGTCTATTCCATCACGGCCTACGCCCACGGAGGACTAGCCTTACTCGGGGTAGATCTTCACGAAGTAGGCGATCTCCTTGCCCTTACAAACTTCTTGGTTCAACTCCACATCACGACGGAGGCTCCCAAGCGACACCTAACCAATCTAGGAGGCACCACCCCCCAAAAGGTAATAGACGGTGTTGATGATGATGAACTCCTTGCTCTTGTGCTTCAAGTGATAAACTCCCCAACACTCAACTCTCCTCACTGATATGGCTGTGGTGGAAGAAAGATTTGAGTGGAAAGCAACTTGGGAAGGCTAGAGATCAAGTTTCATATGGTAGGAATGGAATGGCTTGATCTCAACACAAGGGTAGGTGGTTCACTTCTCAGAAAGTGTATGATAGAAGTGGTGGTACTTTCTGATGGCTCTCCTCACGAATGAGGAGGGGGTGGAGGGGTATATATAGCCTCCACACAAAATCCAACCGTTACACACACATTTGACCAATCTCGGTGAGACTGAAGTTAAAACTCGGTCAGACCGAAAGTTCAAATATAGTGAACGTTGGGATTTTCGGTGGGACCGAAAATACCATCTCGGTGAGACCGAAGTGAGTCAAAGGTTAGGGTTTGCCATTTCGGTGAGACCGAAAGTATAAACTCGGATATTCCGAATTGATGTCAACTGATCACAGAAGGTTGGCAGCCCTTTTTCGGTGAGACCGAAACTCAGAATCGGTTTGACCGAGAAGCTAGGGTTTGGAGAAACAACTGAAGTGGTTCATCTCGGTGGGACTGAGTTGGAGAAATCGGTGTGACCGAGATTACTTATGGGTGTGTGTTAAGTAGTGAGTAGTGCTGATAGTTGAGGGAGTTAGATCACCAAGCACTTGAGCAACAAGAACATTAACACAACCTCATCCCCTTTTAATAGTATTGGCTTTCCTATGGACTCAATGTGATCTTTGATCACTAAACCAAAAAAGGAGTCTTGAGCTTTTGCCAATGCTTGTCTTAGCATTTTGAGGGGTCCACTTCTTCAGACATTTCCATACCCATATCATCGAACTTTTCTGAAATGATTCTCAAGAGAATATTAGTTCAATGATATATATGTTGTTGTTAATTACCAAAACCACCCGGGGATTAGTTGCACTTTCAATCCACCTCCGCCCTCATTTATTGGTCCCCTTTGTAATTTGTGTTAAATTTTGCCCGAAGATTTAACTGACAAAATGTCAGTGCAAGTCAGCAAAAATTATATCGTTGGATGCGTATTTGAACATAGTGTTCAAAGATATAATTTTTGGTGACATGCATAAACATTTCTTAGTTAAATATTTGGTCAAAATTTGGTACAAATTACAAAGGGGACCAATAAACCAGGACGGAGGTAGTACGTCAATCACACACGGTTCCCAAAATTGGAACCATGTGCAATGACTTTCATTTTGCCTGTTGCGTCAATCATACACGGTTGGATCTAGCAAACCGTTGCCTCTGAAATTCTTTGTGGGACAGAAAACCCTCTCCACCACAATTCAAAAAAGAAAACCCTTATCATCCCTACATCAGAAAAACCCTCACCCCGCCAGCCACCCCTCATGTCCCCATTCACACCTGCGCAAGGTCCTTCGTGTCTATGCAAGGCACCGCCTATTGCGGCGGTAACCACTTAGCTCGACGCCTGCCGCCGCCGTCAGGCTACCAGCAAACCCCACCGCATTTCGCCACTTCCGCTTGCCGCCGCCAATCGCCATCGACTTTCTTGACGTTGCTCGCGGTTGACCCAGCTCCGCTCGGTTGGGGAATCTGCCGTACTGAGGGTTCTTTCTCATGGACAACAAGGTAACTAACTTAATGAGATATTATCTCATCTCTTATCCTATTTAATCTACCTCCTTTAATCACCCGGCCGTAATCGCTGTGAATTCATTTTTATTCGAGCTGATTTGAGGGTTTTCTTTCATTCATAGAGTGTACAGTGCGTGGACACATCAGGACTTTGCGGCCTCCGCCAGACATTCCATCTCACCATACCAGATGACTTGAGGATGCGCGCGGTAAGTTCAACCTCACCCTAAATCGGTTGGCATGGCCTACTTTCCTGAACATATTCGAAATATTGCTACATTTGGATAAAAGGTGCCACATGCACCATATACGTCAAAGGGAATTTTCTTCCATCTTCTTTCTATATTAGGAAAATTAATGATGTATTGTTCTTTCGATTACTCTCATATTTCCATGACATCATGTTTACCCTATCTGTTTAATTATAGATTTTTGTCCTTCGATTTCAACTGTTGTACAGTTCTTTCAATTTGGGCCCATATTTGCATGCTACCATATTTTGTTTAACAATCCTACCATTTTCTGTAGTGCGTCCCTTGCTATGGAACAAAATCTATAGTGCACAATCTTTCCCTTTACATAAATCAAGATTACAGGGATGTCATACTAAACATAAACCATGGATTTACAATCATTTCTACTGTAAGAATTGATGAACATGGTGACTCCTATTTTGGCACTGGCCTTTGGAAGATAATTTCTAAGTTTTATGTACTGAAAGCTGACACTAAAATTGCACTTCACATAAAAGAGTCTAGTCATGAGATATATGCTAACTTCCCCGACGATATCATCTGTCCAGACTTTGTTTGAAGTAAGTTTTCTTTTCAAGTATCTGCATGTTGACTTACCCAGCAATATCAAATGAATTGTGTAGTATTTAAGCAACCAATCGTTATTCCCTTTCCTTACTACATTCCTACCTAATAACTTCCAGTTACCAATACACTTTTCTATTGCCCTATTTTAACTAAATATTCCCTGTACTCCCACTTCTATCAGAAAGCACCGCTGACAAGGAGGATCCGGAGGTGGAGAACGGGGCTGACAACAAGCGAGGGCGGGGCGAGCAAGAACTGCAAGCGACTCTAGCAGGCCTCGACATCATCAGTAGCCTCCCTGATGATATGTTGACATTCATCATCTCCCTCCTCCCAATCAAACATGGGGCGCGTACAACCGTCCTTTCCCGGTGGTGGCGCCCCCCTATGGAACTCTACCCCTCTCGACCTCA
This sequence comes from Secale cereale, assembly GCA_902687465.1. Lineage (NCBI taxonomy): Eukaryota > Viridiplantae > Streptophyta > Magnoliopsida > Poales > Poaceae > Secale > Secale cereale. The sequence goes on from LR738709.1 coordinate 423,637,403, forward strand.
TCGACGCCCACGAGCTATGCCATGGCTATCGCAAAAGCTTGGATGCGTTCTCCAAGATCCTCGACAGTCACCTTGGCCCAACCAGAGGCCTTAGAATGGGCAAGTTCCATTCCAACGGCAAGGACTGAGCCAAGCTTGATGAACGGTTCCGATCCCCCGCCCAAGATCATCTCAAGGAGCTCACTTTTGATGATGGGCATATGCGCTCGCTGCCAACGTCCACGCTCCGCCTCGTGCCCACGCTGCGCGTTGCCAAGTTCAGGGACTGACCTCCCCCCTTAATGACGTGCCCTCTCTTATTCTACCACGACTGAAGCAGCTCGAGCTCGTCACCGTCTGCCTCCCAAACGGTGACATGGAGCGCCTGCTTCGTGGCTGTACTGCACTCGAGTACCTTCGTCTTCAGGCGATCAATGGGTTGAGTAGCTTCCACATCACCTCCATGACTCTCTAGACTATTTATTTGTGTTGCTGGTGCGGCAAGAAGACATCACAAGATGTGTACCACGGTATGGTCATTGAGGACACACTTGCACTTGAGAGATTACTTGTAGTTGATCAAGAAGGACCAACAAGAATCAGTGTCATTTCTGCGCCAAAATTGATAGTGGTGGGCTACTCGTCTGACAAATACTCGGAACTTGTTATAGTATGCACACCCGTTCAGGTACAACAACCGCCTTCTACCTCTCATTCTACAAATTAACATTATTTCTAATTTTGAAGATGTTTGTTCTTCTGTCATCCAGAAAATGATTCCGACAAGATTGACCCTGAAATTGCACATAGTGAAGGTCTTGGCATTAGAATCTATCGGCCCCAACCTGGAGCAAGTTATCAGTTTCTGCTACCTCTTGAGCTTGCGTTGTTTTTCCCTTGAAGAGGAAAGGGTGATGCAACACAGTAGCGTAAGTATTTCCCTCTGTTCTTGAGAACCAAGGTATCAATCTAGTAGGAGACCATGCGCGAGTCCCTCGTACCTGCACAAATAAATAAGAACCTTGCAACCAACGCGATAAAGGGGTTGTCAATCCCTTCTCGGCCAATTGCAAAAGTGAGATATGATAGAGATAATAAGATAATATTTTTGGTATATTTGTTATTGATTGAAAGTAAAGATTGCAAAGTAAAAGTAAAGTAAAGGTAAATAGTTGATGGAAGATTTATAAGATAGAAGATAGACCCGAGGGCCATACGTTTCACTAGTGGCTTCTCTCATGATAGCAGATTTCTATGGTGGGTGAACAAATTACTGTCGAGCAATTGATAGAAAAGTGCATAGTTATGAGAATATATAGGCATAATCATTGTATATAGGCATTACGTCCGTGACAAGTAGACCGAAACGATTCTGCATGTACTACTATTACTCCACACATCGACCACTATCTAGCATGCATCTAGACTATTAAGTTCATAAGAATAGAGTAACGCCTTAAGAAAGATGGCAGGATGTTGAGGGATAAACTCATGCAATGTGATGTGAACCCCATCTTTTTATCCTCGATAGCAAAAATACAATATGTGCCTTGTTGCCCCTGCTCTCACTGGGAAAGGACACCGCAAGATTGAACCCAAAGCTAAGCACTTCTCCCATTGCAAGAATGATCAATCTAGTAGGCCACACCAAACTGATAATTCAAAGAGACTTGCAAAGATATTTATATCATGCATAAAAGATTTCAGAGAGGAATCAAATATTGTTCATAGAAAATCTTGATCATAAACCCACAAATCATCGGATCTCGACATACACACCGCAAACAGAATTACATCGAATAAATCTCCAAGAAGATCGAGGAGAACTTTGTATTGAGATCCAAAGAGAGAGAAGAAGCCATCTAGCTAATAACTATGGACCCAAAGGTTTGTGGTAAACTACTCACAACTCATCGGAGAGGCTATGGTGTTGATGTAGAAGCCCTCCGTGATCGATGCCCCCTCCGGTGGAGCTCTGGAACAGGACCCAAGATGGGATCTCACGGGTACAGAAGGTTGCGGCAGTGGAATTAGGGTTTTGTGGTGCTCCCCGATGTTTTCAGGGTATATGGGTATATATAGGAGGAAGATGCACGTCAGGGGAGCTACGGGGGGGCACGAGGGAGGGGGTGCGCCCCCTACCCTCGTGGCCGCCTCGTTTCTTCCCTGGCGTGTACTCCAAGTTTTCTGTTTTGTATGTGTTCCAAAAATGATTCTCCCGAAGGTTTCATTCCATTTGGACTCCGTTTGATATTCCTTTTCTATGAAACACTGAAATAGGCAAAAAAACAGCAATTTGCACTGGGACTTCAGTTAGTAGGTTAGTCCCAAAAATAATATAAAAGTGTATAATAAATCCCACTAAACATCCAAAACAGATAATATAATAGCATGGAACAATCAAAAATTATAGATACGTTGGAGACGTATCAAGCATCCCCAAGCTTAATTCCTGCTTGTCCTCGAGTAGGTAAATGATAAAAACAATTTTTTTGATTTGGAATGCTACCCAACATAATTATCAATGTAATTTTATTTATTGTGGCATGAATGTTCATATCCGAAAGATTCAAGACAAAAGTTTAATATTGACATAAGAACAATAATACTTACAAAGGAAGTATGTCTTCTCAAAATAACATGGCCAAAGAAAGTTATCCCTACAAAATCAGATAGTCTGGCTATGCTCTATCTTCATCACACAAAATATTTAAATCATGCACAACCCCAGTTTCAGCCAAGCAATTGTTTCACACTTCAATTTTTTCAAACCTTTCAACTTTTACGCAATACATGAGCGTGAGCCATGGATATAGCACTATAGGTGGAATGGAGTGGTGGTTGTGGAGAAGAAAAAAGAGGAAGATAGTCTCACATCAACTAGGCGTTTCAATGGGCTATGGAGATGCTCATCAATATATATCAATGTGAGTGAGTAGGGATTGCCATGCAACGGATGCACTAGAGCTATAAGTGTATAAAATCTCAACAAAGGAAACTAAGTGGGTGTGCATCCAACTTGCTTGCTCACGAAGACCTAAGGCATTCTGAGGAAGCCTATCATTGGAATATACAAGCCAAGTTCTATCATGAAAATTCCCACTAGTATATGAAAGTGACAAAACAAGAGACTCTCTATCATGAAGATCATGGTGCTACTCACAAGTGTGGAAAAAGGATAGTAGCATTGCCCCTTCTCTCTTTTTCTCTCATTTTTTTCTTTCTTTTTTTTCTTTTGGGCATTTTCTCTTCTTCTTTTTAAGGCCTCTTTTTTTCTTTCTTTTCCCCTTTTTTTAAATTTTTTTCGTCCGGAGTCTCATCCCGACTTGTGGGGGAATCATAGTCTCCATCATCGTTTCCTCACTGGGACAATGCTCTAGTAATGAATATCATCACACTTTTATTTACTTACGACTCAAAGATTACAACTCGAAGCTAGAACAAAATATTACTCTATGTGAATGCCTCCGGCGGTGTACCGAGATGTGCAATGAATCAAGAGTGACATGTATGAAAAATTGTGCATGGTGGACTTGCCACAAATACGATGTCAACTACATGATCATGCATGGCAATATGACAATGATGAAGCGTGTCATAATAAACGGAACGGTGGAAAGTTGCATGGCAATATATCTCGGAATGGCTATGAAAATGCCATAATATGTAGGTATGGTGGCTGTTTTGAGGAAGGTATATGGTGGGTGCATGATACCGGTGAAAGTTGTGCGATACAAGAGAGGCTAGCAATGGTGGAAGGGTGAGAGTGCGTATAATCCATGGACTCAACATTAGTCATAAAGAACTCATATACTTATTGCAAAAAATCTACGAGTTATGAAAACAAAGTATTCAACGCATGCTCCTAGGGGGAGGCCTGGTAGGAGTTAACCATCGCGCGATCTCGACCTCGACACAAAGGATGAAAATCAATAAATAAATCATGCTCCAACTTCATCACATAACGGTTCACCATACGTGCATGCTACGGGAATCACAAACTTTAACACAGGTGTTTCTTAAATTCACAATTACTCCACTAGCATGACTCTAATATCACCATCCTCATATCTCAAAACAATCATCAAGTATCAAACTTCACATAATATTCAATGCACTTTATATGGAAGTTTTTATTATACCCGTCTTGGATGCCTATCATATTAGGACTAATTTTTTAACCAAAGCAAATTACCATGTTGTTCTAAAATACTCTCAAAATAATATAAGTGAAGCATGAGAGATCAATAATTTCTATAAAATAAAACCACCACCGTGCTCTAAAAAGTTATAAGTGAAGCACTAGAGCAAAACTATCTAGCTCAAAAGATACAAGTGAAGCACATAGAGTATTCTAATAAATTCCGATTCATGTGTATCTCTCTCAAAAGGTGTTTGCAGCAAGGATGATTGTGGTAAACTAAAAATAAAAGACTCAAATCATACATGACACTCCAAACAAAACACATATCATGTGGTGAATAAAAATATAGTCTCAAGTAAAGTTACCGATGGATGAAGACGAAAGAGAGGATGCCTTCCCGGGGCATCCCCAAGCTTAGGCTTTTGGTTGTCCTTGAATTTTACCTCCGTGTGCCTTGGGGATCCCCAAGATTAGGCTCTTCCCACTCTTTATTCCATTGTCCATCAAATCCTTACCCAAAAACTTGAAAACTTCACAACACAAAACTTAAAAGAAAATCTCGTGAGCCCCGTTAGTATAAGAAAACAAACCACCACTCAAAGGTACTGTAATGAACTCATTATTTATTTATATTGGTGTTAAACCTACTATATTACAACTTCTCTATGATTCATACCCCCCGATACTACTCGTAGATTCATCAAAATAAACAAACAACACACGAAAAACAGAATCTGTCAAAAACAGAACATTCTGTAGCAATCTGTAACTTTTGAATACTTATGTAACTCTAAAAAAATTAAAATAAATTGATGGATGTGAGGAATTTGTCTATTAATCATCTGCAAAAAGAATCAACTAAAAAGCACTCTCTAGTAAAACATGGTATCTAATCTCATGAGCGCTAAAGTTTCTATTGTTTACATCATGATCGCAAAGACTTCACCCAAGACTTCCCAAAGGTTCTACTTGGCAAAAACGCTAATTAAAACACAAAAACACATCTAAACAGAAGCTAGATTCATTATTTATTACTAAACAGAAGCAAAAGCAAAAGCAAAGAAAATAAAATTGGGTTGCCTTCCAACAAGCGCTATCTTTATAGCCATTAAGATAGGCTTGAGAATTCAATGATGCTCACATGAAACATAAGAATTGAAGCACAAAAGGAGCATAATATAACATGTGAAAATCACATCTGAGTCTAACATACTTCCTATGCATAGGCATTTTATAGGAAAACAAATTAGCAAGACAAGCAAGATCTAACATATGCAAGGAAGAAGAAAGAAACAAGATCAATCTCAACATGAAGAGAGGTAATTTAGTAGGGCTTATTCCATCTGTGCCCCCAATTCCTTAGTTGTGCTCAGTTTTCCCCACGCTCCAAACTTTCGCTCACTTTTCCCCACTCCCTTAGCTGAAACTCTCAAAAATGTTCATAACAGACGTTTGCCGTCTTGGCCGTTAACTGACTTGTGGGGCCACGTTGGACTCTGTTTTTTTGAGACATTCGTTGGACTCTGTTGACTGTGGCTGTGGCTTCGCTGGTTGGGCCGTGTTTGTGTTCATAGGACGGGCCCGTTAGTTTGTTGGTAATAAATTAGAAAAGCCTGCCATCGATGGATGCAGCTTGCTATGCATGCCCAGCTTTGGCATCGATGTAGCCTGCTATGAATGCGAACGCCGCCACGCACGCATCTAGTGACCTAGACCTTATCGCATGCATGCACGCCGACACGCACGCATCGATCCATGCCGCACGGTTGCCGATGGATTCAGTCGCTCCGCGGCATCGTTTCACGCGTCGCAGGCATACGTGCCGGTGGCAGAAGGGGAAGGCTGCACGCTCGCGTCCGTATGTCGAGGCATCGTTTCACGCCGCACGGCTGCCGCTCGAATCAGTTGTGGGAGGCAAGCAGCCACCAATGCAGAGCACGCAGAAGGGGGAGGCAGGCAGCCACCAACGCAGAGCACGCAGAAGTGGGAGGCAGGCAGCCGCCAACGCAGAGCATGCTCGCATCGATTCACGTTCACACATTGATGATCGCATCGGTTCACGCACGCACTGGGTCACGATCTACGCTGTTTCCGCATGTACCCACTTCGTCTCCCCCAGCTATTTAAACCGCCCTTCATTGCCTCTTCTTCTACAAATCCATCTGCGCCTCCCACTTCTCTTCTTCCCCCAAAAGCCAAAGCAAGCACTCGGTGAAGCGAGCAAGATGCAGTACTACGGGCCGACGTTCCAAGAGCCGCCACCGTGCCGGAACGGCGGTACCCCGCCAACGTCGTCGTCGAGGCATCGCTCCGCGTGTGGGCGTTCTCACGCTGGAGGGGTAGCACTGAGTTTGCACGGGGGTTCCTCCGTGCGGGCTTCCACCACCTCCCGCGGGCTCGCCGCCCATGTTCAATCTCGTGGAGCAGCGTCCCCACGCCAACGCTCCAGTGGTAGGGTGTGACGCCCGAGACTGACGTCCCAGAAGATTCCAGAAGATTCCCGAGATTCGAGATGTTCCGGGTCCTCCCGTGGGTTGCATTGTGCTTGTGTTATTTATTTTTGCATTGCATCATGGCATCATGCCATCATGTCATTTTATTTTGCATCGCAACCTAATAAATTGTGTGGACCTTCGGTCCATTTAAATCAAGGGAAGAATGTCTTCTCTTTATAACATATAAAAGTCTCTCAATATTTAGGGAGCTATATTTATTAATTATTCCATTCTTTGGAATCACCATAACACACTTGCATAAATTCCCCATTGTCTTTTCACTTCAAGTTTGACTTCTATACCCTCCCTATAATTCTTTTCCGTTGTTTCGAGGTTCCTCCGAAAATTTGAACATTTTTGGACACGTCAATCTTCAAGTCTTAGTTCAAAACTATTTGAATTAAATTCAAATATGTTTGAATTATTTTCCGTTCTAACCTTTTATATTTTCTCCGGTCGTGCTCATTTTTACGAGCCCGAGAAAATTAATTCCTTGTGCTATTTTTTTCCCTAGCCTCCCTCTTCTTTCGTTTCTTCTCTCTTTTGGTTTTCTGCAAAAATCAATTAGTAAGGAGGAGCCCAAACCAGGCCATCAGCCTCCAGGGCCTCGCAGCAGCCGCCGTGGGCTTCTCCTTTCCCCTAGCCAGCCGGCCCACACCTCACTTCCAGGCCCACCTCTCTCTAGGCCTTCCACCAACCGCCTTTTCCCCTGGCCCAATTCCCCTACCCCGCATCGAACCCTAGCTCCAGCCGCTCTCCCTCGCGTCCCGACCCCGCCGCCAGTTCCCTCGAACCCTCGTGACCCGTCACCCGATCCCGATTCCTTCCCCCTCTCCTTGATGCCCTGCATCCCTCGCTCGATCTCTGCCCCGTTTCCCTCGCCGCACTCCCCCTCGCCCGCATCTCCCTCTCTCGCGCCTCACCACTTTCCCTCACCAGCGCCAGGAGACCCGACGCGCCCGCTCTTCCCTCCCCTCGCCTCCGTCCTGGCGCCCCAAGCGCATCGCCAGGCGCATGCCTCGCCGCTTCTCTCGAGCCAGCAGGGCGGCGACTGCTCCCGACCTCCGGCTCGCCATGGATGCCACCGGGCCACCCTCCTCGACCGCCGGCCTCGTCCAGGCTCCCTCGTCGTCCGCGCCAGGAGCTCGTTCTTCCTCCCTCCGCGGCTCCGTCCTCCGGCCCTGCACCTCCGCGTCGAACCGCGGCGTCCTCCCTCCGCCTTCCCGTCCTCCAGCAAGGGTCGGCCGCCCCGAGCGCCGCGACCCCTCCTCGTCCGCGACCAGCCGGAGTCCGGCCTCCCCGTTCTGCTGCAGCGCAGAGGCCCCTGCCTCTGTCCGGCCGACCGCATGGCTTCTGCTGCCTCCTTCCTTGTCGCCGTCCGCATTTTGCTGCTGCAACCTCGTCGCCGTGCTGCCCCTTTCGTCGCCCCTTGCTGTTTTGTTTGTTGTTGTGTGCTGCCTTGTGCTGTTTATTTGACAGATGACCGAACGACTACCGGCAACCTGATCAAGTACATCTACGAACAAGATCTGTGAACATCTACAAAACTCCCCGTGTACGACTACCGACGCCCGGAAAACGACCAAGTTCCACTACGTCCACGACGACCCGAACGACTACCGATGACCGTGAACAACTACCGCCGTCGTGGAACCGGCAAGAACGAACGGAACGAGTACATCTACCGTCACCCGAGTACAACTACTTCCCTCTACGGAACGGCTACTTCCTCTACTTCCTCTACTTCCACTACATCCCTCGACGATCTCGAACCGTCCCGAAACGAGTGTTTCGAAGGTATAACCCCGTCGATGACCCGTGTGATGCATGCTTGTTGTGTTGTATGAAATGTCTCCCGTGTGTGCTTCGTGCCCGTTCCACCTTTTGTCATGTTCCTCGGTTGCCTCGCCACCGACTCGTGGGAACCCGGCAACGGGATCACCCCATCATCTTGTTCAACTCGTTCACTCCACCTTTTGTTTGTGCACTTGCCATTGCCTCATTTCGGATCGTTGCCGTGGCACCCTTTCTTCCACCACGATGACGATGCTTCATATCATCTCCTTGTTAACCTTTTAATAAAACTTGCATAAAACTTAATCATGTCATCCGCATCATGTTAACAACATTATAATGAGTGAATTGTTGTTTGCTTATAATTATTAAACATGCTCATGAGGATTTTCCGGAGATGTTGTTGTTATTCTCCGGCCTCATTTAAATTGCCTAGTTAGTATAGTTTTATTATGCTTCACCTTTTGCCATGTTAAAACATTTAATCTTGTCTTGTTAATAATGTGAGTCAACTAAATATTTAAATGTGGTGTTTCGTCAATATGCAACTTGTTGCATATTGGGCTCCACTTAACTTGTAGTGTTGTTTGTGCATTTTGCCATGCCACGCATATTTAAACCGGACATGCATCATGCTTGCTTGTGCATCGTATGCCTTGTTTATGCTTGTATGTTTACCGTGTTGTTTGTTTCTTTCCGGTTTGCTTCTCTTGATAGCTTCGGTTTTGTTCCGGAGTTGTGAGGTTTCTCTCGACTGTGTTGCTCCGTCTACTTCGAGGATCTGTTCTTCTCCCTTGTGGAATCCCAGGCAAGATGACCGAACCCGGATACCATTACTATTTTTGCCTCTTGCTAGTAGTTCCGCTCTATAGTTTTGCCTCGATGCCCATGTCTTCTTGTCAGCCTCCTACTTGTAGCCAATTGCCATGTTTAACCACCCTACCTACGCAAACCGTTGCTTGGCCAAGTACGCTTCGCTCAGCCCCTCTTATAGCATTGTTAGTTGCAGGTGAAGATTGAAGATGCTTGCTTCATGTTGAAGTTTGGTTGGGTTATATCACACTATATAAATGCTTAAAATGAAATCATCTATATACTGGCAGGGTGGAAGGCTAAGCCTTTTGCTTGGTGTTTTGTTCCACTCATGCCGTTAGGAACCGTATAAACCGGTGTTATGTTCCTTGATTATGCGTTCCTAACACGGTTGGGGTGTATGGGACCCCCTTGATAAACCGCTAAGTGCTAAGTCTTTTCCAGCAAGTCCCAACATTTGGTACTATTTGCCTCATAATAACAACTTAATTAATTAATTAAATTTGCATAGGGGGTCGCTCCCTCGAGGATCCTTTATTTCTACATAGCAGGGGGGCCAGTGCCGATGGTGTTGGTCCCAAACGGGGAGCCTGCGGGAACCACCACGGGGAAACTCGAGGTTTGGGTCCTGTAGCATCGCCCATCCGGTCGTGTCCTGAGACCTAGATACGCGCGGCTACTATCAGGGTGTCGACACGCCGGGAGGATTTGCTGGATTAGCCTTACCTTAGTTCGGTTTAACTTGAGCACGGGATTCCGAGAATACTCGGGTCTTCCCACCTATGGAGTTGCGACTTCGCGGATCGTGGGCTTGTGATGGGCCAAGTTGGAACACCCCTGCAGGGTTTGAACTTTCGAAAGCCGTGCCCGCGGTTATGTGGCAGATGGGAGCTTGTTAATTCCGGTTGTAGATAACTTGACACAATGTTCTAATACACTACCAGCGTGTGTACCGTGACTGTCAATTTCCGAATAGGGATTCGGGAGTTGAACACGGTGGGGTTATGTTTGACCGGCTTTAGCTAGGATCACTTCGTGATCATCTTTCGACCGATGCTCTTCTCTTCTCGCTCTCTTTTACGTAAGTTAGTGCTAGTTGCTGCTGCAGACTCTTGTTTGTTCCTTTACCTCTTATTCTTTCTTCAGCCTTGTCCTCACCCAAGGCTTAAATAGTCTTGTTACCCGGGAACGGGATTGCTGAGTCCTCTGTGGCTCACAGTTACTCCACCACACAGATGCAGGTTCAGCCGAGTTCGATGCAGGAGTTGGTTCAAGTTCTTCACTGGAAGCTCGTTAAAGAGTGTGGCCGTTTGCTTGTGACGTATCGATGTTCAGTAGTGGTTTCTACTAGGATCGATCCTGGCCTGTGGCTTTATGTTGTTTTGGTATCTTTCTTTTGGATCTTCGCCCGTAGTCGGGTTGTGATGTTTTGTATGATGATTGCTTTTGTATTGTACTGTGTGAAGTGGCGAGTGTAAGCCAACTATCTCCTTTTGCAATTTAATCCCTCTTTTACATGAGTTGTGCAAAGATACCAAACTTGAGATCATTCTAGGATGGGCTTATACCTTTAAGTCGTGCCTCGACACGTAGGAGGTATAGTCCCATCCTGGGCATTACAAGTTGGTATTCAGAGCCTTCTCCGACCTAGAAGCCCCCACTGATTGATCGAATCGTTGACGGTTGAGTCTAGGCACACAATGAAAAACATTTTGAGTCCTATATTATATCGGAGAGTAGGATTTCTTTGCTTCTCATCCCCTTTCTCTCTGGTGAGGACTCCTGACGATTACTCTTTTCTCTTCTACTTTCAAAAATTGCACCAAATTTTTTTTAGGATCCCGCGAGTATTCTGGGATTGTTTCGATGTTCTTGTGACAAGGATATTGTTCTCGATGCCTCCTGTTACCGAGGAGTTGAGCTTCGGGGTATCATTGTCGCAAGCATATCGCGGCAGTACTAAATACTTAAGACGGCCGACATCGAAAATCTCTCCTATACGGCCAGTGGCAAGATAACCCCGACATCACCCAGTACTGGGGAGGTAGTTCGAGAGTATTGCCATAGCTTGTTATAGTGGATGCTTTTCGAAGGTCCGAGGTAAACAATTTCCGAGAAAGACTGGTTATGTGTTGAAGGATGGATACACCTGGATGTAGGTTTAGAGTTGATTGCGCGGTGCTTCCCGTGTATCCCCAACACCTGATTGCATAACTGGAAACTTTCGGAAATCTATAGGTGGGTTCATCAAGTAGTTCTAGGCATTCTTCCAACGGATGCTCGATATGAAGTTTGGGGTTCTACATTGAGTGAAGTGGTTTTATGGACTTGTTCTGATCGGGAGTTGCATCTTAAAGGGTCCTTGGCTATGCTGATCCGGGGATTGCAAAACCCCTTTTGTAACACGTTCCATGAGCTTTCAGCACGAAGATGTCGAACGAAGCTTCTATCCTGTATTTGTTCTATCTGTTCCTTGTTCCTTTTTATTTATCTTTTGTTCTCCAACTGGCTTCTCGTCTAGTTGATGTACCTACAGAATTCATTCGTTCGATCATCTGTTCGAATGATATTGTGAAGATCATGTTGCATATCTACCCTTTGTTCTTGTTTTGATTCTGGTATTCGAGTTGCTTCGATGTCAAATGTTGATTCCATACCTTTCCTATTCGGTGTTCTCATATTTCTATGGGAGTGCTAATTCTTCTTGATCATCAAGTTTTTCATGTTAATTCTTTTCAACCGGTGTGCCTTCTCTTCAAGTTATTTCATACGGACGTCGTTGAGAAATCTGACGATTGTCTGTTTCATTCATCTCAAGTTGTCTTTGTTTTCCCCACCCTCCCACCCTTCTTCTTCTCGGAGTCAGAAATTCTCAGATGAAGAATCCATTTTATTCATATGAGGTTTCTTCATTCTTTTCCTTCAATATTCTTATCCGGTGATTTATCGTGAAGATGCTCAAGAGCTTCAAGTTCATCATTCTTTTGTTCTCTAATTCTGCTGGTGGATGTAATTCAAGAATTTGGTGTTGATCTTATCATTTTCCTCATTTCATAATGCTTTCTTATTCCGGTGCACCAATTAATCATTATCCTCTTGTTGTTCATATCCGGAGTGCTGAAGATTCATAATTCCATTCTTAATCCGTTCAAGCTATTTTTGAGGATTATCATCTTATTCAAGCCATTTAATTCAACCGGTGCAATATCTCTTTAGCAATCTTTTCCAACGGTGATTTCTTTGAGTGGGCCCTAACCCACAGGCCTTTTCCAGGATCTTACCTGACTCTTCTATTTTTTCTGGAGTTATACTCAAATTCTTTTCAAAGGTGACGTAAGAATGATTTCCATCAGTCACATGCCTTCTCCAAGATCGTTTTCAAATTCTTTTCATCATTGTTTCAACCTTTTTAATTCTTCATTCCGGAGTGCTCAACAATTCTTATGGCATTTCTCGTCTTCATTCTAAACATTTGAAGACCGGAGAAGTGTTTCTCTTAATTCTTGGCCCGTTCTCTTGAAGAGTTGTGGTTCTAGCTTCATGCCATCCTCATTATTATTCAGATTGTGAGGAATTCTTTTATACCATCCGAAGCTTTTCATGAATTCTTTTCTTTGTGATCCTCCGAAGGCCATCATTTCAGCATATTTCTTCGTTCTCAGTTTTCAACTTCATCCTCCAAATATTCTTCATTGATGTCTCTTCGTTCGTCTCCCTATTCTTACGGTGGTTCTTTCAAGTTTACCCTTCAGTTGTTATCGTTTTAATTCATTCTGTTCTTTCACAATCCTACCGGTGCCTTGTTGAAGATTTATCCAAGCTTGTGCGAGATCTCTCTTAATTCTTTCCAGCGAGAATAAGTAGTATGCCAAATCCTATGGTTGTCATCAATTTAAATTGGTGAAGGAGATGCATGACATAATTCTTATTCTTGTTCCTTCCAAGTGTTTAATTCTTTTGTCCGGAGCTTGTTCATCATATCATATTCTTGGTTTTAAGTTGTTCATCTTGTTTTCCGGAGCTTCAAGTTATTTCAATTATATCATTTCAAAGCTCAATCTAATTCATCGCAGGCCTTGAATCTTATTCTTTTCATCTTTCACTTCTCATCCTTTTGTTTACCGGAGTTCTCATGGTGGTTCATCATGTTTTAATTCATCCTCGAAGTCTTCTTCAAGATTCTTGTTGGAGCTCAAGCATTCTTCATCATGCTTTCCATTTGCAATTCTTTCTCCCTTATCTTTTCAGGTGGTGTTATGTCATTCTTGACAATTCCTTCATGTTTTATGATTCACGAGTTTTCAAGAATGAGATAATTAAAACCATCATTCCTTTCTCTTTAGGAAATCTTTCCAACCATTCAATTTATTCATTGGAGTTATCTTGGGTTATATTTCACCTAAAGCTTTCCCTAAGGATTGTTGCTATTATGGTGCTTATAAATGACCCAACTTCTTCGTTTATCATTCCGGTGAATAAGCTTTTCATATCCTTGTTGATCTCAATCCAATCAATTGTTTTCGTTAGTGGCTGGTTGTCACCTCATAATTTTGAGATGTTTTCCATAAGCCCACAACGAGCTTATTCTTTCGTTGTTGAATTTCCAACAACTCCGTTCAACCCTTCTTCGTAAGGATGCTCTTTCAATTCATTTGTCGGAGAAGTTGTTTTTTCTTCTCCATTCTTTTCTTTCGTTGATCTATATGCTATTCTTTCATTCCGGAGGCCTTGTGATATTGCTCTCTTTAACCATCATCTCGTTTTTATCAAGATCATATTCTCCCTTGCTTGTTTATTTAACCGGAGTGTTGTATTCTTAATTCTAGTTCCCTCATCTTTTCATGTTTTGCCTGTCTCTTAACCGGAGTGCTGTCTGAATCTTTCTTACCCTTGTGCCATTCTTTTAATTGTTTCGGAGGTTATATGTTGTTGATTTCATCAAGTATCATTCCATCTCCTCAAGTTCTTGTTCATTTCCTTCCATTTTCAGTCGGAGTGCTGCCCAAATTCTGTCATTCTTATTCCTTGGCTATACCATTGCGGTTTCTTATTCTTTTGTCATCCGTGAGCTCTTCTTTCATGTCTTTCAACCTTCAAGGTTCTCATAATGCTCCTAGTTACTCTTTTCTAACGGAGTGCACTTAACTTCGTTCATCCCCGTTGCTTTCTTTCTTTCAACTTGTTCAACCTCTCAAGGTTCTTGGTTTCACTCGTCTGTCAAAGAAGCAACTTTGTTGTACCTCTTCCTCTTCAGTTTTTACCCGGTGATATCTCTAGGATCTCGGGTCGAGATCCTCTGTTAGTGTGGGAGAGTTGTGACGCCCGAGACTGACGTCCCAGAAGATTCCAGAAGATTCCCGAGATTCCAGATGTTCCGGGTCCTCCCGTGGGTTGCATTGTGCTTGTGTTATTTATTTTTGCATTGCATCATGTCATCATGCCATCATGTCATTTTATTTTGCATCGCAACCTAATAAATTGTGTGGACCTTCGGTCCATTTAAATCGAGGGAAGAATGTCTTCTCTTTATAACATATAAAAGTCTCTCAATATTTAGGGAGCTATATTTATTAATTATTCCATTCTTTGGAATCACCATAACACACTTGCATAAATTCCCCATTGTCTTTTCACTTCAAGTTTGACTTCTATACCCTCCCTATAATTCTTTTCCGTTGTTTCGAGGTTCCTCCGAAAATTTGAACATTTTTGGACACGTCAATCTTCAAGTCTTAGTTCAAAACTATTTGAATTAAATTCAAATATGTTTGAATTATTTTCCGTTCTAACCTTTTATATTTTCTCCGGTCGTGCTCATTTTAACGAGCCCGAGAAAATTAATTCCTTGTGCTATTTTTTTTCCCTAGCCTCCCTCTTCTTTCGTTTCTTCTCTCTTTTGGTTTTCTGCAAAAATCAATTAGTAAGGAGGAGCCCAAACCAGGCCATCAGCCTCCAGGGCCTCGCAGCAGCCGCCGTGGGCTTCTCCTTTCCCCTAGCCAGCCGGCCCACACCTCACTTCCAGGCCCACCTCTCTCTAGGCCTTCCACCAACCGCCTTTTCCCCTGGCCCAATTCCCCTACCCCGCACCGAACCCTAGCTCCAGCCGCTCTCCCTCTCGTCCCGACCCCGCCGCCAGTTCCCTCGAACCCTCGTGACCCGTCGCCCGATCCCGATTCCTTCCCCCTCTCCTCGACGCCCCGCATCCCTCGCTCGATCTCTGCCCCGTTTCCCTCGCCGCACTCCCCCTCGCCCGCATCTCCCTCTCTCGCGCCTCACCACTTTCCCTCGCCAGCGCCAGGAGACCCGACGCGCCCGCTCTTCCCTCCCCTCGCCTCCGTCCTGGCGCCCCAAGCGCATCGCCAGGCGCATGCCTCGCCGCTTCTCTCGAGCCAGCAGCGCGGCGACTGCTCCCGACCTCCGGCTCGCCATGGATGCCACCGGGCCACCCTCCTCGACCGCCGGCCTCGTCCAGGCTCCCTCGTCGTCCGCGCTAGGAGCTCGTTCTTCCTCCCTCCGCGGCTCCGTCCTCCGGCCCTGCACTTCCGCGCCGAACCGCGGCGTCCTCCCTCCGCCTTCCCGTCCTCCAGCAAGGGTCGGCCGCCCCGAGCGCCGCGACCCCTCCTCGTCCGCGACCAGCCGGAGTCCGGCCTCCCCGTTCTGCTGCAGCGCAGAGGCCCCTGCCTCTGTCCGGCCGACCGCATGGCTTCTGCTGCCTCCTTCCTTGTCGCCGTCCGCATTTTGCTGCTGCAACCTCGTCGCCGTGCTGCCCCTTTCGTCGCCCCTTGCTGTTTTGTTTGTTGTTGTGTGCTGCCTTGTGCTGTTTATTTGACAGATGACCGAACGACTACCGGCAACCTGATCAAGTACATCTACGAACAAGATCTGTGAACATCTACAAAACGCCCCGTGTACGACTACCGACGCCCGGAAAACGACCAAGTTCCACTACGTCCACGACGACCCGAACGACTACCGATGACCGTGAACAACTACCGCCGTCGTGGAACCGGCAAGAACGAACGGAACGAGTACATTTACCGTCGCCCGAGTACAACTACTTCCCTCTACGGAACGGCTACTTCCTCTACTTCCTCTACTTCCACTACATCCCTCGACGATCTCGAACCGTCCCGAAACGAGTGTTTCGAAGGTATAACCCCGTCGATGACCCGTGTGATGCATGCTTGTTGTGTTGTATGAAATGTCTCCCGTGTGTGCTTCGTGCCCGTTCCACCTTTTGTCATGTTCCTCGGTTGCCTCGCCACCGACTCGTGGGAACCCGGCAACGGGATCACCCCATCATCTTGTTCAACTCGTTCACTCCACCTTTTGTTTGTGCACTTGCCATTGCCTCATTTCGGATCGTTGCCGTGGCACCCTTTCTTCCACCACGGTGACGATGCTTCATATCATCTCCTTGTTAACCTTTTAATAAAACTTGCATAAAACTTAATCATGTCATCCGCATCATGTTAACAACATTATAATGAGTGAATTCTTGTTTGCTTATAATTATTAAACATGCTCATGAGGATTTTCCGGAGATGTTGTTGTTATTCTCCGGCCTCATTTAAATTGCCTAGTTAGTATAGTTTTATTATGCTTCACCTTTTGCCATGTTAAAAACATTTAATCTTGTCTTGTTAATAATGTGAGTCAACTAAATATTTAAATGTGGTGTTTCGTCAATATGCAACTTGTTGCATATTGGGCTCCACTTAACTTGTAGTGTTGTTTGTGCATTTTGCCATGCCACGCATATTTAAACCGGACATGCATCATGCTTGCTTGTGCATCGTATGCCTTGTTTATGCTTGTATGTTTACCGTGTTGTTTGTTTCTTTCCGGTTTGCTTCTCTTGATAGCTTCGGTTTCGTTCCGGAGTTGTGAGGTTTCTCTCGACTGTGTTGCTCCGTCTACTTCGAGGATCTGTTCTTCTCCCTTGTGGAATCCCAGGCAAGATGACCGAACCCGGATACCATTACTATTTTTGCCTCTTGCTAGTAGTTCCGCTCTATAGTTTTGCCTCGATGCCCATGTCTTCTTGTCAGCCTCCTACTTGTAGCCAATTGCCATGTTTAACCACCCTACCTACGCAAACCGTTGCTTGGCTAAGTACGCTTCGCTCAGCCCCTCTTATAGCATTGTTAGTTGCAGGTGAAGATTGAAGATGCTTGCTTCATGTTGAAGTTTGGTTGGGTTATATCACACTATATAAATGCTTAAAATGAAATCATCTATATACTGGCAGGGTGGAAGGCTAAGCCTTTTGCTTGGTGTTTTGTTCCACTCATGCCGTTAGGAACCGTATAAACCGGTGTTATGTTCCTTGATTATGCGTTCCTAACACGGTTGGGGTGTATGGGACCCCCTTGATAAACCGCTAAGTGATAAGTCTTTCCCAGCAAGTCCCAACATTTGGTACTATTTGCCTCATAATAACAACTTAATTAATTAATTAAATTTGCATAGGGGGTCGCTCCCTCGAGGATCCTTTATTTCTACATAGCAGGGGGGGCCAGTGCCGATGGTGTTGGTCCCAAACGGGGGTCCTGCGGGAACCACCACGGGGAAACTCAAGGTTTGGGTCCTGTAGCATCACCCATCCGGTCGTGTCCTGAGACTTAGATACGCGCGGCTACTATCAGGGTGTCGACACGCCGGGAGGATTTGCTGGATTAGCCTTACCTTAGTTCGGTTTAACTTGGGCACGGGATTCCGAGAATACTCGGGTCTTCCCACCTATGGAGTTGCGACTTCGCGGATCATGGGCTTGTGATGGGCCAAGTTGGAACACCCCTGCAGGGTTTGAACTTTCGAAAGCCGTGCCCGCGGTTATGTGGCAGATGGGAGCTTGTTAATTCCGGTTGTAGATAACTTGACACAATGTTCTAATACACTACCAGCGTGTGTACCGTGACTGTCAATTTCCGAATAGGGATTCGGGAGTTGAACACGGTGGGGTTATGTTTGACCGGCTTTAGCTAGGATCACTTCGTGATCATCTTTCGACCGATGCTCTTCTCTTCTCGCTCTCTTTTACGTAAGTTAGTGCTAGTTGCTGCTGCAGACTCTTGTTTGTTCCTTCACCTCTTATTCTTTCTTCAGCCTTGTCCTCACCCAAGGCTTAAATAGTCTTGTTACCCGGGAACGGGATTGCTGAGTCCTCTGTGGCTCACAGTTACTCCACCACACAGATGCAGGTTCAGCCGAGTTCGATGCAGGAGTTGGTTCAAGTTCTTCACTGGAAGCTCGTTAAAGAGTGTGGCCGTTTGCTTGTGACGTATCGATGTTCAGTAGTGGTTTCTACTAGGATTCGATCCTGGCCTGTGGCTTTATGTTGTTTTGGTATCTTTCTTTTGGATCTTCGCCCGTAGTCGGGTTGTGATGTTTTGTATGATGATTGCTTTTGTATTGTACTGTGTGAAGTGGCGAGTGTAAGCCAACTATCTCCTTTTGCAATTTAATCCCTCTTTTACATGAGTTGTGCAAAGATACCAAACTTGAGATCATTCTAGGATGGGCTTATACCTTTAAGTCGTGCCTCGACACGTAGGAGGTATAGTCCCATCCTGGGCATTACATAGGGCTCGTCGGCCACTTCACTAACAGGTTCGATGCCTACTACCTTCTCGGCAAGGTGTATTGGTGTGGGTGCGAGTTCATCGCATTCACCACCTACAACATCTTCACCGACTTCGAGAGCATCTTCCCCGCTTGCAACCGCATGCACAACCTTCCGTACGACCTCGGCGATAACGGCCTTGAGGAGGAGCAGTACTGAAGGCGGCGGCGAAGAAGACGGTGAAGGCCGCGGTTAAGGTGAAGACGATGGTGCGGACATGGTGGTGTTGCCCTAGCTACCGTACGTACTATGTAGTGTGAGTTTGGTGTGTGTGTTGCCCGAGCTAGCTGCCCTATCTATGTAAGGTTAATTATCTATCGGTGTCATGTTATATGTAAGAACTTGTGTTGCCCTAGCAACCCTATCTAAGTTAAGTTATGTGTGTTATATTAATGCTTTGTTATGTCTGTATTTTGCTTGTCCCAAGTTTAGACACGGCTAATTGACGTGGGCAAAATTAACCAAACTAACTAAAAATGATGTGTTTATATATGCCTTCTAAAAATAAGAACATATTGTACACGGCTTTGGTTTGAGAGCTCTGTATTTTTTAGGTATTCCAAGAATACTTTGGTTTCCAGAAAGATTGAAGTATCAAATACTTTGAAATGTTTGGCTTTAGTCTAAAGTGTAGTTTTATATACTTTAATATGTAGAAAACTACACTATTTTTGAAGTATATATAAAAAAGAGGGTTGGACCTCTTTTTCCAATACTGAAGTATTGGTTCGCTGGGCATAATAATACTGTTGATTCTAAAATTACTTCACCACCAAACTAAGCCAAGTTGTGAGCAAGCAAAACAAAAGCACATACGGTGAAGAGAAATCAAATAAAAAAATGAAGGGACCCATAAAGGAAAGCCAAAAAAATTCCTCGATGAAATAGAAGAGATTGGGCAATCAAATTAATGAAAAAATCAATCAGAAACAAAAAAGAACAAAGCAATCATTCCTAAACAAAAAAAAGAAACATCGCTTGTTTCCAGGCCTCATTTATCCTTTGTGGGCCTATTGCAGCTTGATTCTCTTTGGGCCCGCAAACTAGGTTTTTATTCTAGCAGAACTGACGAACTCGAGGACAAAAGTTTGGCAAGTGCGAGAGAGAAGAGATGAACTTGATGTGTATCCCTTGTGCTGCTCAAGTACTGCTTACTGTCATCTGACGAGCTAGGGTATGATCCAACACTCGAGGTTATTAGCTAACAAAATAATCCTATCACTGAACTGGTAGTTGTCTTCCGTCAAAACTGAAAGTGTCGAAACATAACAGTAAACTGCATACATTCAGAGATCGACAGTTGCACTAAAAACATAACAGTAAACTGCATACATTCAGAGATCGACAGCTTACATAGTTGCAGTTGAGATAAACAGACTTGGATTGCTAAACAGTGGCAACAACAGTAGACAAACATCTCTAACGAGAGATGGCCATCAAGTAAAAAAATCCTAGAGCAAGTATTCCTAAAGCTATCAGATTGGATTGCTTCTTCAACTCAATCAACTGCTTGAAGTTCTTGTTCATCTTCTTCAATTCCGTTTTCAGTTCGACATCTACCATCGTGGGGTATTCCGGACGCGCTGCTGCTGCCGGAGCGGCACTGTCATGGGGCAGATTGAACTCGCGGATTGCATTCCCCATCCACTCGCAATGGTGGCATTTCTTCATGATCTGAAAACGAAATCACGTAACCTAAATCCCAAATCTGATAGATTTTTTTGAGAAATTATAGATAAAGTATGCGAGGAAAACTTAGATCTAACATGCCCCTCCTGCTTGCTCTCGCATTTGACGAACTCGCGCCCAAAGTTCCCATTCTTCTCCTCCTTCGAAGTCAACCGCTTCAGTGGCGCAGTCCGTGGGCAGTCAGTGCATCGAGTCATCGGCACTGGACCATACACCGGCCACGAGGAACGGGGGGCTGACGAGGAGGTCGACATATCACCGGAGAGGAAGAAGCAGAGGAATTGCTCAAGAGGAATAAGAACGAGAAGATGGGGAAAGAAACAGAGGAACTGCTCGATGCCTTTGTCTGTCAGATGGAGAAGAGGAGAAGGGGAAGCTATATTGACGATATTCCACATTGTATTTTGCAGTCTGAATATTTGAACCAACTCTTAACACTGACATGTGGTGGTCATGTGCGAAAAATACAATTTCATATGTAAAGTGGGGCAGATTGTAAAAACCCGAGAAGAACAGTGGAGTAGCCAATCAGGATGCAAAACCAGCGTCACGCGGATCGCGCATGCCTGCCCCCACATCTGACGGGTGGTGTTTGGCGCTTGGTAGGATCCGACGGCGGACGTTCGACGCTAGGGTTTGGAGCATTTCTGCGGGGTTATGTGCCAGTCAATGGGGTTATTAGGGTTTGACCAGATTTCAAATGGCCATAACTAAATTAGAAAAAATCGCAAAAATATAAAAAAATCGTAGTTCGTCCGTTTATGAGACCTAGTTACCATAAAAAATATAAACTCGGTATAGGGCCGTTTTTTTTTTTGAAAAATCATTTTTTTGAAGTGATCTGTCGAAATCAAGTTCAAATGTTTTTAAAAAATTCAAAAAAAAAAGTCAAAATGTTGTAATTCTTGCGCACATAGCCATCATATGTGACAAGGTTATGAGAAAAAATATATAAACTTGGTGTAGGTAATTTTCATGAAAAAATGCTTCACACAAATGAGCTATCACCTATGAACATGTTCAGAGTTCATAGAATAGGGAGAGAGGGTTTAGGGTTTGAAAAAAATCAAAATAATTATAAAAAATAGAAAAATCTCCATAGCTTCATTTTGGAGTGAATAAGAAGGATCTGAACTTACTTTTTCATTTTCATATCTAAAACGTGTTATTTGACGGTTTTGAATTAAAAGCATATTTTTTCAAAAAAATGTAGTAATATGAATATTAATCAATAAATAGTGAGACTTCGTTTTTACCCTATATATATGGAACAAGTGTTAATAAAAAATATATATGCCTCATTTAGACAAGGTCAAAAAAAAACTTGATTTCAAATAGGGCTGTTTACCCTAGCTTTCGAGCTTGTTTCTAACACATTTCTCATTTGGACTGTTCACCTACGAATATTGGACTTCAAATGCTTGATCAAATACACATCACAAAGCTATGAACCTCCAATGTTCAACTTCAACTTCGGTTCGAATCCAAATTTTGGCCCAAATTCAAATATTGATTTAAATTCAAATTTTGATGGAAATTTGAATTCTGTCTCAAATAAGAAACCAAAGTAGAAGCAACATTATTACAACTGATAAGTTTTCACAGTAGCTCAAATCTACTAAGTTTTAAGATGCCAACATCTTAATACAAATCTACCAAGTTTTAAGCGATTGACTCGCCCTCAAATTGACAACACAAACATTTCCCAACAACTTAATTCAAATTTTGGACTTGCTCCTTGTGTTTGCAGCCGGCTTCACCGTCTTGCTTCTGGTTTCCCTAGTTGAGATGCTCTTTTCTTTTAGACTCTTGTTCCTTTTGATCTTTACTTGGGGTTTTTGCCGTGGAGGTGCTGATGGAGTAGTTCCACTCGCCGAGCACTTGACGACCATTTGATGGTCATCTATGGGTTCAATAATCTTTAAAGGCACAATTGGAAAATTTACCCCCTCCTCTTCCTCTCTTATAGCTTCAAAACCATCAAAGGCCATGGTTTCAAAATCTTCTGCTTCTTCATCTCTTGGCCTTTTCTCCCTAGAGCTGGTAAATAAAATTATAAGCCATAGGCAAAAAAGAGAGAACAAATGCAAACAAAAGGGTAGCTGCATTCTACATATGCGAACACATACCAAGATGCTTCATTTGCTGCTGCATTCTCCACTGCATCTTTAGTCTCCGTTGCTGCTGCATTCTCCTCAGCACTGGCTGCTGTCCATCTTTCCTCCTCTCCAAATGATGCATCCACTGTATTGGTACAAATCCTAGCAATATGCCCCAAAACTCCACATTTTTTGCAAGCACGCTTCTTTGGTAGACGACCCTCCTCACCTGCTCTAATCCTCTAGTTCCTTGGTCTTCCTGGTGGTCTAGTAATGACAGGAGCATGGAGTTTGAACCCTGGATCTACTAAGTTCCATTGATCTTTCCCCAAGAGTGCAGGCACATTGTCAGCATAAGCAGCCATAAATTTGGCAACAGAGAAATACTCAGAGCAATATTGATCAACTTCACCATCTACACCCCCGATAACGGTCATCAGATGTAGCGCATGTATGCATGGCTTCCCACGGATCTGCCATTGCCTACAAGTACAATCTCTAGTACTTAGGTTCACAGGATACTTCCATACCCTATTTTTAGTGTTAGTATAGGTAACCTCTCCCTCATATGTACCAGATCGAATACATTTCATCTTCAGTCCTCTTGCCTTCAAGTGCAATGCCTTAATCAGTGATGGGAGCATTTGATGACCAACATATTGTGTTTCTGCAATTCTTTTGCGAAGAGCCATCTTTATCATGATCATCTGCCTCATCTTGTCAAATGCTTGCCACAACAAGAGCCCTTTCACTGACTTGAACTTTGAATTGAAGCATTCTGCAAGGTTACTGGTCACATAATCTACTTTGCATATTTCGTTGAATTTGCTTCTTGACCACACCTTTGCCATGATGTGCATCCATGTACTCCTTCACAAGAGGATTTTGAGCATACAACACTCTCAAATGGCGTTCATGCTTCCTTTTGCTGCATGTGTATGATGCTGGCCATAAGTTCTCATCATAAACTTTACCTTTGAACTTCTTTTTGAAATTATGCGTTAGATGTCGCATACATTCCCTATGCTCCACTCCAGGGAATACAATTTCTACTGCACTCTCTACACCCTTGCAAGCAACTGTGTGTATAGCTAAACCTAGGGGTGTGCCTATAATGTTGCGCAACTGCTGTAGAAACCAGACCCAACTTTCCTCAGACTCTGCCTCCACCACACCAAATGCAACTGGGAATAGCCAGTTGTGTCCATCAACTGCAGAAGCTGCTACTAGCTGTCATCTCCATCTTCCAGTCAAATGTGTAGCATCTACATCCAAATAGGGCCTGCAACCATCTAGAAACCCCTGCCAGCAAGCCTTGAAACAAACAAAAGCCCTTCTGAAGCACTCCTTCTCAAATGACTTCCCTTTTATTTTGAATGGAACTGTATGCTTGTCAATCTCTACAACACTCCCTGGACTTGCCATCTCCACTTCAGCTTTGAAAGTGTAAAGTAGCTGAAAAATGTCATTCCATTGACCATTAATTCTGTCAAGAGCCTTTTCCCTAGCATTGAAAATTCTCATGTAAGGAATTTCTATCTTGTACTTCTCAAAAGTCTTCCCATGGAGTGCTGTTGGACCAAGTCCAGGTTCTTCTCTCAACCAATCCAATATAGCATCTGCCACCGACCTAGTTTTTGCTAGCTTGGTTTTGGCCTTCCCCCCTCCCCCTCGAGGTGGACATGTGTGCTTCTGTGAGTTTTTCTTTATCTGAAACAAAATAAAATGGTAAAAAACAGTTAAGAAACCTTACTCAATGATCTGAAACTAAATTACTAACTGAACTTGGATTACCTGAATATATTTGCTCTTTCTCATACGAGATGCATGCAACTTCCACCTACACCTAGGATATAGACAAAAAACTGTGAACCTTGCTGGCTCACTCCTTTTAATCTTATAGGTGTTTTCAGATATAATGCACCATGTTGTCACTGCATTCCGACAGTCCACCATTGATTGGAAAATGGTACCTACACTAAGCTCAGGTTTTTCCCTGTTCCACTCAATTGTTGGCATGTCATCACCATCGTATTCATCCTGGATTAAGCTATCCATGTTCTCCACCTTCTCTTCATCGTAAGTGTCATCAAACCTAGCTTGGCTGATGGGATCCTCCGTATATTCATCATCCATTGCCTGCTGACTGGCTACATCGACCAGTTCAGGAAACATCATCTTGTCTTCATCATCGTTTGAAGGTACTGCCTCGTCAGGTTCTGCATCTTCTTCTACACCAACTACAGAAGGTACACGAGAAGCAGCAGCTGAATTGGAACCAGAATTGGCAGCAGGCATGTTGTGGCTCCATAAACCACTTGCTTTACTTGGTGTCGACCTACAAGGAGTCCCGGGGTGCTGGCTATTAGCACAGACAGATGATGTCTGAACTCCCTTCCCCTTCGCCCAATCTACGCGGGGCTGAAGCACATCGATTTGGAGTTTACCGGATCGGCAGCCAGCAATCCCATCAAAAAGAAACGGCATATGATTGTCGCAAGTTAGTGGGAGAAATATTTCCTCGTCACTTCTGAAATAATTCAGTTCAACAGCATCGGCATCACTCCAGGGATATGTGTTTCGCAGCTCAGCTCGCAAATCTTCGAAAGATATGTTGGTTTCTACCACTTTGGGATAGAAAAATGATGAAATCAAATGCGGTTTAGTACCACGCAGCACACTAGTTTCCATTCTAATCGCCAGCCGGAAAGCCAGCGCGGGATCAATCCTATTTTGTTGAAACAAAGGCTTCAGTTAGCCGGGTAAAATCAAGCACAAATTCGAAGGATTCAAGCAAACAGAAGTCAAATACAACTTACAATACGACTTAGAACGTCAATTCGAGAGGAAATGGTGCTTACCCAGGTTTAATCCATGAATTATCTGCCGCGGATTTTACCCAATCCTCTCCACGGTCGACTGCCTTCCGAGCGTCCTCACTCAACATCGCTATGTAATCCCAGATGGGGAGGTGGGCTATATCTGGCGGAGACGCGGCATCGCCGACGAACGGAATAGGGGCATGGGGTGGAGGAAACAACTGCAGTGGACGCGGCACGACACCGGCGGAGGGGGCGGGGCGGCGCGGTGCGGTGCGGCCTGTCTAGATCTGTTTCATATTCAGACAAGCTGCCCAATACATGTCTCCTTGCGGTCCCACCCGTCAGCAAGCAACGGTTAGACAAAGACTCAGCCCCACTCGTCAGGAATTAATGGTCAATGGACGGTCAAGACGGCAAACACCTGCTATAAGCATTTGTGAGAGTTTCAGCTAAGGAAGAGGGGAAAAGTGAGCAAAAGTTTGGAGCGTGGGGAAAAGTGAGCACAACTAAGGAACCAGGGGCACTAATTTAAATATCCCAATTTAGTAACATGAAGATTTCTACAACCATGTTTTCCTCTCTCATAATAATTGCACGTAGGATCATAAGCAAATTTAACAATATAGATATCACAAAACATATTCTCAACACGATCCACATGCATACGAAGTTGACACTCTTCCAAAATAATGGGATCAACATTAACTAACGTCATGACCTCTCCAAACCCACTTTTATCCAAAATTTCATAAGATTGAACATTCTCCAAATATATGGGATCTAAAGTTGACAATCTTCCAAACCCACTTTCAATATTATTGCAAACATTATTATCAATCTCATATTCATCATGGGGCTTAAATAAATTTTCAAGATCATAAAAAAGAATCACCCCAATCATGATCATTGCAACAAGTAGTGGACATAGCAATACTAGCATCCCCAAGCTTAGGGTTTTGCATATCATTAACACAATTGACATTAATAGAATTTATAATAACAACATAGCAATCATGCTTTTCATTGAAGGAACTATCGTGAATCGCTTCATAAATTTCTTCTTTCAACACTTCATCACAATTTTTGGACTCATGAATTTCAAGCAAAACCTCATAAAGATAATCTAGTGCATGCATGTCACTAGCAATTGGTTCATCGTAATTAGATCTCTTAAAAAGATTAGCAAGTGGATGAGGATCCATAGATAGATTTTTAGCAAGCGAAGATGCAAGCTAATAGAGGGCACATGGAAACACAAGCAAAAAAAATTGCGAACGGAAAAAGGCAAAGGTGAAGTGGGCGAGAGGAAAAACGAGAGGCAAATGGCAAATAATGTAATGCGAGGGATAAGAGTTTGTGATGGGTACTTGGTATATGACTTTTGCGTAGATCTCCCCGGCAACGGCACCAGAAATCCTTCTTGCTACCTCTTGATCTTGCGTTGTTTTTCCCTTGAAGAGGAAAGGGTGAGGCAGCACAGTAGCGTAAGTATTTCCCTCAGTTTTTGAGAACCAAGGTATCAATCCAGTAGGAGACCACGCGCGAGTCCCTCGTACCTACACAAACAAATAAGAACCTTGCAACCAACGCGATAAAGGGGTTGTCAATCCCTTCTCGGCTACTTGCAAAAGGGAGATCTGATAGAGATAATAAGATAATATTTTTGGTAATTTTGTTATAGATTGAAATTAAAGATTACAAAGTAAAAGTAAAGTAAAGGTAAATAGTTGATGGAAGATTTATATGATAGAAGATAGACCCGGGGGCCGTAGGTTTCACTAGTGGCTTCTCTCATGATAGCAGATTTCTACGGTGGGTGAACAAATTACTGTCGAGTAATTGATAGAAAAGCGCATAGTTACGAGAATATCTAGGCATGATCATTGTATATAGGCATCACGTCCGTGACAAGTAGACCGAAACGATTCTGCATCTACTACTATTACTCCACACATCGATCGCTATCCAGCATGCATCTAGAGTATTAAGTTCATAAGAACAGAGTAACGCCTTAAGCAAGATGACATGATGTAGAGGGATAAACTCATGCAATATGTTGTAAACCCCATATTTTTATCCTCGATGGCAACAATACAATACGTCCCTTGCTGCTCCTGCTGTCAATGGGAAAGGACACCGCAAGATTGAACCCACAGCTAAGCACTTCTCCCATTGCAAGAACGATCAATCTAGTAGGCCACACCAAATTGATAATTCGAAGAGACTTGCAAAGATATTTAAATCATGCATAAAATATTTCAGAGAATAATCAAATATTGTTCATGGACAGTCTTGATCATAAACCCACAATTCATCAGATCTCAACAAACACACCACAACATGAATTACATTGAATAGATCTCCAAGAAGATTGAGGAGAACTTTGTATTGAGATCCAAAGACAGAGAAGAAGCCATCTAGCTAATAACTATGGACCCGAAGGTCTATGGTAAACTACTCACAACTCATCGGAGAGGCTATGGTGTTGATGTAGAAGCCCTCTGTGATCGATGCCCCCTCCGGTGGAGCTGCGGAACAGGCCCCAAGATGGGATCTCACGGGTGCAGAAGGTTGCGGCGGTGGAATTAGGGTTTCGTGGTGCTCCCCGATGTTTTAGGGTATATGGTTATATATAGGAGGAAGAGGCACGTCAGGGGAGCTACGGGGGGCCCACGAGGGTGGGGGCGCACCCCCTGCCCTCGTGGCCGCCTCGTTTCTTCCCTGGCGTGTACTCCAAGTCTTCTGTGTTGTATTTGTTCCAAAAATGACTCTCCCGAAGGCTTCATTCCATTTGGACTCCGTTTGATATTCCTTTTCTACGAAACACTGAAATAGGCAAAAAAACAGCAATTTGCACTGGGCCTTTGGTTAGTAGGTCAGTCCCAAAAATAATATAAAAGTGTATAATAAAGCCCATTAAACATCCAAAACATATAATATAATAGCATGGAACAATCAAAAATTATAGATACATTGGAGACGTATCAAGCATCCCCAAGGTTAATTCCTGCTCGTCCTCGAGTATGTAAATGATAAAAACAGAATTTTTGATGTGGAATGCTACCCAACATAATTATCAATGTAATTTTCTTTATTGTGGCATAAATGTTCATATCCGACAGATTCAAGACAAAAGTTTAATATTGACATAAGAATAATAATACTCCAAGCATACCAACAAAGCAATTATGTCTTCTCAAAATAACATGGCCAAAGAAAGTTATCCCTACAAAATCATATAGTCTGGCTATGATCTATCTTCATCACACAAAATATTTAAATCATGCACAACCCCGGTTTCAGCCAAGAAATTGTTTCACACTTCAATTTTTTCAAACCTTTCAACTTTTACGCAATACATGAGCGTGAGCTATGGATATAGCACTATAGGTGGAATGGAGTGGTGGTTGTGGAGAAGACAATAGAGGAAGATAGTATCACATCAACTAGGCGTATCAATGGGCTATGGAGATGCCCATCAATATATATCAATGTGAGTGAGTAGGGATTGCCATGCAACAGATGCACTACAGCTATAAGTGTATAAAAGCTCAACAAAGGAAACTAAGTGGGTGTGCATCCAACTTGCTTCCTCACGAAGACCTAAGGAATTTTGAGGGAGCCTATCATTGGAATATACAAGCCAAGTTCTATAATGAAAATTTCTGCTAGTATATGAAAGTGACAAAACAAGAGACTCTCTATCATGAAGATCATGGTGCTACTTTGAAGCACAAGTTTGAAAGTGACAATAACTATGGACCCGAAGGTGTGTGGTAAACTACTCACAACTCATCGGAGAGGCTATGGTGTTGATGTAGAAGCCCTCCGTGATCGATGCCCCCTCTGGTGGAGCTCCGGAAGAGGCCCAAAGATGGGATCTCACAGGTACATAAGGTTGCGGCAGTGGAATTAGGGTTTCGTGGTGCTCCCCAATGTTTTCAGGGTATATGGGTATATATAGGAGGAAGAGGCACGTCAGGGGAGCTACGGGGGGGCATGAGGGTGGGGGGCGCGCCCCCTGCCCTCGTGGCCGCCTCGTTTCTTCCCTGGCGTGTACTCCAAGTCTTGTGTGTTGTATTTGTTCCGAAAATGACTCTCCCGAATGTTTCATTCGATTTGGACTGCGTTTGATATTCCTTTTCTACGAAACACTGAAATAGGAAAAAAAATAGCAATTTGCACTGGGCCTTGGGTTAGTAGGTAAGTCCCAAAAATATTATAAAAGTGTATAATAAAGCACATTAAACATCCAAAACAGATAATATAATAGCATGGAACAATCAAAAATTATAGATACGTTGGAGACATATCAGTTTCCTGAGATGCTTTCCGTGCCTGGAGAAGCTATATATCGAGGTGATTTTCCTTTCCTGTTTAATATTAGCCATAAGGGAGTTCAATTTGTGACACCTTTTTCCAAGTTTACACTGACAATGTACTGCGATTTCCGAAGGATTCTTTTGGACGATTTCAGTACATACATGCCCCCCCCCCCCATATTGGTTACTTGATCCATATGGTTACAATACATATGCATTTCTCCTTTGGATTCATCTGTACTTGTTTTCTTCGGGAACTTTTCATACACTCCAACCTCTTGTGAAGAAGGCTACATTTTTCTAGAATGTAATCAAATGCACATGTTAATCATGTCAGATCGAAGATGGCATGTTAGTGCATTTTACAAATCCTGTAAACCAAATAGGCATGTAGTAGTGTTCAAAACTGCAAGTAGGCACTAACACATTTTTTTTCTTTTGCGGATAAGATTAGGCCCAGTGGTGGATAGTGTGATACAATATAACAATAACGTTGATTGCCTAGATCTGCATCTCTCAGAAATCACTTTGAACTCCTGCCGAGGGACCCTACCGGAGATTATATTTGCCACGTTCTTTGTTGTGAGAGCAAGGGTGCTCAAGGTAATGAGGTTTGCCCTACATCTATTTTGCAAAAATGAATGGCTTGTCGATCAGCGCCGGCGCCTGTGGTAGAATGGAATAGGCTCCAAAAATTCTGAATTTCATTTTGGAACTTGAGATGACAGAGTAATCGGAAGTCATCGTGTCAACCCCATACATGACTTCTTAGTGACTGGCCCCTTTGCAAAAAGTATGAGGTTTCGAAACCTGACTTAGATGTGGTAATATTAGTTTGAACCTCTCTGATATCCATGTTTAGTGGATCAGCGCAAGCATTTGCATCTCATGAGCTGAATTTCATTTCTAATATCAGTTTGAACCGTGTAATCTTTGAATTCGAGCCATATAACTCTAGAATTTGAACATTGTAATATTTCGAGTTTTTGTGGTACAATCGTTGAAATGGCATCATATGAGAATCGTATATTGGTAGCACTATTTTGACCTTAATATGCAATGGTATTAGATTTTATTAACCATTCTTGGATTTGTTTACCTTGTCGATCTCATAGCACATGATCTGTATAGCTAAATCGACTGCGATCTTTGACATTATTGCACACACTTGGTTTCTTCAACCGTGTGCCCTGTAGAGTGCAGAATTAATTATCGCACTCGAGTATCTATCAGCACCCTTATGTGTTACTTTGACATCATCACCCACAGGTAAACTTATGACCGAAGTCATTCCACACACTTCATTTTTACAAAGCTTTTTGCCAATGAACGCTCACGATTTGTCCCTCTTCCAGCCGACGTGTGGCAAAACTAGCCGGGCAGGAAGCTTGCGCGGTAAACTGCGCGGTAGCGCGGGAATAGGCTCATCGATGGTACATTTGACGCCTCTTCGAGCCCACGTGTGGTCAAACGCAACGCGTGCAGTGCGGTGTTGTCAAGCGTGCACTGGAATCCTTCGCTATGAACGACGTGACAAGATGTGACATCTAGAGGTCGGCCGACCCCCATTTATTACAGCGGCCATTTAACCCTTGTGTCTCTTCAACCTTTCGATCGCGCCCCACCATTGCAAGAAGCACACCCACCACGAGAAATTCTTAGAGGGTATCCCGCGCGGCTCTAATGGCGCTCTGAGCGGCTACCGATGACGAGCAGCAATTCACCATGCATGCCGTCGTGGACACCCACAGAAGGTTCACGGACCTCTCGGTGGTGTACCCCAACGACCCGGTCTGGGTGGAGCACTCCATCCACATCGTGGAGTTGTGCCTTGCCAAGGAGAAGTACAAGGTGGTCGGGTTCGACCTCGAGTACACCCACGCTCGTGTCGGGTCTCGTCCCAAGGTTGTGGTCGCCCAGATGTGCGTGCGCTACCACGTCCTCGTCTACCACTACTACCGGGCCACAAGGCCTTGTGAGCGTTTCACCAGGTTTGTCAACAGCCCCCACTACATGGTCGCTACGGTGGACTACACCAACGATGTAAAGGCACTCGAGAATTCGGGCATCACCTGCCAGAATCTTGTCGACATCCAGGGCCAATACAATATCTGGGGCAGCAAGGAGCATGATAAGGACTCATTGGTTCACCTCACCGAGGCCATCATCGACCCATACTACAGAGACATGAAGGATTCCTACAACAAGGATAAGCATGCGTGGCACTTGGCCTGGATGGAGAAACTCAACAAAGCTCACGTCGTGTACGCGGCCAAGGAGGCATACCCGAGCTACGACATGTACAGGCAGATCGTTGACATGAGGAAGTGCCTCCTTCCCCAAAACGGCTTGGGATCCAGCCGGAAGGAGAGCAATGGCAAGCGTCATCGCAACAATAAATAGATGATTAGATCCTCATTTCTCCTAGTTTAGTATGCATGTAATTGCTTACTTTGGTGTGTGGAAATGTTATGTGTGTAGTCACTTGTGTAATAGTATGCTTAATTTGGTTTTGCAATGCTGTCTTTTTAAGTATATATGTTGATGCTCTGTAGACAGAGCAAATCACATTGCACACGGACTAAACAATGGAACCCATCGGTGATGATTTCATCAATCACTGACAATTGTATACCAGCAATCGTTTGCTCACAACACACACGACTTGTTAATAGGAATTGTCTGTGTTGTTATTGGTCTTCCCACACGTTTCCGATTACAGACCTGTTTGCCGCGTATCACATACATCTTCTTATATTGAACCGTTTCTGTTCTCTTGTCTCAACGCAAAAAGTTCATCTGAGTGAACCGCATGCCATATATCGCACACACCTTGATATGGCTGATCATTTCTTTTGTGTTGCCTAATCAAAAAATGTTCATCCGAGTGAATTGTATGTTGTATATCGCCCACACCTTCATCTGGCTGCCCGTTTCTCTTGTTCTTCCTCATCGCAAATAGTTAATTGAACTGAACCATATGCCCTACATCGCACAGGCAACTAAAATCTGAACCGTGTTTGATGCATCCATTATCGCAAATGTGTTGCACCTTTTTTGATGGGTTTTTTACACCACCATTTGTGATTATTACATCGCATACAGTTTCTTCGAAGGGTCCCTGATTGTAATGTCGTGTTAGCAGCATCCTACAATAGTGTTTTGTCAAATTTGAGACAAGTTTTGATGTAATCTTCTTACAAATAGGAGATTGTTAATAATTGGCAACCAATAATGGAAACATATTAATTATTGGAACCATTTGCATTCGATTAACAATGTATGTGTCATGCTTTGGTTAAGTAATGTAAAGCAACATAATAAATCATCAAAAAAGGAAAACAATATATGTGCCTCCACTCGTCTCGCGTGCCTTGCGAGCACGCATGAGTTGACAGGACGCAAGCGAGCAGTCCGTCGCATAGGCACGCCGGGAGGCATGCGTGCATGTGTGTGAATTGACGGGAGGCGTGTTTGCTACGCAGTGTTAGTGGGAGGCGTGTGAGTACCTGTGTGAAATGATGGTTGGCATGCCGGCAGTCCTCTGCGCAGGCTCACCGGGCGGCCAGCCAACCCTTTGACCGCAGCTCGCCTCACTCCCATTGCTCCATATTAATGGAGTGTCTGAGCTACTCGTCATAACAGGAGGCCGCACCCCCCATTCTCACTACACACATAATCCTCCCTCTCCACCTGCATCCTCAATGCTGCTCTTAATCATCACTACTGTTAGTGTATGAGGATGCCACTGAAGCACACCATCAGAGGGAGTGGCGACGCCGGGGCTACTGAATCATCAAGCACAGTGTGAAGCTGGAGACAGAGGATGCCGTCGCCGCCGATGAGGTCACGTGTGACCTTGACGTCGTCGACGACATTGTGATTCCACAACCAGAGTCGTAGGTCCACAGCGACTCCTGCGACGACTCTGAGGATGACAGAGAACATGTTAGTCATCTATACCCATATATGTGGCAAATATATCCTAAGGTTTCTGTGGTTAGTCCTGCCTCTCCCTAAATCCTATGATTATGTTCTCTCAATCCATAAAATCTGAATAAGTTTCATGCTATCCATGTAGTGTATTGATTCTTTGATTGGTACAAATGATAAGTGATTAATTGTTTCATCTGTACAAATGATTTCTTCTAATAATCCGACTAGGATTAGTGTTCATGCTAATAATTCATAGCTAGATCTTCACAATTGATTTTGAATGCGCTACATATATGTTTGTGCAAAAAAAATCAAGATTAGTATCTACATAGATGATTGTGCTAAAAAATCAAACCATAATATTTGTATATGTCTTAAAAAATAGCCGTAAAATCCTAATCCTACTTTTCGACATGTAGAAATTGATTTGATGCCAAATTTTGGCAACTGCCAAATGTTCTCTAGAAATTAGTTTGTATTCCATTGTTCATTTCCCAATCTCACAAGAGGTTGCCAAGTGTTGTAGCTTTTGACTTTGCGAAATGTTAGAAGCAAACCAATCAGACTCTTAATTTTGTTGAAGTAAGTTGTGTGCTATCTATTTATGCATTTTTTTCATCAAGATCACTTGATGCTTTAGGGTTCGCGCTGTCGCAGGATATATTATGTTTCATAAAATATGCCTGCTGAATTCACATTATTATAAAATATACTAACGCCGTATTTTTATTATATGTATAGGTGCTATGACGATGTCGACAAGGAGGATCAAGATGGCCAGAGGAGGTACAGAGGCAAAATCTCAGGGAGCTTTATGTGGGAAATCATAATAGGCATATTAAGACCTGGGATTGGGGCTTTTGATGCCCATATTGTACCCAAAAACTTCATGACATGTATGAAAGTGTTTTGGCGCATGCAAGAGGACGAGCAGTTGGCTCTTTCAGGTAGAAGTATTCTCGCAGGGTGGCGCACGGTGAGTACCTAGAGATGCTTCACCTTCGTGCAGGCCTGCTGGCAGATGAGATATGGGATGGACTATATATGGCTATGCAGTGTCTTAATTATAACTGTGTTTGAGTATGCTTAATGTCAATGGAACGATATATGGTTGAACTATATTGCTTGTGTACGCTTATTATCTATGCTTGGGTATGCTTATATCTATGTTTACTTATGTCTATATGTGGGATATGGATGCAATCAATTCGGTTGATGGAATTTTATGCATGTTAGGGTGAATGTTTAGCGTGGGTAAAAAGTCAGTTTCAATCGACAAAGGAAATATTGACCCACCCTAGGTTATTTTCCCATATTGGAACCGTGTGCGATGACTTTCATTTTCCCGGTTTTTTAAATAGATGTACACCACACACGGTTGGCTCTAGCAAACTGTTGCCTCCGAAAAGGAAAACCCTCACCACCCAATTCAAAAAGGAAAAGAGAAAACCCTCACTATCCCCACATCACAAAACCCTCACCCCGCTCGCCACCCCCTTCGGTCCCCATTCATACCTGCAATAGCTCCTCCATGACTCTGCATGCCACCGCATATCGCTGCGGAAACCACTTAGATCGATGCTTGTCGCCACCGCCGGCTGCCGGCAAACCCTATCGCATTTCGCCACTGCCGCTTGCCGCCGCCTATCGCCATCGACTTTCTTGACGATGCTCGCCGTCGACCCAGTTCTTCCTGATTGGAGAATCTTCGGCATTGAGGTTTTTTCTAATGGACAACAAGGTACTAATTTGTTGAAATATTTGCTCATCTCATCCGCCTGCCACATTTAATCATTCGAACAAAATCACCATGAATTCATTTTTCTTCGAGCTGATTTGAGGGTTTTCTTTCATTCATAGAGTGTATAGTGCACGGGCACATCAGGAGTTTGCGGCCTTGGCCAGACACCCGTGTAGTTCCATCTCACCGTACTAGATGACTTCAGGAGGCGCACGGTATGTTCAATCTCACCCTACCTTGGGTGGCATGGCCTACTTTCCTGAACATATATTGTATATTGCTAGATTTGGATAAAAGGTGCCACATGCATCATATACGTCAAAGGGGGTTATTATTCTTTCTATATTAGGAAAATTAATGATGTATTGTCTGTCGATTACTCTCATATTTGCATTACATCATGGTTATACTATCTATTTCATTATAAATTTTTGTCCTTCGATTTCAACTTTGTATTGTTCTTTCATTTACTCCCATATTTGCATGTTACCATATTCTTTAACAATCTTACCATTTTCTTTAGTACATCCCTTGCTTTGCAAAAGCATGTGTAGTATACAATCTTGACCTTTACATGACTGAAGAATGTAGGGATGTCATGTTGAACACAAACCATGGATTTACAATCGTTGCTTATGTAAGACAGAAATTACTAAGTTTTATGTAGTGAAAGCTGGCACTAAAATAGCATTGCACATAAAAGAGTCTGGTCTGAGATATATGCTAACTTCCCCCACAATATCATTGATATGTCTCCATCATATCTACTTTTCCTAATGCTTTTTCTCTTCTTTTGTACTCTAATTTGCATGACTTGAATGAAACTAACCCAGACTGACGTTGTTTTAAGCATAACTACCATGGTGTTGTTTTTTGTGCAGAAATTAAAGTTCTTGGAATGGAACAAAATTTTGCGAGGATTTTTTATACAATAAAAGAGAATTTCTGGAGCCAAGAACCACCGGAAGGGGGCACCTGGGTGGGCACAACCCACCAGGGCGCCCCCCTCAAAGCGCGCCCAGGTGGGTTGTCCCCACCTAGTGGCCCCGCAGACCCTGAAACCGACACTATAAAATCATATTTTTCCAGAAAAATGGGGGAGAAATAACTATCGCGTTTCAAGAGACGGAGCCGCCGCCGTCTCCCGTTCTTCCTCGGGAGGCAAGATCTAGAGTTCGTTTGGGGCTCTGGAGAGGGGAATCTTCAATCTTCGTCGTCACCAACCCTTATCCATCGCCAATTCCATGATGCTCCCTGCCGGGAGTGAGTAATTCCTGAAGAAAATATGCCCTAGAGGCAATAATAAAGTTGTTATTTTATATTTCCTTATATCATGATAAATGTTTATTATTCAAGCTAGAATTGTATTAACCGGAAACTTGATACATGTGTGGATACATAGACAAAACATTGTGTCCCTAGTAAGCCTCTACTAGACTAGCTCGTTAATCAAAGATGGTTAAGTTTTCTAAGCATAAACATGTGTTGTCATTTGATAAACAGGATCACATCATTAGGAGAATGATGTGATGGACAAGACGCATCTGTTAGCATAGCATATTGATCGTTTAGTTTTATTGCCATTGCTTTCTTCATGTCACATACATATTCCATCGATATGAGATTATGCAACTCCCAGATAACGGACTAATGCCTTGTGTGCTATCAAACATCACAACGTAACTGGGTGATTATAAAGATGCTATACAAGTATCTCCGAAGGTGTTTGTTGGGTTGGCATAGATCAAGATTAGGATTTGTCACTCCGAGTATGGGAGAGGTATCTCTCGGCCCTCTCGGTAATACACATCATAAGAAGCCTTGCAAGCAAAGTGACTAATGAGTTAGTTGCTGGATGATGTATTATGGAATGATTAAAGAGACTTGCTGGTAACGGGATTGAACTAGGTGTGAAGATACCAACGATCGAATCTCGGGCAAGTAACATACCGATGGACAAAGGGAATTACGTATGTTGTCATAATTGTTCGACCGATAAAGATCTTCGTAGAATATGTAGGAGCCAATATGAGCATCCAGGTTCTGCTATTGGTTATTGACCGGAGAGGTGTCTTGGTCATGTCTACACAGTTCTTGAACCCGTACGGTCCACACGCTTAACGTTCGATGATGATATAGTATTATATGAGTTATGTGATTTGGTGACCGAATGTTGTTCGGAGTCCCGGATGAGATCACGTACATGACGAGGAGTCTCGAAATGGTCGAGAGGTAAAGATTGATATATAGGACGATGGTATTCGGACACCGAAAGTGTTCCGGAGGGTACCGGGTACTTATCGGGTCACCGGAAAGGAGTTTCGGGCACCCCGGGCAAAGATATGGGCCTTATGGGCCAAGTGAGGGAACACACGAGCCCTGGTGCGCCCCTAGAGAGGCCATCCCTATGAGGAGGAGAAGGAAAGAGGGGAGGGCAAGAAAAGTGTGGATTAGGATTCCTACTTCCTTTCCTCTCCTCCATCTTTCCTTAAACATCGGTTATATATGGCAGGGGGCGCGCGGCTTGGGAGGGACTCCAAGTAGGATTCCTCCTACTTGAGTGCCTCCTATGGCTGCTCCTCCCTGCCTCCCACCTATATATATGAGGAGGGGGCGCCTAGCACACAACAGACAATTGCCTAGCCATGTGTAGTGCCCCCCTCCACAGTTTACACCCTCGGTCATATCTTCGTAGTGCTTAGGCGAAGCCCAGCCAGGATCACTTCACCATCACCGCCACCACGTCGTCATGCTGACGGAACTCATATACTACCTCGACATTTTGCTGGATCAAGAAGGCGAGGGACGTCATTGAGCTAAACGTGTGCAGAACTGGGAGGTGACGTGCTTTCAGTACTTGATCGGTCGGAACAAGAAGAAGTTCGACTACATCAACCGCGTTGCCAAACGCTTCCGCTTTCGGTCAAGAAGGGTACGTAGACACACTCTCCCTCTCTCATTGCTATGCATCTCCTAGATAGATCTTGCGTGAGCGTAGGATTTTTTTTGAAATTGCATGCTACGTTTCGCAACTTTGGCATCTGTCGTGGAATTAACACGGCAGATGTCCGGATCAACGGACTTAGGGTTGAGGCGCGCATCTATGTGGTAGCTTGAAGGGGTTGAACGGAATCAAGAGACGCGATGCAAGACACGGATTTAGACAGCTTCGGGCCCCGGGAAACATCATCCGGTAATAACCCTACGTGCTGTTTGAGGCTAGATCTCATTATGACGGTGTCGCCGATAAACCGGCTCTTGGTGTCTAACCCTAGAAACTTGTCTGCTTGTGGTTTGTCTAAAGCTTCTCCTCTTTGGGGAGCCCTGCCCCTCCTTATATATGTTGAAGGGGAGGTTTTACATGACTAGTCCTAGTAGGACTAGGATTGATCTATTACAAGGAGTCCTAGTCTTGTTTCCTTTATGGAGAATATTCCTTGCGCTTTATTATTAAACCGGCCCACTATTAATATGAACCGACCTCCTGGGCCTTGGGCCTTGTCATCCATGATCCGCATGCCGGGTCACCAATATTTTACCAAGTGTAAACCGCCAAGTAGAATGCCAAGTCCGGTCGGGTTATAATTCCGGCCGGTTCATACCGCGGGGTAATATCCCCGACATTAGCCCCCAAGTTTAGCTTGGATGTGTCCATGGTAAACTTTATGCTGCAAAATAAACACAAGAACAAATTGATAGGTTGTGCTCCGGGTTATGAATTCTTGTGAACCGGCTCCTGATCATCTTTGAGTCCTTATCCTTCCTTCTTCTAGAAAATCCGGATCAATAGACCAGCTCCATAATCAACTTGCTTGCATAAGAAATATTGTAAATCCAGAATCTACTTGAATCGGCCTTCAATTCTCTAACTTGATAAAAATATTGGTCTTTGAAATATTCAACTGACATCCAGCCGGCTTGAAGATGTAGAACTTGCCGGTTTATGATCGCCAAAATTGCCGGGTCACACAATTAATCTGATTGCCAGAACTGAAAATTTGAAGATGTTCCTCCTTTATATGCATATTACCTATAGCCCCCAAGTGCCGGGTCATTATGTAATAATGAGCAGGGACTTTGAAAATATGATCATGTAAACTTGAATAGCAACATATAACCCCCAAGTGCCGGGTCATTATGCAATAATGATCAGGGACTTTGTAGATATAATTATTGAAATGAACATTATATAATGTAACTTCCATCGTGGGGTTTGAATCCACGTCCACAAGGTTAAGAGCTTTATGCTTTACCAACTGAGTTAGACGGGTCTTTCAATATAATGGATGAATACTTGTGTACCTTGAATTGTTTGACAGGAGCGATTGGTAGCCCCCAAGTTCCGGTTTAGCTACATTTAGAAGGTGAACCGGAACTTCCAGATGAAGCAAATGATCTTTCCATTAGCCCCCAAGTGTCAAGTAGACAACTTGCTTGTGTGCTTGAGACTTGTGTATTTGAATTGCTGCTGTTTACTGCTTCAACTGCTCATTAGCCCCCAAGTGTCAAGTAGACAACTTGTTTGTGTGCTTGAGACTTGTGCATTTGATGTAATCTTAATCTGAATAATGTAGCCCCCAAGTGCCGGGTTGTAAGCCTGCAGCAACTCGGGACTATTCCTTTGTAAAATAAATCATTTCCATTGATGAAATAATATCCATTGCGCTTTAAAGCGACTTTGAAGATCTCAATCATAATATTGATAACCATAATAGGAATCCAGCCATGTTTGGCTATTGAAGAATATAATCCGGTTTGAAGACCGGTTCCAATGATGCTTGATCACAATCGGGCCGGGTTTAATAAACACCGGTCATTATAACTGATCATGTACTGCCAATATGTATTTAAAAGCAAGATACTTCATACCTGCGATCAAGTATGCTTGATATTCTTAATCCGGTAGAACCTTAAAATTTCTTGATGAAGATCTTCATGGATCCAATAACAAACCCGGGCTTGATAATTGACACCGGTTTATTTCTTGAAACTTTGTTCAGAAATTTGTGGCTTGTTGCCTGATAGATAATCCGGGTTATAATGAACACCGGTTTACTCATGCTGGTATTCATGATCCAGACTTTCCATTTCATAGATATGTGGTCAACTTGTGTAGCTGTTCCACTCCGGTTTAAAAGGTTATAAAACACAAAAAACACCAAAAAATATGCAAATTTTGCAAATAAGACCATGTAGTCGAGGCTTTTTCAAGAGCTGCCAGGCTCAAAAAACTGTCAAAAGAACCAAGCCATCATTTTAACGCGTGTTAATACCGACTGCGGATTGATACCGACTGCGGATTGATACCGACTCCGGATTGATACCGACTGCGGATTGATACCGACTCCGGATTGATACCGACTGCGGATTGATACCGACTCCGGATTTTTTTTCTTACCGACTCCGGATTGATACCGACTGCGGATTGATACTCACTTGTTTGGGGAACCCAAAATTTCATAATATAGCCATTCAAGAGGTGTGTGGGCGATACCACTGTCCTCAGGGGCCTCTGATATTCCTCCTAACCCGGCCGGGGTTTTTCCTTTTTATGAGGTTTTCCTCTTCTTGAACCGGATAAGATCTCATGTTCTTGAGAGTTTTATTGCTCCTTTGTGCATATGCCCTGCACAACCAGATAGACTGATCAAAGCATCTTGTTTTCTTTAAAAGGTAATATATAATAAGAGAAATAATATTGTAGATGGATATCACCTGAGTGTATTTGAACCAGCATGTTTGAATAGACCGGATCACAGGGTGGATAGTAAACGACCGCAGTATCAGAGGCGGCTCTGGCAGTTAAACCGGTAGTGGGGTTGTAAACCGGTGGAGACGAGTAAGTTGTCCTCCGTGTTGTAAACCGGTGCGGATGCGTAAACCGGCCGTCCGTTCAACGGGCAGTGTGACACAGAGGAAACGCCGTTGTAGAATATTGCCAGCGCATGCTTTATTCCCGCAGTAGAATAATAATTTCACCTGTGTATAAAAACACCAATAGGGCAGCGTAACGGTGCTCAGGGGAATTAAAATGTCCTGACAAATATATAGGAGGGATAACACCTGATGTGCTCGAGCAAAGGACGGGTCGGCCGGCGCCGATAGGCTAGTTGTCATCCTGGTGATAAACCGGCGCGGAGAAAGACGGCCATGGCGTTGTAAACCAGCGCGATCGCAAAAAACAGTCACGGCATTGTAAACCGGTGCGGGAGTCCGTTGATTAAGGACGACCACTTGTGCGGAATGATGTCGGCGTGCCTCCATCTCCATTGTATAATACCGCTTTTGTAATGAATAATTTTCCTGCATATAAAATACAACAGTGCGGGGTATTTTTGCTCGGATAAATTAATATGTATTGAAAATAAATAGGATAGATATCACCTGATTTGGATGGAGAACAGACGAGCCGGCCGGGTCTTGATGTAAACGCAGCAACGGGGGTAGCAACTCGCACGTGTATCCGCTGGGACGGTTTATGAGAACGGGTGCGGTATCGGCGTATTAATGTAAACCGGACCGCGGAAGCGTGGTGTGCGTACGTCCATTGACGAAGGAGTCGGTCACGGTGTCGGAGAACAACGCGCGTGGACGCGGACAGACGAGTCGGCCGGCGTGTTGAGGTAAACCGGATCGCGACACGTATATCCGTGCATCCGTGTCATACTACCAACCCTTTTTCTTTTTAATAGTCGTCTTGGATGACAGCTCTGTACGCGAACCCTGTCTCTAGGTCCATCTTGCCCTTAAAATATTCTGTCATGGCCTTTGCAATTTTATATGCATGTTCGCCCTATTCATTAATAGGTATTAGCTTTGTCAGTACGCTGCATCGGCTGGGGCCTTCTTATGGGGAGAGAATCCCCTTAAAATGGCGTACATCACGCAGTGCTAGGAGCCTTTCCCTCTGCTATCCATCTTAGGAGATGTATCATTTGTCTTCCTTAATTCCATAGCCGCAGGTACACTCACACCTGATACAGTCGACAGCCACCACCCTCCTTTCCTGAAATAAATACAGTGGAGCTGGAGTCCGTCCGCGTGGGCGGCTCATCTTCAGAGGTGAAGGTGCAGGCGCACAGGAGAAACGGGGCAGATGGCCACTTGGCGATTCAACCGTCGGAGCCAAGGCGGTTCACGGTAGGCCGCTCGGAGGCTCGACGCGGCGGCTCGAATCCACCTACGGCATTGACGGTGTACTGATCGCTTTAGCTGAGGCGGCGCAAGTCGCACCGGCGGCTCAACGACGGCACGAGGTGCAAACCGGGGCAGCTCGCAGCAATGGCTGTCGGAGCAACTTGGGGCACGGCCCAGCAGGGCGGCTCCAGGTGAGGCACTTTGAGGGGCGCCTGGCCAGGGCGGCTTTAGCGCGGGCAGAGAGCGGCCGTCCAGCGACGGAATTTGAGGCGAACGGCGGCTCGCTGAGGAGTAGTACAGGGGCGGCGCTTGAGGTGGCGCGATGCCGCGGTAGTTTGAAGATGAGGTCGCGGCGGCTTGTAGTGACTTAGTGGTGCGGCGGCACTTCCACATGGGTTAAACAACCGCGGGAGCACGAGACCATGCGAGGGCGAAGGAGCCTGTGGCCAGGCGGCGGGTTGAAGTAGTTCCTTGAAGACGGCTGAGGCGGAGACCATGGCGCTTCACATCGGCGGTCAAAGCGGGCCTGCGGCGACGGCTTGAAAAGCCTCCAGGGCGTATCCGAGGCAGCAGAGGCGGACGCTCTGAAACGAGGTCGCGGGTGCATGAAGAATATGGATCGTGGCCGGCTCAACGCGCTGATAATTCCAAGGCGACGAAGGCGCTGCAGGTGGATGGGAGTGCTGCCGCGGCGGTTTACAATGGCGGCTCAGGACCGCGGTGGCACGGCGGCTCAAGGCGGAGCGTGGCCGGCCATAGGCGCGAGATGCGCCGGGCGGCTTGACTTCAGAGGCATGAGCGCGGGTGCACGGGAGAAGCGGGCGATTTGAAGCAGACCACCATGACGGGCCATAGCGAAGGCCATGGCAGAAGAGGAAGCTCGGAGGCACCGGGTCACAGCGGAAGTGACGGAGGATCTAGGCTGCAGCAGCGGTAGTGCCTTTGGAGGCGGCCGGCGGCTCAATACGGTGACCCAGCGTGCCGACGAACGGGCGGTGAGGACGGACTGCCAGCCTTAATGGAGGAGTTCCGGGTCATAGCCTTGAAGCGCGGACGGCGGAGGAGTCCGGGTCGCTCCCATATTCTGTTTCCGAGTCGCGGCCTCTGGTGATCCGACTCGTACTAGTAGAAATTGATAATCGATATGTAATTTACTATGGGCTGGCTGACTAGCTCGGTACCCATACGGACAGGTTTGATGATTCTTGACGGATTTGATGTGCGCATCTGCAGCGGCGTAGCTTCTGATTGTCCAGCAGTTATTGCC
This sequence comes from Secale cereale, assembly GCA_902687465.1. Taxonomy (NCBI): domain Eukaryota; kingdom Viridiplantae; phylum Streptophyta; class Magnoliopsida; order Poales; family Poaceae; genus Secale; species Secale cereale. The sequence goes on from LR738709.1 coordinate 423,681,266, forward strand.
ATCTAACTTGTGAACAATAGTCAATAGTCATACATGATTTCCTTGGGAGGAAGAAACGACGACTCGGCGGACCGGCTGGTGCATTAAAATTCCTGTCCGTCCCGGTGATGTGCAATAGACAGTAGCAAACAAAAAAAAAAAAAAACTGATTTCCTCTCGCACTCATCTTGCAAAGGCGGCGGCTCATGGCACAACCCTAAATTTCTTCTTCGACTTCAATCTCGCGGGTTGTGAAATCTTTATCTGGAAAATCGCAAACTCCTCGATCCCTGGGGAGATCCCTCCAAGAACTCAACACCACCGTGCACAGGCCCCACGGTGGGCGCCAACTGTCGTGGAATTAACACGGCAGATGTCCGGATCAACGGACTTAGGGTTGAGGCGCGCATCTATGTGGTAGCTTGAAGGGGTTGAACGGAATCGAGAGACGCGATGCAAGACACGGATTTAGACAGCTTCGGGCCCCGGGAAACATCATCCGGTAATAACCCTACGTGCTGTTTGAGGCTAGATCTCATTATGACGGTGTCGCCGATAAACCGGCTCTTGGTGTCTAACCCTAGAAACTTGTCTGCTTGTGGTTTGTCTAAAGCTTCTCCTCTTTGGGGAGCCCTGCCCCTCCTTATATATGTTGAAGGGGAGGTTTTACATGACTAGTCCTAGTAGGACTAGGATTGATCTATTACAAGGAGTCCTAGTCTTGTTTCCTTTATGGAGAATATTCCTTGCGCTTTATTATTAAACCGGCCCACTATTAATATGAACCGACCTCCTGGGCCTTGGGCCTTGTCATCCATGATCCGCATGCCGGGTCACCAATATTTTACCAAGTGTAAACCGCCAAGTAGAATGCCAAGTCCGGTCGGGTTATAATTCCGGCCGGTTCATACCGCGGGGTAATATCCCCGACAGCATCCGAGCCAGGTCTATGCGTTGATGATATGCACGAGTAGAACACAAAGAGTTGTGGGCGGTGATAGTCATACTTCTTACCACCAACGTCTTATTTTGATTCAGTGGTACTGTTGGATGAAGCATCCCAGACCAACCTTACATGACCACGTTCATGTGACCGGTTCCACCGGTAGACATGCAACTAGTTTTGCATAAAGGTGGCTAGCGGGTGTCTATTTCTCCTACTTTAATTGAATCAAATTTGACTGTGACCGGTCCTGTTGAAGGTTAAAACATCAAACTTGACAAAACGCCGTTGTGGTTTTGATGCGTAGGTAAGAACGGTTATAGCTAGAAGCCCGTAACAGCCACGTAAAACCTGCAGCAACAAAGTAGAGGACGTCTAACTTGTTTTTGCAGGGCATGTTGTGATGTGATATGGTCAAGACATGATGTGATATACGTTATTGTATGAGATGATCACGTTTTGTAAAAGTTACCGGCAACCGGCAGGCGCCTTATAGTTGTCTCTTTATTGTATGAAATGCAAATGCCATGTAATTGCTTTACTTTATCACCATGCGTTAGTGATAGTTGTAGAAGCAATAGTTGGCGAGACGACCACGACGCAACGATGGAGATCAAGGTGTCGAGCCGGTAACAACGAAGATCATGACGATGCTTTGGAGATGGAGATCAAAAGCACAAGATGATGATGGCCATATCATGTCACATATTTTGATTGCATGTGATGTTTATCTTTTATATGCATCTTATTTTTCTTAGTTCGACAGTAGCATTATAAGATGATCCCTTAACCAAAATTTCAAGGTATAAGTGTTCTCCCTGAGTATGCACTATTGCGACCGTTCTTTGTGCTGAGACACCACATGATGATCGGGTGTGATAGGCTCTACGTTCACATACAACGGGTGCAAGACAGTTTTGCACATGCGAAATACTCGGGTTAAACTTGACGAGCCTAGCATGTACAGACATGGCCTCGGAACACTAGATACCGAAAGGTCGAACGTGAATCTTGTAGTAGATATGATCAACATAGAGATGTTAACCATTGATGAATACTCCATCTCACGTGATGATCGAACATGGTTTAGTTGATTTGGATCACATTACACTTAGATGACTTGAGGGATGTCAGTTTAAGTGGGAGTTCTTAAGTAATTTGATTAATTGAACTTAATTTATCATGAACTTAGTCCTGGTAGTATTTGCAAATTATGTTGTAGATCAATAGCTCGCGTTGTAGCTCCCCTATGTTTTTTGTATGTTCCTAGAGAAAACTAAGTTGAAATATGATAGTAGCAATGATGCGGACTGGTTCCATGATCTGAGGATTATCCTCATTGCTGCACAAAAGAATTATGTCCTTGATGCACCGCTAGGTAACATACCTATTGCAGGAGCAGATGCAGACGTTATGAACATTTGGCAAGCTCGATATGATGACTACTTAATAGTTTAGTGCGCCATGCTTTACGGCTTAGAACCAGGACTTCAAAAATGTTTTGAATGCCGTGGAGGATATGAGATGTTCCAAGAGCTGAAATTGGTATTTCGGACTCATGCCCGTGTCGAGAGGTGTGAGACCTCTGACAAGTACTTTGCCTAAAAGATGGAGGAGAATAGCTCAGCCTGTGAGCATGTGCTCAGAATGTCTGGGTACTACAATCACTTGAATCAAGTGGGAGTTAATCTTCCAGATAAGATAGTGATTGACAAAGTTCTCTATTCACTATCACCAAGCTACTAGTACTTTGTGATGAACTATAATGTGCAAGGGATAATGGAAAAGATTCCCGAGCTCTTCGCGATCCTAAAATCGACGAAGGTAGAAATCAAGAAAGAGCATCAATTTTTGATGGTTAACAATACCACTAGTTTCAAGAAAAAGGGCAAAGGCAAAGAAAGGGAACTTCAAGAATAATGACAAGCAAGTTGCCACTACCGTGAAGAAACCCAAAGCTAGACCTAAGCCTGAAACTGAGTGCTTCTACTCCAAAGGGAATGGTCACTGGAAGCGGAACTACCCCAAATACTTCGCGGATAAGAAGGATGGCAAAGTGAACAAAGGTATATTTCATATACATGGTATTGATATGTACTTTACTAGTGCTCATAGTAACCCAAGTGTATTTGATACCAGTTCAGTTGCTAAGATTAGTAACTCGAAACATGAGTTGCAAAATGAATAGAGACTAGATAAGGGAGAGGTGACGATTTGTGTTGGAAGTGATTCCAAGGTTGATAAGATCACCATCGCACACTCCCTCTACCTTAGGGATTAGTGTTGGACCAAAATAAATGTTATTTGGTGTTTGTGTTGAGCATGAATATGATTGGATCATGTTTATTGCGATACGGTTATTCATTTAAATCAGAGAATAATTGTTGTTCTGTTTACATGAATAAAACCTTCTATGGTCATACACCCAATATAAATGGTTTATTAAATCTCGATCATAGTGATACACATATTCATAATATTGATGCCAAAAGATGCAAAGTTGATAATGATACTGCAACATATTTGTGGCACTGTCGTTTAGGTCATATTGGTGTAAAGCGCAAGAAGAAACTCCAAACGGATGGATTTTTGTAATCACTTGATTATGAATCATTTAATACTTGCGAACCATGCCTCATGGAAAAGATGACTAAAACTCCGTTCTCCGGAACAGTGGAGTGAGCCAATGACTTATTGGAAATAATACATACTGATGTATGCAGTCCGATGACTGTCGAGGCTCGCGGCGGGTATCATTATTTTCTGACCTTCGCAGATGATTTGAGCATATATGGGTATATCTACTTAATGAAACACAAGTATGAAACATTTTAAAACTTTAAGGAATTTCAGAGTGAAGTGGAGAATCATCGTAACAACAAAATAAAGTTTCTACGATCTGATCGCGGAGGTGAATATTTGAGTTACGAATTTGGCCTTCATTTAAATCAATGAGGAATAGTTTCACAACTCACGCCACCTGGAACACCACAGTGTAATGGTGTGTCCGAACGTCGAAACTGTACTTTATTAGAAATGGTGCGATCTATGATGTCTCTTACCGATTTACCACTATCGTTTTGGGGTTATTCATTAGAGACAGCTGCATTCACATTAAATAGGGCACCGTCTAAATCCGTTGAGACAACACTATATGAACTATGGTTTCGCAAGAAACCTAAGCTGTCGTTTCTTAAAGTTTGGGGTTGCATCACTTATGTCAAAAGCCTTCAGCCTGATAAGCTCGAACCCAAATCGGAGAAGTTCATCTTCATAGGATACCCTGACGAAACAATTGGGTACACCTTCTACCACAGATTTGAAGGCAAGATGTTTGTTGCCGAGAATGGAACCTTTCTAGAGAAGGAGTTTCTCTCGAAAGAACTAAGTGGGAGGAAAGTACAACTTGATGAGGTAATTGTACCTTCTCTAGAATTGGAAAGTAGCACATGAGTGAAATCCGCTCTCGTGATGCCTACACCAAATAGAGAGGAAGCTAATGATGATGACCATGAAACTTCAAATCAAGTTACTACTGGACCTCGTAGGTCGAAGAGAGCATGTTCCACACCAGAGTGGTATAGTAATCTTGTCCTGGAAGTCATGCTATTTGACCATGGCGAACCTACGAACTATGAAGAAGCTATGATGAGCCCAGATTCCGACAGATGGCTTGATGCCATGAAATCTGAGATAGGATCCATGTATGAGAACAAAGTGTTGACTTTGGTGGACTTGCCCGATGATCGGCAAGCCATTGATAACAAATGGATCTTCAAGAGGAAGACAGGCGCTGATGGTAGTGTTACTATCTACAAAGATCGACTTGTCGTAAAAGGTTTTCGACAAGTTCAAGGTGTTGACTACGATGAAAATTTCTCACTCGTATCGATGCTTAAAGTCTGCCCAAATCATGTTAGCAATTGCCGCATTTTATGAAATCTAGCAATCGGATGTCAAAAATGCATTCCTTAATGGTTTTTCTTAAAGAAGAGTTGTATATGATGCAACCAAAAGGTTTTGTCGATCCTAAAGTTACTAACAAAATATGCAAACTCCAGCAATCCATCTATGGACTGGTGCAAGCATCTCGGAGTTGGGATATACGCTTTGATAAGGTGATCAAAGCATATGATTTTATACAGACTTATGGTGAAGCCTGTATTTACAAGAAAGTGAGTGGGAGCTCTGTAGCATTTCTCATATTATATGTGGATGACATATTGTTGATTGGAAATGATGTAGAATTTCTAGATAGCATAAAAGGATATTTGAATAAGAATTTTTCAATGAAAGACCTCGGTGAAGCTGCTTACATATTAGGCATCAATATCTATAGAGATAGATCAAGACGCTTGATAAGACTTTCAATAAGTACATACCTTGACAAGATTTTGAAGGGGTTCAAAATGGATCAGTCAAAGAAGGAATTCTTGCATGTATTGTAAGGTTTGAAGTTGAGTAAATACTCAAAACCCGACCATAGTAGAAGATAAAGAGATAATGAAAGGCATTCCCTATGCCTCAGCCATAGGTTCTATAAAGTATGCCATGTTGTGTACCAAACCTGTTGTGTACCTTGCCATGAGTTTCGCAAGGGGGGTACAATAGTGATCCAGGTATAGATCACTGGACAGTGGTCAAAACTATCCTTATTTACTTTAAAGAGGACTAATGAAATGTTTCTCGGTTATGGAGGTGATAAAGAGTTCGTCGTAAAGAGTTACGTCGATGCAAGCTTTGACACTGATCTAGATGACTCTAAGTCTCAATCTAGATACATATTGAACGTGGGAGCAATTAGCTAGAGTAGCTCCATGCAGAGCATTGTAGACATAGACATTTGCAAAATACATACGGATCTGAATGTGGCAGACCCGTTGACTAAACTTCTCTCACAAGCAAAACATGATCACACCTTATTATTCTTTGGGTGTTAATCACATAGCAATGTGAACTAGATTATTGACTCTAGTAAACTCTTTGGGTGTTGGTCACATGGCGATGTGAACTATGGGTGTTAATCACATAATTATGTGAACTATTGGTGTTAAATCACATGGCGATGTGAACTAGATTATTGACTCTAGTGCAAGTGGGAGACTGAAGGAAATATGCCCTAGAGGCAATAATAAAGTTGTTATTTTATATTTCCTTATATCATGATAAATGTTTATTATTCAAGCTAGAATTGTATTAACCGGAAACTTGATACATGTGTGGATACATAGACAAAACACCATGTCCCTAGTAAGCCTCTACTAGACTAGCTCATTAATCAAAGATGGTTAAGTTTTCTAAACATAGACATGTGTTGTCATTTGATGAACGGTATCACATCATTAGGAGAATGATGTGATGAACAAGACCCATCTGTTAGCATAGCATATTGATCATTCAGTTTTATTGCCCTTGCTTTCTTCATGTCAAATACATATTCCTTCTACTATGAGATTATGCAACTCCCGGATAGCGGAGGAATGCCGTGTGTGCTATCAAACCTCACAAGGTAAATGGGTGATTATAAAGATGCTTTACAAATATCTCCGAAGGTGTATGTTGGGTTGGCATAGATCGAGATTAGGATTTGTCACCCCGACTATGGGAGAGGTATCTCTAGGCCCTGTCGGTAGTACACATCATAACAAGCCTTGCAAGCAAAGTGACTAATGAGTTAGTTGCAGGATGATGTATTACGAAACGAGTAAAGAGACTTGCCGGTAATGAGATTGAACTAGGTATGAAGATATTGATGATCGAATCTCGGGCAAGTAACATACCGATGGACAAAGGGGAATTACGTATGTTGTCATAACGGTTCGACCAATAAAGATCTTCGTAGAATATATAGGAGACAATATAGGCATCCAGGTTCCGCTATTGGTTATTGACCAGAGAGGTGTCTTGGTCATGTCTACATAGTTCTCGAACCCGTACGGTCCGCACGCTTAACGTTCGATGACGATATAGTATTATATGAGTTATGTGATTTAGTGACGAATGTTGTTTGGAGTCCCGGATGAGATGACGGACATTACGAGGAGTCTCCAAAAGGTTGAGAGGTAGAGATTTATATATAGGACGATGGTATTTAGACACCGGAAGTGTTCCGGAGGGTATCGGGTACTCATCGGGTCACCGGAAAGGAGTTTCGGGCACCCCAGGCAAAGATATGGGCCTTATGGGCCAAGTGAGGGAACACACCAGCCCTGGTGCACCCCTATAGAGGACTGCCCTATGAGGAGGAGAAGGAGAGAGGGGAGGGCAGGGAAAGTGTGGATTAGGATTCCTACTTCCTTCCCTCCCCCCCCCTCTTTCCTTCCACCTCGGTTATATATGGCAGGGGGCGCGCGGCTTGGGAGGGACTCCAAGTAGGATTCCTCCTACTTGAGTGCCTCCTATGGCTACTCCCCCTCCCTCCCACCTATATATATGAGCAGGGGGCTCCTAGCACACAACAGAAAATTGCCTAGCCTTGTGCGGCGCCCCCCCCCCCTCCACAGTTTACACCCTCAGACATATCTCCGTAGTGCTTAGGCGAAGCCCTGCGAGGATCACTTCACCATCACTGTCACCATGCCGCCGTGCTGACAGAACTCATCTACTACCTCGTCGTCTTCCTGGATCAAGAAGGCGAGGAACATCACCGAGCTGAATGTGTGCAGAACTCAGAGGTGTCGTGCGTTTGATACTTGATCGGTCGGAACGAGAAGAAGTTCAACTACATCAACCGCGTTGTCAAACGCTTCTGCTTTCGGTCTACGAGGGTACGTAGACACACTCTCCCCCTCTCGTTGCTATTCATCTCCTAGATAGATCTTGCATGAGCGTAGGATTTTTTTTGAAATTGCATGCTACGTTTCCCAACAATTCGTTCGTAGGCTCGCTGGTCGGTGAGGAGTTGGATGAGATTCATCACGTAATCTAGTTAGTTTTGTTAGGGCATGGTCCCTAGTATCCACTATGTTCTGAGATTGATGTTGCTATGGCTTTGCCATGCTTAATGCTTGTCACTTTGGGCCCGGGTGCCATGATTTCAGATCTGAACCGTTTATGTTATCACCATTATATCTATGTTCTAGATCCGATCTTGCAAGTTATATTCACCTACTACGTGTTATGATGTGGCATCCTTGGAGTGACAACAGTCGAGACCACTCCCGGTAATGACCGTAGTTTGAGGAGTTCATGTATTCACCATGTGTTAATGCTTTGTTCTGGTTCTCTATTAAAAGGAGGCCTTAATATCCCTTAGTTTCCAATAGGACTCCGCTGCAACGGGAGGGTAGGACAAAAGATGCCATGCATGTTCTTTCCATAAGCACGTATGACTATTTACGAAATACATTCCTACATTATATTTATGAACTGGAGCTAGTGCCGTATCGCCCTATGTTATAACTTTCACATGATGAATGTCATCCAACAAATCATCGATCCAATGCCTACGAATTTCTCTTATATTGATCTTGCTAAGTTACTATTGTTGATGTTACTGTTTCACTTGCTACAAAACAATTGCTATCACTGTTACCGTCGCTATTGTTGTTGCCACTACTATCAAAACTATCATATTACTTTGCTACCGATCACTTTTCTGCAGATAATTAATCTCTAGGTGACGTTGAATTGACAACTCAGTTGCTAATACTTACAAATATTCTTTGGCTTCCCTTGTGTCGAATCTATAAATTTGGGTTGAATACTGATCCCCTATACTTGTGGGTTATCAAGACCTTTTTCTAGCGCCGTTGACGGGGAGCATAGCTATATTTATTGAGTCACTTGGGATTATTATTAATCAATCACTATGAAGAATCTGAATGATGCTAAGACTAAGATTTTTTTCCTCTAAGACGAGGGGGGGTAAGGAACTGCCATCTAGCTCTGCTTTAGATTCACCTTCTGTTATAAGTAAACTTGCAACACCACCACATGCTATCAATCCTGATACGTCGCAAGTTATTGATGATGTTACTTCTGCTATGAATGATGATTATGATGATGTTAGTACCTTGCTTGATGATAATGTGCCACTAGGTGAATTTCTTGATGAGCAAATGGCTAGAGTAAGACAGCATGATATTGTTGAAATGGATGAAGATCTCGAAACTGAAAATCTTGAAACACCTATTAGAACTAGTCCTCCTAGATACGAACTCCCTAAGGTACCGGAAGGGTACATTATGAATGAGGAGACAACTAGAGATATTCTTGCTTGTAAGGATAGAGATGATCTAGAGAAATTATTATGCAAGTATAAAGAGAAATCTTTGAATGCTAGATTGAAATGTGATCCTAAGTTTGCTACATCACCTATCTTTGTTGATGATAAGGATTATCAATTCTCTGTCGACCCAGAGTTAATCACTTTAATAGAATTCGATCCTTTTCATGGCTATGAAACTGAAACGGTAGTGGCACATCTTACTAAGTTGAATGATATAGCCACCCTATTTGCTCATGATAAGAAAATTTGCTACTATTATATTCTCAAGTTATTTCCGTTCTCATTAAAGGGTGCTGCTAAAGCTTGGTACAATACTCTTACTCCTGGTTGTGTGTGTAGTGCCCAGGATATGATTTATTACTTCTCTGAAAAATGTTTTCCTGCTCATAAGAAACAAGCTACCTTACATGAAATATTTAACTTTGCGCATATTGAAGAAGAGAGTCTCCCACAAGCTTGGGGGAGGCTTCTCCAATTTCTTAATGCTTTGCCTGGTCATGCTCTTAAGAAAAATGAAATACTCGATATCTTCTATAATGGACTAACCGATGCTTCTAGGGATTTCCTAGATAGTTGTCATGGTTGTGTTTTCAGGGAATGAACTAGACAAGTTGAAGAATTATTGAACAAAATATTGAAAAATTATGATGATTGGACTCTTCCTGAACCACCGCCTAAACCCACTCCGAACAAGAGGGGTATATTATATATTAGTCCTGAAGATATGCAAGAGGCAAAGAAATCTATGAAGGAAAAGGGTATTAAAACAAAGGATGTCAAAAATTTACCTCCTATTGAAGAAATACATGGGCTTGATACACCATCACTGCCTAAGGTGGTAGAGGTAAATTATCTAATGAAATTCAATGATAATGATAATCCTCATAATATGCACCCTAGCCAATGCATGTATGAGTTTGAAAATTACATTAGAAAGCAAGATCACTTCAATTCAAATGTTATGAACCAATTGAAATACAACTCTGACATGATTGCTCGCTTGAGTGACTTGTTATTTAGAATCTCAAATGATGTTAGAGGTGTAGGAAAGCATGCTTCTATGGTTCAAACTCAGTTAGAACAAGTTGCTAAATCTCAAAGAGAGTTGCTTGATGAAATGAATAATAATATAAGTGACTTTGTTGTTAGAGTAGCAACTAGAGGAGGTAAAATGACTCAGGAACCACTCTATCCTGAGGGATATCCAAAAAGAATTGAACAAGACTCTCAAAGAGTCCACATTGATGCACGTAGTTCTTCTAAAAGGAAAAGGAAGAAGAAAAATGATAGGATTTTGCATGCCTCCAGTGAATCTGAAGTAGAAAAATCTCCTAATAATGAAGTCTCTATCTCTGATGTTGAAACTCAATCTGGTATTGAACACTCACCTTCTGATAATGAAAAAGATAATGATGAGGTTTGTGAAGATACTCGGTCCAACAATGAAAAGGAACCAGATAATGATGTAGAGATAGAACCAGCAGTTGACCTTGATAACCCACAACCTAAGAATAAAAAATATGATAAAAGATACTTTGTTGCTAGAAAACACGGTAAAGAAAGAGAACCGTGGGTTCAAAAACCTATGTCCTTTCCACCTAAGCCAACTAAAAAGAAAGATGATGAAGAATTTGAACGCTTTGTTAAAATGCTGAGGCCAGTCTTTTTGCATACTAGCTTGACTGATATCTTGAAAATACCTCCTTATGCAAAGTACATGAAAGACATCATCACTAATAAGAGAAAAATACCGGAAGCTGAAATCTCCACCATGCTTGCTAATTATACTTTTAAAGATGGAGTACCTAAAAAACTTGGAGATCCGGGAATACCAACTATACCTTGCTCCATCAAAAGAAATTATCTGAAAACTGCTTTATGTGATTTGGGAGCTGGTGTTGGTTTTATGCTTTTCTCTTTATATAAAATACTTGATTTTAATAAACTCACACCTACTGAAATATCTTTGCAAATGGCTGACAAATCAACATCCATACCTATCGGTATATGCGAGGATGTGCCCGCTGTTATTGCTAATGTTACTATTTTGACTGACTTTGTTATACTTGAGATGCCCGTGGACGACAATATGTCGATTATCCTTGGTAGACCCTTCTTGAATCTTGCAGGGGCTGTTATTGATTGCAAAAAAAAAGCAAGGTCACTTTTCATATCAATGGTAATGAGCATACGGTGCACATTCCAAAGAAACAATTCCAAGTGAATGATATTAATGTTATTCAAAAATCTCTGACACTCACTATTGGAAGTTTTCAACTACCTCTACCTACTGCCAAAAAGAAATATGAAATACTTATTGTTGGGGATATTCATATCTCCGTTGAGGTAACTTAGTGATTTACAAAAGTTCTTCGGTTTCATACTAATCGAAAGTGGTTGTTAATAACACGTGATCAACCTTATTAATGGATCATTTTTGAGAGGTATGAAGTTGACGAATTTAGTAGCCACTACCTTATGTCCCTACCTTTTTTCTGTTCTTATTAGTTAAATAAAATAAAATGCCTTGCCTTTTCTGTTTTCTGAGTTTTCCGTGCTATAAAAAAATGACCCAAAAATAAAAGTGTCCAGAAGGCTCTGAAATTGTAATACGATTTTTTCTGTTTATTTAAGAATTATTTGTTCAAATAACATCGGAGGGAGGTGCACCAGGTGGGCACAACCCACCTGGGCGCGCCAGGACCCCCGAACGCGCTCTCGTGGGTTGTCGTCCCCACGTGCCCCCTCACTTATTTCTTCTTCCCACATGACCACCTACCTCCAAAAAAATCACCATTGCTTCCTCTTTCATGTTCTTGCTCTCAAACCCGCGGATTTCGATCTCTTTGCTCGAAGCTCCATTTTCGAAACTGTTTCGGGGGATTGTTGCTTGGTATGTGACTCCTCCATTTGTCCAATTAGTTTTTTGTTCTTGTGGTTTATATTTAGAGTAATTAGTTGCTCTTGGTGTTGTTGTAGATGAGCTTGCATGTTGAATTCTTAGAGCTCTTAGTAGTTTGAATGCTTGTTATGGCCTCTATGCATCCCTATGAGTAGTTGCTTCCAATCTTATGAAGTTTTGTTGACAAATTTGTGTGGACTAAAAATTTCAGAATTTTTGTTCATTGGAAAAACATGAGTATATTTAGGAAGTTTGCTTCCAAGAAGAACTCCAAGGGAGTGATTGGGGAGTCATCTGACAGTGATCTTCATACCCGGAGAATGGCGGAGCTACGACCGTGCGAACGGTCGCATGATCTGTTCATGGAAGGGGCCGAAATCCTTCAGGAGTTTACACAATACACTGCTAATTTCGGCCTCACCGACTTCATTGCAGCTCAATGTGAACAGTATCATCTCCTCACAAATTCCTTTGTGCAAAGTTTTTGATTTTTTCCTAGGAATAACCCCCCTGAGGTGCAGTTTAATTTATATGTGAAGCCTCATCAGTTGACATTGATTGAATTTTGTAAATTATGCTTGCTTCCTTCTGATGGTGGTTTAGTCGATCCTAGGCCAGCGGAGTTTGATGGTTTTTACCATACTCTGACAGTGGGGTATGAGAGAGGGGTATCGAGTATCACTGCCACTAGCTTACACTTTCTGGATGTGCATTATTTTGCTCTTTTCATTGCAATGTGTTTGCTTGCTAGAGAGAAAGTAGGTGCACTCAGTGCTCTAGACTTTGTTGTTTTACATCGCGCACTTCGCGACAACAACACCTATAGCTTGGGACCTATTGTGGCATGTCGCCTCCACATTAACGGATCCAAGGGCAAAATACATGGTGGGATCTACGCTACTCGCTTGGCGACTCACATTAACGTACAAATATGCCAGCATGATTATCCTCTACCTAAGGTTTATTTATATCGTCGGGCTATGGAACACCACCAGTTTATTCCTGCCAATTACCCCAACATATCCATTCCTTATAACCTGGTTTTTAGTGAGAACACTCGTGATATTATCCCATTGTGTGCACCTGCTTTGTTTGATCCTATTGCCAGGGGCAGATATAGGATTTTACCTGAGGCCATCGTCGCCTACCGGAACAACCTAGCTGCAGAATAGGAGGAGCCTCGGGAGTTGGAACCTCAGGTACCCGCTCCCCAACACTTCAACATAGGACCCCATGGCTTCTTCGAGTGATGATTACCAAGCTAGGACAAAAGCCTAAGCTTGGGGGAGTACGTATTTCCACCGACATTACATTCATGTTCAGACATCTCTTTCCAGTCGTCGATGTCCATACCTTTTCATTGTATTATCCATGCCAAATTTATTTTCTCGCTTTCTTCTTGTGCGTTCGAAAACTCTGAGAAAATACAAAAATATTTCTTGCTTCTTTTTTATTTTTCTTCCTATTTTAAATTGTTGTAGCACTAAAAAGAAAACCCAAAAAGATTTACTTATTCTTCTTTTACTGGTTGGGAGCTTTCCTGTGTAAATAGTTTTTTCTCGTTTTTCTTTTCTTTTATTTGCTTGTTCAAGAAAACCAAAAACTCCAAAAATATTTCAGTGTGTTTATCTGAATTTCTTTTCCTTTTTATTGAGTCGTACCAAGGAGAAGACCACGATGAAAATGTTGTGTGGCTCTCGTTTGGATAATTGTTGATCTAACAAAGAGCCCATTTTACCTTGTCTTCTCCCGTTGAATAAAATGTTTACAGATTCCAGCTTAGTCCACGACACTCTTGCACTATTATTATTTTTCATATCGTTCGGTCATGCAAGTGAAAGGCAATAATGATGATATTTGGTGAATTGGTTGTGGCAGAGAGAAACGGGCATGGACTCAACTTGTTCTGTTTATGTAAATATGTTTAACCTAGTATCCATGATTTAGCTCTTTATGATTAAACATGTTTGCAATGACAATTAGAGAGTATAGTTTCTCATGCCATGCATAAGTAGCAAGGAGTGGATAATGATTTATCTTAGATATCAACATTGCGTTAAAATAATTGTGATGTAGTATAATGATATGGTATCCTCCTACGAATGTTTCAAGTGGCTTGACTTGGCACATGTTCATGCATGTAGTTGAATCAAAACCAACATAGCCTCTATGATATTTATGTTCATGGTGTCCATATCCTACTCATGCTAATGTCCAATGTTTATTTTGCATAATGTATGTTCATGACCATTGTTGCTCTCTAGCTGGCCGCTTCCCAACCTACTTGCTAGCCTTCACCTGTAATAAGCGGAAATATTTCCTGTGCATCAAATTCAAAAATCAAAGTTATTCTAGATGAGTCCACCATACCTATCTATATGCTGTATTACCCTACCGTCCTAAGTAAATTTGCATGTGCCACCTCTAAAACTTCAAACAAATACCTGTATTGTGTGCCTGGAATATTCATAGATTGACAGGAGGTAGTCAGTATCTTCCATGCTAAGCGGGTTATTCTCAGGTCGAGTGTTTATTCACTCGCCACTGCTAGAGAAAAGGGGCGGTAAGAGGGATTCCCAGTCCCGACTATAAAAAGAAAAAACCTTACAAATAATCAAAGAAAAACTCCCAACGGAGTAATAACCTTCACTTTATCGCTTGGGAATGGCTATTAATGTGTTTAGCATGGAAGATATTGATAACTGATGGTTGCGAAGTAAATATGAAGGGTGCATTTCTCAAAATTACATTTATCTCTGTTTTAAAACCTTGAGATCTAGCACCTTTGCAAATCCATGCTTCCCTCTTTGAAGGGAATATCTATTTACTTTATGTTGAGTCATCACCCTCTCTAATAAGCGCCAGACCCGAGAGCACTGTTGTCATGCTTATGCATTGTGTGTAGTGAATGTTGGGTGTTAGCATGACTAGATCTTTTCTATCATGAATTACAATGTTTAGTCGCTGCTAGAACTTTGGAGGTGCTCCACATTTATGTTTTTCAGTCTCATAAAGGGCTAGAGATATACCACTATTGTCATATTATATCATGGTTATTTTGATAACGTGTTATTGTTTGAGGTATCTTATTATTGCTCGCCAGCTGATTATGTCACTGATATGAATTAACGTAATTCCTAAGAGTTATTGTTATCGTGGTTAGTCATGCTAAAAACCTGGGTGCTACTTAAGCTTTTTTATTTAAACAACACCAAAAGAGTTCGTAAAAGTTTTTCTTTTTCACTTTCTGTTTATCAACTCAATTGCTTGAGGACAAGCAAAGGTTTAAGCTTGGGGGAGTTGATACGTCTCCGTCGTATCTACTTTTCCTAACACTTTTCCTCTTGTTTTGGACTCTAATTTGCATGATTTGAATGAAACTAACCCGGACTGACGTTGTTTTCAGCAGAACTAACATGGTGTTGTTTTTGTGCAGAAATAAAAATTCTCGGAATGGAACAAAACTTTGTGAGGATTTTTTATACAATAAAGAGAATTTCTGGAGCCGAGAACCACCGGAGGGGGCACCTGGGTGGGCACAACCCACTAGGGTGCCCCCTCTCCATGCGCGCCCAGGTGGGTTGTCCCCACCTAGTGGCCCCGCACACCCTGAAATCGATGCTATAAAATCCTATTTTTTCAGGAAAAAATGGGGGAGAAAGAATTATCATGTTTCATGAGACGGAGCCGCCGCCGTCTCCCGTTCTTCCTCGGGAGTCCAGGTCTGGAGTCCGTTTGGGGCTTCGGAGAGGGAATCTTCTATCTTTGTTATCACCAACCCTTCTTCATCGCCAATTCCATGATGCTCCCCAGCGGGAGTGAGTAATTCCCTCGTAGGCTCGCTGGTCGGTGAGGAGTTGGATGAGATTCATCATGTAATCTAGTTTGTTTTGTTAGGGCCTGATCCCTAATATCCACTATGTTCTGAGATTGATATTGATATGACTTTGCCATGCTTAATGCTTGTCACTTTGGGCCCGGGTGCCATGATTTCAGATCTGATCCGTTTATATTATCACCATTATATCTAGGTTCTAGATCCGATCTTGCAAGTTATAGTCACCTACTACGTATTATGATCCGGCAACCCCGGAGTGATAACAGTCAGGACCACTCCTAGTGATGACCGTAGTTTGAGGAGTTCATGTATTCACCTTGTGTTAATGCTTTGTTTTGGTTCTCTATTAAAAGGAGGCCTTAATATCCCTTAGTTTCCAATAGGACCTCGCTGCTGATGTCTACTACACACCTTGCTCTTGTAGACTCGTGTTGAACCTCCAAGCGCGGAGTTTTGTAGGACAGTAGCAAATTTCCCTCAAGTGGATGACCTAAGGTTCATCATTCCATGGGAGGTGCAGGATGAAGATGGTCTCTCTCAAACAACCCTGTAATCAAATAATAAAAAGTCTCTTCTGTCCCCAACACACCAAATACAATGGGAAATTGTATAGGTGCACTAGTTCGGCGAAGAGATGGTGATACAAGTGTAATATGGATAGTAGATATTGATTTTTGTAGTAGGAACAATAAAAAACAGCAAGGTAGCAAGTGATAAAACAGAGCACAAACGGTATTGCAATGCTTGAAAATGAGGCCTAGGGTTCGTACTTTTGCTAGTGCAATCTCTCAAGTCTCAACAATAATAATATAATTGGATCATATAACCATCCCTCAAAGTGCGATGAAGAATCACTCCAAAGTTCCTATCTAGCAGATAACATAAGAAGGAATTGTTTGTAGCTATTCTTTCCGATGGATCTATCCAAGAGTTCGTACTAAAATACCACCAGTATTCTTTCCCATCGATCTATCTAGAGTTCGTACTAAAATAACACAAGTTATTCTTTCCGATCGATCTATCAAGAGTTCGTACTAAAATAACACCAAAACAAATTCAGATTCATAATACTCAATCCAACACAAAGAACCTCAAAGAGTTCCCCAAGATTTCTACCGAAGAAACAAAGACAAGAACGTGCATCAACCCATATGCATAGATTACCCCAATGTCACCGCGGGAATCCGCAAGTTGAGTGCCAAAACACATATCAAGTGAATCAATATGATACCCCATTATCACCACGTGTAGCAAGACATGCATCAAGTGTTCTGAAATCCATAAAAGTATTCAATCCAAAGAAATCTCAAAGGGAAAACTCAATTCATCACAACAAGATAGAGAGGGGAAAACACCATATGACCCGACTACATTAACAAAGCCTGTTGGGGATCGTTGCAGAAATCAAAACTTTTGTACGCATCACCAAGATCGATCTATGGAGAAACTAGCAACGAGAGAGGGGAGTGCATCTTCATACCCTTGAAGATCGCGATGCGGAAGCGTTACAAGAATGCGGTTGGTGGAGTCGTACACGCAATGATTCAGATTGCGGTCGATTCCGATCTAAGCACCGAACAACGACGCCTCCGCGTTCAAAACACGTACAACCCGGGGACGTCTCCTCCTTATTGATCCAGCAAGGGGGAGGAGAAGTTGGGGAAGAGCTCCGGAAACACGACGGCGTGGTGGTGGAGCTTGCAGTTCTCTAACAGTGCTTCGCCAAGCTCTGTGGAGGAAGAGGAGTTGGGAGGGGGGAGGGCTGCACCAGGCCGGGGGTGCGGCTGCCCTCTCTCTCCATCACTATATATAGGGGGGAGGGGGGAGGATTAGGCACCCTAGGGTTTCCCTAGGGGAGGGGCGGTGGCCACGGGGGAAACCCTAGATGGGTTTGGGCGCCCCCACCCCTCGGAAACTTGCCCCCCAAGCCGGGAGGGGCGGCTGCCCTAGGGGAGGCGCCCCCACCTCTTCGCGTTACATGAGATGGGGTGGGAGGGGCGCACAGCCCCTTAGTGGGCTGGTGTGCCCCCTCCCCTTGGCCCATAAGGCCCCCGACGCTTGGCGGGGCCTCCGAAACCTCTTTCGGACGCGTTGGTCGTCACCTGGTACGCCCAGAACAATTCCGGACTCCAATACCCTTCGTCCAATATATCGATCTTCATCTCCGGACTATTCCGGAGTTCCTCGTCATGTCCGGGATCTCATTCGGGACTCCAAACAACCTTCGGTAACCACATAATATTCCCATAACAACTCTAGCGTCACCGAACCTAAAGTGTGTAGACCCTACGGGTTCGGGAACCATGCAGACATGACCGAGACATCTCTCCAGCCAATAACCAATGGTGGGATCTAGATACCCATGTTGGCTCCCACATGTTCCATGATGATCTCATCGGATGAACCACGATGTCGGGGATTCAATCAATCCCATATACAATTCCCTTTGTCTACCGGTATGGTACTTGCCCGAGATTCGAACATCGGTATCCCTATACCTTGTTCAATCTCGTTACCGGCAAGTCTCTTTACTCGTTCAGTAACACATCATCCCATGACCAACTCCTTAGTCACATTGAGGTCATTATGATGATGTCCTACCTAGTGGGCCCAGAGATACCTCTCCGTCACACGGAGTGACAAATCCGAGTCTCGATTCGTGCCAACCCAACAGACACTTTCAGGGATACCAGTAGTGTACCTTTATAGCCACCCAATTACATTGTGACGTTTGGCACACCCAAAGCACTCCTACGGTATCCTGGAGTTGCACAATCTCATGGTCTAAGGAAATGATACTTGACATTAGAAAATCTTTAGCAGACGAACTACACGATCTTGTGTTATGGTTAGGATTGGGTCTTGTCCATCACATCATTATCCTAATGATGTGATCCCGTTATCAATGACATCCAATGTCCATGGTCAGGAAACCATAACCATCTATTGATCAACGAGCTAGTCAACTAGAGGCTCACTAGGGACATGTCGTAGTCTATGTATTCACACATGTATTACAGTTTCCGGTTAATACAATTATAGCATGAACAATAGACAATTAACATGAACAAAGGAAAATATAATAATAACCATTTTATTATTGCCTCTAGGGCATATTTCCAACAGTCTCCCACTTACACTAGAGTCAATAATCTAGTTACATTGTGATGAATCGAACACCCATAGAGTTCTGGTGTTGATCATGTTTTGCTCGTGGAAGAGGTTTAGTCAACGGATCTGCGACATTCAGATTCGTACGTACTTTACAAATATATATGTCTCCATCTTGAATATAACCACGAATGGAGTTGAAATGTCGCTTGATGTGATTGGTCTTCTTGTGAAACCTGGGCTCCTTGGCAATGGCAATAGCTCTAGTGTTGTCACATAAGAGAGTCATCGGGCCCGACACGCTTGGAATAACTCCTAGGTCGGTGATGAACTCCTTCATCCAGACTCCTTCATGTGCCGCTTCGGAAGCAGCTATGTACTCCGCTTCACATGTAGATGCCGCCACGAAGCTTTGCTTGCAATTGCACCAGCTGACTGCCCCACCATTCAAAATATACATGTATCCGGTTTATGACTTGGAGTCATCCGGCTTTGTCACCCCATAAACGAGAAACATATCCTTAGTCCTTTTCAGGTACTTTAGGATGTTCTTGACCGTTGTCCAATGTTCGATTCCGGAATCACTTTGGTACCTCCCCACCAAACTTATGGCAAGGTTCACATCAGGTCTGGTACACAGCATGACATACATAATAGAACCTATGGCTGAGTGATACGTCTCCAACGTATCTATAATTTTTTATTGTTCCATGCTATTATTTATGAAGTCTTGGATGTTTAATGGGCTTTATCATTCACTTTTATATCATTTTTGGGACTAACCTACTAACCCAAAGGCCCAGTCCAGATTGTTGTTTTTAGCCTATTTCAGGGTTTTGCAGAAAAAGAATATCAAACGGAGTCCAAACGGAATGAAACCTTCGCGAGAGATGTTTTTGGAGAAAATCACGCACGCGGAGCTTGAGGACCAAGTCAGGGGACAGAGAGGTGACCCTCGAGGGTGGGGGCGCGCCCCCCTTCCCAGGGCGCGCCCCCGTGCCTCGAGGCCCCCTCAAGTGGCCCCCGGTGCCATCCTTCTTCCTATATAAGTCCACGTACCCCAGAAACTCCATATACATAGAGAAAACCCTAATTCCACCACTGTAGCTTCTGTTCCCGTGGAGATCCCATCTTGGAGCCTGTTCCGGAGCTCCACCGGAGGGGGATCCATCACGGAGGCCTTCATCATCATCATCATCACCCTCACCATGAGTTGTGAGTATGTTACCACAGACCTTCGGGTCCATAGCTAGTATCTAGATGGCTTCCTCTCTCTCTCTCTGGATCTCAATACAAAGTTATCCTCGGTCTTCGAGGAGATCTATTCGATGTAATCTCTTTTTGCGGTGTGTTTGTCGAGATCCGATGAATTGTGAGTTTATGATCAAGGTTATCTATGAAAGATATTTGGTTCTTCTCTGAACTTTTTATGTGTGCTCATAATATCCTTGCAAGTCTCTTCGAATTATTGGTTTGCTTTGGCCTACTAGATCTATAGTTCTTGCACTGGGAGAAGTGCTTGGCTTTGTGTTCAATCTTGTGGTGTCCTTTCCCAGTGACAGTAGGGGCAGCAAGGCACGTATTGTATTGTTGCCATCGAGGATAAAAAGATGGGGTTTACATCATATTGCTTGAGTTTATCCCTCTACATCATGTCATCTTGCTTAAGGCGTTACTCTGTTCGTATGAACTCAATACACTAGATGCATGCTGGATAGCGGTCGATGTGTGGAGTAATAGTAGTAGATGCAGGCAGGATTCGGCCAACTTGTCTCGGACGTGATGCCTATATACAATGATCATGCCTAGATAGTCTCATAATTATTCGCGTTTCTATCAATTGCTCGACAGTAATTTGTTTACCCGCCGTAGAATATCGCTATCATGAGAGAAGCCACTAGAGAAAACTATGGCCCCCGGGTCTATTCTCAACATATCAATCTACATCTACTTTACTTTTACCGCTTTTATTTGTTGTTCTATTAAACTAAAAATACCAAAATTATAAACTATCATCTCTATCAGATCTCACTCTCATAAGTGACCGTAAAGGGATTGACAACCCCTTATCGCGTTGGCTGTGAAGTTCTTATTTGTTTGTGCAGGTGCGAGGGACTCACGCGTGGTCTCCTACTGGATTGATACATTGGTTCTCAAAAACTAAGGGAAATACTTACGCTACTGTGATGCATCTCCCTTTCCTCTTCGAGGGAATACAACGCATGCTCAAGAGGTAGCAATAAGAATTTCTGGCGCCGTTGCCGGGGAGGCTTACACAAAAGTCATATACCAAGTACCTATCACAAACCCTTATCCTTCGCATTACATTTTTTGCCTCTCCTTTTCCTCTCCCCCACTTCACCCTTTCCGTTTTATTCGCCCTTCTTCCGCCGTGTGTTTATTGTTCGCTTGCTTCTTGTTTGCTCGTGTGTTGCTTGCTTGCTTGTCATCATGTCTACCACACCTATCATTATCACCACTCCCGAGAGTGAGGTCCTCAACTTTAAACAAAGGGAGGAAGAAAACCTAAAAGATGCCTGCTTAGAATTTGCAATGCTCAAAATAGATCTAATAGGAAGCTTTCCACTTCCGTGCTTCTTCGCAAATTTTTATGCTGGCATAACTCCATGGAATAGATTTATCTCAGATACCATTACCGGAGGGGATTTCTTGGGTAGCCACACCGTTGATTCTTATAAAGCTATGACTGAATTATTTGGCTCACCACCTCTTATGGTTAATGGGACCGTTTTAACTTGGGAGCATGTTATGCAAAGGTTAGAAATCATTGAAAACAAAGTTGCTATGGTAGAATTGTTAGAAAACTTGGATAGAAAAAATCATAATGAAATCACTCAATATGGATCCAAGGTAGGAGTTGTTCTGAAAAATCTTAAGAAAAAAGAGCCCATAGTTAAAGAAAAGCTAGATCAGGATTCTACTAGAATCAATAAACTTGAGGATGTTATCACTAATGTGGGTTCTGCTCTTTCCGCTATAAAAACTACTCCAAATACCTCCACTAAATTATCTAAGTTCATGTATGTCCCTAAAGACAAGGGTGAAACATCTAGACTTGCGGATCTCAAATCCATAAGTGGTCACCCTAATTTTCTTACTTCTGCAAGAGACCCTTTTGACACTTTAGAATTTCTTGATTTTTTGCCCAAGAGTTTGATTATTCATAGGGACAAAGAAGTGCCTAAAATTTATAAGTGCTTAATCAAAGAATTACCTTCCAAGGATGGCAATACCTAGATCTATCTTGTATCGTGCCTAGCTAGGGGCGAAAAACGATAGCGCTTGTTGGGAGGCAACCCAATTTTTTGTTTTTGTTTTTGTTGCTGTTAGGGAATAAATATTGCATCTAGCCTCTGATTATATGTGGTTTCATGTTTTGTTTAGCGCTTGTTGGAAGGCTTGTGTGAAGTTTATGTGATCTTGCTGTGAAAAACAGAATCGTTAGCGCTCGCTAAAGTAGTCGGGGGATTTTACTGGAGCGTGCTTTTTAGTTAATTGTTTTTGCAGATGATTGGTAGACAAATTTCTCAAATTTAACAATTTAGTTTGAATTTTTTGGAGTTTCAGAAGTAGGCGAACCCTGCAGATTACTACAGACTGTTCTGTCTTTGACAGATTCTGTTTTCCGTGTGTTGTTTGCTTATTCCGATGCATCTATGAGTAGTATTGGAGGATATGAACCATAGAGAAGTTGTAGTACAGTAGGTTTAACACCAATATAAACAAATAATGAATTCATTGATGTACCTTTGAGTGGTGGTTTGCTTTCTTATACTAACACAGCTCACGAGAATTTTTGTCTAAGTTTTGTGTTGTGAAGTTTTCAAGTTTTGAGTATTGGTTTGATGGACTATGGAACAAGCAGTAGAAAAGGCCTAAGCTTGGTGATGACCATGGCACACCAAGTAAATTCAAGATAATCAAAAGCCTAAGCTTGGGGATGCCCCAGGAAGGCATCCCCTCTTTCGTCTTCATCCATCGGTAACTATACTTGGAGCTATATTTTTATTCCAACATGATATGTGTTTTGCTTGGAGCGTCTTGTATAATTTGAGTCTTTGCTTGTTAGTTTTCCACAATCATCCTTGCTGGACACACCTATTTGAGAGAGTTAAATATGTCCTAGAAATTATTAGAACACTCTATGTGCTTCACTTGTATCTTTTGAGTTGAATAGTTTTGTTTTAGTGCTTCACTTATATCTTTTAGAGCATGGTGGTGATAATATTTTGTATAAATTGTTGAACTCTCATGATTCACTTATATCCTTTTGAGAGTCTATTAAAACAGCATGGTAATGTGTTTAGGCTAAAATAACTAGTCTTCACATGATAGACATCCAATGTCAATGTAGTAAAAAAAAATCACACCAAGTGCATTGAATAGAATGAGATGTTGGATGCTTGATAATTGTTTTGAGACATGAGGATAGTGATATTAGATTCATTCTAGTGGATTTATTATGAAATTGATAAATACTTGTGTAAAGGTTAGTGATTCCCGTATCATGCACGTATGGTGAACCGCTATGTGAGGAAGTTAGAGCATGAGGTATTTGTAGAGTGCCAACCTTTGTGTGGAGGTCGGGGGCGCGCGATGGTTAACTCCTACCAACTTCCACCCTAGGAGCATGCGTTGATTGCTTTGTTTTGATGACTCATAGATTTTTGCAATAAGTATATAAGTTCTTATGACTAATGTCGAGTCCATGGATTATACGCACTCTCACCCTTCACCATTACTAGCCTCTCTTGTACAGCGCAACTTTCGCTGGTGCCATAAACCTACTATATATCCTTCCTCAAAACAGCCACCATATTGTTCCTCAAAACAGCCACCATACCTACCTATCATGGCATTTCCATAGCCATTCCGAGATATATTGCCATGCAACTTTCCACCGTTCTGTTTATATGACATGCATCACATTGTCATATTGCCATGCATGATCATGTAGTTGACATCGTATTTGTGGCAAGGCCACCATGCATAATTTTTATACATGTCACTCTTGTTTCATTGCATATCCCGGTACACCGCCGGAGGCATTCATATAGAGTCATACTTTGTTGTTGTAGTATCGAGTTGTAATTTTGTGTTGTAATGAAAGTGTGATGATCA
Organism: Secale cereale; assembly: GCA_902687465.1. NCBI lineage: Eukaryota > Viridiplantae > Streptophyta > Magnoliopsida > Poales > Poaceae > Secale > Secale cereale. Next base: position 423,705,411 of record LR738709.1, read on the forward strand.
TCATTATTAGAGCATTGTCCCATGGGAGGAAAGGCTAAATCTATAAAGCCCCTTCGCAAAAAGGAAAAAAAGAGAGAAAAAAAGAAAGGCCAAAGAAGAAAAAAAAGGCCCAAAAAAGAGGAGAAAAAAGGGACAATTGCCACTATCTTTTTCCACACCTGTGCTTCAAAGTAGCACCATGTTCTTCATTGTAGAGAGTCTCATGTTTAGTCACTTTCATATGCTAGTGGGAATTTTCATTATAGAACTTGGCTTGTATATTCCAACGATGGGCTTCCTCAAATGCCTTAGGTCTTCGTGAGCAAGCAAGTTGGATGCACACCCACTAGTTTCTTTTGTTGAGATTTCATTCATATTTAGCTCTAGTGCATCTGTTGCATGTCAATCCCTACTCACTCCCGTTGATATCTATTGATGGGCATCTGTAATGCCCAGGATGGGACTATACCTCCTACGTGTCGAGGCACGACTTAAAGGTATAAGCCCATCCTAGAATGATCTCAAGTTTGGTATCTTTGCACGTCTCATGTAAAAGAGGGGTTAAATTGCAAAAGGAGATAGTTGGATTACACTCGCCACTTCACACAATACATTACATAAGCAAAACATCATTCAAAACATCACAACCCGACTACGGGCGAAGATCAAAAGAAAGATACCAAAACAACATAAAGCCACAGGTCAGGATCGAATCCTAGTAGAAGAACCACTACTGATCGTCGAAGCGTCACAAATAAACAGCCATACTCTTCATCGAGCTCCCAGTGAAGAACTGATCCAACTCCTGCATCAAACTCGGCTGAACCTGCATCTGGTGTGGTGAAGTAACTATGAGCCACAGAGGACTCAGCAATCCCGTTCCCGGGTAACAAGACTATTTAAGCCTTGGGAGAGGATAAGGCTAAAGAAAAGAATAAGTGTCTGCAGCAGCAACTAGCACTAGCTTACGTAATAGAGAGCGAGAAGAGAAATGCCTCGGTCGAAGATGATCACGAAGTGATCCTAGCTAATGCACGGTCAAACATAACCCCACCGTGTTCAACTCCCGAATCCCTATTCGGAAATTGACAGTCACGGTACACACGCTGGTAGTGTATTGGAACATTGTGTCAAGTTATCTACAACCGGATATTAACAAGCTCCCATCTGCCACATAACCGCAGGCACGGCTTTCGAAAGTTCAAACCCTGCAGGGGTGTTCCAACTTGACCCATTACAAGCCCACAATCCGCGGAGTCGCAACTCCAAAGTGGGAAGACCCGAGTATTCTCGGAATCCCGTGCTCAAGATACTCCGAACTAAGGTAAGGCTAATCCAGCAAATCCTCCCGGCGTGTCGAAACCCTGATAGGTAGCCGCGCGTATCTAGTCTCAGGACACGACCGGATGGGCGAAGCTACGGGTTTTTACCAAACCTCGAGTTTCCTTGTGGTGGCCCCGCAGGCTCCCCGTTTCGGACCAACACTCATGTGGAGCACTGGCCCGGGGTTGTTGAATTAAAATAAAAGAGGGTTTGCAAGACCCTATGCAAGTTTTATTAGTTATTAGGCGAATAGTACCAAATGTTGGGACTTGCTGGAAAAGACTTAGCACTTAGCGGTTTATCAAGGGGGTCCCATACACCCCAACCGTGTTAGGAACGCATAATCAAGGAACATAACACCGGTTTATACGGTTCCTAACGGCATGAGTGGAACAAATCACCAAGCAAAAGGCTTAGCCTTCCACCCTTGCCAATATATAGATGATTTCATTTTAAGCTTTTATATAGTGTGATATAACCCAACAAAACTTCAGCATGAAGCAAGCATCTTCGATCTTCACCTGCAACTAGCAATGCTATAAGAAGGGCTGAGCGAAGCGTACTTAGCCAAGCAACGGTTTGCATAGGTAGGGTGGTTAAACATGGTGATGGTTACAATAGGAGGTTGACAGGAAAACATGGGCATCGAGGCAATATACTAAAGAACGATACTCTAGCAATAGGCAAAGATAGTAATGGTATCCGGGTTCGGTCATCTTGCCTGGGATTCCACAGAGGAGAAGAACGGATCCACGAAGTAGACGGAGCAACATAGACGAGAGAATCTTCACAACTCCGGAACGAAACCGAAGCTATCAAGAGAAGCAAACCGGAAAGAAACAAACAACACGGTAAACACACAAGCATAAACATGGCATACAATGCACATCCAAGTATGATGCATGTCCAGTTTAATTATGCATGGCATGGCAAAGTGCACAAACAAATCTACAAGTTAAGTGGAGATCAATATGCAACGAGTTGCATATTGACCAAACACCACATTTTAATTATTTAATTGACTCTCGTTATTTATAAGACAAGATTAAATGTTGTTAACATAGCAAGAGGTGAAGCATAAAGAAACTACACTATTTAGGCATTTTAAATGAGGCCGGAGAATAACAACAACAAGTCCGGAAAATCCCCATATGCATGTTTAGCAATTTAAAGCAACAACAATTCACACATTATAATGCTGTTAAATGATGTGGATGACATGATCAAGTTTATGCAATTTTTATTAAAAGTTGACATGAAGAAGATATGAAGTATTGTCACCGTGGTGGAAAGAAAAGGGTGCCACGGCAACGACCCGAAAATGATGAAACGCAACATCTCGGTTTCGGTAACTCGTTGAGAGACCGGTGCAAAAGAAAGGTGGCGGAGCGAGTCGAACAAGATGAAAGGTGGAATGATCCCGTTGCCGGGTTCCCACGAGTCGGCGACGAGGCAACCGAGGAACACGACAAAAGAGGCCCAACGGGCACGAAGCACAAGGGAAACATCTCATACAACACAAGCATCACACGGGCACGTCTCGGGGTTATACCTTCGGAACAAACGTTCACGGGGCGGTTCGATAGCGTAGAGGAAGAAGTCGTTCACGTTCGGAGAGGAAGTAACCGTTCACGAGGTCGCCAACGAGTAGTCGTTCCGTAGAGGGAAGTAGTGGTACACGGGGCGACGGTAGTGGTACATGTCGTAGAGGGAAGTAGTTGTTCTCGCGAGTCGTGGTACACGTGTCATAGGGGGAAGTAGACGTTCTCATTTCCGAAGAGGTACTCGTCGCGGCATCGGACGTCCTCGGGGCAATGGTAGTCGAACTTGACATCGGTAGGGGTACTCGTTTCTTCCGAAGGTAGTCGTTCTCGTTCGTAGTCGTTCACGCCCCCGAAGAGGTACTTGGCGCATCGCCGATCGTAGTTGTACTTGTCATCGGAGGGGTACTTGGTCGGGTCGCCGTGTACTCGTTCATGTAGTCGTACACGGGCCTTGGTCTCGCGTCGAACTTGCCAAAACCTGCTAGACCAAAACAACAACACGAAACCGACGGAAAAACACAGCAGCAGAAGGTCTTGGTCACGGCGAGGAGGCTGCTCGGGACGACGAGGCCATGGCAGCAGCAAAACTCGGAGAGGCACTAGAGGTGCTTGGGGCGGCGCCGGCGCTGCACGGACGAGGCGAGGCGCAGAGGCAGAGCCTTGTCGCGGTGGAGAAGAGGCCCTGGCGCGCGACGGGATGGAGAGGGAGCGCTGGGCTCGGGGCCAGGCGCTTGGCGACGGAGAGAGGGGCAGCCGAGCGAGGAGCTGCGGCGTCCGGCGCGGCTGGTGGCTGCTCCTGGCCGGCGCTGGAGCTGAGGCCGGAGGGAGGCCGCGTCGGCCTTGGAGATGGCGCGGGAGCCTGGCCTCTGGACGAGGAGGGGCACGACGCCTGGAGGCCGAAGGGGAGGCGCGAGGGAAGGCGCCCGGAGGCGGGGCGCCGGACGGGGAAGCCGGGGAGGACGAAGGAAACGCCGGGCTTCGGTCTGCTGGAGAATCGGAGGGAGGCGAGGTGCGCGACGGGAGAAGACGAGCGAGGGGATCGGGATGAGGAGTGGGGCTCGCGTGCGAGGGAATCGTGGTCTGGCGGCGCACAGGAGGGAATGAGCGAGGGAGAGGGAGCGACCGCTGCGGGCTCGCTAGGGTTAGGAGTGCTGCGGGGAGAATGGGCCAGGGATGAGAGGGAATGGGCCTAGGAGTAACAGGGCGCCGGCTGGAGCCAAGAGGCTGCCAGCCTGGGCCCTAGGGAGGCCTGGTGGCTGGGATTGAAATGAATAGATAAAACTGAAATAGAAAAGGGAAAAATAAAAAGGGAGGTTAGGGGATTTTTGCAAGTGTGTTACGGTGATTCCGAAGCAAATGGAATATTTATAAATATAGCTCTCTAATAATATTGAGAGGCTTTTATAAGTTATAAAGAGAAGACATTCTTCCCTCGATTTAAATAGACCGAAGGTCCACACGGTTTATTTAAGTTGAGATGCAAAAATAAATATGACATGATGGCATGATGACATGATGCAATGCAAAAATAAATAACACAAGTACAAATGAAACACACGGGCAACCCGGAACATCTGGAATCTTCTGGAATCTTCTGGGACATTGGTCTTCGGGCGTCACAACTCTCCCACACTAACAGAGGATCTCGACCCGAGATCCTAGAGGTAGCACCGGGTAAAAACGGAAGAGGAAGAGGTAAAACAAAGTTGCTTCTTTGACAGACGAGTGAAACCAAAGAACATTGAGAGGTTGAGCAAGCTTGAAAGAAAGAATGCAACGGAGATGAACGAAGATGAAAACACCGTTAGAAAAGAGGAACAAGGAACATAATGAGAACCTTGTAGGCTGAAAGACAAGAAACAAGAGCTTACGAACCAAAAGAATATGAAACTGCAACGGTATAGCCAAGGAATAAAATGACAGAATTTGGATAGCACTCCGTCTGAAAATCAAAGGAATTAACAAGAGTTGCCAAGTTGGGATGATACTAGATGAAAACAACAACACACTGCCTCTGAAACAATTGAAAGAATGGCACCAGGGGTAAGAAAGATTCAGACAGCACTCCGGTTGAAAAGAGAGGCAAAACATGAAAAGATGACGGAACTTGAATGAAGAATACAACACTCTGGTTAAATGATAAGCAAGGGAAAGAAGATGATCTCGATAAAAAAACGAGGTGATGGTTGGAGAGAGCAACATCACAATGCCTCCGGAATGAAAGAATAGCATATAAATCAACGAAATAAATGAATGGGGAAGAAAATGACAACTTCTCTCAAAATTGAATGTGAAAAACATCCTTACGAAAAAGGGTTGAACAGAATTGTTGGAAATTCAACACGAAATGAATAAGCTCTTGTGGGCTTATGGAAAACATCTCAAAATTAAGAGGTGACAACCAGCCACTGACTTAAACAATTGATTTGATTGAGATCAACAAGGAGACGAAAGAGTTATTTCACCGGAATGATAAATGAAGAACTTGGGTCATTATAAGCACCATAATATCAACAATCCTTAGGGAAAGCTTTTAGGTGAAATACACCCCAAGATAACTCCAACGAATAAATTGAAGGGTTGGAAAGATCTCCTGAACAAGGAAAATGATGGTTTTAAATATCTCATTCTTGAAGTCGTGAATCATGAAACATGAAGGAATTGACAAGAATGACATAACACCATCTCAAAGATAAGGTAGCAAGAATTGCAATTGGAAAGCATGATGAAGAATGCTTGAGCTCCAACAATAATCTTGATGAAGACTTCGAGGATGAATTAAATCTTGATGAACCACCATGAAAACTCCGGTAAGGAAGCATGAGAAGTGAAAAATGAAAAGAATAAGATTCAAGGCCTGCGATGAATTAGATGGAACTTTGAAATGATAATTGAAATAACATGGAGCTCCGGAAAACAAGATGAACAACTTAGAACCGAGAATAAGATATGATGAACAAACTCCAGACAAAAGAATTAAGTCACCTTGAAGGAATAAGAATAAGAATTATGTCATGCATCTCCTTCACCAATTTAAATTGATGACAACCAAAGGATTTGGCATACTACTTAATCTCGTTGGAAAGGATTAAAGAGAGATCTCGGACAAGCTTGGGTAAATCTTCAATGAACCACCGGTAGGATTATGAAAAGAACGAGTGAATTAAAACGATAACAACGGAAGAGGAATCTTGAAAGAACCATCGTAAAAATATGGAGACGAACGAAGAGACATCAATGAAGAATAGTTGGAGGACGAAGTTGAAAACTAAGAACGAAGAATCTTCTGAAATGATGGCCTTCGGAGGAACACAAAGAAAAGAATTCATGAAATGCTTCGGATGTTATGAAAATAATTCCACACAATCGAAACAATAATGAGGATGGCATGAAGCTAGAACCACGAATCTTCAAGAAGACGGGCCAAGATTAAGAGAAACTCTTCTCCGATCTTCAAATGTTGAGAATGAAGACGAGAAATGCCATAAGAATTGTCGAGCACTCCGGAATGAAGAATTTAAAAGGTTGAAACAATGATGAAAAGAATTTTAAAGCGGTCCTGGAGAAGGACTGTGACTGATGGGATTCATACTTACGTCACACTATGAAAAAGAATTCTCCGGAAAAAGAAGACTCAGGTAAGATCCTGGAAAAAGACCTGTGGGTTATGGGCCCACTCAAAAGAAACCACCGTTGAAAAGATTGCTTAAGAGATATTGCACCGGTTGAATTAAATGGCTGAATAAGATGATAATCCTCAAAATAATTTGAACGAATTAAGAATGGAAACACGAATTTTCAGCACTCTGGATATGGATAGCAAGAGGAGAATGATTAATTGGTGCACCGGAATAAGAAAGCATTGTGAAATGAGAAAAAGGATAAGATCAACACCGAAATCTTGAATTACATCCACCGGCAGAATTTGAGAACAAAAGAATGATGAACTTGGAAGCTCTTGAGCATCTTCACGATAAATCACCGGATAAGAACATTGAAGGAAAAGAATGAAGAAATATCACATGAATAAAATGGATACTTCATTTGAGAATTTCTGACTCCAAGAAGAAGAAGGGTGGGAGGGCGGGGAAACAAAGACAACTTGAGACGAACAAAACGGACACCGGTTGAAAAAGAATTTAACATAACCATCTTGATGATTAAGAAGGACTAGCACTCCCATAGAAATATGAGAACACCGATTAAGAAAGGTATGGAATCAACATTTGACATCGAAGCAACTCGAATACCAGAATCAAAACAAAAACAAAGGATAGATATGCAACATGATCTTCACAATATCATCCGAACAGAGAATTGAACGAATGAATTACGCAGGTACATCAACTTGACGAGAAGCCACTTGGAGAACAAAAGATAAATAAAAAAGGAACAAGGAGCAGATGGAACAAATACAAGATAGAAGCTTCGTTCTAACATCTTTGTGCTAAAAGCTTATGAACGCGTTACGAAAAGGTTTTGCAATCACCGGATCAGCATAGCCAAGGACCCTTTAAGATGCAACTCCCGATCGGAACAAGCCCATGAAACCACTTCACTCAATGTAGAACCCCGAACTTCATATCATGCATTCGTTGGAAGAATGCCTAGAACTACTAGATGAACCCACCTATTAATTTCCGAGAGTTCCCAGTTATGCAATCAGGTGTTGGGGATACAGGGGAAGCACCGCGCAATCAACTCTAAACCTACATCCAGCTGTATCCATCCTTCAACACATAACCAGTCTTTCTCGGAAACTGTTTACCTCGGACCTTCGAAACGCATCCACTATACAAGCTATGGCAATACTCCCGAACAACCTCCCCAGTACCGGGTGATGTCGGGGTTATCTTGCCACTAACCGCATAGGAGAGTTTTTTATGTCGGCCGTCTTAAGTATTCTAGTACTGCCGCGATGGATTTGTGACGACAACACCTCGGGGCTCAACTCCCCGGGACACTGCCACAACCCCTAATGACAGGAGGCATTGAGAACAATGTTCTCGTCACAAAGACATCGAAACAATCCAAACAATACTCGCGAGATCCTAAAAAAAAATTGGTGCAATTTTTGAAAGTAGAAGAGGCAAGAGTAGTCGTCAGGAGTCCTCACCAGAATGAAAAGAGAAGAGGAGCAAAGAATTCCTACTCTCCGATATATATATAGGACTCAAAACATTTTCAGTGTGTGCCTAGACTCAACCGTCAATGATTCGATCAATCAGTGGGGGCTTCTAGGTCGGAGAAGGCTCCGAATACCAACTTGTAATGCCCAGGATGGGACTATACCTCCTACGTGTCGAGGCACGACTTAAAGGTATAAGTCCATCCTAGAATGATCTCAAGTTTGGTATCTTTGCACGTCTCATGTAAAAGAGGGATTAAATTGCAAAAGGAGATAGTTGGCTTACACTCGCCACTTCACACAATACATTACATAAGCAAAACATCATTCAAAACATCACAACCCGACTACGGGCAAAGATCAAAAGAAAGATACCAAAACAACATAAAGCCACAGGTCAGGATCGAATCCTAGTAGAAGAACCACTACTGATCGTCGAAGCGTCACAAACAAACAGCCATACTCTTCATCGAGCTCCCAGTGAAGAACTGATCCAACTCCTGCATCAAACTCGGCTGAACCTGCATCTGGTGTGGTGAAGTAACTGTGAGCCACAGAGGACTCAGCAATCCCGTTCCCGGGTAACAAGACTATTTAAGCCTTGGGAGAGGATAAGGCTGAAGAAAAGAATAAGTGTCTGCAGCAGCAACTAGCACTAGCTTACGTAATAGAGAGCGAGAAGAGAAATGCCTCGGTCGAAGATGATCACGAAGTGATCCTAGCTAAAGCACGGTCAAACATAACCCCACCGTGTTCAACTCCCGAATCCCTATTCGGAAATTGACAGTCACGGTACACACGCTGGTAGTGTATTGGAACATTGTGTCAAGTTATCTACAACCGGATATTAACAAGCTCCCATCTGCCACATAACCGCGGGCACGGCTTTCGAAAGTTCAAACCCTGCAGGGGTGTTCCAACTTGACCCATTACAAGCCCACGATCCGCGGAGTCGCAACTCCAAAGTGGGAAGACCCGAGTATTTTCGGAATCCCGAGCTCAAGATACTCCGAACTAAGGTAAGGCTAATCTAGCAAATCCTCCCGGCGTGTCGACACCCTGATAGGTAGCCGCGCGTATCTAGTCTCAGGACACAACCGGATGGGCGAAGCTACAGGTTTTTACCAAACCTCGAGTTTCCTTGTGGTGGCCCCGCAGGCTCCCCGTTTCGGACCAACACTCATGTGGAGCACTGGCCCGGGGTTGTTGAATTAAAATAAAAGAGGGTTTGCAAGACCCTATGCAAGTTTTATTAGTTATTAGGCGAATAGTACCAAATGTTGGGACTTGCTGGAAAAGACTTAGCACTTAGCGGTTTATCAAGGGGGTCCCATACACCCCAACCGTGTTAGGAACGCATAATCAAGGAACATAACACCGGTTTATACGGTTCCTAACGGCATGAGTGGAACAAATCACCAAGCAAAAGGCTTAGCCTTCCACCCTTGCCAATATATAGATGATTTCATTTTAAGCATTTATATAGTGTGATATAACCCAACAAAACTTCAGCATGAAGCAAGCATCTTCGATCTTCACCTGCAACTAGCAATGCTATAAGAAGGGCTGAGCGAAGCGTACTTAGCCAAACAACGGTTTGCATAGGTAGGGTGGTTAAACATGGTGATGGTTACAATAGGAGGCTGACAGGAAAACATGGGCATCGAGGCAATATACTAAAGAACGATACTCTAGCAATAGGCAAAGATAGTAATGGTATCCGGGTTCGGTCATCTTGCCTGGGATTCCACAGAGGAGAAGAACGGATCCACGAAGTAGACGGAGCAACATAGACGAGAGAATCCTCACAACTCCGGAACGAAACCGAAGCTATCAAGAGAAGCAAACCGGAAAGAAACAAACAACACAGTAAACACACAAGCATAAACATGGCATACAATGCACATCCAAGTATGATGCATGTCCAGTTTAATTATGCATGGCATGGCAAAGTGCATAAACAAATCTACAAGTTAAGTGGAGATCAATATGCAACGAGTTGCATACTGACGAAACACCACATTTTAATTATTTAATTGACTCTCGTTATTTATAAGACAAGATTAAATGTTGTTAACATAGCAAGAGGTGAAGCATAAAGAAACTACACTATTTAGGCATTTTAAATGAGGCCGGAGAATAACAACAACAAGTCCGGAAAATCCCCATATGCATGTTTAGCAATTTAAAGCAACAACAATTCACACATTATAATGGTGTTAAATGATGCGGATGACATGATCAAGTTTATGCAATTTTTATTAAAAGTTGACATGAAGAAGATATGAAGTATTGTCACCGTGGTGGAAAGAAAAGGGTGCCACGGCAACGACCCGAAAATGATGCAACGCAACATCTCGGTTCCGGTAACTCGTTGAGAGACCGGTGCAAAAGAAAGGTGGCGGAGCGAGTCGAACAAGATGAAAGGTGGAATGATCCCGTTGCCGGGTTCCCACGAGTCGGCGACGAGGCAACCGAGGAACACGACAAAAGAGGCACAACGGGCACGAAGCACAAGGGAAACATCTCATACAACACAAGCATCACACGGGCACGTCTCGGGGTTATACCTTCGGAACAAACGTTCACGGGGCAGTTCGAGAGCGTAGAGGAAGAAGTCGTTCACGTTCGGAGAGGAAGTAACCGTTCACGAGGTCGCCAACGAGTAGTCGTTCCGTAGAGGGAAGTAGTGGTACACGGGGCGACGGTAGTGGTACATGTCATAGAGGGAAGTAGTTGTTCTCGCGAGTCGTGGTACACGTGTCGTAGGGGGAAGTAGACGTTCTCGTTTCCGAAGAGGTACTCGTCGCGGCATCGGACGTCCTCGGGGCAACGGTAGTCGAACTTGACATCGGTAGGGGTACTCGTTTCTTCCGAAGGTAGTCGTTCGTAGTCGTTCACGCCCCCGAAGAGGTACTTGGCGCATCGCCTATCGTAGTTGTACTTGTCATCGGAGGGGTACTTGGTTGGGTCGCCGTGTACTCGTTCATGTAGTCGTACACGGGCCTTGGTCTCACGTCGAACTTGCCAAAACCTGCTGGACCAAAACAACAACACGAAACCGACGGAAAAACACAGCAGCAGAAGGTCTCGGTCACGGCGAGGAGGCTGCTCGGGACGGCGAGGCCATGGCAGCAGCAAAACTCGGAGAGGCACTGGAGGTGCTTGGGGCAGCGCCAGCGCTGCACGGACGAGGCGAGGCGCAGAGGCAGAGCCTTGTCGCGGTGGAGAAGAGGCCCTGGCGCGCGACGGGATGGAGAGGGAGCGCTGGGCTCGGGGCCAGGTGCTTGGCGACGGAGAGAGGGGCGGCCGAGCGAGGAGTTGCGACGTCCGGCGCGGCTGGTGGCTGCTCCTGGCCGGCGCTGGAGCTGAGGCCGGAGGGAGGCCGCGTCGGCCTTGGAGATGGCGCGGGAGCCTGGCCTCTGGACGAGGAGGGGCACGACGCCTGGAGGCCGAAGGGCAGGCGCGAGGGAAGGCGCCCGGAGGCGGGGCGCCGGACGGGGAAGCCGGGGAGGACGAAGGAAACGCCGGGCTTCGGTCTGCTGGAGAATCGGAGGGAGGCGAGGTGCGCGACGGGAGAAGACGAGCGAGGGGATCGGGATGAGGAGTGGGGCTCGCGTGCGAGGGAATCGTGGTCTGGCGGCGCACAGGAGGGAATGAGCGAGGGAGAGGGAGCGACCGCTGCGGGCTCGCTTGGGTTAGGAGCGCTGCGGGGAGAATGGGCCAGGGATGAGAGGGAATGGGCCTAGGAGTAACAGGGCGCCGGCTGGAGCCAAGAGGCTGCTAGCCTGGGCCCTAGGGAGGCCTGGTGGCTGGGATTGAAATGAATAGAGAAAACTGAAATAGAAAAGGGAAAAATAAAAAGGGAGGTTAGGGGATTTTTGCAAGTGTGTTACGGTGATTCCGAACCAAATGGAATATTTATAAATATAGCTCTCTAATAATATTGAGAGGCTTTTATAAGTTATAAAGAGAAGACATTCTTCCCTCGATTTAAATGGACCGAAGGTCCACACGGTTTATTTAAGTTGAGATGCAAAAATAAATATGACATGATGGCATGATGACATGATGCAATGCAAAAATAAATAACACAAGTACAAATGAAACACACGGGCAACCCAGAACATCTGGAATCTTCTAGAATCTTCTGGAATCTTCTGGAATCTTCTGGGACGTCGGTCTTCGGGCGTCACAGCATCTTCATAGCCCGTTGATACACCTAGTCGATGTGATACTATCTCCCTCCTTTTTGTCTTCTCCACAACCACCTCTATTCCACCCATAGTGCTATATCCATGGCTCACGCTCATGTATTGCGTGAAAGTTGAAAGGTTTGAAAAGATCGAGTATGAAAACAAATGCTTGGCTGAAATCGGGGTTGTGCATGATATGCATATTTTGTGTGATGAAGAGGGAGCATAGCCATACTATATGATTTTGTAGGGATAACTTTCTTTAGCCATAGTATTTTGAGAAGACATGATTGCTTTGTTAGTATTGCTTGAACTATTGTTCTTTCTTATGTCAATATAGACTTTTATCTTGAATCTTTCAGATCTGAACATTCATGCCACAATTAAGAGAATTACATTGAAACACTATATTGGTTAGCATTCCACATCAAAAATTCTTTCTTTATCATTTACCTACTCGAGGACGAGCAGGAATTAAGCTTGGGGATGCTTGATACATCTCCAACGTATCTATAATTTTTGATTGTTCCATGCTATTATTTATGAAGTCTTGGATGTTTAATGGGCTTTATCATTCACTTTTATATCATTTTTGGGACTAACCTACTAACCCAAAGGCCCAGTCCAGATTGCTGTTTTTTGCCTATTTCAGGGTTTTGCAGAAAAAGAATACCAAACGGAGTCCAAACATAATGAAACCTTCGCGGGAGATATTTTTGGAGAAAATCACGCACGCGAAGCTTGAGGACCAAGTCAGGGGACAGAGAGGTGGCCCTCGGGGGTGGGGGGCGCGCCCCCTTCCCAAGGCGCGCCCCCCTTCCTTGAGGCCCCCTCAAGTGGCCCCCAGTGCCCTCCTTCTTCCTATATAAGTCCACGTACCCCAGAAACTCCATATACAGAGAGAAATCCCTAATTCCACCGCCGTAGCTTCTGTTCCCGTGGAGATCCCATCTTGGAGCATGTTCCGGAGCTCCACCGGAGGGGGATCCATCACGAAGGCCTTCATCATCATCATCATCGCCCTCACCATGAGTTATGAGTAGTTTGCCACAGACCTTCGGGTCCATAGCTAGTATCTAGATGGCTTCTTCTCTCTCTCCGGATCTCAATAAAAAGTTCTCCTCGGTCTTCGAGGAGATCTATTCGATGTAATCTCTTTCTGCGGTGTGTTTGTCGAGATCCGATGAATTGTAAGTTTATGATCAAGGTTCTCTATGTAAGATATTTGGTTCTTATATGAACTTTTTATGTGTGCTCGTAATATCCTTGCAAGTCTCTTCGAATTATTGGTTTGGTTTGGCCTACTAGATCTATAGTTCTTGCAATGGGAGAAGTGCTTGGCTTTGGGTTCAATCTTGCGGTGTCCTTTCCCAGTGACAGTAGGGGCAGCAAGGCACGTATTGTATTGTTGTCATCGAGGATAAAAAGATGGGGTTTACATCATATTGCTTGAGTTTATCCCTCTACATCATGTCATCTTGCTTAAGGCGTTACTCTATTCGTATGAACTCAATACACTAGATGCATGCTGGATAGCGATCGATGTGTGGAGTAATAGTAGTAGATGCAGGCAGGAGTCGGTCTACTTGTCTCGGACGTGATGCCTATATACAATGATCATGCCTAGATAGTCTCATAATTATTCGTTTTTCTATCAATTGCTCGACAGTAATTTGTTTACCCGCCTTAGAATATCGCTATCATGAGAGAAGCCACTAGAGAAAACTATGGCCCCCGGGTCTATTCTCAACATATCAATCTACATCTACTTTACTTTTACCGCTTTTATTTTCTATTATATTAAACTAAAAATACCAAAATTATAAACTATCATCTCTGTCAGATCACACTCTCGTAAGTGACCGTAAAGGGATTGACAACCCCTTATCGCGTTGGCTGCAAAGTTCTTATCTATTTGTGCAGGTGCGAGGGACTCGCGCGTGGTCTCCTATTGGATTGATACCTTGGTTCTCAAAAACTGAGGGAAATACTTATGCTACTGTGCTGCATCTCCCTTTCCTCTTCGAGGGAATACAACGCAAGCTCAAGAGGTAGCACTGAGGCATAGGGGATGACACTCATCTTTTCTCTATCTTTTGCCGAGGTCGGGCATTGAGATGTGCTCGATCTCGCACCTTGCAATACAGGCAAGAACCCTTTCTTGGACAGATCCATATTGAACTTCATCAATATCTTGTCAAGGTATGTGCTTTGTGAAAGACCAATGAGGCGTCTCGATCTATCTCTATAGAACTTGATGCCTAATATGTAAGCAGCTTCTCCAAGGTCCTTCATTGAAGAACACTTATTCAAGTAGGCCTTTATGCTTTCCAAAAGTTCTATATCATTTCCCATCAACAATATGTCATCCACATATAATATGAGAAATGCTACACAGCTCCCACTCACTTTCTTGTAAATACAGGCTTCTCCATAAGTCTGTATGAACCCAAACGCTTTGATAACTTCATCAAAACGAATGTTCCAACTCCGAGATGCTTGCACCAGCCCATGGATGGAGCGCTGGCGCTTGCATACCTTATCAGCATTCTTAAGTTTGACAAAACCTTCCGGCTGCATCATATACAATTCCTCCATAAGGAAACTGTTAAGGAATGTCGTTTTGACGTCCATTTGCCAGATCTCATAATCATAGAACGCAGCAATTGCTAACATTATTCAGACGGACTTCAACATCGCTACGGGAGAGAAAGTCTCATCGTAGTCAATTCCTTGAACTTGTCGATAACCCTGAGCGACAAGCCGAGCCTTATAGATGGTCACATTTCCATCCGCGTCAGTCTTCTTCTTAAAGATCCACTTGTTCTCTATGGCTTGCCGATCATCGGGCAAGTCCACCAAAGTCCATACATTGTTGTCATACATGAATCCTATCTCGGATTTCATGGCTTCAAGCCATCTGTTGGAATCTGGGCCCGCCATCACTTCTTCATAGTTCGAAGGTTCACCATTGTCTAACAACATGATTTCCAGGACAGGGTTGCCGTACCACTCTGGTGCGGAACGTGTCATCGTGGACCTACGAAGTTCAGTAGTAACTTGATCCGAAGTTTCATGATCATTATCATTAACTTCCTCTCTAGTCGGTGTAGGCACCATAGAAACATCTTCCTGTGATGTGCTACTTTCCGGTTCAAGAGGGGTTACAATCACCTCATCAAGTTCTACTTTCCTCCCACTTACTTCTTTCGAGAGAAACTCTTTCTCCAGAGAGGATCCATTCTTGGCAACAAAGACCTTGCCTTCGGATCTGAGGTAGAAGGTATACCCAATGGTTTCCTTAGGGTATCATATGAATACGCATTTTTTGATTTGGGTTCGAGCTTTTCAGGTTGAAGTTTCTTGACATAAGCATCGCATCCCCAAACTTTTAGAAATGACAACTTAGGTTTCTTCCCAAACAATAATTCATACGGTGTCGTCTCAACGGATTAGCCAGTGCCCTATTTAAAGTGAATGCGGAAGTCTCTAAAGCATTACCCCAAAATGATAATGGTAAGTCGGTAAGAGACATCATAGATTGCACCATGTCCAACAGAGTGCGATTACGACATTCGGACACACCATTACGCTGAGGTGTTCCAACCGGCGTTAGTTGTGAAACAATTCCACATTTCCTTAGGTACGACAAAACTCGTGACTCAAATATCCACCCCCCTGATCTGATCGTAAGAACTTTATTTTCCTGTCACGTTGATTCTCTACCTCATTCTGAAATTCCTTGAACTTTTCAAAGGTTTCAGGCATGTGTTTCATTAGGTAGACATACCCATATCTACTTAAGTCGTCCGTGAGGGTGAGAACATAACAATAGCCACCGCGAGCCTCAACGCTCATCGGACCGCACACATCAGTATGTATGATTTTCAACAAGTTGGTTGCTCGCTCCATTGTTCCGAAGAACGGAGTTTTGGTCATCTTGCCCATAAGGCATGGTTCACACGTGTCAAATGATTCATAATCAAGAGACTCCAAAAGTCCACTGCATGGAGTTTCTTCATGCGTTTCACACCAATATGACCAAGGCGGCAGTGCCACAAGTATGTGGCACTATCATTATCAACTTTACATCTTTTGGTATTCACACTATGAATATGTGTAACATCACGTTCGAGATTCAATAAAAATAAACCATTGACCAGCGGGGCATGACCATAAAACATATCTCTCATATAAATAGAACAACCATTATTCTCATATTTAAATGAGTAGCCATCTCGCGTTAAACGAGATCCAGATACAATGTTCATGCTCAAAGCTGGCACTAAATAACAATTATTGAGGTTTAAAACTAATCCGGAAGGTAGATGTAGCGGTAGCGTGCCGACGGCGATCACATCGACCTTGGTACCATTCTCGACGCGCATCCTCACCTCGTCCTTCGCCAGTCTCCGCTTATTCTGCAGCTCCTGCTTAGAGTTACAAATGTGAGCAACTGCACCGGTATCAAATACCTCGGAGCTACTACGAGCGCTGGTAAGGTACACATCAATAACATGTATATCACATATACCTTTGACGTTGCTTGCCTTCTTAACCGCTAAGTACTTGGGGTAATTCCGCATCCAGTGACCCGTTCCCTTGCAATAAAAGCACTCCGTCTCAGGCCTGGGTCCATTCTTTGGCTTCTTCCCGGTAACTAGCTTACCGGGCGCGTCAACTCCCTTGTTGTCCTTTTTTGAAGTTCTTTTTACCCTTGCCTTTCTTGAACTTAGTGATCTTATTCTCCATCAACACTTAATGTTCCTTTTTTATCTCCACCTCCGCTGATTTCAGCATTGAATACAACTCGGGAATGGACTTCTCCATCCCTTGCATATTGTAGTTCATCACAAAACTCTTGTAGCTAGGTGGGAGCGACTAGAGGATCATGTCAATGACCGAGTCATCTAGGAGATTAACTCCCAGCTGAGACGAGCGGTTGTGCAACCCAGACATTTTGAGTATATGCTCGCTGACAGAACTGTTTCCCTCCATCTTACAACTGTAGAACTTATCGGAGACTTCATATCTATCGACCCGGGCATAAGCTTGGAAAACTATTTACACCTCTTGGAACATCGCATATGCTCCGTGTTGCTCAAAACGCTATTGGAGCCCCGATTCTAAGCTGTAAAGCATGCCGCACTGAACCAGGGAGTAATCATCACTACGTTACTGCCAAGCGTTCATAACGTCTTGAGTAGCTGGGAAAATGGGTGTGTCACCTAGCGGTGCTTCAAGGACATATGCTTTCTTGGCAGCTATGAGGATGATCCTCAAGTTGACCCAGTCCGTATAGTTGCTACCATCGTCTTTCAGCTTGGTTTTCTCTAGGCACGCGTTGAAGTTGAGGGCAACATTAACTTGGGCCATTTGATCTACAAGACATATTGTAAAGATATTTAGACTATGTTCATGATAATTAAGTTCATCTAATCAAATTGTTTAATGAACTCCCACTCAGATAGACATCTCTCTAGTCATCTAAGTGATACATGATCTGAATTGACTAGGCCGTGTCCGATCATCACGTGAGACGGACTAGTCATCAACGGTGAACATATCCATGTTGATCGTATCTTCTATACGACTCATGTTTGACCTTTCGGTCTCCGTGTTCCGAGGCCATGTCTGTACATCCTAGGCTCGTCAAGTCAACCTAAGTGTATTGCGTGTGTAAATCTAGCTTACACCCGTTGTATGCGGATGTTAGAGCCTATCACACCCGATCATCATGTGGTGCTTCAGAACAACGAACCTTAGCAACGGTGCACAGTTAGGGGGAACACAATTCATGAAATTTTAGTGAGAGATCATCTTATTTAAGCTACTGTCGTTCTAAGCAAATAAGATGTAAAACAAGATAAACATCACATGCAATCAAATAGTGACATGATATGGCCAATATCATTTTGCTCTTTTTGATCTCCATCTTTGGGGTGCCATGATCATCATCGGCACCGGCATGACACCATGATCTCCATCATTGTGTCTTCATGAAGTTGTCTCGTCAACTGTTACTTTTACTACTATGGCTAACGGTTAGCAATAAAGTAAAGTAATCACATGGCGTTTTCATTGACACGCAGGTCATACAATAAATTAAGACAACTCCTATGGCTCATGTCGGTTATCATACTCATCGACATCCAAGTCGTGATTCCTATTACAAGAACATGATCAACATCATACATCACATATATCATTCATCACATCCTTTTGGCCATATCACATCACGTGGCATATGCTGCAAGAACAAGGTAGATGTCCTCTAATTGTTGTTGCAAGTTTTTACGTGGCTGCTATAGGTTTCTAGCAAGAACGATTCTTACCGACGCCAAAACCACAACGTGATATGCCAATTTCTATTTACCCTTCATAAGGACCATTTTCATCAAATCCAATCTGATTAAAGTGGGAGAGACAGACACCCGCTAGCCACCTAATGCAACTAGTGCATGTCAGTCGGTGGAACCTGTCTCACGTAAGCGTATGTGTAAGGTCGGTCCGGGCCGCTTCATCCCACAATGCTGTCGAATCAAGATAAGACTAGTAACAGCAAGTAAATTGACAAAATCAACGCCCGGAACAACTTGTGTTCTACTCGTGCATAGAAACTACGCATAGACCTAGCTCATGATGCCACTATTGGGGGTCATTGCAGAAATGAAAAAAATTGTACGCATCACCAAGATCGATCTATGGAGAAACTAGCAACGAGAGAGGGGAGTGCATCTTCATACCCTTGAAGATCGCGATGCGGAAGCGTTACAAGAATGCGGTTGGTCGAGTTGTACACGCAGCGATTCAGATCGCGGTCGATTCCGATCTAAGCGCCGAACAACGACGCCTCCGCGTTCAACACACGTACAACCTGGGGACGTCTCCTCCTTCTTGATCCAGTAAGGGGGGAGGAGAAGTTGGGGAAGAGCTCCGGCAACACGACGGTGTGGTGGTGGAGCTTGCAGTTCTCCGGCAGGGCTTCGCCAAGCACCGCGGAGGAAGAGGAGGAGTTGGGAGGGGGAGGGCTGCACCAGGCCGGGGGTGCGGCTGCCCTCTCTCTCCCTTACTATATATAGGGGGGAGGGGGAGGAGTAGGCGCCCTAGGGTTTCCCTAGGGGAGGGATGGTGGCCACAGGGGAAACCCTAGATGGGTTTGGGCGCCCCCACCCCTAGGAAACTTGCTCCCCAAGCTGGGAGGGACGGCTGCCCTAGGGGATGCGCCCCCACCTCTCCACGTTACGTGAGATGGGGTGGGAGGGGCGCACAGCCCCTTAGTGGTCTGGTGTGCCCCCTCCCCTTGGCCCATAAGGCCCCCCAACGCTTGCCGGGACCTCCGAAACCTCTTTCGGACATGTTGGTCGTCACCCGGTACGCCCAGAACAATTCCGGACTCCAATACCCTTCGTCCAATATATTGATCTTCGTCTCCGGACCATTTCGGAGTTCCTCATCATGTTTGGGATCTCATCCGGGACTCCGAGCAACCTTCGGTAACCACATACTATTCCCATAACAACTCTAGCGTCACCGAACCTGAAGTATGTAGACCCTACGGGTTCGGGAACCATGCAGACATGACCGAGACATCTCTCCGGCCAATAACCAACAGTGGGATCTGGATACCCATGTTGGCTCCCACATGTTCCACAATGATCTCATCGGATGAACCACGATGTCGGGGATTCAATCAATCTCGTATACAATTTCCTTTGTCTACCGGTATGGTACTTGCCCGAGATTCGATCGTTGGTATCCCTATACCTTGTTCAATCTCGTTACCGGCAGTCTCTTTACTCATTCCATAACACATCATCCAGTGGCCAACTCCTTAGTCACATTGAGCTCATTATGATGATGTCCTACCGAGTGGGTGTGACACCTCGAGACCGATGCGCCAGGTGTCAGCCAGTTATTCGTCGTCGTCGCCATGTCATCTGCTTGCGTGTTGCATCTTTGCCTTGTCATCGTGTGCATTGCATCAGCATGTTTTCAAAACTTGCATCCGTCTGAGTCCGTCCGTCCTTTCCATTGTCCGTTCTGAGCCAGACACTTGCACGCGCCTGCGGCGCCTCCGAATATTTATTTTATGAGTGGCCGGAAAACGTTCTCGGAATGGGGTGAAACTTGGCATGTGGTCTTATTATAGCATTGGTAGACCGCCTGTCGAATTTCGTCGCATTCGGAGTTCGTTTGATAGACCAACGGATAATTATAGCGGCACTATAGCCGGTTAAACGTCGGATGTTTTCGGTCTCCAAAAACCCCGCGGGCCTCTTTTCCCTTCTCTCCTCGCAGCTCGAGACCTCTTCTACATAGCCCACTAGGCCTGCCTACCTCCCCCCTCCGCTCGGAGCCGCACGACGAGATCGTACGGTCCTAAACGGACTAAAACCCACCTAACCCTAGACCCATGCCTATATAAACACCCCCACCTTCCAAAAATGGATTATCCCTAGCCTCACCTACCCCCTAACCTTCTCCTACCCGCAGCCACCTTCTCTTTCCTCAGTTTCAGCGCCGGCCACCTCACCTCTGCCACTTGTCGTTGCCCGATTGGCCAGCCGCCCCCACCTCAGCCTCCCTCCACCACTCCCACGGCGCCACCTCAGCCTTCCCGCGCCACCTCAGCCTCCCGCGCCTCCCTCCTCAGCATCCCACCGCCGCCAGCCCGCTGAGCCCGGGCCACGAATGGGCCCGAGCCAGCCCCGTCGCCCCGACCCTTCGTCCCCGGTGCCCCGCTCGTACAGCCGCGCGCCGCCCGTTCCCGTCGTCGTCGGAACCCCGCCGTCCGGCCACCGGAGCTCGCCTGTAGCCTCCCGAGACCCGGCTTTGACCAGATCCGGCGGTAGGAGGCCCGATCCAGACCTCCCCGCCGTCCCTCCGCTCCTCCCTGCCCTTCCCGTGCAAAGCGCCGCCGCGCCGGCGAGCCTTTCCTCGCCCCGCCTTGTCGAGTCGCCGGCGGCCTCAGCATTCCCCGCCTCCTGGGCATCCCTCTCGCCACCGGCCTCCGCCGCAGACCAGATACGGGCTGGCGCCGCTCGGATCCATCCGTTCCCGTCGCTGCCGGAACCCCGCCGCCGTCGTTCGTCCTCGTCGGGCAGAGGACGAGCTCCTCTGCTTCAACGCTCCGTGCCACTGGTCCGTGGGCCCGCGAGTCCCATCCGCCGGACATGTTCGCTGGGTGATGGAAATGTCCACCGCCCCCCCTTTGCCCGAGCCACTCCCAGGTGGGACCCAGCGTCCAGCCACCACCGGACATGTCCGTTGCATCCGGACAGTGTTCAGTCAAGACCCCTCCCGAGGTTTTTTTTTTTTGTCTAAGTCCTATTCGGTCTTAAAAATGTTGCATACTTTGCATGGCTGTAACTATTTGTGTGTATGTCCAAATTGAGTGAATGATATGTCAAAATGATCGTTGTGATATGCTCTTCACTTTGTTCCATTGTGCCATGCTTGTTTGAGTTCATCTTGATGCCCTAATCATCGTTGCAAGAGTGCTATATGTTTAAAACTGCTGTTAACTGTAAATTTGCTGCATGCTTGTGGTGATGATAACTTTGTGCATGTTTATCGAAATGAAGCATATGATATGTCAAAATGTTCATTGTGAAGTGCTCTACATGATGGTTGTTGTAGCATTCATGTTAGGTGCCATCTTGCCATGTTAATCTCTGTTGCAAAAGTGCATTTGGCTGTTATGAGATGCTGATTTGACTTGCTCATTGCTATTGATGTGTTTGTCTTCACGCCACATGTCTACATGTTTTAGAAGCACAATCATGCCATCTTTGATGTGGTGCAATCCACTTTTCATGATATTCCTTGAGGTGACTTAAACAAGCTTGTAGACATTCCATGCCAATGTTGGTGTTGTATACTTAGTGAAAAAACTGCTAAGTCTGGAATCTGTTAAACCTGATGCTATGTTTGCTTGATGCCCCACTCAAATCCATGCATGTTTTAGTATGTAAAATGATCATGTCTTATTTTCCATGTTATCATCTATCCATCCATGCCCTTACTTGCACATATGGCCTGTTGTAGCTTATTTATTTCTTGCTCTCAAGTTGCTATAAATTTACCTGTCGGACTTTTATCAGCATGTTCAATTTGGTGAAGCTTGTTGTTATTGATACATGCCTCCTATGGAGTTGCTACAATGGAGTTGTTTGATGTATGCTATGTCTACTACATGCCCATGATCTTTATATACTTAGTAGAGTTGATATGCTTGTTGTTTTTTGCCTCCGAAGGCAGCATCGCGATGATGTTTTTGTCTTCCCAGATTTTGACTAAGTCTGGATAAATTTATTGCAACTTGCCATGCTTGTTTAATTGGGTTCCAGCAAGCTTTTGGGTGTGTTCTAAGTTCATGCTTGTTAAGTATCATGTCTATTTCACATCCATGCCCCTTGTTATCATGTTTCGGTGCTGTAGCATATATATACCTTGCACCAAAGTTGCTATGTTGTTGTTTTTGGACAGCTTGTTGTTATATCTTGTTTCATGTGTATGTGTTGAACCGTTGCTCCGTTTTGAGCGTGCCCTATATGAAACTTGTGTGGTTTTGCATGTAGAAGCATAATATAATGTTTTTTTCATGTTTGGAGTGTGTTTGCTTAATGTTTGGGTGCACCTTGCACCATTGCCATGCTTGTCTTGTTTTGCTCATATCTTCTAGGCCGTAGCTCCGAATTAAATAAACTTTATATGAAACTTGACTAGAATTTCGAGTAGATCATCATGGTGCCAGTTAACTTGTTGTTTAACAACTTTAACTTACGGTTTGTTCAGATCTGGACCATTTTCGAAACTAGAAGATACCCCGCGCGTTGCTGCGGGAATCCTTTGTACATGATATGGAGCACTCCTTTTTGTGAGATTATATAGAACACTTTGAATTCTATTTGGTTGAATAGAATATGGTCCCCGCAAAAAGATAGAGAAGAAGAGTAGACACTCGGTAAAAAAATAATAGTGGAAATAGCATAGAGCAACTGTACCAACAATAGGCTGCTATGTGAATTGGGAAGTGTGTTAATAATGTGGAGTAGAAGACTGCATATCATGTGACTGAAAAGTGAGAATGCATGCATTCTACAATAGTAAGATGATAAATACAAAATGCAACTCAGATGCAATCCAATCACAACACACATTTATCATACCCGGCTATCGTCCTCAAGAATTGCTTGAACTGCTTGATAATTTTATATAATCTATTATCATGTTATGATATAGTTCATGTCAAATAAATATTAAGCTCCAACCCTCGTAGTGCCATAACCATCTATGCTTCCCGTACTGATGTAGGAAATCGGATAGCACAATTTGAAAATAATCCAGAAGAACAAATCAATGAACATGCTTCATTGGGGATGCATGATTGCAAAAAAGGGATCACAATAGATGTATTTGGAGATAGTCATGGGCACACAAACACCAACCTGAGTTGTTTAAAGGGTAATTAAGTAGGGACGGGAAGTCCCATGAGGGTCGGCGGCGTCGCCGCTTCCATGCAGGAGGACAGTGGTGGAGGTCGTCCTTGGGGAGGCAGATTAATCACACGTTGAGGTGACCAGGATTTGGCACGTCGAGGCTGCAGCGTACTGGCGATTGGTGAAATCCTGATGCATGTTCTGCTCCCCTCGGCGGCCGATCTTGCTTAATATAATTACAGAAAGCATGAAAATAATAATCAGCAAATCACGCAAGATAACCTCGGGGCAAAGTGGTAACATAGTAGAGTACACGTTTAGGACCGGATCCATGGAGGAATCAAGAACAAATTGACATGAATAAGTGCCATGAGGGAGGTACCAACTGGTGACGGGGGCTTGAAATTTTGCCCAGTACTGTAACTTGAGCGGAAACAAAGATGCATGAGGCAAAATCGGCAGCACAAATATGTTAATTTGAGAGATATAAAAGGGGATCGATGAAAGCGATTAGTAACCTGCTCACTGGCGTGGTTTTTGGCTCTGGAGAAGGAAGGAAATTTGGGGGGTTTGCTCCTGATGCATCAAACATCAGATGGCCGGAGATGGCACCGCAGCTTCGATCATGGAGCGCATACAGAGCGACCTGGAGATAGGAAAGCCACGTCCAAATTCAGCCTGTCCATCACGGGTAATGGGGCGGCGGAGCTTCAAATTAATCGCTCCAGCAAGTTGGTTTTCTATGGGCGAAACTTGATCGCCAAATCCTCTAGAACAGGGCCGCTAACTGATGTGCGAACACTAAGTAACCCACAAAGACAACAAAATGAAATATTTCCAAAGTTTAGATCAGGGATCCTCCACCTTCCACATGGGCGACGGCGACAAGTTGGCAACGGCGACGATTTTTCCGGGCAGGCCGTAATGCGACGGTAGGTCATCTCCAAGCTCTCAGCCCGCGCTTAGCAAGGAACCCGCATGGGGGCCTAGGAGTTGGAGAGATGGGGTAGACGAAGGTTGTGCAAAGGAGGCGAAGTGATTGGGATGCGGCCTTCGGTTCGGGAGTAAAAATGCTAGAGATGCGGGGTCCTGGGCTGACTCCTCGGTTGCACACGGCTGGTGGTGATTTCTTTGGACCTTCGGTTCGGGAGTAAAAACGCTTGACTCCTCGTTTACCAAAAGCTAGACGTCTGTGGGGAGCATATGGCGGGTTCTAGCATGGCTATTTTGTACCATGGTGGGTCCCTCATGTAAGTCTCTAATAAAATGCTGATGTGGCAATGTTGCTGATGTGGATAGGCTGCATGTCAAGAGAAATATGATAGTGGGGATGAATTATTTAGGTATTATAGATGTGCACATGAGGACTTATCGGAGTTGTTATATGTGGTTTCCGGCCTCATTTAAACTTGTTGGTTTGTGATGTTCTTGTGTGCATCATCCCTTGCCATGTTTTGCATCATATAGACTTGTCTTGTATCATACTTGGTTGAGCTTATTGTCATGTTCTTGAGTGGTGTGTTTACCTTGTTGTGTGCTTCTTCTCGCTAGTTCTTTTTCCGTTGCGATCGTGAGAATTCGTTCGACTACACTTGGTTCGTCTTCAAGGTTTCTTCTTCGTCTACTTCACGGCCGCGTTCTTCTTCCTTGCGGGATCTCAGGCAAGATGACCATCACCTTGGATACCTTTACTACCATTGCTATGCTAGATGTCTCGATGCTATCGTTATATGTCGCGCTACCCATCTTTTATTGCCAGCCCCTCTCCTTGTTGCAATGAAACCTCTATCCTTTGACACCTTCCTAGCAAACCGTTGTTTGGCTATGTTACACGCTTGCTCAGCCCCCCTTATAGAGTGGTTAGTTGCAGGTGAAGATGAAGATCGTTCCATGTTGGAACTTGTTGTTGGAATATCACAATATATCTTATATATATATATATATATATATATATATATATATATATATATATATATTAACACGCCTATATACTTGGCAATGGGCGGAAGGCTTGGCCTTTTGCTTGGTAATTTGTTCCACTCCTGCCACCTTAGGAGCCGATAAACCGGCATTATGTTCCTTGATTTTGCGTTCCTTACACGGTTGGGTATATGGGGACCCCTTGACAGTTCATCTTTGAATAAAACTCCTCCAGCAAGGCCTAACATTGGTTTTAATTTGCAACATAATAAAAACTTAATTAATTAATTTATTACATAGGGAGTTAGCGCTACCCGAGGATTCTTTCTACATAGCAGGGGGGCTAGTGCTGATGGTGTTGGTCCCAAACGGGGAGACTCTGGGGCCACCACGGGGAAACTCGAGGATTGGCTCCCGTAGGCTCGCCCATCCGGTCGTGGCCTGAGACGAGATACGCGCGGCTACTATTAGGGTGTCGACACACCGGGAGGTCTTGCTGGACTTGTTTTACCATTGTCGCAATGTCTTGTGCACCGGCAATTCCGAGTCTGATTGGGCCTTCCCTAAGATAAGGGGTAATATTATTATTACTTCTGCTGATCGTGAGAGCTTGTGATGGGCTAAGTTGGGACACCCCTGCAGGGTTATAATCTTTCAAAAGCCGTACCCGCTTATGTGGAAGATTGGAATTTGTTAATGCCCGGTTGTAGAAAACTTGACAGAGGATCCGAAGTAAAACACACAACTGTGTAGTAACCGTGACTGTCTCTTTTCACTTTGAGAAGAGAACACAGTGGGGTTATGTTTGACTCATAGGTAGTTCGGGATCTTTAGCGATCACTACTAGTTTGCGACCATTTGCGAAGATGCTCATCTTATTCTTGTACTCGTAAGTTAGCCACCATATATGCTTAGCCGCTGTTGCAACCTCACCACGTAACCTCTCCTTACCCATAAAGCTTTGCTAGTCTTGTTACCCATGGCTATGGGATTGCTGAGTCCTCGTGGCTCACAGATACTACTACAACAGTTGCAGGTGCAGGTTTCTGATGACTTGAGCGAGAGCGATGTCCTTTGTGTTGGAGTTCTTTCTTCTTCTTCTTCGTTAGTCTTGGGTTAGGTTCCGGGTCGGCAGCCTGGGATAGCAGATGGATGTCATTGTGCTTTTCATGTTTGCACCCGTAGTCGGATGCCTTGTATTGATGTAGTTGTATTCATGTGACTTGTATGTATTATTGTATCCCCCATGTATGTATGTAATGGTACGATGTAATGATATCCATCTTGCTAAGCGCCCGAAATGCGGTTGTGCCCCAATCACGTAAGTGTCACGTGATCGGGATAGAATCGCATCTTGGGCCTGACAAGTTGGTATCGGAGCCTCGACCGACCATAGGAGCCCCCTTGATTGATCGTA
Organism: Secale cereale; assembly: GCA_902687465.1. Taxonomy (NCBI): domain Eukaryota; kingdom Viridiplantae; phylum Streptophyta; class Magnoliopsida; order Poales; family Poaceae; genus Secale; species Secale cereale. The sequence goes on from LR738709.1 coordinate 423,732,362, forward strand.
GTTTGGCCGTTGTTGAGTCTAGTAGAAAACTTTTTCGGAGTCTAGTTATATCAGAGAGTAGGAATTCTTTTACTCCCCTGCCCCTTCGTCGCTCTGGTGAGGAATCTTGACGTAGGTGTTTTGAATTACTCCTCTTCGCCTTCAAATTTTTTTTAGGATCACGTGGTTAGTTTTCGTTCGTTGCGATGTCAGTTCTTTCATCTAGTGCATCTCTCGTCAAGTGGATTCGACCCTCTTCTTCTTTGCAAGTTCAATCCTCAGTTCTTTTCAACCGGTGTTGTTTCCCCTTCCGAAGTTGTCTTCCTTTTTCCCACCCGCCCACCCCTTTTCTTCTGGAAGCTGGAGTCCTTAATTGAGTATCCATCTTACTCGTGTGAAGTCTTTGCTTCATTTCATCAATTGTTCCAACCGATGATTTCTCTTCTAGTTCGTCATCCTTCATCTCTTTTCTTCTCCGATGAGTTCTCCTCTCGTTTGATATTATTCACCTCTTCTTCTTTTCTGCTGGTTCCAATTCAATTTGTTCTCGGTGTTGTTCATACTCTTTTCCTCAGTTCAAATGTTTCCAATTTCTCGTTCACCTCTCGCCATTTAATTATTCCGGAGTTCCGAAGACATCTCAAGAGATTCGTCTGTCTTCCAATTAATTCGAGGTTGTCACCTCATTCGAGTCTTTGAATCATTTCTGGTGCATCATCTCCTCTTGTCAATCAATTCTCAACGGTGGTTTTTCTCTTCGGTGGGCTCATAACCCACAGGATTTTCCCAGGATCTTACCTGACTCTTCTAATTTCCCGGAGTGTTCCGAAATTCTTTTCAAATGTGACGTAAGTATGGATTCCATCAGTCATATGCCTTCTCCAAGATCGCTTTTAATTCTTTTCATCGTTGGTTCAACGTTACTTCTTTTCATTCATCCGGAGTATTTCATGCATCCTTTTCTTCGTGTTCCTCCGAAGGCCATCATTTCAGAAGATTTCTTCGTTCTGAGTTTACAACTTCGTCCTCCAAATATTCTTCGTTGATGCCTCTTCGTTCGTCTCACATTCTTCCGATGCTTCATCCACGTATAATTTAGTCAATTCGCGATCTCTTTGTTTTCTTGTATCTAAAATTTCCTCTACTACTTAATTCTTTCCGGTGATTCATTCTCTTGTATTAACTCAATTTCAATTCCTTACGATGGTCGTTCTCTTTCATCACTCGATTTCAATTCTTCCTGGTGCTTGTTCTTTTTCATCACTCGATTTTAATTTTTACGGTGGTTCTCTCAAAAGTTCTTTTCCGGTGTTATCATATCAATCCATTCTTTTTAATTCCAATCATACTGGTGTTTCATCAATATTTTCGCAAGTTCGCGATATATCCCTCTTTAATCATTTCAACGAGAATAAGTAGTATGTAAATCCATTGCTTTCATCAATTTAATAGATGAAGGATGATCATACTATAATTCTTATTCATTCTCGTCAAGTTGAATAATTCCTCCCTTCGGAGTTTATTCTTGATGCATAAATTCTGGTCCCAAGTGTTTTTATCTTTTCCTTCCGGAGTTCATAGTTTTCTCGGCTAGCTCGTCGGAACCCCGACTAAATCATCGCAAAGCCTTATTATTATTCATGCATCCTTCACTTCCATCATCCTCCTGTTGTTACCGGAGTTCTTCGTGGTGGTTCATCATGAGTAATTCATTCCTCAAGTGTTAATCAGTTTCTTGTTGAACAGCTCAAGGGTTATTCTTTTGTGTCATGAGATGCAAATAATTCTCCCTATTCTTTTGAAGTGGAGTTTTGCATTCTTCGCTCTTCTCATCTATTCAATATTTTGGTTGCGGCATAATATCACCTCAAGTTTCGGGATGATTTCCATAAGTCCATAACAAGCTTATTCTTTTGTTGTTGATCATCTCAACAACTCCGTTCAAGCCTTTGTCTTGAAGATGCTATTTCAATTCTTTCGTGGTCAAATTTTTCATCTTCTTTTCGGTTCTTTCATTCCATTTTTCAATTCTTCCGAAGGCATTGTCTTGTTCACTTTGTCATGCTTTGTTCCATCTTCTCAAGTTCTTGTTCTATTCCATTCATGTTCAACCGATATGCTATTTCTTTCAGTTTCAGCCAGAGTGCTGCCCGAATTCCTTCGTGGAGATTCCTTTCTATCTCTTATCAACCGGAGTGGTTTCGAATTCATTCTCATTCCTTCAGATCTTGTTTGTGCCTTTCAACCTCCTTGATTCTCGTCGTATTCCTTGTTCCTCTTGTTTAACGAAGTCTTTGCAACTTCGTTCATCTTCGTTGTACCCTTTCTTTCAAGTGGCTCAACCTCTCAAGATTCTTTGGTTTCACTCTTTTGTCCTCGAAGAACCTTGTTCTTCCTTTTTCTCTTCCGTCTCGTTCCTAAGATCTCTGGATGAGATCTCTTGTTAGTAGGGGAGTGTTGTGACACCCCGAGACCGATGCGCCAGGTGTCAGCCAGTTATTCGTCGTCGTTGCCATGTCATCTTCTTGCGTGTTGCATCTTTGCCTTGTCATCATGTGCATTGCATCAGCATGTTTTCAAAAATTGCATCCGTCCAAGTCCGTCCGTCCTTTTTGTTGTCCGTTCTGAGCCAGAAACACTTGCACGCGCCTGTGGCGCCTCCGAATATTTATTTTATGAGTGGCCGGAAAACGTTCTCGGAATGGGGTGAAACTTGGCATGTAATCTTATTATAACATAGGTAGACCGCCTGTCGAATTTCGTCGCATTCGGAGTTCGTTTGATAGCCCAACGGATAATTATAGCGGCACTATAGTTGGTTAAATGTCGGATGTTTTCGGTCTCTGAAAACCCCGCGAACCTCTTTTCCATTCTCTCCTCGCAGCTCGAGACCTCTTCTACACAGCCCACTAGGCCTTCCTACCTCGCCCCTCCTCTCGGAGCCGCACGATCGAGATCGTACGGTCCAAAACGGACTAAAACCCCCCTAACCCTAGACCCCTGCCTATATAAACACCCCCACGTGCAAAAAATGGATTATCCCTAGCCTAACCTACCCCCTAACCTTCTCCTACCCGCAACCACCTTCTCCTTCCTCAGTTTTAGCGCCGGCCACCTCGCCTCTGCCACTTGTCATTGCCCGATTGGCCAGCCGCCGCCACCTCAGCCTCCCTCCACCACTCCCACGGCGCCACCTCAGCCTCCCCGCGCCACCTCAGCCTCCCGCGCCTCCCTCCTCAGCATCCCACCGCCGCCATCCCGCTGAGCCCGGGCCACGGATGGGCCCGAGCCAGCCCCGTCGCCCCGACCCTTCGTCCCCGCCGCCCCGCTCGTACAGTCGCGCGCCGCCCGTTCCCGTCGTCGCCGGAACCCCGCCGGCCGACCACCGGAGCTCGCCTGCAGCCTCCCGAGACCCGGCTTCGACCAGATCCAGCGGCCGGAGGCCCGATCCGGACCTCCCCGCCGTCCCTCCGCTCCTCCCTGCCCTTCCCGTGCAAAGCGCCGCCGCGCCGGCGAGCCTTTCCTCGCCTCGCCTCGTCGAGTCGCCGCCAGCCTTGGCCTTCCCCGCCGCCTAGGCATCCCTCTCGCCACCGGCCTCTGCCGCAGACCAGATCCAAGCTGGCGACGCCCGGATCCATCTGTTCCCATCGCAGCCGGAACCCCGCCGCCGTCGTTCATCCTCGTAGGGCAAAGAACGAGCTCCTCTGCTTCGCCGCTCCGTGCCACTGGTCCATGGGCCCGCGAGTCCCAGCCGCCGGACATGTCCGCTGGGTGATGGACATGTCCCCCCCCCCTCTGCCCGAGCCACTTCCAGGTGGGACCAAGCGTCGAGCCACCGCCGGACATGGCCGTTGCATCCGGACAGTGTCCAGTCAAGACCCCTCCCGAGGTTTTTTTTTTGTCTAAGTCCTTTTCTGTCTTAAAAATGTTGCATACTTTGCATGGCTGTAAATTTTTGTGTGTATGTCCAAATGGAGTGAATGATATGTCAAAATGATCATTGTGATATGCTCTTCACTTTGTTCCATTGTGCCATGCTTGTTTGAGTTTAGCTTGATGCCCTAATCATCGTTGCAAGAGTGCTATATGTTTAAAACTGTTGTTAACTGTAAATTTGTTGCATGCTTGTGGTGATGATAACTTTGTGCATGTTTATCCAAATGAAGCATATGATATGTCAAAATGTTCATTGTGAAGTGCTCTACATGATGGTTGCTGTAGCATTCATGTTAGGTGCCATCTTGCCATGTTAATCTCTGTTGCAAATGTGCATTTGGCTGTTAAGTGTTGAAACTTGTTATGAGATGCTGATTTGACTTGCTCATTGTTATTGATGTGTTTGTCTTCATGCCACATGTCTACATGTTTTAGAAGCTCAATCATGTCATCTTTGCTGTGGTGCAATCCACTTTTCATGATATGCCTTGAGGTGAATTAAACAAGCTTGTAAACATGCCATGCCAATGTTGTTGTTTTATACTTAGTGAAAAAACTGCCAAGTCTGGAATCTGTTAAACTAGATGCTATGTTTTCTTGATGCCCCACTCAAATCCATGCATGTTTTAGTATGTAAAATGATCATGTCTTGTTGTCCATGTTGTCCTCTATCCATCCATGCCCTTACTTGCAGCCTGTTGTAGCTTATTTATTTCTTGCTCTCAAGTTGCTATAAATTTACCTGTTAGACTTTTATCAGCATGTTCAATTTGGTGAAGCTTGTTGTTATTGATACATGCCTCCTATGGAGTTGCTCCAATGGAGTTGTTTGATGTATGCTATGTCTACTACATTCCCATGATCTTTATATACTTAGTAAAGTTGATATGCTTGTTGTTTTGTGCCTCCAAAGACAGCATCGCGATGATGTTTTTGCCTTCCCAGATTTTGACTAAGTCTGGATAAATTTATTGCAACTTGTCATGCTTGTTTAATTGGGTCCAACAAGCTTTTGGGTGTGTTCTAAGTTCATGTTTGTTAAGTATCATGTCTATTTCACATCCATGCCTCTTGTTATCATGTTTGGGTGTTGTAGCATATATATACCTGCTCCAAAGTTGCTATGTTGCTGTTTTTGGACAGCTTGTTGTTATATCTTGTTTCATGTGTATGTGTTGAACCGTTGCTCCGTTTTGAGCATGCCCTATATGAAACTTGTGTGGTTTTGCATGTAGAAGCATAATATCATGTTGTTTTCATGTTTGTAGTGTGTTTTCTTAATGTTTGGGTGCACCTTGCACCGTTGCCATGCTCGTCTTGTTTTGCTCATATCTTCTAGGCCGTAGCTCCGAATTAAATAAACTTTATATGAAACTTGACTAGAATTTCGAGTAGATCATCATGGTGGATGTTAACTTGTTGTTTAACAACTTTAACTTAAGATTGTTCAGATCTGGACCATTTTCGAAATGTGCACATGAGGACTTACCGGAGTTGTTACATGTGGTTTCCGGCCTCATTTAAACTTGTTGGTTTGTGATGTTCTTGTGTGCATCATCCCTTGCCATGTTTTGCATCATATATACTTGTCTTGTATCATACTTGGTTGAGCTTATTATCATGTTCTTGAGTGGTGTGTTTACCTTGTTGTGTGCTTCTTCTCACTAGTTCTTTTTCTGTTGCGGTCGTGAGGATTCGTTCGACTACACTTGGTTCGTCTTCGAGGTTTCTTCTTCGTCTACTTCACGGCCGTGTTCTTCTTCCTTGCGGGATCTCAGGCAAGATGACCATTACCTTGGATACCTTTACTACCATTGCTATGCTAGATGTCTCGATGCTATTGTTATATGTCGCGCTACCCATCTTTTATTGTCAGCCCCTCTCCTTGTTGCCATGAAACCTCTAACCTTTGACACCTTCCTAGCAAACAGTTGTTTGGCTATGTTACACGCTTGCTCAACCCCTCTTATAGCGTTGTTAGTTGCAGGTGAAGATGAAGATCGTTCCATGTTGGAACTTGTTGTTGGAATATCACAATATATCTTATATATATATTAACACACCTATATACTTGGCAATGGGTGGAAGGCTTGGCCTTTTGCTCGGTGATTTGTTCCAATCCTGCCACCTTAGGAGCCGATAAACCGGCATTATGTTCCTTGATTTTTCATTCCTTACACAGTTGGGTATATGGGGACCCCTTGACAGTTCGTCTTTGAATAAAACTCCTCCAACAAGGCCCAACATTGGTTTTAATTTGCAACATAATAAAAACTTAATTAATTAATTAATTGCATAGGGAGTTAGCGCTACCCGAGGATTATTTCTACATAGCAGGGGGGCCAGTGCTGATGGTGTTGGTCCCAAACGGGGAGACTGTGGGGCCACCACGGGGAAACTCGAGGATTGGCTCTCGTAGGCTCGCCCATACGGTCGTGGCCTGAGACGAGATACGCGCGGCTACTATCAGGGTGTGGACACACCGGGAGGTCTTGCTGGACTTGTTTTACCATTGTCGAAATGTCTTGTTCACCGGGAATTCCGAGTCTGATTGGGCCTTCCCTAAGATAAGAGGTAATATTATTATTACTTCTGCTGATCGTGAGAGCTTGTGATGGGCTACGTTGGGACACCCCTGCAGGGTTATAATCTTTCGAAAGCCATGCCCGCGGTTATGTGGCAGATTGGAATTTGTTAATGTCCGGTTGTAGAAAACTTGACAGAGGATCCGAAGTAAAACACGCAACTATGTGAGTATGACTGTCTCTTTTCACTTTGAGAAGAGAACACGGTGGGGTTATGTTTGACTCATAGGTAGTTCAGGATCTTAAGCGATCACTACTAGTTTGCGACCGTTTGCGTAGATGCTCATCTTATTCTTGTACTCGTAAGTTAGCCACCATATATGCTTAGCCACTACTGTAACCTCACCACTTAACCTCTCCTTACCCATAAAGCTTTGCTAGTCTTGTTACCCATGGCTATGGGATTGCTGAGTCCTCGTGGCTCACATATACTACTACAACAGTTGCAGGTGCAGGTTTCCGATGACTTGACGCGAGAGCGATGTCCTTTGTGTTGGAGTTCTTTCTTCTTCTTCTTCGTCAGTCTTAGGTTAGGTTCCGGGTCGGCAGCCTAGGATAGCAGATGGATGTCGTTGTGCTTATCATGTTTGCATCCATAGTCGGATGCCTTGTATTGATGTTGTTGTATTCATGTGACTTGAATGTATTGTTGTATCCCCCATGTATGTATGTAATGGTACGATGTAATGATATCCATCTTGCTAAGCGCCCGAAATGCGGTTGTGCCCCAATCGCGTAAGTGTCACGTGATCGGGATAGAATCGCATCTTGGGCCTGACAGTGGGCCCAGAGATACCTCTCCGTCACACGGAGACAAATCCCAGTCTCGATTCGTGCCAACCCGTAGTGTAACTTTATAGCCACCCAGTTACGTTGTGAAGTTTGGCACACCCAAAGCATTCCTACGATATCCGGGAGTTGCACAATCTCATGGTCGATCATTGACATTAGAAAAGCTTTAGCAGACGAACTACACGATCTTGTGCTATGCTTAGGATTGGGTCTTGTCCATCACATCATTCTCCTAATGATGTGATCCTGTTATCAATGACATCCAATGTCCATGGTCAGGAAATCGTAACTATCTATTGATCAACGAGCTAGTCAACTAGAGGCTCACTAGGGACATGTCGTGGTCTATGTATTCACACATGTATTACAGTTTCCGGTTAATACAATTATAGCATGAACAATAGACAATTATCATGAACAAAGGAAAATATAATAATAACCATTTTATTATTGCCTCTAGGGAATATTTCCAACAAAGCCCACGATACATCAAGATTTTGCATCTCAAGAACACGAGAGAGAGAGAGAGAGAGAGAGAGAGAGAGATTAAACACATAGCTACTAGTACAAACCCTCAGCCCCGAGGGTGGACTACTCCCTCCTCATCATGGTGGCCACCGGGATGATGAAGATGGCCACCAGGTGATGATTTCCCCCTCCGGTGGAGTGCCGGAAAGGGCTCTAGATTGGATCTCGTGGATACAGAAGCCTGAGGCGGCTGGTACAAAATTTCGTCGACTCCCCTAGGGTTTCTAGAATATTTGGGTATTTATAGAGCAAAGAGGTGGTCCGGGGGCACCCGAGCTGGGCACAACCCACCAGGGCGCGCCTGGGTCTCCTGGCGCGGCCTGGTGTGTTGTGCTCCCCTAGGAGCACCCCCAGGTGCTTCTCTGGCCCAGTGGATCTCTTTTGGTCCAAAAAAATCCACAACAAGTTTCACTTCGTTTGGACTCCCTTTGGTTTTGATTTCCTGCGATGTAAAAACATGCAGAAAACAACAACTGGCACTTGGCACCATGTCAATAGGTCAGTACCCAAAATGATATAAGATGACTATAAAATGATTATAAAACATCCAAGAATGATAATATAACAGCATGGAACAATCAAAAATTATAGATATGTTGTAGACGCATCAGCTGCCACGGCAGGGTAGGACAAAAGATGTGTAATGCCCAGGATGGGACTATACCTCCTACGTGTCGAGGCACGACTTAAAGGTATAAGCCCATTCTGGAATGATCTCAAGTTTGGTATCTTTGCACGACTCATGTAAAAGAGGGATTAAATTGCAAAAGAAGATAGTTGGCTTACACTCGCCACTTCTCACAATACATTACATAAGCAAAACATCATTCAAAACATCACAACCCGACTACGGGCAAAGGACCAAAAGAAAGATATCGAAACATAAAGCCACAGGTCTGAATCGCCCCTAGTAGAAACCACTACTGATCGTCGAAAACGTCACAAACATACGGCCACTCTCTTCATCGAGCTCCCAGTGAAGTACTTGAACCAGCTCCTGCTTCGAACTCGACTGAACCTGCATCTGGTGTTGTAGTATCTGTGAGCCACGAGGACTCAGCAATCCCATAACCATGGGTATCAAGACTAGCAAAGCTTTATGGGTAGGAAGAGGTAAGGTGGAGAGGTTGCAGCAGCGGCTAAGCATAATATGGTGGCTAACTTACGAGTACAAGAATAAGATGAGCATCTACGCAAACGGTCGCAACTAGTAGTGATCGCTAAAGATCCTGAACTACATACGAATCAAACATAACCCCACCGTGTTCTCTTCTCAAAGTGAAAAGAGACAGTCACGGTTGCTCACACAGTTGTGTGTTTTACTTCGGATCCTCTGTCAAGTTATCTACAACCGGACATTAACAAATTCCAATCTGCCACATAACCGCGGGCACGGCTTTCGAAAGTTCATAACCCTGCAGGGGTGTCCCAACTTAGCCCATCACAAGCTATCACGATTAGCTGAAGTGATAAATATAATATCATCACCCCTTATCTTAGGGAAATCCGATCAGGCTCGGCATCCCGGTGCACAAGACATTTCGACAATGGTAAAACAAGTCCAGCAAGACCTCCCGGCGTGCCGACACCCTGATAGTAGCCGCGCGTATCTCGTCTCGGGCCACGACCGGATGAGTGATGCTACGAGTAAAACCAAACCTCGAGTTTCCCGATGGTGGCCCCGCAGGATCCCCGTTTGGGACCAACACCATCAGCACTGGCCCCCCCTGCTATGTAGAAAAGAATCCTCGAGGGCGCGACCCCCTATGCAAATTTATTTATTTAATTAAGTTGTTATTATGAGCAAATTAAAACCAATGTTGGGCCTTGTTGGAGGAGTTTTATTCAAAGACGAACTGTCAAGGGGTCCCCATCCACCCATCGAGTAAGGAACGCAAAATTAAGGAACATAATGCTGGTTTATCGGCGCCTAAGGTGGCATGAGTGGAACAAAACACCGAGCAAAAGGCCAAGCCTTCCACCCATGCCCAGTATATAGGTGTGTTAATAATAAATATAGATATTGTGATATTCCAACAACAAGTTCCCACCTGGAACGATCTTCATCTTCACCTGCAGCTAACAACGCTATAAGAGGGGCTGAGCAAGCGGGTAACATAGCCAAACAGTGGTTTTGCTAGGAAGGTGTCAAAGGTTAGAGGTTTCATGGCAACAAGGAGAGGCTGACATAAAAGATGGCTAGCACGACATGTAACGATAGCATCGAGACAACTAAGCATGGCAATGGTAGTAAAGGTATCCAAGGGTATGATCATCTTGCATGGGATTCCGCAAGGAAGAAGAACAAGTCCATGAAGTAGACGGAGCAACATAGTCGAGCGAATCCTCACAACTCCGGAACAAAACCGAAGCTAACAAGAGAAGCAACCGGAAAGAAGCAAACAACACGGTAAACACACAAGCATAAACATGGCATACGATGCACATCCAAGTATGATGCATGTCCGGTTTAATTATGCATGGCAATGACAACGAGCACAAACAAAACTACAAGTTAAGTGGAGCTCAATATGCAACGAGTTGCATATTGACGAAACACCACATTTTAATTATTTAAGTGACTCTCGTTTATTAACAAGACAAGGTTAAATGTTTGTTAACATGACAAGAGGTGAAGCAAAAACAAACTACCTATTTAGACATTTTAAATGAGGCCGGAAAACAACAACAATTCTGGAAAATCCCCATGAGCATGTTTAGCAATTTGAAGCAAACAACAATTCACACATTTTAAAGTTGTTAAAATGATGGGGATGACATGATCAAGTTTATGCAATTTTTATTAAAAGGTTAACATGAATATGATAAGGAGTATATGTCATCGTGGTGGAAGGAAAAAGGTGCCACGACAACGATCCGAAAATGATGCAACGGCAACATCTCGGTTCCGGTAACCCGTTGAGAGACCGGTGCAAAAGAAAAGGTGGCGTGAGCAAGCCGAACAAGATGAAAGGTAGGGTGATCCCGTCACCGGGTTCCCACGAGTCGGCGGCGAGGCAACCGAGGAGCACGACAAAAGATGAAACGGCACGGTGCACACAAGGGCAAACATTTCATACAACACATGCATCCATGGGTCATCGTCTCGGGGTTATACCTTCGAAATGCTCGTTCCCGAAGCGGTTCGAGTCGTCGAGGGACGTAGTGGAAGTAGTGGAAGTAGACGTGCTCGAGGCGGTCGGGGTACACGTTTGTAGAGGTACACATTCCGTAGATGGTACTTGAGGGTCTCCGGACTTGTCGTACTCGGTTCTCGCGGCAGTAGTGGTACTTGACGTGTCGCCGTGTAGGTGTACTCGTTTATTCACCGAAGGTAGCCGTACACGTTCGTAGACGTTCGGGTATCCGTAGATGTAATTGGCGGGTCGTCGGGGTACTCGTTCATGTAGTAGTCGTACATCTTGAAGAGGAGCTTGAAGCTTCCGAGGACCTTGGAGAAACAACCACAGCAACAAAGCAAACATGGCATAGCCTCGGTCACGGCCAAGGCAAGTTGGGCGACGGAGCAGTGGCGAACTTGGCGAAGCAGGGGAGGTCCGGGGCACCAGGGAACCACGACGGCGGACCGGATCCTGCTGGAAAAGAGAGGAGGCGAAGCAGGCAGGGGCTTGGGGCGGCCATCCATGGTGCTCCTGGTCGCAGCTCGGGCACGAGGATCGCAGGGCCGCGGGAAGGAGGCGCAGGGGACGGCGGCTGCTGGCTGGTCCTGGCTGCAGCCTTGGCGCGGAGCAGCCAGGCGCGTCGGGGCTGGAGGATGGGGCGCCGAGAAGGGAGATCGATGGGGAGGAGAGGCGGAGGAGGCCCGCAGGCACTGCGGCTTGACGAGGCAGGGACCTCGAGGAGGAGGCCTGCGCGGCGCGGCTGCTGGCTCCGGCGACGCGGCTGGAGGGCGCCGAGCCACGGAGGAAGGGAGGGCGCGGGAGAGGCCGCTCCGGCGCCTGGAGGAGGCGAGGCCGCGGAGGGCTGGAGATGGAGGGAGCGGCTCCCGGCCGGCGCTGAAGATCGATGGGGGAGGCAGGGCGCTGGAGATCGATGATGCCATGGCGTGGCCTCTGGGTGCGGGCGAGCCAGGGCGAGGAGAGTATCGGCGCTGGGGCTCGGCTCCTGGCGTCGAAGAGGAGCGGGGTCGATGCGCTGGGAGGGAGAGAGCGAGAGATCGAGGGAAATGGTGGCGCTCGAAGGGAGAGGGAGGCGAGCGAGGGAGAGAGCTGGCGGCGCACGGGAGAGAAGGGAGCGAGCGAAGAGATGGGGTCGGGAGAGCTGCGTGCGGGCTAGGGTTAGAAGGGCGGTTGGGCCAATGGGCCAAGGTGGTTGATGGGCCAGGGAGGCCGCGGATGGGCCTGGCTGCGGCTGGGCCCCTTCTTACTTTGTTTTCTCAAATATAGAAAATGTCAAAGAAGAAAAGGAGGAGAAAGGAAGGGTTATGGGTAGAATTTGGGCAAGAGGCTATTTTTCCCGGACTCGCAAAAATGTCCACGGTCCACGAAAAATAGGAGAGGCAAGAAAAGAGAAAGAGAAGGCATGGGGAAAAATATGCAAGTGTGTTTGGGTTAATTCCAAACAATTGGAATATTTTAATATAGCTCCGTAATAATATTGAGAGGCTTTATATGTTATAAAGAGAAGTCATCCTTCCCTCCATTTAAATGGATCGAAGATCCACACGATTTATTTAAGTTGAGATGCAAAGATTAATGACATGATGGCATGATGACATGATGCAAAGCAAAATAAATAACACAAGCACAAAAGAAACACACGGGAGAACCCGAAACATCTGGAATCTTCTGGAATCTTCTGGGACGTCGGTCTTCGGGCGTCACAACTCTCCCACACTAATAGAGGATCTCGACCCGAGATCCTAGAGATGGCACCGGGTAAAAACGGAAGAGGAAGAGGTAAAACAAAGTTGCTTCTTGGACAAACGAGTGAAACCATGAACCTGAGATGTAGAACAAGTTGGATAAGAATACAATGGAGATGAACGAAGATGAAAACACTCCGTTAGAAAAGAGGAACAAGGAGCATTACGAGAACCTTGTAGGTTAGAAGACATGAAGCAAGAGCTCACGGACGAAAAGAATATGAACTGCAAGGGTATAGCCAAGGAATAAGAATGACATAATTCGGACAGCACTCCGACTGAAAATGGAAGGAAATGAACAAGAACTTGAGGAGATGGATGATAGTTGATGAAATAAACAACACATTGCCTCCGAAGCAATTAAAAGAATGGCACAAGGGAGTAAGAAGGATTCAGACAGCACTCCGGTTGAAAAGAGATGCAAAACTAGATAAGATGACGGAGTTTGAATGAAGAATACAACACTCCGGTTAATGATAAGCAAGGGAAAGAACATGATTTCGAGAAAACGCTATGATGGTTTGGAGAGAGCCACATCACAATGCCTCCGGAATGAAAGAATAGCATATAAATCAATGAAAGAATTGAACGGAGAGAAAAAGACAACTTCTCCGACAAATGAATATGAAAAACATCCTTATGAAGAAGGGTTGAATAGAGTTATTGGAAATTCAACAACGAGAAGAATAAGCTCGTTGTGGGCTTATGGAAAACATCTCAAAATTATGAGGTGACAAGCTGCCACTAACGGAAACAATTGATTGCATTGAGATCAACAAGGAGACGATAACCTTATTTCACCGGAATGATAAATGAAGAACTTGGGTCATTTATAAGCACCATAATAGCAACAATTCTCAGGGAAAGCTTTTATGTGAATTATAACCCAAGATAACTCCAAGAGATAAAAAATGAGGGGTTGAAAGGATCTCCTAAAGAAAAAGAAATGATGGTTTTAAATATCTCATTCTTGACAACTTGTGAATCATGAAACATGAAGGAAAATTGTCAAAAATGGCATACCACCACCTCAAAAGATAAGGTAGAAAGGATTGCAATTGGAATGCATGAAGAAGAATGCTTGAGTTCCAACAAGAATCTTGATGAAGACTTCGAGGATGAATTAATTGATGATGAACCACCCTGAAAACTCCGGTAATGAAAGCATGAGAAGTGAACGATGAAAAGAATAAGATCCAAGGCCTACGATGAATTAGATGGAGCTTTGAAATGATATAATTGAAATAACTTGGAGCTCCGGAAAACAAGATGAACAACTTGAAACCTACAATTTATTCCTCATGAATAAACTCTAACAAAGGGATTAATCCACTTGGATGAAATAAGAATAAGAATTATGTTATGCATATCCTTCACCAATTTAAATAGATGACAACCAAAGGATTTGGCATACTACTTATTCTCGTTGCAAAGAATTAAAGAGAGATCTCGCACAAACTTGGGTAAATCTTCAACGAACCACCGGTAGGGCTAGGAAAAAAACAAATGAATTAAAACGATAACAACGGAAGGGTAATCTTGAAAGAACCACCGTAAGAATTGAAACCGGGTGATGAAAGAGAATAATCACCGGGAAGAATAAGCACTAGAGCAAAATTTACAAGAGAACGAAGAGATCGCGAAACGATTAAAGAATACGTGACAAAGCACCGGTAGAATATGGAGACGAACGAAGAGGCATCAATGAAGAATATTTGGAGGACGAAGTTGCAAACTGAGAACGAAGAAATTTTCTGAAATGATGGCCTTCGGAGGATAACAATGGAAGAATTCATGAAATGCTCTGGAAGAATAAAAGAGGAAGGTTGAACTGAAGTTGAAAGGAATTTGAAAGCGGTCTTGGAGGAGGCATGTGACTGATGGGAATCATTCTTACGTCACACTTTGAAAAGAATTTTAAAATAACTCCGGAAAAATTAGAAGAGTCAGGTAAGATCCTGGGAAAAGACCTGTGGGTTATGGGCCCACTAAAGAAATCACCGTTGGAAAAAAATGCTTGAGAGATATTGCCCCGGTTGAATTAAATGGCTTGAATAAGATAACAATCCTCAAAAAATAATTTGAATGGATTAAGAATGGAATTATGAATCTTCAGCACTCCGGATATGAATAGCAAGAGGAGAATGATTAATTGGTGCACCGGAATAAGAAAGCATTGTGAAATGAGGAAAAGGATAAGATCAACACCGAAATCTTGAATTACATCCACCGGCAGAATTTGAGAACAAAAGAATGATGAACTTGAAGCTCTTGAGCATCTTCACGATAAATCACCGGATAAGAACATTGAAGGAAAAGAATGAAGAAACATGACATGAATAAAATGGATATTTGATTAAGAATTCTGGCTCCATAAAGAAAAAGGGTGGGCGGGTGGGGAAAACAAAGACAACTTGGGATGAATGAAACAAACAAATCGTCGGATTTCTCAACGGCGTCCGTATGGAATAACTTGAAGAGAAGGCACACCGGTTGAAAAGGATTAACATGACCATCTTGATGATCAAGAAGAATTAGCACTCCCATAGAAATATGAGAACACCGATTAGGAAGGTATGGAATCAACATTTGACATCTAATCAACTCGAATACCAGAATCAAAACAAAAACAACGGATAGATATGTTGCAACATTATCTTCACAATATCATTCGAACAGAGAATTGAACGAATGAATTCCGCAGGTACATCAACTTGTCGAGAATCCACTTGGAGAACAAAAGGTAAATAAAAGCAACAAGGAGCAGATAGAACAAATATAAGATAGAAGCTTCGTTCAACATATTCGTGCTGAAAGCTCATGGAACGTGTTACAAAAGGGTTTTGCAATCCCCGGATCAGCATAGCCAAGGACCCTTTAAGATGCAACTCCCGATCGGAACAAGCCCATAAAACCACTTCACTCAATGTAGAACCCCGAACTTCATATCATGCACTCGTTGGAAGAATGCCTAGAACTACTAGATGAACCCACCTATTAATTTCCGAAAGTTTCCAGTTATGCAATCAGGTGTTGGGGATACAGGGGAAGCATCGCGCAATCAACTCTAATCCTACATCCAGCTGTATCCATCCTTCAACACATAACCAGTTATTTTCGGAAACCGTTTACCTCGGACCTTCAAAACGCATCCACTATACAAGCTATGGCAATACTCCCGAATTACCTCCCCAGTACTGGGTGATGTCGGGGTTATCTTGCCACTAACCGCATAGGAGAGTTTTCGATGTCGGCCGTCTTAAATATTCCAGAACTGATGCGATATATTTGTGACGACAACACCTCGGAGCTCAACTCCCCGGGACACTGCCACAACCCCTAATGACAGGAGGCATCGAGAACAATGTTCTCGTCACAAAGACATCGGAACAATCCAAACAATACTCGCGTGATCCTAAAAAAAATGTGCAATTTTTTAGAGTAGAAGAAGCAAGAGTAATCGTCAGGAGTCCTCACCAGAGTGAAAGGGGATGAGAAGCACAAGAAATCCTACTCTCTAATATAAATATAGGACTGAAAACTTTTTAAGTGTGTGCCTAGACTCAACCGTCAACGATTCGATCAATCAGTGGGGGCTTCTAGGTCGGAGAAGGCTCTGAATACCAACTTGTGATGCCCAGGATGGGACTATACCTCCTACATGTCGAGGCACGACTTAAAGGTATAAGCCCATTCTGGAATGATCTCAAGTTTGGTATCTTTGCATGACTCATGTAAAAGAGGGATTAAATTGCAAAAGGAGATAGTTGGCTTACACTCGCCACTTCTCACAATACATTACATAAGCAAAACATCATTCAAAACATCACAACCCGACTACGGGCAAAGGTCCAAAAGAAAGATACCGAAACATAAAGCCACAGGTCTGAATCGCCCCTAGTAGAAACCACTACTGATCGTCGAAAACGTCACAAACATACGGCCACTCTCTTCATCGAGCTCCCAGTGAAGTACTTGAACTAGCTCCTGCTTCGAACTCGACTGAACCTGCATCTGGTGTTGTAGTATTTGTGAGCCACGAGGACTCAGCAATCCCATAACCATGGGTATCAAGACTAGCAAAGCTTTATGGGTAGGAAGAGGAAAGGTGGAGAGGTTGCAGCAGCGGCTAAGCATAATATGGTGGCTAACTTACGAGTACAAGAATAAGATGAGCATCTACGCAAACGGTCGCAACTAGTAGTGATCGCTAAAGATCCTGAACTACATACGAATCAAACATAACCCCACCGTGTTCTCTTCTCAAAGTGAAAAGAGACAGTCACGGTTACTCACACAGTTGTGTGTTTTACTTCGGATCCTCTGTCAAGTTATCTACAACCGGACATTAAAAAATTCCAATCTGCCACATAACCACGGGCACGGCTTTCGAAAGTTCATAACCCTGCACGGGTGTCCCTACTTAGCCCATCACAAGCTCTCACGATTAGCTGAAGTGATAAATATAATACCATCACCCCTTATCTTAGGGAAATCCGATCAGGCTCGGCATCCCGGTGCACAAGACATTTCGACAATGGTAAAACAAGTCCAGCAAGACCTCCCGGCGTGCCGACACCCTGATAGTAGCCGCGCGTATCTCGTCTCAGGCCACGACCGGATGGGTGAAGCTACGAGTAAAACCAAACCTCGAGTTTCCCCGTGGTGGCCCCGCAGGCTCCCCGTTTGGGACCAACACCATCAGCACTGGCCCCCCTGCTATGTAGAAAAGAATCCTCGAGGGCGCGACCCCCTATGCAAATTTAATTATTTAATTAAGTTGTTATTATGAGCAAATTAAAACCAATGTTGGGCCTTGCTGGAGGAGTTTTATTCAAAGACGAACTGTCAAGGGGTCCCCATCCACCCATCGTGTAAGGAACACAAAATCAAGGAACATAATGCCGGTTTATCGGCGCCTAAGGTGGCATGAGTGGAACAAAACACCGAGCAAAAGGCCAAGCCTTCCACCCATGCCCAGTATATAGGTGTGTTAATAATAAATATAGATATTGTGATATTCCAACAACAAGTTCCCACCTGGAACGATCTTCATCTTCACCTGCAGCTAACAACGCTATAAGAGGGGCTGAGCAAGCGGGTAACATAGCCAAACAGTGGTTTTGCTAGGAAGGTGTCAAAGGTTAGAGGTTTCATGGCAACAAGGAGAGGCTGAGATAAAAGATGGCTAGCGCGACATGTAACGATAGCATCGAGACAACTAAGCATGGCAATGGTAGTAAAGGTATCCAAGGGTATGATCATCTTGCCTGGGATTCCGCAAGGAAGAAGAACAAGTCCATGAAGTAGACGGAGCAACATAGTCGAGCGAATCCTCACAACTCCGGAACGAAACCGAAGCTAACAAGAGAAGCAACCGGAAAGAAGCAAACAACACGGTAAACACACAAGCATAAACATGGCATACGATGCACATCCAAGTATGATGCATGTCCGGTTTAAATATGCATGGCAATGACAACGAGCACAAACAAAACTACAAGTTAAGTGGAGCTCAATATGCAACGAGTTGCATATTGACGAAACACCACATTTTAATTATTTAAGTGACTCTCGTTTATTAACAAGACAAGGTTAAATGTTTGTTAACATGACAAGAGGTGAAGCAAAAACAAACTACCTATTTAGACATTTTAAATGAGGCCGGAAAACAACAACAATTCTGGAAAATCCCCATGAGCATGTTTAGCAATTTGAAGCAAACAACAATTCACACATTTTAAAGTTGTTAACATGATGCGGATGACATGATCAAGTTTATGCAATTTTTATTAAAAGGTTAACATGAATATGATAAGGAGTATATGTCATCGTGGTGGAAGGAAAAAGGTGCCACGACAACGATCCGAAAATGATGCAACGGCAACATCTCGGTTCCGGTAACCCGTTGAGAGACCGGCGCAAAAGAAAAGGTGGCGTGAGCAAGCCGAACAAGATGAAAGGTAGGGTGATCCCGTCACCGGGTTCCCATGAGTCGGCGACGAGGCAACCGAGGAGCACGACAAAAGATGAAACGGCACGGTGCACACAAGGGCAAACATTTCATACAACACATGCATCCACGGGTCATCGTCTCGGGGTTATACCTTCGAAACGCTCGTTCTCGAAGCGGTTCGAGTCGTCGAGGGACGTAGTGGAAGTAGTGGAAGTAGACGTGCTCGAGGCGGTCGGGGTACACGTTTGTAGAGGTACACATTCCGTAGATGGTACTTGAGGGTCTCCGGACTTGCCGTACTCGGTTCTCGCGGCAGTAGTGGTACTTGACGTGTCGCCGTGTAGGTGTACTCGTTTATTCACCGAAGGTAGCCGTACACGTTCGTAGACGTTCGGGTATCCATAGATGTACTTGGCGGGTCGTCGGGGTACTCGTTCATGTAGTAGTCGTACATCTTGAAGAGGAACTTGAAGCTTCCGAGGACCTTGGAGAAACAACCACAGCAACAAAGCAAACATCACATAGCCTCGGTCACGGCCAAGGCAAGTTGGGCGACGGAGCAGTGGCGAACTTGGCGAAGCAGGGGAGGTCCGGGGCACCAGGGAACCATGACGGCGGACCGGATCCTGCTGGAAAAGAGAGGAGGCGAAGCAGGCAGGGGCTTGGGGCGGCCATCCATGGCGCTCCTGGTCGCAGCTCGGGCACGAGGATCGCAGGGCCGCGGGAAGGAGGCGCAGGGGACGGCGGCTGCTGGCTGGTCCTGGCTGCGGCCTTGGCGCGGAGCAGCCAGGCGCGTCGGGGCTGGAGGATGGGGCGCCGAGAAGGGAGATTGATGGGGAGGAGAGGCGGAGGAGGCCCGCAGGCGCTGCGGCTTGACGAGGCAGGGACCTCGAGGAGGAGGCCTGCGCGGCGCGGCTGCTGGCTCCGGCGACGCGGCTGGAGGGCGCCGAGCCACGGAGGAAGGGAGGGCGCGGGAGAGGCTGCTCCGGTGCCTGGAGGAGGCGAGGCCGCGGAGGGCTGGAGATGGAGGGAGCGGCTCCCGGCCAGCGCTGAAGATCGATAGGGGAGGCAGGGCGCTGGAGATCGATGGCGCCATGGCGTGGCCTCTGGGTGCGGGCGAGCCAGGGCGAGGAGAGTATCGACGCTGGGGCTCGGCTCCTGGCGTCGAAGAGGAGCGGGGTCGATGCGCTGGGAGGGAGAGAGCGAGAGATCGAGGGAAATGGGGGCGCTCGAAGGGAGAGGGAGACGAGCGAGGGAGAGAGCTGGCGGCGCACGGGAGAGAAGGGAGCGAGCGGAGAGATGGGGTCGGGAGAGCTGTGTGCGGGCTAGGGTTAGAAGGGCGGTTAGGCCAATGGCCAAGGTGGTTGATGGGCCAGGGAGGCCGCGGATGGGCCTGGCTGCGGCTGGGCCCCTTCTTCCTTTGTTTTCTCAAATATAGAAAATGTCAAAGAAGAAAAGGAGGAGAAAGGAAGGGTTATGGGTAGAATTTGGGCAAGAGGCTATTTTTCCCGGACTCGCAAAAATGTCCACGGTCCACGAAAAATAGGAGAGGCAAGAAAAGAGAAAGAGAAGGCATGGGAAAAAATATGCAAGTGTGTTTGGGTTAATTCCAAACAATTGGAATATTTTAATATAGCTCCCTAATAATATTGAGAGGCTTTATATGTTATAAAGAGAAGTCATCCTTCCCTCCATTTAAATGGATCGAAGATCCACACGATTTATTTAAGTTGAGATGCAAAGATTAATGACATGATGGCATGATGACATGATGCAAAGCAAAATAAATAAACAAGCACAAAAGAAACACACGGGAGAACCCGAAACATCTAGAATCTTCTGGAATCTTCTGGGACGTCGGTCTTTAGGCGTCACAAGATGTCATGCAAGTTCTTTCCATAAGCACGTATGACTATTTAAGGAATACATGCCTACGTTATATTTATGAACTAGAGCAAGTGTCGTATCGCCCTAGGTTATAACTATCACATGATGAATAGCATCCAGCAAATCATCGATCTAATGCCTACGAATTTCTCTTATATATATCTTGCTAAGTTACTACTGTTGTTGTTACTGTTTCACTTGCTACAAAAACTATTGTTATCACTGTTACCGTCACTATTGTTGCTGCCACTACTATCAAAACTATCATATGACTTTGCTACTGATCGCTTTGTTGTAGATAATTAATCTCCAGGTGTGGTTCAATTGACAACTCAGCTGCTAATACTTACAAATATTCTTTGGCTCCCCTTGTGTCGAATATATAAATTTGGGTTGAATACTCTACCCTCGAAAACTGTTGTGATCCCCTATACTTGTGGGTTATCAATCATCTGTCCAGACTTTGTTCGAAGTAAGTGTTCTTTTCAAGTATCTTCATGTTGACTTACCTAGCAATATCAAAGAACTTGTGTAGTATTTAAGCTACCAATTGTTAATTCACTTTCTTACACTCTTCCTACCTAGTAACTTCTAGCTACCAATACACTTTTCTTATGCTCTGTTTTGACTAAATATTCCCTATACTCCCACTTATATTAGAAAGCGTTGTCGCTAAGGAAATTCCGGAGGTAGAGGACGAGGGTGCCAACAAGCAAATGCGGATCGAGCAAGAACTGCAAGCGACTCCGGCAAGCCTAGACTTCATCAGCAGCCTCCCCGATAATATGTTGATAGTCATCATCTCCCTCATCCCAATCAAATGTGGGGAGCATACAACCGTCCTTTCCCGGCGGTGGTGCCCCCTATGGCACTCCACCCCTCTTGTCCTCATCGAGAACCACAAGCTCTGCCATGGCTATCGCAAAAGCTTGGACACATTGTCCCAGATCGTCAGCGTGCACGATGGCCCAATCAGAGGCCTTATCATAGGCAAGTTCTGTTCCAATGGCAAGGACCGAGCCAAGTCTGGTGAGTAGTTCCGATCCCCTGCCCTAGATCAGCTCGAGGAGCTCAGTTATAACGATGGGCATATGCACTAGCTGCCACTGTCCGCGCTGCGCCACTAGGTTCATGAACTGCCATTTCCCCCTGATTAATGATGCACCCGCTCTTTTTCTACCATGATTGAATCACCTCGAGCTCGTCATTGTCTGCATCCCAAAGGATGACATGGAGCGTCTGCTCCATGGAGGTATTCCACTCGAGTACCTTCGTCTTCACGTGATCAATGGGTTGAGTAGCTTCCACATCACCTCCATGACTCTCCGGACTATTTATATGTGTTGCTGGTGCTACAACAAGAGATCACATAAGGTGTATCATAGTGTGGTCATTGAGGATACACCTTCACTTGAGAGATTACTTGTAGTTGATCAACAAGGTCCAACAAGAATAAATGTCATTTTCACGCCGACATTGATAGTGGTGGGTTACTCATCTGTCAAATACTCTGAACTTGTTATTGGATCCACACCCGTTTAGGTACAATAGTCACATTCTTTCATCTCCTTGAAATTAACATTATTTCAAGTTTTGAAGATGTATGTTCGCCTGTCATCCAGAAAATGATTCCGACAAGCTTGACCCCGAATATGCGCGCAGTGAAGGTCTTGGCACTAGAATCTATCGGGCCCAACATAGACCAAGTTGTCAGTTTACTGAGATGCTTTTCATGCCTGAAGAAGCTATATATCGACGTGATGCTCCTTTCCTGTTAAATGTTAACCATAAGGGATTTGAATTTTTGGCACCTTTTCCCAAGTTTACAATGACAATGTACTACAATTTCTGAAGAAGTTTTGGAGGATTTCGGTACATACATGTTTTTCCCCATATTGCTTGCTTGATTCATATGGTTACAGTCCATATGCTTTCGCCTTTGGATTTATTTGTACTAGTTTTCGTAGGGAAATTTCAATCCACTCCAACCTCTTGTGAAGAAGCCTACGTTTTTCTTGATTGTAATCAAAAGCCCATGATAATGATTATGTAGGATCAAAGATGGCACGTCACTCTATTAGTGTATTTTAGAAATCCTGCAAACTGAATAGGCATGTAGAAGTTTTCAAAGTTACATGCGGGCACTAATACGCTCTCTTCTTTTGCAGATAAGATAAGGCTCAGTGGTGGATAATTTGATACAATATAACAATCGCATCAAATGCCTTGATCTGCATCTCTGAGAAATTACTTTGAACTCCTACGATGGACCTTACCGGAGATTATATTCGCCAGGGCCTTTGTTGTCAGAGCAAGGGTGCTAAATGTAATGAGGTTTTCCCTGCATTTTTTCACAAAAATGAATGGTTTGTTGATCAGCGCCGGCGGCTGCGGCGGAATTGAAAAGACTCCGAAGAAGCTAAATTTCATTTTTGGAACTTCAGTTGACAAAGTAATCTGAAGTCATTATGTCAAGCCCATACATGACTTGCCAATGGACGGCCCCTTTGCGGAAATGATGTGTTTTCGAAATAATCATTACAAGTGGTAATATTAGTTTGAACCTTTCTTATGTCCATGTTCAGCTGATCAGCGCGGGCGTCTGCAGCTGCAGGAGCTGAATTTCATTTCTAATATCAGTTTGAACCTTTTGGTCTCTAAATTTGAGCCACATAACTCCGGAATCTGGACCTTGTAATATTTCGGGCTTTGTGGTACAATCGTTGAAATGGCCTCGTATGAGACTCGTATATTGGTAGTACTATTATGACATTAATATGCAATGGACTTAGATTTTATTTACCATTCTCGAATGTGCTTCCCCTGTCGATCTCATCGCAAACTATCTATATAGCAGACTCGACAGCGATCTTCGACATTATTGCACGTAGTTGATTTCTTCAATTGTGTACCCTGTAGAGCGGAGAATTATCCCACTCGAGTGTCCATCATTTCCCTTTTGTGTAAGTTTGACCTCATCACCCACGGGTAAATGTATTGTCAAACGTGTGCGCTAATCTAAGTCATTCCACACACTTCGGTTTTTGCAAAGCTTTTTGCTAATAAATGCCCATGATTTGCCCCTCTTCTAGCCGACGCATGGCCAAACTAGTCGGGTGGGAAGCTTGCGCGGTCGCGCACGGTAACCTGCGAGGTTGTGTAGGATCAGGCTCACCAACGATACATTTGGCGCCTCTTCGAGCCCACACGTGGTCAAACGAAACGCGTGTGGGGTGCTCAAGCATGCACTGGGATCCTCTGCTAGGAATGTGGTAACAAGATGCGATGATTACAGGCGGTTGGCCCCCATTTATTACAGCGTCCATTTACCCCTTATGTCTCTTCCACATTTGATCGCACCCCACTATTGCAAGAAGCACACCCGCGACAACAAATTCTTAGAGGGTTTCTTGCACGGCTCCAATGGCGCTTCGAGCGACTGCCGACGATAAGCGCAGTTCACCATGCATGCCGTAGTGGACACCCATAGAAGGTTCACGAAGCTCTCGATGGTGTACATCAACAACCCGATCTGGGTGGAGAACTCCATCCACAATATGGAGTTGCTTGTTGCGGAGAAGTACAAGGTGGTCGGGTTCAACCTCGAGTACACCCGTGCTCGTGTCGGGTCTCGTCACAAGGTCACCGTCGCCCAGATGTGCATGCGCAATCACGTCCTCGTCTACCACTACTTCCTGGCCACAAGGCCTTGCGATCATTTCGCCAGGTTTGTCAACAACCCCCACTCATGTTTACTATGGTGGACATCACCAATAGTTTAAAGGTCCTCAAGAATTCGGGCATGGCCTGCCAGAATCTTGTCGACATCGAGGGCTAATACAAGATCTGGGGCAGGAATACGCATGAGAAGGACTCATTGGTTCACCGCGCCGAGGCCATCATCGACCCCTACTATAGACACATGAAGGATTCCTGCAACAAGGACAAGCATGTCTGGCACTTGTCCTGGATGGAGAAACTCGACAAAGCTCATGCCGTGTACGCGGCCAAGGAGGCGTACACAAGCTACCAGATGTACAGGCGGATCATTGACATGAGGAAGTGCTTCCTTCCCCAAAACGGCCAGGGATCCAGCCGGAAGCATAGCAATGGCAAACGACATCGTCACAACAACAAGTAGATGATTGTTTCGCCTAGTTTAGTATAATTGTTTACTTTGGTGTGGTGTGTAGACACTTATGTCATTTTATGTTTAATTTGGTTATCCAGTCATGTTCTTATAAGTATATGTGTTGTTCTTTTGTAGATAGAGCATAGGTGTTGTGTGGACAGAGCAAATCACATCACACATGTACTAAACTAGGTAAGTTGTCGATGATGATTTCATCAATTGTTGACAACTCTATACCAGCAAACGTTTGCCCACAACAGACATGGGTTGCTAGCAGGAATCGTTTGTGTTGTTATCTGTCTTCCCACACACTTTCAATTACTGACATGTTTGCCACGTATCACACACATCTTGTTAAATTAACCCGTTTCTGTTGTCTTAGCTCATCATAAATAGTTCATTCGAGTGAGGTGTATGTTGCATATCGCACACACCTTGATCTGGCTGACCGTTTCTGTTGTATTTCCTAATCACGAACAGTTCATCCGAGTGAACTGCATGTCATATATCGCACACACCTTCATCTGGTTGACTGCTTCTGTTGTTACGCTCATCGCAAACAGTTCATCCGAAGGAACTGTGTGCCACGTATCGCACACACAACTCTAATCTGAATCTTTTTTATGTCACCGCCATCGCAAACAGTTCGTATCATTTTTTATGATTTTCTTACACCACCGTTTATGATCAATGCATCACAGAGAGTTTGGTCGAAGGGTCTCTGATTGTACAATCGTGTTTGGACCATCTTGCGGTAGTGCTCGAAGCAAAGTACTACTACGCATGCTCCTAGTGGGGAGGTTGGTAGGAGTTAATCATCGCGTGCCCCCACGCAAAGGAAGACACTCAATAATAAATCACGCTCCAACTTTTTATCATAACGAGAGACTACGCGTGCATGCTTCGGGAATCACAAACCTTAACACCAATATTCTTACTAAACCACAATCATTCACTAGTAACTCCCACATATTACCACCTTTATATCGCAAAACTATTGCAAGGAATCAAACTTATCATATTCAGTGATCTACATGAAAGTTTTTATTACACCCATCTTGAATACCTATCATATTAGGACCAATTTCATAACTTATGCATATTTCCATTACTATTATAAACACCCCGGAGCTCCCGGGATCGCTAGGCGATCTGGCGGCGACGGAAACAGAGAGAGGGGAGTGATGGCGGTGGAGACCCTGGCGGCGGAGAACCCGGTGGTGACCCTGGCGGCGGAGATCCCGGCGGAGTCCCCGGCGACTAGTGGAGCCATGAGCGGGGGGGTTTCTTCGGGGGCCCAGCCAACAAGCTGGATTGGGAATCCATCAAGACGGAGTCGAGGCGTATCCTCCGGCGATCTCCAGATCGGGAGACCTGCTGGAGGCGAATCAAGTCGCGTGCAAAGGAGCTGATGGGCGGGATCCTAGGTGAGCTTTGCTTCCATCAGAAAAGGAGAGTGGCAGCCGAAAGAGGCAACAACAAAAATTAGGAGGTACTGCCATACATTAGGAGATCTTCTCCGAAGGAAGTGCTCCCGTACAGAGTAGGATCTGTGGATTTGAGTATTAATGTTTTGGAAAGAAATGCTATAGATCAGATTCCTAGAGAGATTTTCTCTTTGAGAATAATAAAAAGGAAGAGGGAAATCAGGGGAGGGCTTTTATCTGCACTTTTAGGGAGAAGAGAGAAATTAGGGGGATTTTAAGTTGGAAACTGCTCTTTCAAGACCCTTTATTTTTCGTTAAATGCACGAATTTCGTCCCGTTTGTGGCGAAATCAGGAGAGGGGAGACACTATTTTAACACCGAGGGGGATTGCTCGAGGTACTCAGTTCATCATACAGGAAAAAAGCCTCTGTCTTCCTATCGGGTTTTATTGTCTAGACCTGCTAGTTCGGTGGATATGGGCGAGATGGAGAGGAAAGGGGAGATGGAGGAGGTAGGAAAGAGCTCTGGAAGTGTGCCGGCGATTATGGAGAAAAATGCTCCTGCTCCGGCCTCCTCGCCTAAGGGCATGGGGAAAACGGCGCTGAGGCGGCCCCATGGGGATGGCTCCCCTCTGATCATCGACATGGAGGCCGCGAGGAGAGCGGTCAGAGGATGCTTGGTGGTAGGGTGTTTCCTCTCGCCTTTCCAAGTTAATCCTCGGATCCTCGTCGACGACCTTCGTGCATCGTCGGCCTGGAGGTTGCAAGGCGGGGTCACCGTTCAGGAGGTGGCCAGCGCCAACGGGAGGTTCATCCTCAACTTCTCCATGGACGTAGACAGACGTTTCGTGTTGAAGGCCCAGCCATGGCACCACAACCACGACGGGATCATCTTCGCCGAGTTCGATGGCAAGGGCGACCCGGCGGAGGTGGACCTTGGATCCATGGCTATATGGGCCCAGGTTCGTGACCTACCATTTGAGCTTAAAACTGATGATATGGGTCGGTCTCTAGGGGACCAACTCGGTGAAGTGATCACCGTTTCACACCAGGATCACTTGATTGTTGAGAAGTACTTGCGTGTGCGTGTGAAAATCCCACTACATGAGCCAATCAAGAGTATGGTAGAATTCACCCCTTTAGGTGGTAAAGAAAAGCGTCGGTTTGATGTTCGCTATGAAAAATTACCATCGTATTGTGAATGTTGTGGGCTAGTAGGACATATGTCAGAGAGGTTTTTGTAGTATCCCTAAGGAGAGTAGAATAGCTAAATTTGCAAAAAAAACTCAGTGTAGAGGCTTACTGGAAAGGTCAAACATCTAGTAGAAGAGCTATGTTCACTGGTTATAGTAACATTAGCATGTCCAGGGCCACCGAAGGAATGGTGGTCAAAGTAACCAAAGCTGTAAATGGTCTCACTGTGCAAGAAAAAGGGGCTGCGTCGTCCACGGCGACGACTATCCTGATGACTGGAGGTCAAGTCCAGGGAGGGCATTCACTCGGCCAGGAGGGTCGAGGTCATATGCTCTCCTTGGCGGCTTCGGGCCAGGTGGTCCAGACTGGAGGGCCCCCCGTCCACGCTAGTCTTGGCCAGGAGGGCCAAGGTTTGGCGATAAGGGGGGCTTCCAACAAGGGAGTGCAGCAGCTCGGCCAGGTGGACCGACCCCCTGCTTCATCCGCGAGCTCCCTGGGGGGAGTGTCCCTGGTCAGGAGGACCGGGGGGCAGCTCCAGCCCCTGTTCGTGCCGCTAGCCAAGGCCAGGAGGGCCAAGGGCAGATGGCGATGACTGCTCACCCCACTGCTGTTGTGCCTGGCCAGGAGGGCCAAGGGCAGATGGCGATGACTGCTCACCCCAATGTTGTTGTGCCTGGCCAGGAGGGCCGGGATGGGGTGCTGGTGGGGTTTCAAAACCCACCAAACAAGTCTGTTGTTGCTTTGACTGGGTTCCAGCCGAGAATTACTGGCCAGGAGGGTCAGGGGGTCATGCAGCTGGGTAATCCTGAACATTTGCTCTTTAAACCCGGCGTGCTGGAGGCTCTCTCGGGAGCCGTTGCTGCAAGACTAGCTACTCAAAATGCCACTGATAACCCAATTTTCACTTTCAATGCTTCAAAGAATTCCATCCAGGGCAAAATAAAAGGAAAGGGAAGGAAGGGAAAGAAGGGAGGAGGAACTGGGTGTCCAGAGGAAGCACGCAAAAACTTCATAGGTAAAAAAAAGAAATCTATTTGAAGCCCCAACAGATGGTAGTGAGCAGGATTTCTCTTTTGAGAAACACATGGATAGTTATGAGCGTATGTTGTACGGGGATATAAATGTATCTTCTAAGAGAGTGTGTATAGGTAGAGTGGAAATAGTAAGAGATGGGAATGGGATGATAACACACGTAGCTAAAGAGGTTGAGGAGAAAGAAGATGTTGTTGGGCAGCAGGGAAGGGAATCGGTCGGAGATGATGGCGCATCAGCAGCCTCCGAAGAGGAGGTATGCCGGGCCAAATGAAAATAATCGGTTGGAACTGTCGTGGTATGCTCTCTCCCACGGCAGTTCGCGAGCTCTTGGACCTGCAGGAGCGCACCAAAGCAGAGTTAATTTTTCTTTCAGAGTCTCATTTGAATAAATGTAAAGCTGATGAGCTCCGTCGTGTTTTGAATTTTGATTCTATGTTCCTAGTGGAGAGTGATGGCCGAGCAGGTTGCCTTGTCTTGTTTTATCAGAAAGTGAATAAAGTTGATTTGAACTATGTGTCGAATAATTTCATTGATGTTCTTTTTATGAATGGGAATATTGTACAGTGGCGTTTCACAGGTTTTTATGGCCATCCGAACTGGAGTGACCGTGCTTTGTCATGGGATGATATTCGAAACTTGTATAATAAGGGCGACCACCCCTGGGTAGTTTTAGGAGATTTCAATGAAATTTTGTTCTCATCAGAGAAAGAGGGAGGGAATGCGAGACCAAATGCGATGATGCGAGATTTTCGGAATTGTTTGGGAGATTGTGGACTAGCAGATATGGGATGTATGGGTGATTTATTTACATGGAGGAGGGGCGAAATCAGGGAAAGACTGGATCGAGCGGTCTGTAATGTGGATTGGGCGAATAAATTCCCTCGAGCGGCGATTATAAACGAAGAGCATGTACACTCAGACCATCGCCCTATTATTTTAGACACGGAGTATTTTTACAATAATATTTTTGACCGCTCAAAAACTAGAAGGAAACATTTTGAAGCTCGATGGCTGAAAGAAGAGACGGTTACGGAAGTTGTACGTACAACTTGGGAAAAAGCGAAGATGTTGGGCATAGGGCCGTCTCTCGCTGATCGCACACGAGCAGTACACGCAGATTTGCATACTTGGGATCGTGATATCCTCAAGGGTCCAAGAAAAAGAATTAATAAAGTAAAAAAAGATTTAGAAAAATTACGGAGGGGGCCTATGAATGTCAACTCTCTCGCACGTCAAAAGGAGACTATTGTACTGATTAAAATTTTATTGGAACAAGAGGAGATACACTGGCTACAACGGGGTCGAGCTAACTGGTTATTGCATGGTGACCGCAATACTTCTTTTTTCCATAACGCCGCAACAGCTAGAAAGAAGAGAAATCAGATAAAAAAATTGCTTGATGATAATGGGGTTTGGGTAAAAGACACGGAAATGAAGAATCATATTCTGGGGTATTTTTCTAACCTATTTACTTCAGAAGTTAATGAACCGAACCAGGAGGTTCTCTCCCTTGTAAAAAGGAAAGTAACAAATGAGATGAATAGGGCTCTCCTTGCCCCCTACACGGCAGAAGAGGTTCGGAAAGCCCTCTTTGACATTGGTGATTTAAAGGCACCGGGGCCAGATGGCCTTCATGCCATTTTTTATAAGAGATTTTGGACTATGTTAGGGGATGATTTGACTAAAGAGGTTCTCCAAGCAGTGAATACCTGTACTATACCTGATGGTTGGAATGATACTACAATAGTAATGATCCCAAAAGTTAACTCCCCAAAAAGGTAACTCAATTTAGACCAATCAGTTTATGCAATGTGGTGTATAAGGTCATTTCAAAGATGATTGCTTCTCGTCTAAAGACAATCCTCCCAAATATTATTAGCCCTACCCAAAGTGCTTTTGTGCCTGGAAGAATGATTACAGATAACATCTTAGTGGCTTATGAATGTTTCCATAAAATAAAAAATAAAAGGAACGGGAAAGAGGGCTTGTGTGCAATTAAACTAGACATGCACAAAGCATATGACCGAGTGGAGTGGCCCTTTTTAAAGGAAATCATGTTGAGACTAGGTTTTCAGCAGGATTGGGTGAATTTAGTTATGCAATGTGTGTCCTCGGTGGATTACCGAGTTCGTTTTAACACGGAAGAAACAGATAGCTTCAAACCATCTAGAGGATTGAGGCAGGGAGACCCTCTCTCCCCGTATTTATTTTTGTTATGTACGGAAGGCTTGACTGCACTCTCAGCTAATGCGGAGGAGAATGGAAGTATTTCCGGAATTAAAGTTAGCAGAGATACCCCATCTGTTTCAAATCTCCTCTTCGCGGACGATTCTTTAATCCAGATGCAAGCTAATTCGATGAATGCAGAGGCGCTGAAATCAATTTTGGATGCTTATTGTGTTACATCGGGGCAAATGGTGAGTGTTGAAAAATCTAGTATATTTTTTAGCCCCAACACGAAAGTGGAAGATAAGGCGCATATATGTACTATTCTGAACATTATGACTGAAGCTCTCAGTGACAAATATTTGGGTTTGCCTTCAAATGTGGGTATGGACAAAAGTGATTGTTTCCAATTCTTAATAGATCGAATTGTTATGAAAATCAGTGGTTGGAAGGAAAAGCTGCTATCAGCAAGAGGAAAGTAAATCCTTCTCCAATCGTTTGTACAAGCTATCCCAACTTATGCGATGTCCGTCTTTAAAATTCCTAAAAAAATATGTAAAGGAATCATTGACGCGATGTCGCATTTTTGGTGGGGTGACGAAGACAATCAGAAGAGAATGCATTGGATGGCATGGCGGAAAATGTGTGTACCAAAAGACCAAGGAGGAATGGGTTTTCGAGACATACATTGTTTCAATTTGGCCTTGTTAGCCAAACAAGCGTGGCGCCTACTTGATAATCCTGATTCTCTATGTGCCACCATTTTGAGAGCCAAATATTTTCCGGATGGAGATTTAATGAATGCGAGTCTTAAAAAAGGATCTTCTTTCACTTGGCAAAGCATTATGGCGGGAGTGGATTCTCTAAAAAATGGTTATATTTGGAGAGTTGGAAATGGACAAAATATAGATATTTGGAGAGATGTATGGATCCCGAATGGGGCCAATAGGAAAATTATCACTCCTAGAAGAGGGCAACTTCTAACAAAAGTTGTTGATCTCATAGATCCAATCAACAATTGTTGGGATGAAGATTTGGTAAGACAAACGTTGTGGCCAATTGATGTCTAGAGGGTGCTTGCAATCCCCCTCCCCACGTATAACATGTTGGATTTCATAGCTTGGAGTTTTACAAAGAATGGATTGTTCACGGTTCGTTCTGCTTATCTGGAGGAATGGAAAAAGCAACATGAGAAGAAATTGCAACATTATAATGGCATGGGAGGAATAAATGTCAATACTATTTGGAGCAAAATTTGGAAATTATCTTGTCCAGCAAAAGTGAAGATTTTTATTTGGCGTACCTTACATGGAACCCTCCCGTGTCGTGTTACACTTGCTAATAGACATATGAAAGTTTCGTCTACCTGTCCATTATGTTTGAACGGGCCTGAAGATACTAAACACTTGTTATTTATGTGTCAAAAGGCAAAAGAGGTATGGGAGAAGCTGGGATTGCATGAAGCCATTAAAAAGCTTGTGCAGTCGATCGTGCAGGAGAGGCAGTACTCGAGTTTTTTACTTCTTATGCCAGAACACGAGCTATCTACAGCGGACATACAGAATGTTCGCAAACTGGTCGCTATAACAACCTGGTATTTATGGTGGGAAAGACGTTCGCTAGTCCATCAGGGGAAGACCCAAGATGCATACCAAATTTCGATGGGAGCACGTGCGGTAACGACAAACTATGTTATTGCCCAATCCTCCAGGGCTACAAATAGAATAGAGGGATGGACGAGACCCCCTCTAGGTTTTGTGAAATTAAATGTCGATGCTTCATTCGATCAAGACATCCTTAGAGGCACAGCGGGAGCTGTACTTAGAGATCATAAAGGAAGATTTATTGTTGAAGGAAATTGGAAGATGGATTGGTGTGCAGATGTTTTAACAGCGGAAGCCATGGCACTACGCTTTGGCATATTACTTGCACAAAAGGCGGGAAGCAACCAACTTGTTGTTAACTCCGACAACTTGGAAGTAATTGACACAATGAAGAATGGAGGAAATACAGCGGGAGCGGCGGCGGCTGTGTTTGATGATTGTTATTTTATGGCTTGTGATGTTCCGTTAATTAGATTTGAACATTGTAATAGGGAGTCAAATAAAGTAGCTCATGAAATTACTAGAGTAGCTAAATTTTCTGAGACAAGGGACTGGTTTGAGGAACCTATGAGTGATATTGTCAATTTTCTGATAGACGATGTAACCATTATTACTAATAAATAAAAGGATGTTTCATTTCAAAAAAAATCTCAAAATGGTATAAGTTAAGCATGAGAGTATATCTAATTTTTTTTAATATATGACCACCATCGTGCTCTAAAAGATATAAGTGAAGTACTAGAGCAACTGCCTAGATCAAAAGATATAAGTGAAGCACATAGAGTATTCTAACAAATCATGAATAATGTATGTCCCTCTCAAAAAGGTTTGCCCAGCAAATATGATTGTGGCAAGCTAAAAAGCAAACAAAGAAAATACTCATATAATACATGACGCTCGAAGTAAAACTCATATCACGTGATGAATAAAAATATAACACTAAGTAAGTTACCAATAGTTGGTAGAAGAAAGAGGGGATGCCATCCCGGGCATCCCCAAGCTAAGTCTTGGTAGTCCTTGAATATTATCTTGTGGTGTCTGCCACTCCTTATTCCTCATCCATCGTGATCTCCCTCAAAACTTGAAAACTCCAACACACAAAATTCAACAGAAAACTCTTGAGATTCGTTAGTATAACAAGCAAATCTTTAACTTTAGGTACTATTGTGAACCCATTCATATTTTATTATTGCACAAACCTACCGTATTATAACTTCACCATGACTAATACCCTCCGATACAATCCATAGATTAATCAAAACAAGCAAACTATGCAACAAAAATAGAATCTGTCAAAAAACGGAACACTTTGTAAAGATTCAAACAATGAGCATACTTCTCCAACTCTAAAAATTCTGAAAACTTAGTACAACGTGGTAATTGTTATACCAATCATGTGTACAAAAATTCAGAAATTAAGAACACTCCATTGATTTTTAGATTTTTCTGTACTGACCATAAAAGTTTCTGGTTTTTTTCACAGAATCAAAGAAACTCTCAACCAAATCATCCCAAAGGCTTTACTTGGCAGAAACACTAATTAAAACACAACCATAAAATTATTGGGTTGCCTCCCCACAAACGCTATTGTTTTACGCCCCTATCTAGGCGTAATGCATAGTTTAAAGTGTTGTCATCTTTAAAAGTTACTCCATAGGTGTCCCTCATAATAGATTTATATGGTGGATTAATTATTATTTCTAGGTAAGTGTTCCATCCCTTTCATTAATGGGAACTTAAATCTTATGTTACCTTCTTTCATATTAATAATAGCTCAAATAGTACGTAGGAAAGGTTTACCAAGTATTATGGGACAAGATGGATTGCAATCAATATCAAACACAATGAAATCAACGGGCACATAATTCCTATTTGCAAGAATAAGAATTCCACCCAAAGGTTTCTTAATAGTGGAATTCGCTATGTACAAATTAAGAGAGCATTCATCCAAAGCCTAGCACATCACATAAAGATTTTGGTATAATGGAAACGCTAGCACCTAAATCACATAAATCATTGAACTCATAATTTTTAACTTTTATTTTAATAGTAGGTTCTCATTCATCATATATTTTCCTAGGTATTGAAACCTCCAATTCTATCTTTTCTTCTAAAGCTTTCATCATAGCTCCTACAATATGTTTAGTGAAAGCCTTATTTTCTTCATAAGCGCTGGGTGAATTTATCATGGATTGCAACAAGGAAATACACTCAACTAAAGAACAACTATCATAATTATTCCTTGAAATCCAAAGTAGTGTGCACATCACTATTTAAAGTTTTTACCTCTCCAAACCCACTTTTATCATTTGTATCATCAAGATTATCACCCTCTGAACGATTTGGACACCCTCTAGCTAAAGTTGACTCTTCTTCAGTCCCATTTTCAGTAAGTTTTATATTACTAAACAAAGATTCAATGGGTGAGACTCCAATCATTTTAATATCTTCATCAAGATTACCGAAAGGTTGTGATTCCGGTTTAGCGGTCATTCTATTCACTAAAGTGGTTTGCTGATCCGAAATTTCGCCTACCAAATTTCAATGAGGGCAAATTGAGATTGAAGGTTGGCAACTTATTTCATCAAGTTGTTTACTAATAGCATAAATTAAGGTAGGGTGCTACTTAAGCTCTTCAGTAGAGAATATATTAAGCTTGAATTGTGTAAACATGAAATTCTTAGTATTTTCTCAATCTCAGCCAATATTTTGTGGTATAAATTATCACAAAATAATTCATAAGACATGATAACAACTTCAAGCGAGCAAACAAGCAAAAAAATCAAGCGGAAAATATTTTTGTGTTTTTGTAAAAGACATTTTAGAAGTGGGGGAGATGAAAACGAGATGCAAATGACAAATGAAAGTAAATGCAAGGAGATGAAAGTTTATGCGATGGTACTTGATAGATTTTGGTGATGTCTCCCCGGCAACGGCGCCAGAAATTCTTCTTGCTACTTGTAAGCTGCGTTCGGATTTCCTCAAAGAGGAGATGATGTAGTACAGTAGAGATACGTATTTCCCTCAGTTAAGAACCAAGGTTATCAATCCAGTAGGAGAACCAGGCAATACCTCTTGAATAGCACCAACACACAATATAAGAAATACTTGCACCCAACGCAAACAAGGGGTTGCAATCCCTTGGCAGTTAATTGCAAGGATCAAATCTCGTAGTGATTGATAGATAAACAAATACACAAAATAAAATGACAGTAAATAAATTGTAGCAAGGTATTTTTGGATTTTAATATATGATAAATGTAGACCCGGGGCCATAGTTTTCACTAGAGGCTTCTCTCTCGAATAAAAAGTATACAGTGGGTGAACAAATTAATGTTGGGCAATTGATAGAAAAGCGCATAGTTATGACGATATCTAAGGCAATAATCATGTATATAGGCATCACCTCCGTGACAAGTAGACCGACTCTTTCCTGCATCTACTACTATTACTCCACACATCGATCGTTGTCCAACATGCATCTAGAGTGTTAAGTTCATAAAGAATGGAGTAAAGCCTTAAGCAAGATGACATGATGTAGACAAATTAAACTCAATCAATATGAATAAACCCCATTGTTTTATCCTTAATGGAAACAATAAATACATGTCATGTCATTATCTGTCACTAGGATATAGAGCACCGCAAGATTGAACCCATCACAAAGCACCTCTCCTATTGCAAGATAAATCAATCTAGTTGGCCAAACCAAACGACTAGATCAGATATAAATACAAAGCTATAATAATCATGCATAAAAGAGTTCATAGAAGACTCCAATAATATGCATAGATAATCTGACCATAAACCCACAATTCATCGGATCCCAACAAACACACCGCGAAAGAATATTACAACGAATAGATATCCAAGAACATCGAGGAGAACATTGTATTGAAGATCTAAGAGAGAAAAGAAGTCATCTAGCTACTAGTTATGGACCCGTAGGTTTGTGTTAAACTACTCACACATCATCGGAAGGTGTGACAAGGTTGATGTAGAAGCCCTCTGTGGCCGATTCCCTCTCTGGCAGAGTACCAGAAAAGGCCTCCAGATGGGATCTCTCGAGAACAGAAACTTGGGGCGGCGAAAAAAGTATTTTGGGTGGCTCTCTGTTGGTTTCCCGATTTTAGAGAATTTATTGAGTTTGAATTAGGTCAATTGGAGGAACGAGGGGCCCACAAGCCACATGGGCACGCCTACCCCCTGGGTGTGCCCATGTGCATTGTGCCCTACTTCTTCGCCTTCTGGCCTCCTCCTAAAGCTTCTAGGGTCTGTTATGTCCAGAAAAAATCGTCAAAAAGTTTCATGGCATTTGGACTTCGTTTGGTACGGAATTCCTGGAAATCCAAAAACCGGCACAAAAAACAACAACCGGCACTAGGTTAATAGGTTAGGCCAAAAAAATGAGTCTACCGCTTGCAAGAAAAGATCTCATGATAGTCAATATGGGTCCTCAAAACCCATCAATGCATGGTGTTCTTCAACTGATCGTTACTCTCGAAGGTGAGGATGTTATTGATTGTGAACCCATATTAGGTTATTTACATGATATAATATTGCATATAAAACATCGAAGATTGATACTATAATAGCATGGAACAATCAAAAATTATAGATATGTTGGAGGTGTATCACACCCCCCCCCTCCCCTCTAGACCCCTCTTCTCGATCCTACACCATATTATCTGGCTAGCATCCAATGCTCCATGGCTAGTGAGACAGAGCCATCCACCGTGTTATATGCTAGTCTAGTCGGCTACGCGTCCACACAGCCCTTTCGACTAGGGACCTTTTAGGACAGTCATCATACAATGCATATTCCCACAAACAAGTCACGTACTTGCTGATACACATCATTGACAATGCCCAAGGACTATCTTTATTCATACAACACATAGGAAATATCATCATAAATGATTACATCTAGGGCATATCTCCAACAGCAAGTGAGCCAGCATGAACTATGTGGTGTTTGTTTTGGAGGTTAGCATATATGCCGACCGCTAGCATGGCCGCCGGCATGAACAGCGGCTGGCATGGCTGCCGACATGAACTCTGGGCGATGGCATGGCCGCTGGCATGATCTCTGGCCGTGTGCCTTTTTTAAGTTCAATTTGTTTTCTGTGCGGAAGAATTGGGTCGGTTGGCTGGGCGCACCGATCAGACAGAGGCGGATGATGAGCGCCCAGCCGACCCAAACTAGAAAAAAGCGGACAAAATGTGCGTCTATTTGGGTTGACACATTGGAGTTAATCTAAGGGCATCTCCTCCGCATGGACACCGCAAATATCTATTTTTATGTCCGGACGTGGTCCACGAACATGGCCCGATAGGGAGAAATCCAACGCTAATCATGAATTAATTCAGTGAGAGGATAGGGAGTAAAGGGGACCATGCATGTGATGGGATATGATGATGTGGTGTTGGTTAGGAGGAGAAAGAGGATAGGGACACTATGCATGTGAATAGATAGAAAAGAGAGGAGGACCACGTGGAAACTTTTTGTTGGTCAATAGCATGTCCGAACTCCCGCATAGCTCCCCAAGTTTGTTTCGAATTTGCCGAAAACATACAATTGCGCCCTAGTGATGGTACCCATCTTGAGGGATACCACTCGCTATCATCATCTTGTAGGCAGCCTTGTGTACCTCACTGTGACCCGGAGGTCAAAATTCGTCTATGGATGTTTAAGGGTTCCATTGCATGACAAAAGTTAACAAAAGTGGTCTGGGCATATATCAAAATTTCTAGGGTTCGCTTTGAAGATGCCCTAAGGTGACCCTCAAATTGCGCCATATAATCCGGCGACGAAAAGTACTCGCCATTAGTAGTGAACTTCCAAGACATTGTGTCCGGAAGCCCGCAACGAGGTTAATTTCAGTCTTTTGTTAAGAGAAGAGGTACCACATGGATGTGCTCAATGGATATGTTGATGGGTCAAGATTTGGCTGACCCAAAAATTGGTCAGGAGTGCTTTCTGGACTATGCATGCTTTTTTCTTGTAGATGTCGATGATCTTGGGGGAAATGTCTTCAAGTCTGACCCCCTCTAGTCACGAGGTGTTTGAGAAACTATCTTAGCTTTGCATATGTCCCTACTATAAACACTGGTGGCCACCGAGAAAATGTCTCTATTGTTGTCATTGCATGGTGTCTCGCTGCCTAACCAAGACTACACAGGTCGGCCAATTTGTACCAAAGCCAAAGGAGACGAAGGGTGGTAGCTAATTTCTTGAGGTTGAGGACACCCAGCCACCAAAAATATTGGGCTTGCCCACGAGTTCCCAATTGACTTTACGCTTCCCTCTGGTGACCTTATCACAACCAACTCAAAGATAGGCGACTTTACACTTACCCTCCGGTGACCTTGTCACAACTATCCTAAAGATACGCACGTCTGAAGCTATCAATCTTCTTTCTAACCTCAATCGGTAGATCAGGCAATGGCTCAAGGCGGAAGCTTGCTAGCAATCCTATCCACGGAGTAAGATCATCTCCAACAAATCCCTTAAATGTCGGCCCCGCAAAAATAATTTAAGGTATACGCAAAACAATTTTACGGTATCACGGGAGCTTCGGTCGAACAAATCCCGTGAATCGCTAAAGGGCAAAGGCCCACATGTCAGTATTTTTTCGTTCTTTTTGGTCTTCTTCCCCGCCGAATCAACAATAGACCCCTGTCTCCAGCCAGCCGCCACACATCTCCCTTGCATCGCCCGTGCTTGAGCTTCGCGGCTGCAGACCCCTGCCTGCATCCGGTCTTGTGCCGCCCTCGTAGCAGAGCATCCGTGCCGCCCGCCCATGTATGAGCAGCTGTCGTTCGCTGGGAGCACGCGCCGCCACAACCTTGGCCTCCTAGCCCAAGTAAATAGCATAAAACTACTAGCTTTGGTTCCAGAAAACTACCGATTTTTTTTCTATGATAACTACCAAGTCAAGGGTCGGCCGTTTCAAAAAACCCAAATCGCCGTGTGACTACGATTTAAACTGTTTTCTGACATATTCGGCCCACACGTCACGTGCCACTTGCCACAAAAGTCAATGCAGTTAACTGAACAGTTAAGTTGACCGTTATGACGGGCAGGGGCCCACATGTCATTCTCAATAAAATTTGCAATGAAAAAAACAATGAAGTTTTTCCTGACCCCAGGCGCGGATGAGGGCGCAGCAGGAGCGCAGCCCAGCGTCGCCGCCCGTCGATCCGGCTTCCCGGTGTTCTCCATCGTCGCCAGCGAGGTCGTCGCCGATCGTCGCGCTCCAA
>LR738709.1:423771777-423903462 GCA_902687465.1 Secale cereale
CGGCGTCCCACATGTTTCCTTCCTTCTCCCGCCTCAAGCTTGCCGACTGTGGCCATTGATGCGCCCTCCGGACTCGGCCCAGAATCGCGCCCCGCGGGGGCGGGACCGCACCACCTCCGCCTACCGGTCCCCACGCCGGCAACCGTGTTGTGTAGCCGGCTCTCCCTCCCGCGGGAGCGAACGCACGCGCAGGCCCCCTCATGCTCTCCCGGAATCCGAGCGGTGACCGCTCCCGCCGCCGAGCACAGGTCGGACTCGCGCCGGATCTAGCAAGCTCTCCTTCCCGACGAGCAACCAAGCTCTCATCCCCATCGAGCTGCACGCACACAAGGTGCTCGACGAAATGAGGTAGAGAGGAAATGATTCAGAAGAGGAGGTTGAGGCTGACATGTGGACCCCATGTGTAAGCTAACAGTCAAACCAACAGTCAAACAAACGTCTTGTTTAGGTGCGGGCCCGACCTGTCATATCTAGATCGATTTTAAATCACACGGGGATTTCGGCTTTTTGAAACAGCCGACCCTTGATTTGCTAATTATCCGAGAGAGAAAAAATCAGTAGTTTTTTGGAACCCTAGCCTATAAAGTAGTAGTTTTATGCTATTTACTCTCCTAGCGCGGATCCTTCACCTCGCGGTTCAGGGCCCAAGCCCGGTGTGCACCCAACTCCCAGAATCAGAGCGTTGTGGTGAAGTTTTGCCGAATTCCAGCAAGTCTGGCCCCGGTGCGGTGATAGTCATACTATTGTGGCGGTTGGACCTGAAACTTCCCTTCCGTCAATCGTTTTTTTTTTCAAGTGAACTGAACAATTTACCCCTAATACTGAAATTTGATATATTGGAAGCTTGTTTTAAGGTTTCCTAAAAAAAAATACAGGTCGGCCGATTTTGACGAATCTGTTCCAGTAAGTTTTTTATCGCTCAAAACCATTAAAAGTGATTATTTTACTGTTGCCTTTTGTAAGGATCTGCCAGAGATGCTCTGAAAGACCAACATTTAATGTGAGGCATGAATAGGCAACTTGTTTTTGACGAGCTCATTCTTGCTTATTTTCTAGTGTTTCACTGTGAAAATGAAAAAGCCTGAAATTCCAATAGCCACATTTGTAAGGCATGAATTTCAGGTGAAGATGGTTCGATACCACACTGAACAGCTCATTTGCAGCGGCTCTCGGGAAAATTTCCCAAGTTCCCAGACACCATCCGTCTCATCTCAACATCCGAAAAGAATGATTGATCGATTGAATATTTCTTCAAGAGCAGGTAAGCATACGAAAGAATACAGTTAGCAACAGCTAGCGCTGCCCTTGTTTTTGATGATAAAAACAAGAAAGAGATATACAGCTGCTAAGCAAAAGAAAACACTTGCAGAATGGAGGCCCAGTTCCGTCACATGCAATGCAGGCATCAAAGAGCAGCCATCAAGCGTGTGACTCAGAGGAAGCCTCTAAACAACGTGATGAATAATCGCCTTGTCTTCTAATAACCGTGTGCCTACCTAGGCCGGCCTCAAATTGGAGGCCCTGCTGCACAAAGAATGGATTAACCAAGCAATCAGCCCTACCCTCCTCTCCTTTCTAAACCCAGTCAGTCAGCATCTGTGCTAACCAAAATGCAAGCGCCTTCGTGTAGTTAACAATGCACCTAAACAAAGAATTGAGTCCTAACTGTCGAGGTTGTTAGCACCTGAGCGTCGGCTACCCTAAACCGTATGCCAAAACCCAGGTGGCTTGTCATCCACTGCAAATCTCTGGCCTGAACTGCCCTGCTGCTGCTGCTCAACCAGCCTGTTCACGGCGCTACGAGGCAACCGGATCTTCACCCGCTTTGGCCGGACCTCTGTGGCTGCGTCTTTAGTTGCCTCCGCAAACTGCTGCCGGGAACAGCTGCTGGTAGATGGATACACCTTCAACTGCTGCGCGGCATAACTGGTGTCGCCTTGTTGAGCTTCCAGCTGCCGCCGCTTTATCCTCCAGGCAATGGGAACCATGTCCTCTCTATCTTCCTCAGAAGAGGCAGAATTTGATTTATTCTGCCTCATACTAACTGAGGGAACTGAAGTACGCTCAGAGTCTTCTTCAGGTCGCTTATTGTCATGTGTTTCTGGGGATGCCTTCTTCAGCCGCTTCAGAACCTGAGTAAACAGTATTTATATATATCAGAAACAAAATATGTAGTGTAACAACCTACACAAAATCCATGGATTCTCAATTATCAATCACGCGTTCAGTAACCTATAATATGATACACGCCTAAGCCTAACAATTTATCAGCAAATGAGGTAGGCAAGGAAGCAGCAGTTAACCAGGCTGGCAGTGACAAAAATAATCAAAATTGTGGCTACAGGGTCAGATGCGCGAGTAAAAATAGATTGGCTTCCTCTCTTCGACAATCTGTTCCCAAATTTCAAGGATCAAACTGGAGCATACCTTCTGTTCAGAGAAGTTTGTTGTCTCTGTGTCAGGAGCAGATCTTCCTAATATGCTGGATCTGCGCTTGACTCGGAAGATTTCGGAATCAGAATCAGAGTTGCCACTATATTCCATGGGTGAAGCATTACAGGAACTAATTTCATTGCAAGCATCAGCCATGCAGGATGAATTGCCACCATTTCCTTCCACTGATGATGTTTTTATGGAGTGCTTAGTAATTGACCAAATTTGGTCGGTTCGAGCTGCATGGACCTGAAAAACAACAATATCGTTACCTCAAACTGAAAGACAACAGTTGGAAACAAGATTTGATACGAGTGTGATAAACTGACCTTTGGTTCTGCAGGCAGAGACCCGTTACGATGTGCAAAAGATGTCAACGATGAAGTTGCAGGAGAACTCTTTACACCGTCAGCAGCATTTGCTTCTAGCAAGTTTGCTTCACTGTTGCTTATGTTCTGGTTAGTCCCAACTGATGGACCATGATCGACACCAATATCAGAAATCGCAGCTTGCTTATACGAGACATCAGCACTTGTTTCCTTGTCCAGGCGAATATCCTGCTCGAATTTTCTATATAGAGCCTCTAACTCCAGTATGTCCTCTCTGACGTAGACAATCCGGTCAGATTTACAAGAGCAGCTCCGCAGTTCTTGTTCTGTACTCCAATCAACAAACAGTCAGGTAAAAATACAAACTTCAGGGGAAGGCTAGAGAAACAGCAATGTCAGGATTTCCTACCATGATGAAGGCAGATAGGATCAAAGGTGCATCCGCATGACACATGTGTAACGTAGCAATCACGCCGGCACATGCTACAGGATAGGTTTGAATACATTTTTGGCTTGTAGTATATCTGAGACCCCATTTTAGCAAGTAAGCTGCGTGTGCGCCGCTGCAGTCGCATCAACCTCACAAAGGAAGACTTCACACAATATTGAGTGTATGGATGTTCAGAATTAATTGTTTTTGGATCACTCAGTTTGTGGGACAGAAGCACTGCAGAACGACAAAGTAGCTCCTCGTGTGCAAGAAAGGGTGTTCTGTTCAGAAGTGCGTAGCGTTTGCTAGCCAGAGAGCCCAGAGGAAACCAGTCACCAATAGCAAAATTAACAGCCTCTCCACAATTGAAGCCTGGGTAGTTCAAACATCGCTTAGAATATATAGTACGCATATATGCGGAAATTACCAAGCAGAAGATAGAAGAAACTATACATACCGTGGCTGAAACCCGAATGGTACGAACGAGGGAATGTAATAACAAACTCTCCGGGCTTCTGCACAGCTTTATAAACAGGAACATTGTGGTCTAACAATATATTTGGGGGGAACATTGTTGTCTTGCCTAACAGAACATCAAAGGCCGCATCCTCTCCATCACCAGTCAAAATATCCTTGTTGTACACATACTGGCTTGCCACCTTTTCAAATCCAGGAGCAGCATCGCCTGGTATCCCATACCATGTCTTGAATGCCCCACAATGATGATAATTGATGCTGGTTATGTGATAAAAATGTTAGAAAATTGTCCATAAAA
Source organism: Secale cereale (assembly GCA_902687465.1). Taxonomy (NCBI): domain Eukaryota; kingdom Viridiplantae; phylum Streptophyta; class Magnoliopsida; order Poales; family Poaceae; genus Secale; species Secale cereale. The sequence continues at coordinate 423,775,745 of LR738709.1, forward strand.
AAGGAACGAGGAATAACCATGATCAATGATAAGAATGAGGATGAGTACCTGTACAAATAGTGATCTTCAACATGCCATGCAAACATGCTAAAGAGCATACCGATATAAAGCATTGGATCTGTTACTCCCTGTTTTGGATCAGAGTAATTACAATCACGATGAATCCATATTAAGAATATACTAAAACATAAATAAGCAAGGAATAGATTACATACTGGAATTGGCGTCTGCAGAAGTCTCAGCACAGAACTGGGGAGCCGTGAAAAATTCTACAAGCACAGAGAAGAACATCAATAAGACTGTCACGTAGCCAAGATCACACACAGGGAGAAAGGGAGAGGGGGGGAGCATATTTTACCTTGAGGTTCCAGTTGCTTTTCCCAAGCTGATCATGAGAAGAAGAAGAGAAGGCACTCCCATCAACATCACAAGCATATTCAACAAAATCCATCTTTCCAGAAGAGATTTCACGCCAGAATTCCTCCTCCACGTACCTAGCAGGGAGACAACTAGCACTGGAATACTTCTTAGAGAACATTTTGTTGGCCATTCTCTCATAGTCTCGGAAAGTGTACTTTCTGCAGAGTCGTGAGAAATGTGATGAGACTTGGAAGGCAAACTAAATATAGGTACTGAAATAGACAGAGAGTAGCGCACCGTCCACTCATAAAGAAAGTGACTGTATCGTCTTCAGCCCATTCAGCAAGACGAAGCGGCTGAACTCTAGTCATGAACTTAAAACCAGGTTGTTCCTTCATCAGCACGACACCAGCAGGCACAGAAGCGCTTACAGGAGCCACGATTTTGCAAATGCCTGGAGAGAAATATGCCATGGTCATTATTTATTCATCCATTCGGTAATACACTGGCAAGAAAAAGGGGTTTGAGGTAAAAGGAAGGTGTACCGTATTTTGAAGCCACCGAGGAAATTTTCTGTATATACGCAATGGGATCCTCGAATTCCTCCTTGGTGGGACAATACACAGGGCACTCTGGTATGTTGTCTATCCACTCTAGGTTAGACATATTGAACTTGTCCACCTTGCGCTTTGCGAATGGATTATTGTTCTGGGCACTGCTAGTGCTAGGTAAACCCGCAGTAACGTTGTTGGCATGCAATCTCACCCCACAGTTTGCAGGAGTCCGCAGTGCATCCCCGCCGCTTCTCGCGGCCATGGCAGGATTGTCACTGGCGTCTTTCTGAGCACTCAAACGCATCCTCTCAAGTCTCCTCTTCTTGAGAGTCTCGAGCCCATTCCTGACCTCTGCAGGGAGACAGTTCCTTCCCTCCACCTAAGACATAGCTAGATACATCAGAGAGTGAACAAGCACATGCAGCATTGCAATTTATAATCTGCAAGCCGGCATTGACCAACAAAGACAGCAGGGTCAATTAGCACCAATAGTTTGGATGCCACGAATTGGTCATAGGTGGAACCGAAAGAGTGGCAACTCCCAGCCAAGTCAAGAAAGCAATAGTCATGGAATCAAACACGGCACATTGATGTCCTCCACGCGGGCGTTTCCCTGCCACGACCATCCGTCGCAATCAGTCTGCCACTAAATTTATCCAGAGCCGTTCTATATTCGAGGTATAAAAAGCCCTACTGTATCTCGTAGCAGCAATTCATAGAGATGCTCGCTGTTTTAAGAATAACGGTCTCTTTAATAAGAAGAGAATCCATAAATTTCGAATACACGCCATTAAATTGCAAGCACAACGGTTGATTGACTGATTGACGGAGGTTCTACATACTGTAGAAAAATCGGCGGGAAGAAAGGAAGAGGAAAAAGGGCAATTTGTAGACCTGGTCAAAGGTAGAATTACGCACATGCGGTACGACCATTGGAGTAGAAACTTGTGGAAAAGGGGAGGAAGATGCCATTGCCTGCTCGCCCAACAATGGAATGCAACCCCACACGGCAAGGAATAGGACAGCCTAAACTTAACTTGGAGCACTACTAGTAGTGATTTAGCACGAGCATCTTAATTAGCCCAAAGCAAAGGGGAAAAGGAAGAAAATAAATACTACTGGTAGAAGCCCAGCTGGTGTGTTTGACTTCTCACGCAGTGAATCTATCTACTAATCCTAACGGGGCGAGGGCGCGAGGCCAAATTAAAACAGCTCATACGGTGATGATGATACCTATGAACAAATCCAAAAACAGAGAGATGGCATAAAAAAAAACAGTTCCCCCTGGTTTCCAACATTGACGGCCTCGGAATTCACGGGGACGCAGAAACAGATGGCATACGAGCAATTAGACGGACGCGGATTCCTGCGTAATTCCGAAAATTCTCACAGTTGGCGTGATTCGTGGCGGAATCCATGAATTGCTCGGCGAGGGGGTGGAATTTACCGGGAAAACGACGCAACAATTTCGAATACTAACAAGCCTACGAGAGGGGAATCGAACAGTAACCGACCAGGAACACGCATTAATTAAGGCAGCGGCGGAAGACGAAGAGGAAGGAGAAAAGGCGCGAAGGGAGAGGGAGCGAGCGACGGAGGCGGAAATTACAGAGGGAGGCAGATCTCGCGACTCACCATGGCTCCGGCGGGGCGCGGCGCGGTAGCGGAGGCCCGTCTAGACAATTCCTCGGCGGCACGGGTCCCGCATTCCCCTCCGGGCGAGCGGGCGGCGGCGGGGATCCCGGCCCGACCGAAGCCGGCGCGGTCCTCCTTCCTCCTCCCTCGCTCCGTCGGTTATTTTCCCGCGCGGGCTACGCGGGAGGCGGGGGCGGGGACACTGGCGCAATTGAGGGCCAGCAATGGGGGCCCCACGGCGGGGGCTGCCGGCGAGGGAGCGGGTCGCCGGAAGAGGAAGGGAACGGGACGGGACGGGACGGAACGGGTCTCTGGCTGTGTGGGGGAGGGGAGGGGAGAGGAGAGGCGGGGGGGTGGGGAGGGTGATATGGGGAAACCGCGGAGAAGGGAGACGAGAGAGCCCCACTTGTACCCGTCGCCCACGCTTTTCTCTATCCCTCCCTCCCTTTATTTTCGCTTTCCTTTTTTTGCGTCGCGTTGTAGGAGGAGGAGAGGAGGCGACGAGGTCATGGGAGCGGCGTTGGCGTTGGAGTTGGAGTTGGTTCCACCAGAACTGACGCTAACGGAACCGCGTCCCCCGCGCCCTCTCTCTTCTCTCTCCCCGTACTGCCCCTGGGTTCCCACCTCCACCTCCACCCCTCGCCCATTGTCTTTCTTTCTTTCTGGTGGGACTTTTCCTTCTCCTCTCGCCTGTGTGACACGAGGGAGGGTGGGGTGGAGGTGGGGTTAGTTGCTCACCTCACCGCACCTGCATGTGACATTTAGGGGCTGTTTGGTTTCTAGCCACACCTTGCCACACATTGCCATGCCTAATCTTAGGCAAGTTTGACCAAGTTAGGTATGTGTTTGGTTCTAGCCACACTTGAGGCAAGGATTTTTTTATGAGCAGTGAACCCCACATGTCATAGACACAAAAAGTGTGGCAAGATTCCCTTAGGCAAGCCAAAGTGTGGCTAACAATTTGAGCAACTCAAGTAAGGCAAGTGTGGCAAGTATGGCAAGAATTATGTGGCAACATATGGCAAAAATAGTCACAATCCAAACAGCCCCTTACTATCCTACCACCTGGGATGGACGGACGGACAGTTGGCCGAAAAGGTGCTTGCGAAAACACACCAGTAAATTCCAGCTCTCCCTTTTTCCTGATTGAATGAACCACTCCTGGGTTAGCTCGCCACGTGTCGCGCCCGCATGAGATGAGAGAGACCGCTGTGTGACCAAAGTTGGCTTGACTCGGATTTTTAGTTACTTGTGTGCAAGTATATTCACCTCTAGAATCTTTGATAGATAGATAGAGTGGACAGGTGGCATTTTTTCACCATTTTTAGTACTAACCTTTTGGTGGTTTTGATTTGAAAGTGAAGTGATTTAACTAACCGTGGATTAGGGATAGGTGTAGTTGGAGCGGTGGATGGTTTCCATGGTAGGTGGCTGGTCCCGAACCAACTCCCCCCGTCCCTGGCCAAGGAAGGAGAGCCAACCCAACCCCCCGGGAAAGGACGGGCGCGAGCATATAAGATGGGTATCCTATTCCCATAGGGGCTGTGCTGTGGCTGTGCTGTTGGGCTCACGGCACCACCTGGAACAGTGCAACCACCACACCACCCACATCCATTACTCCATCCGGAGAGGAGAGGAGAGGAGAGGGGCAGTCCCGTCATCCCACCCGTGCGTGCGACGACGTCGTCGTCGTCGCCGCTCCGTTGCGTTCTGTTGCGTCGTAGTTTAATGCCACGGAACGGAACCCACTTGGCCAGCCCAACCCAACCGCCCCGGGCCACGGGATGCCGAAACGTGTCCGCGACGGACGGCCGCGATCGACGGGCCTGCGGCTGATGCCTGGCCGGTTGCGCGGTTGGAGATTAGGCGCCATCCGATCCCTCGTGTTGTTCCTTTCTTTGTTGCCGCGTCAACGGCCAGGCCCTCAACCGCCTGCCGCCCCACCCCTCCTCTTTCGGCCGCGTGCTATTTTGTGCCCCCGTTTAATCGCATCAACTGAGAGAAGACCCTAGCAGCATCTCCATTCTCCAACACGAGAGATATACTAATGTTTAACTCGTCTAATAGGCGTCGCCAGATTCTCACCCACCAAAACCAAACTTAATAACCGTGACAAAACAGAATCCACCTGCCTGCGACGCACGGCAAAATTACTCCGCTTCAGTCTCAGTGGCGTCGCGGCAGCCTGGGTGTGAAGCTCGTGAGCCGAAAGCGGAAAGGGAAAAAGCCAAGGCAAAGCAAAGCCGGGGTGCGGTGTGCTGTGATGGGTGGCCTAGGCTCGTCCATGTGACCACCTTTTTAGGCTTTTTACTGCTGATGCCATGCTGTCGTGGCCTCTAAACTAAATCCCCTCCCGTCAGCCAGATCTGTACTACTGGTACCGTCATCACTCAGTCGCTAGCTGCTAACTCCTCTCGCTTCACTTCCGTCCACGCCGGCTCCTGCGTACGCGTGTCCCTCCCTCCCTCCTTCCACGTGTCAGCCCGCCTCGTGCACATCGCTTACCTGTCATTTCCTTCTCTGACACATTTGCACATATATGTCTTGTGAAGCTGTGATGAGCATGCATTGCATGATGCATGATGAGCTGCTGATGATGATGACAGTGTATGGATAGTAGTAGCACTTGCCTATTTAGGCCGTTTGTCTCAAAGTGTCTGCAGTCCCCGCGACACGGGATTAATTGGAGCACTGGCTAAAATAGTGGTACTAGTACTACATCATCCGTCTGCCTGTCACTTTTACTTGATTATTAAGGGTAAGAAAGGTTCATGTGACTCGAGTGGTACTTTCGGTGGTTTTGCTGAATTGGGAAAATAACAAGAGAGACAGGTGCCAGCAGGCACCCGTGGCGGCCCGCGGGCCCAGCTGATCCACGAGGCACCATGTGTGTGACGGACTGACAAAGTGGACTGCGTTCGCATTTCTTTTTTCTTCCAGCATTGTTAAATTTAGCTCTTCATTGGAAAAGGCAGGGAGTGGTGAGGACCACCACCACCACTCCACCACTCTCCGCTGCATATTTGCATGTGGGTCTACCACAAAATCCATCTCTCCGCGGATTAGGTTTATGCAACTACTGTAGTACTAGTAGTACCTAGCAGGTCAAGAGCTAATTGCATGTCACGCACGTCACGAAAAAGGATTGTTTTTTTAGGGGATCATGAAAAAGGATTAGGTTAGTTATAGTAATCTGCTAATTGAAGGAATGAATGTTATTCTGTAAGCAAAAAAGTGAGTAGGAAAGATGAGTGGCTATACTAGGGGCATGTTAACGGACGAAGGGGGCCATGGATCGGGTCAAACGCTGAATGCTTCAACTGAAGAGGAAGCAAGACCGGAGCAGAAACGTTGACCGCGACGTGGCGGTGCAGGGAGCACGCGCGCATTAGGAGGGCGGTCAATCATCTCAAGACACGGTCGAGAGACAGCTCGAGATGAGAAGTAAGCATGTTTTGTTGACCGCTTTTTTTAGATGGTGGGAAAAGCGCACCTCGGTTCACATACCGTACGCCAAAACCGTGGTCTTGATCTCTCTGCCTTTTCCTAGTTTCCATCTTCTTACTACTACTAATTGGACACTCAACTTTTGTGCTTAGTGGTGGTATGGATCTAGTATATCTCTGTCTGGCTAATTAAACTAGGCGTATATGCAGGTGCCTGATGTGGCCATGCCACACATGTCTCGCGTGCACCTTATCCACCGAACGCTCCAACTAGCGCTGCACGGTGCAGTTGTTGTGAGGGAGGATGGAGATGATGTTGACCTGGGAAGTACTACTACAAACGGTGATGAAAACCGTGGCCGTGCTGCTAGTTTAGCCACAGTAGCATGAGTAGCCAGTAGCTAGTAGGGGTACTTGACTGTATTTTGTTTTCGAATTTAGAGTGAAGTCTATTTTAAACCTCAAAGTCATACAGCTCGTTGAAAATGAACCCCAAACTCGTAATCCCTGAAGTTCATGCCCTATATTCATCAATCCCGGTCAATTCTGACCCTAGAGTTGTTTGGCACACCGGGAAAAGCAGATCGCGGCTGGGTTCACCTCACTACTCGCAGACTACAGGGTCACATGTCATCTTTCTTTCCAAACCTTTCCATCCCCATCTTGCTCGGTTCGCTCTTTCTCATCATGTCGCCACTGGAAATCCTCCCTGCTGCTGCTCCAGCAAAGCAAGTACAACGTTGTGCTCCTGCTCTCTCTCCACGCAATGCTTATTCTGCGCCATGTAGCGTGCACTACTGGCTAGCTTGCTCGCGCTCATATCTGCCTCGCTCCAGTTCCTCATGTGTCCGCGGCCGCCCGGCGGGGGCTCACCACCTACTGCAACTGCTCGCCTCACCTCTGACGGCACATCCATGCTAGTTGTAGAGCAAGGCGTGGGTTACTAGTAATCCAGTAGAATCAATCCACCTGCTTGCTTCTTAGGTCAGCTAGATTGAAATCACTAAATTCAGTCGCTAGCTTATGAATCAATCTGCAATGTGATGGCTGTACTACGGGCCGGCGGCAAGTTTGCGGCCACCTCCGGTCAAGTGAAATTGAGTACGACCAGTGCGAGTGTAGATGGGCATGCATCCACGGCGGAGGGGGAGGTCTATGACGAAACAGTCCAGGTAGGACGGGGATCCCCGGCGGCCGCAGCGAGTGGTACACATCGTCTGCGCGCGTACCCGGTGGTCGGTGCGTGATCCTACAGCTGCTCTTCCAAAGATAGGGCGCCGTGCTCTGCTACATGGCGGCTGCTCGGGTAGCTCAGGTGCTACTGCTTGGTGCTGCTAGTAGATGACCCCGGTTCTTGGCGGCGAGATAGGTGGGGCGAGCCACCGGAGGCGCGGCAGCGGCTGCCCGCGAGCAAATGAGGCGGGGAGGACGAAGGGGATTTGCAGACGAGATAAGGTGAGAAGATAGACATGACATGTGAGTCCCATTAGTCAGTGAGAGTAGAGAGTTATCCTGGTGGGGTTTGTCCCTTTTTCCGGTGTGCCAAATTAGTCCAATACCAGGCTGGGGTCGAGATTAGACCGGGATGTATAAGCATGGGGCATGAACTTCAGGGATTGAGAGATTGAGGTTCATTTCCGACTAGCCGTACAAATTCAGGGTTTAAAATAGACTTTACCCTCGAATTTAGGGCAGCTGTGATCAAAGTCAGCCCCTGATTTGATGCGTGACGGGATGTGGCGACGGAATGGAGGCCGGCCGGCATGGGCGCGTCCGAGATACCGGGCCGGCTCTTAAAACCAGGCCAAAGCAGCCCTTTTTATTGATTCCAGTCTTTTCCGGTGCGGCGCGGGACTGCTCAACGGTGGCGATGCAGGGCAAGGCGACAGCAGCAGCAGCGGCAGAGGAGGAGGAGGAGGGATGGGCGCGACGCGCGGCGCACTGCACAGTAGGTGAAATGAAAAAGGTCGGAGAAACAGTAGGAGGGATCCCAGGCGGATCCGTGGGCGGGCGGGAGCAAAGCCAAGCAAATCTTGCGCGTAGACGGCCACGACGAGAAGCCTCGCCCTCGTGTCTCGCAGCCGGAGCGAATTCCGCGGACGTGCCCCGCATGCGTCCGTCCGCCCGCCCGCCCGTCCGTGCAAATGTGAGGCTGTGGCGAAACGTCAAGCGCATGACCTACTGCTGCTGCTACCTCGACTAGCTCAGGATTCAGAGCTGTAGCTAGCATGTGTCCACGCCACCTCCTCCTCCTGCTGCGTGCGTGCAGCGGCGGTCAGGGACAGACCCGAGGGCCGAGGCGTGCAGGTGCAGGCAGGGCCGGCAGGCTGTGTTGCACTTGCCAAGTTGCCATGATTCCATCCCCTCCATCTTTATCTCTTTTTTTTTCGCCTGGGCGGCGCCACCATGCCCTATTGTTTGCTTCTACCACTAGTAGTACTAGTATCACCTAGCTATAGAGGTAGCTGTTGGCATGTCTGGCCGTCCTTGTCCAATTGGAGGCAAGGCAACGAAACCAAGCAATGTGATCCACATGACATGCGATGTCCACGGCGCAGGGCCAGCGAGGAGATTCCTTCCCCGGGCATTTCATTGTGAGCCATTTCTTTCTCCTTCTTTGCCTGGGGCGACCGTGATGCCGCCGCCCGCACATGACGGCCCGTGGTTTGGTTTTGGTTCTGGTTCTGGTTCTGGTTCTGGTTCGGTCACGGCAGTGATGCAGGGGCAAAGGCGCGTCAACCTCCCCGACGGAGCGTGACGAGGCGCTTTTCGGTTTCTCTGGCCCTGGAAGCGACGGATCTATCGCGCCTCCGTGTGGACGGAGTTGTCGCCGTCGATGTGGACGCGCCGGTGTCCTTTTGGTCATCGCCACGGGCCTGCCCTTTACCTGCGTACGTGTACTATAAAAGTCCTGCCTTTTGCGTCCGGGCTCGGCCCAGAAGGTACTACACGGACGTGGTGAGATTCTCTCGTCCCCCCATCCCTTTGGCTTGTGAGGCTGCCTGCTCGCTTGACCCGTCGCGGCGTGGGACGCCTACCTATGGCTGCACCGGTCAATGTCGAGATGAGAGCGAGGATAGACTTCACCATTTCCCATGCTATTAGGCCAACTCCATGGAACGACCCCATCCCGTCCGGCCTGGTCCGTTTGAGTCAAAATGGACAAAATAGATGACCCAGCGCGCGACGGCTTAGACCCATCTTGTCCGTTTTGTGTCCGGCCCGATCCGTTTCAAGCGCAAACATGCGTCCGTTTTGGGGTCAGGCTGACAGCAAATGGACGCGGCGCTCGTCCGCTTCGAGGCCGCGTAACAGGCGACCACCTACCTCCCACCGCCCACCTCAATGCGCACGAACGGGCGGGCCCAGCTGTTATCCGCCGGGCGAACGGTCGTCGTCCTTCTTAAATGATAAGCATGGACCGGCCGCAATCCCCACTCCACCCCGTGCTGCCTCCTCGAAACCAGACACGACCTAAACCCTAGCCCTCCCTCTCCCTTCCTCGAGCTCGCCGACCGGCCGCCAGACAGCCATGGGGTGGTGGAACTCCGGCCGCAAGGGGGCCCACGACCACGAGGCTGGCTCGTCCTTGGGATGCCGCCACCGCGGTGTCAAAGCGGAACCCGCATCACCCCCACGGCACGCCCCACGGAGGGCTCCCGCGCCTGCCCCTTTCTCCATCGGCCCTACGGCCGGCGGCGAGCGCGACCGGCAGGACATCCACGTGGATGTTTGTCATCGTTATTGGGAGACAAAGACGACGCTCCCCTGGAGCGACGTTCACCTCCCCAATGACTGGCACTTGTCCGCCGACCGGGTGCCGATCCCGCCGGTCCCGAGCAGCGATAGTGCGCACCGGGAGGAGATCGAACACCACCGCCGCCTCCTGCCAGACGACCTCTACCATGACCCCAGGTACGTCGTGGACTCCGCCCTCTGGTACACTTGGTTCTGGCACGAGCACGACCTACGACGCGTCTTCTTCTTTGCCGGCACCTCGTCGGGGCCGCGGCGGCCACGTGAGCGCCGTGCGAGCGTAGAGTGGTGCGCGGCATCACGCCGACGCCGTCGCTGTCACCCTCTCCGTCGCCACCACCTCCTCCTCGCATGACAGAGGAGGAGGAGGCCTGGCTCCTTCAGCGTGTCATGGAAGACTCCATGAACACGCACGACGAGCGCCAGTGGGAGGGCCTGGTGAAAGGATCGATATGATTGACTAGAGGGGGGTGAATAGGCAACTAACAATTTTTAGCTTGTCTTAACCAAATTAAAACTTAGCAACAAAGTAAGTTGTCTAGACATGCAACTAGATGGACAACCTATATGATGCAACAATAGCAAGCACACAAGCAAGCAAGCTAGGATATACAAAGAAGGCCTGCACAAGTAAAGATAAGAAATAACCACAAGTGGAGCCGGTGAAGACGAGGATGTGTTACCGAAGTTCTTTCCCTCTGAGAGGAAGTACGTCTCCGTTGGAGCGGTGTGGAGGCACAATGCTTCCCAAGAAGCCGCTAGGGCCACCGTATTCTCCTCACGCCCTCACACAATGCAAGATGCCGTGATTCCACTAGTGGTGCGCTTGAAGGTGGCGATCGAACCTTTACAAACAAGGTTGGGGCAATCTCCACAACCGAATTGAAGGCTCCCAACGCCACCACGAAGCTTCACCACAATGGACTATGGCTCCGCGGTGACCTCAACCGTCTAGGGTGCTCAAACACCCAAGAGTAACAAGATCCGCAAGGGATTAGTTGGGGGAATCAAATTTCTCTTGGTGGAAGTGTAGATCGATGCCTTCTCAAGCAATCCTTAGGAAATAAAGAAGTTTGATTAACTAGGGAGAGAGATCGGGCGGAAATGGAGCTTTGAGCAACAATGGAGTTTGGGGAGGAAAAGTTGAGTATTCTAGAGGAAGAAGACTCACCTTATATAGTAGAGGGACAAATCCAACCATTATCCACCAACTCTGCCCGCAACACGCGGTACTACCGCACTTAACATGCGGTACTACCGCACGACCCTGCGGTACTACCGCTGCAGGTGCGGTACTACCGCTCGTGCGGCATGAGTCAGAACTAGCCCCTCTTGCGTAAAACAACGGGCGGTAGTACCGCACGTCCTTACGGTACTACCGCAAGGCAGGGTCAGACTGGTCGGGGAAGAGTGCAGACTAAATAAATTACATCCACGGCTACTTCCGTAGAGTTTTGATCGATGCAAAAACCCGACACGGTACTACCGCTTGCTCGGAGCGGTACTACCGCGTAGGACGCGGAAGTAAAAATTTACTTTCGCTCCTACTACCGTACTAGTTACGACGATGGGGCGGCCACACGGTACTACCGGGTCCTTGGTACGGTACTACCGCGGTTTGCAGTACTACCGTAGCCTCGGAGCGGTACTACCGTGAAGCCGTGCGGTACTATCGCTTCCTTTGAGCGGTACTACCGCATGCCTCAGAGTGATAGTAGCAGAACGTCATCGTTTTTGCAAAGATAAGGAAAACAGTCGGAGCTCCAATGAAGCGAAGGAAAGGTGGTGTGACAGAATAGATGTGTGCGTGTTGATTCCACCCTTAACTTTCCGAAGAGGACCCCCTCTTAATAGTACGGCTTTCCCATGACTCAATTCCACCGAAAAGAAACAAAACAAAACACCGTCTTCAATAGGTTCCGAGGGGCACTTAACCGTCTTGTGCCTAGGTATGGGGTATCTGAAAAACTCAGTGCACACGATTAGTCCGCAAAAGCATTGTCATCAATCACCAAAACTACTTAGGGAGAAATATGCCCTTACAATCTCCCCCTTTTTGGTGGATTGATGACAACACAGGATTTGCACAAAGATATGTAAAAGAGAGATAATAAGCAAACCCAGCATGTATATAAAATATAGGTAAGCTCCCCCTAGATGTGTGCATACTTATGAAGATGCTTTGGACTGCACAGCGCACATACTAGGATCAACACTCCCCCTATATTTTATAAACAACACACTCCTTGCAACTAAGAATATAACTCTACGCATGGATGCAAGGAGGATAACGAGAGCACAGATTAACAGGGCAAGTGAAGCATAAGCTCACAACCAGATAGCACGAACATAATAACAAAATAAGGAGCAGAGTGCATATGTCTCACACCATATGATAGGTCTCACACACACGACACAAACCAACAGAAAGCAAACAAGGTTCGACCAACGAAAGCAAATAAACGCGGCACAAGACACACACACACACACACACGCAAATCCTACACTCTCCCCTCCTTTGGCATCGAGACACCAAAAGGGCAGAGAGGACCCCTATGACATAAGTGGCAGCTCAGGCGGAAGAGATCGATTGTCACGTGATGGCCCACAACCGTAAGGGATCTATTGCAGCGTTTTCGATAAGTAAGAGTGTCGAACCCAACGAGGAGCAGAAGGTATTGATAAGCGATTCTGAGCAAGAAATTACTGCAAGCACTGAAAGATAGCTTTTTAGGGGTTTTCTTGATATAAGCAACATGAAAGTAAAAGCAAGCAAAGTAAAAGGCAATGAGAGTAACAAGTGGCCCAATCCTTTCTGAGCAAAGGAGAGGCCTAGCAACTGAACTTATAAAGGCTAAAGCGTTCCTGAGGACACACGGGAGAGGTAGTCATGTGCTTTCTCCATATTCTGTATCGGTACTATGTTATGTGTTGATAAGTGTTGAGTGGGTGGATCTATGCTAGTACACTCTCTAGACTAAGATGAGTGCACTCTTATGATTAAACACCTTGCAAGCATCCGCAAATACAAGATAGAATTTAAGGCAAAAGCCTAACCATAGCAATACGATCGATGATCCATTGTTCCCTTGTGCAAAAGCGTGCGAACTGGGGTTCGGGTTTCTGTCACTCCGGCAACCCACCGTAAGCATTCTTTGTACACAATGTATTCCCCTAGGTCCTTAATAAGGCGAAGTGTTGAGTGTTCGACTCACACAACACCACTAGTAGAATGACAACACAACTTAAGTATCAAACAACATATATTACTTCAACAGCATATGACTACTAACAACAAGACTTTTCCCATGTCCTCAAGAACTAAGGTAACTACTCACAAGACATAAAAGAGATCATGATCAGTGGAGATAAATGGATGATAAAAAATCTGGACATAATGATATTTCTCCAACAAAACTCAATAGCATTCACCACAAAGTAGTAATCAACACCGATGGAGTAGAGAGGATAGGTAGTACGAGTTACAACACAAGTTGCAATTGTGAGATGAGATTTGGATGAAGATGGAGATGGTGCTGGTGTTGGGGATGATGTTGATGATGATCTCGATGATGCCCGTGACGATGGTGATGACGATGGCGATGATCTCCCCTTCCGGGAGGTGATCTCCCCGGCGAAATCTGCCCGCCGGAGATGGCTTTTTCTTCTCTGTAGGTTTCCGCCACGGAGCGGCGGCGGAACTCCGTAAAAACTCTCATTTTTAGGGTTTTCGGATAACGGAGAGTATATAGGCAAAAGGGGGCAGCCGGAGGTGGGTCAGGGGCTCCAGGCGCCCCCCCCCCCCGGCGCGGCCAGGGGGGCGCGCCCCGAGGGCGCCTGGACACCCTGTGGCCCCCCTCTGGTTGCCCTTTTGCGTGCCTTCGTGATCCGTCTGGAAAATATCCCCCGTCGATTTTCAGGTAATTTGGAGGTATTCTTCTTCAGCAACTCAGCGTCCACTTTTTACTGTTGAATCCTGCGTCTGCTGCTTCGGCATCGGAAAGTTGCAAACTGTGTAAAATAGGCCAAAACAACATAAGAACATCATCGTAACGTGAAATATATCAATGAATAAGGATAAATTACGATATAAAATAGTGATGCATTTTGGACGTATCAACACTCCCAAGCTTAGACCTCGCTTGTCCCTAAGCGAATACTGAGCTCGGTAAACCTGTCCACAAGTTTAGAGAGTGAAGTGTCGATAAATAGAATACGGACAAGAAGCATCACAGTTTCTTCACCAACTCAAATATCCTCAACAGCAATCTTCAACTCATAATGCCCTTATAAAAGAGTGGTAACACTTATATTCGAAAGTAGGGCTAAGGAAACTCATCAAATCATAGCAAACATGTCCTTTGGTCAAAGAACAACAAATAGCTTTAACTTTTGCTCTTTCTTATGTTTTGATGAGATTAATTGAAGCTTTTGAAAGAACATGTTATTAGGCAAGAAGTGAAAGTGTTAACACAAAGGAAGATATTTGCCTTAGCTGGGCTTGACAAACAACTTACTTATCAAATGATAATGTCAACAAGGATATGATATGACCAATCTTAATGCAACTTTATATGAATGAATACTTGTCAACATCAAATGTCTGCTCTCTTTAAGAATAGAAGGAAGTAGGAATAACTGACTCAACCTAAAATTAAAAGATAGGCCCTGCTCTAGGGAAGTAGGGAAAACTCATGTGCTATCCTTAAATCAAACAGAATGAAAACAAGTTTTGAGAGGTGCATGATTTGTCAACGAATGCTAATAGATAACTCAATTACTTCTCGAGCTAGACAAGTTTCGAGGAACGGCTCCCGCACGAGGACGATCACATCCTCTTAATCTCCTTTGTTTATCACTGCCAAAGTTTTCTGATTTCTCATGAACAAAGCGTGAAGGAGGGTTTGTTTGCTGTATATATATTTTTTAATGAGCCGGGCGCACTCTTTGCCAGTTCTTTCTCGTATTAGGGGTTTGCAGATTAGACATGCAATCCCGGGGTGAAACTTGTCCAACTCAAAAAGACCATGAATTAACTATTACTTCCTCATGAGCTAAAACAGAGGCACAAAATAAAAGATTTTGAACATTTTAAGGATAACACATAAATTATGTACTTTAGGAGGTGGTAGTGGAATACCACGAATAGGAAGGTATGGTGGACTCATATGGAAGGTATTGGTTTAAGGGTATGGATGCACAAGCAGAATTCTGCTTAGTACAGAGTTAGGCTAGCAAAGGTTTTGAGAGAACAGACAATTGATGATGACTATGATGCAAAGCAATATAAAGCATAAACATTGAAGTAAGCATAACACATCAAGTTGTCTTCCTTGTCAGCATAACACTTCAAGCATAATAACATAAAGGTTTTGGCTATGTCGATACTTTAAGAAAGTCATGCTTGTTGTTATGACCAAAGCTATGTTTGCCAAGATTAAATAAAGTTTTCACAGCCATACCTGATATAAGGTCAATACTCCTCATAAGAATCATCATATAAGATCGATTGCGTGAAGAGAATACCGAGTGCGGCAAAGGAACCAATAGACTTCTCATTAATATTCCATCATAGACGACTCCACACTCATGGATACAATCTCTCCACCGAAGGAGTGATAGACCTCAATGCACACACCTATTTCATATAGTAACCTCCCTAAACATGATATGACTCTACTTGACTCTAAAAGACAAAAGATAAAGATAAAGATACCGGGCACTCCCCCAAGCTTGGAACAAGCCAAGGGAATGCCGTTACCCAAGGAGATTTCACTCCTCATTCTTGTTGGCGTTGATCACGTAGTCCTCGGCGAAACGCTTCCATGGAAGGGGTTCTCCAGTCTCATATGAGAAGTTTGTCTCCTGAATCCTGCATGCAGCACCCATACCCATGCGCATAAACCTTAGTTCATACTCACAGTTCTGGTTATGTAGATCATAAATTTGCCCTTGGAGCTCTTCAATTCTTTCTTCAGACGCGGTAACGCTTTTCCACATCTCCTTCATCTCCTTCAGGAAGTAGGTCTTCATCTCGTTGATGATGTCAAAGTTAGCTTCAACACCACGTTCGATTATCTTCTTGTACTTGAAGACTTCTTGCTCCACTTCTTCCAGCCTGGCCTGGATGCTCCCCTCCTTGATAGGTCCCTTCAGATCTTCTTGATGAAGGACACCGTCCTCCATCCGAACAACCTGAGGGTGCTTCTGCACCTCAGCGAGGTAAGGGTTGATGATATTGACGACGAACTTGTCCTTGGGGGAACTTGGAGAAGCCATGGCACCTAGATTCAGCTGAAAGATTCCCTGGCAGAAACAGATCGAAAAGAAAACACACGAAATCGCAAGATACGTTGCCGGAACAATCCGGGCAAATATATAGCAAAAATTTATGCACAGAAAGGAAGGTAACAGGCTAAAGCGGGGTCGGAGACGGACTTCCAGGTGTCCAGGCGGCCTCCCGGCGCGGCCAGGAGGTAGGGCGCGCCAGGGGGGCACCTGGACCCCCTGGAGCTCGTCTCCGGCTCCACTTAGGCTTAGAATTTTACTAATTTTGCAAAAACTCGTAATATAGAACTTTTATGGTGGTTCGCGATGTTTCCTTACCGTAATACATACCTTTTCTTTATTCTGCTTCTGCTGGTGTCTGAAACAGGGCTGCAACATGTTCTTCGTGAGTTGTTGTGTATATCAAATTCACATCAACATTGACAGGATCTCCTGCTATGTAATGCTTAAGTCTTTGCCCATTCAAAACTTGAGGTTTGGTGCCTTCAAAATTGTTAATCTTAATTGCACCAGACCGATAGACTTCTTCAATATGAAATGGCCCTTCCCACCTGGAAAGTAGTTTGCCTGGAGAAAACCTGAAACGGGATCTAAACAACAAAACTTTATCACCAACATTAAATTCACGTTTCAGAATCCTCCTATCATGCCACTTCTTTACCTTTTCCTTGAACATTTTAGCGCTCTCATAAGCTTCACTTCTCCATTCATCTAGAGAAGTCAAGTTCATGAGATGCTTCTCACCAGCTAATTTCGGGTCAGCATTAAGCTCTCTAACAGCCCAGAAAGCTTTGTGCTCTAACTCTAATGGCAAATGGCAAGCCTTGCCATACACCATCTTATAGGGGGACATGCCCATGGGGTTTTTGTAAGCAGTTCTATACGCCCACAAAGCATCTCCTAACTTATTTGACCAGTCCTTTCTATTTCTGTTTACTGTCTTCTGCAAGATCAACTTAATCTCTCTATTGGTGAGCTCAACTTGCCCACTAGTTTGAGGATGATATGGTGAAGCAATTCTATGATTGACATCGTATTTGGCTAAAGCTTTTCTAAAAGCTCCGTGCGTGAAGTGTGATCCTCCATCAGTCATGAGATACCTAGGTACACCAAACCTAGGAAAAATTACATCCTTGAGCATTTTCAAAGATGTCTTGTGATCAGCACTTTCAGTGGGGATTGCTTCAACCCACTTGGTCACATAATCAACAGCTACTAAAATGTGCGTGTACTTGTGCGAAGAAGGAAAAGGACCCATGAAGTCAAAACCCCAGCAATCAAAAGGTTCAATCACTAGTGAGTAATTCATAGGCATCTCATTCCTTCTACTAATGTTACCAACTCTCTGACATTTATCACAGGCTAAAACATAATTTCTAGCATCCTTAAAGAGAGTAGGCCAATAAAAACCTGATTGAAGAACCTTATGTGCAGTCCTCTCACCGGCATGATGTCCTCCATAGGGACTATCATGACAATGTTTGAGAATGTCCTTTTGCTCATGTTCCGGTATGCATCTTCTCACGATCCCGTCGGGGCCTTCTTTGAAAAGATGTGGGTCATCCCAAAAGTAGTGCCTCAAATCATGAAAGAACTTCTTCCTTTGCTGAAATGTTAAACCTGGAGGCAAATACTTTGCAACAATAAAATTAGCATAATCTGCAAACCAAGGATCGGAAAGAGATTGTACTTTTACAACGGCAAGTTGTTCGTCTGGAAAACTGTCGTTGACTGGGATGGGATCATGCGGTATATCTTCCATCCTTGAAAGATTGTCCGCCACCGGATTGTCTTCCCCTTTCCTATCAACAATCTGCAAATCAAATTCTTGAAGAAGGAGTACCCATCTGATAAGCCTTGGCTTGGCATCCTTCTTTGTCATACGGTACTTAATGGCAGCATGATCAGTATGAATAATAACTTTGGAATCAACAATATACTGCCTAAACTTATCACAAGCAAATACTACAGCTAAGAATTCCTTCTCAGTAGTAGCATAATTCCTTTGAGCACTATCAAGGGTTTTACTAGCATAATGTATAACATTCAATTTCTTATCAACTCTTTGTCCTAAAACAGCTCCAACAGCAAAATCACTAGCATCACACATAATCTCAAAAGGTAAATTCCAGTCAGGTGGTTGTACTATAGGAGCGATTATTAAGGCTTTCTTAAGAACTTCAAAAGCTTCCTTGCAATCCTCATCAAATACAAAAGGAACGTCCTTCTGGAGAAGATTAGTGAGGGGCCTCGAAGTCTTAGAAAAGTTTTTAATAAATCTTCTATAGAAACCAGCATGACCAAGAAAGGTGCGAATACCTTTGATGTCCCTTGGATAGGGCATCCTCTCAATAGCTTCGATCTTGGCCTTGTCCACTTCAATTCCCCTTTCGGAAATCTTGTGACCAAGAACAATTCCTTCGTTAACCATGAAGTGGCACTTCTCCCAGTTGAGTACCAAATTTGTCTCCTCACGTCTCTGCAAAACTTTATTAAGGTTGTGGAGACAATGGTCAAAGGAAGTTCCATAGACGGAGAAATCGTCCATGAAGGCTTCCATAATATCCCCACGGAAACCATGAAAGATAGCAGACATACACCTTTGAAAAGTAGCAGGGGCATTACATAAACCAAAAGGCATACGCCTGTAAGCATAAGTACCAAAGGGACAAGTAAAAGTGGTCTTCTCTTGATCAGTAGTGTTAACATGAATTTGAGAGAAGCCAGAATAACCATCGAGATAACAAAAGTGGGTATTTTTGGATAACCTTTCAAGCATTTGGTCGATGAACGACAACGGGTAGTGATCCTTCCTGGTTGCCTTGTTCAGCTTTTTGTAATCAATACACATTCTATATCCAATAATAATTCTCTGAGGTATTAGTTCATTCTTATCATTAGGAACCACAGTTGTACCTCCTTTCTTGGGAACACAATGTACCGGGCTTACCCACTTACTATCAGCTATAGGGTAGATAATACCTGCGGCTAGAAGCTTGAGAATTTCAGTTCTTACAACATCCATCATCTTCGGGTTCAACCGTCGTTGATGATCAACAACTGGTTTAACATCAGGCTCAAGGTTGATAGTATGTTGACAGATAGATGGACTAATCACCTTAAGGTCATCAAGGGTATAGCCAATTGCGCCTCGGTGTTTACGAAGTACTTCCAATAATCGCTCTTCTTCATATCCTGAAAGGTTAGAGTTGATAATAACATGATATACTTTCTTTTCATCTAAATAAGCATACTTGAGCGTATCGGGAAGAGGTTTAAGATCGAACACCGGGTCTTCTTTTGATTTTGATAAAATTCCCAAAGGTTCAACCGGAAGGTTGTGCTTCAGGATAGCAGGTTGCCTCAAGAATATTTCATCTAGTTCATTTCTTTCCTGCATATGCAAATCATTCTCGTGGTCCTCCATATATTGCTGCAAGGGATCATTAGGGGGAATAGCAATAGAAGCAATACTTTCAATAATTTTATCATCACTAGGTAAATCGGTACCACGAGGCTGCTTAGAGAACTTAGAAAAATTAAATTCATATGGCTCACCATTGAATTCAACAGAAACTTTACCTTTCTTGCAATCTATTATAGCTCCACAAGTTCTAAGAAAAGGTCTACCAAAAATAATAGGACAAAAATTGTCCCTCTCTAAACCAAGTACTAGAAAGTCGGTAGGGTATTTTACCTTTCCACATAGGACTTCAACGTCCCTCACAATTCCGATAGGAGAGATAGTTGTTCTGTTTGCAAGATGAATGGTAACATCAACTTCTTCAAGTTCACAAGGGGAAATCTCACCGATGATCTCTTCATAAAGTGAATAGGGGATAGCACTTGCACTCGATCCCAAATCGCATAGCCCATAATAATTGTGATCTCCTATTTTAACAGATACCACTGGAGTACCTGAAATCGCGCCTTTATTCTTGGCTGTGACAAGGTTAGTGGAAACAGCACAAAAATTCACATTGGAATCCAAAACATCATTAGTAACAAGGTCTTTAATCAATGCAACTTGAGGATCGACCTTGATCTGGTCCTCAGGCTCATCAACTCTTCTCTCACTTTTATTTATTATGCCTGTCACAAGAGAGTGCTCCCTTATCCTCGCGGGAAAAGGAGGCTTTTCATATATAACTGCAGGCAAAATAGGGTCAACAACATGAATATCAACAGGTAGCTCTTTAAAAGGTTCATGATGCTGGTCTCTCTTCTTTTTAAAAGAATCAACGTGAGAGGCAAAATTCTTACAGAAATCAATCATTAGATGGGATTCAAGACCAATCTTAGAGCAAAAAGTATTGAAGTAATCAGTTTTCACATAGCTCTCAATATAATCATGTTCATAATTTATAGCGGGTTCAATACCTTTATCGATTTCCCAATCTTCGGTATTCCTCTGGATCCTTTCAATGAGATCCCACCTTTCTTTAACACTCTTTGTCTGAAATACCCCACTAGAGGAGGCATCCAGCATCTCCTTATCCTGACGAGAAAGCCTGGCATAAAAATTTGTAAGTATAATTTCCTTGGGGAGCTCATGAATAGGACATTTGAGCATTAGGGACTTCAATCTCCCCCAAGCTTGAGCAATGCTTTCTCCGTCACGAGACCTAAAGTTATAGATATAGTTCCTGTCTCGACGAATTTCATGAAGAGGATAAAACATAGTATAAAAGAGAGACATAAGCTCTTGCCAGTCAAGCAAGTGCGAGTTATCGAGAAGCCTATACCAATCTGAAGCTTTATCTATAAGTGATACGGCGAACAATTTCCTCATGACAAACTCCCTTGATACACCTGCAAGCTTAAATAATGAACATAGTTGTGACAGATATAGCAAGTGTTCACCGGGATGTCTGTCTCCTGCATAACGATTAGCCAAAACATAATCGATAGTACCAGCTGGTATTTTATAGGGCACAATTTCAGTAGGGGGACGAGCAACCACCACAGGTGTGGGGCGTCTTCCCACAAGCAACGATGCAATAGCAAGGTTGTCCACAAGGACAAAGAGCAGCAACAACAAAAAAAACTGAATTATAAAAACTTCCTTACCAGTTTCACTTTACCAATAGCGCTACGCTCCCCGGCAACGGCGCCAGAAAACGGTACTTGATGACCCACAACCGTAAGGGATCTATTGCAGCGTTTTCGATAAGTAAGAGTGTCGAACCCAACGAGGAGCAGAAGGTATTGATAAGCGATTCTGAGCAAGAAATTACTGCAAGCACTGAAAGATAGCTTTTTAGGGGTTTTCTTGATATAAGCAACAGGAAAGTAAAAGCAAGCAAAGTAAAAGGCACTGAGAGTAACAAGTGGCCCAATCCTTCCTGAGCAAAGGAGAGGCCTAGCAACTGAACTTATAAAGGCTAAAGCGTTCCTGAGGACACACGGGAGAGGTAGTCATGTGCTTTCGCCATATTCTGTATCGGTACTATGTTATGTGTTGATAAGTGTTGAGTGGGTGGATCTATGCTAGTACACTCTCTAGACTAAGATGAGTGCACTTTTATGATTAAACACCTTGCAAGCATCCGCAAATACAAGATAGAATTTAAGGCAAAAGCCTAACCATAGCAATACGATCGATGATCCATTGTTCCCTTGTGCAAAAGCGTGCGAACTGGGGTTCGGGTTTCTGTCACTCCGGCAACCCACCGTAAGAATTCTTTGTACACAATGTATTCCCCTAGGTCCTTAATAAGGCGAAGTGTTGAGTGTTCGACTCACACAACACCACTAGTAGAATGACAACACAACTCAAGTATCAAACAACACATATTACTTCAACATCATATGACTACTAACAACAAGACTTTTCCCATGTCCTCAAGAACTAAGGTAACTACTCACAAGACATAAAAGAGATCATGATCAGTGGAGATAAATGGATGATAAAAAATCTGGACATAATGATATTTCTCCAACAAAACTCAATAGCATTCACCACAAAGTAGTAATCAACACCGATGGAGTAGAGAGGATAGGTAGTACGAGTTACAACACAAGTTGCAATTGTGAGATGAGATTTGGATGAAGATGGAGATGGTGCTGGTGTTGGGGATGATGTTGATGATGATCTCGATGATGCCCGTGACGATGGTGATGACGATGGCGATGATCTCCCCTTCCGGGAGGTGATCTCCCCGGCGAAATCTGCCCGCCGGAGATGGCTTTTTCTTCTCTGTAGGTTTCTGCCACGGAGCGGCGGCGGAACTCCGTAGAAACTCTCGTTTTTAGGGTTTTCGGATAACGGAGAGTATATAGGCAAAAGGGGGCAGCCGGAGGTGGGCCAGGGGCTCCAGGCGCCCCCCGGCGCGGCCAAGGGGGGCGCCCCTAGGGCGCCTGGACACCCTGTGGCCCCCCTCTGGTTGCCCTTTTACGTGCCTTCGTGATCCGTCTGGAAAATATCCCCCGTCGATTTTCAGGTAATTTGGAGGTATTCTTCTTCAGCAACTCAGCGTCCACTTTTTACTGCTGAATCCCGCGTATGCTGCTTCGGCATCGGAAAGTTGCAAACTGTGTAAAATAGGCCAAAACAACATAAGAACATCATCGTAACGTGAAATATATCAATGAATAAGGATAAATTACGATATAAAATAGTGATGCATTTTGGACGTGTCATCACGCGCCTCGTAAGTCTCCTGCTACTCCTCCTCGGAATCAGACCACTTGTAGCCCTGCTTGGCAATCCACTCGGCCTCTAGAGTAATGTTCGACTCAGAGTCACTAGTCACAATCTCGCCAAAGGTCCTTAAGATCTTCTTGTCGCGCCGGCGAGCCTGCTTTTGAGCAACATGTGACTTGTATTGGCCCTTGGCCTGCATACAGAACAGAGCCTTCATCTTGCTCTTCAGCTTTTTAGCCCACGAGGGCTCATACGATGGGGGAGCATACCCTCCAGAACTGTCCTCATCAGCTGCCTCCTCCTCAATTTCCTCCTCATCCACATTCATCTTAGCCACATCAGCCTCCGCACAGGTGATAACCTCAACCGTAAGGGATCGAGATAGTCTTCGCGGGTAAGAATAACCCAATTTATTGATTCGACACACGGGGAGCCAAAGAGTATTTATAAGCTTTGACAGTTGAGTTGTCAATTCAACCGCACCTGAAATATACGTACTTGCAACAAAAGATAAGTGGTAACAGTGATATGATAGTGATGATAGTAATAGTAAAAGTAAACAGCAAAAGTAAATAGCAGTAGTAAACGGCAAAACTAGCAACTAGTGACAAGCAGGGTTTAAAACACTGTAGGCTAGGGAGATGGATGGTTGGGCGCTGCATGGATGAGATAGATTCTAACTTGGGGCACGGCACACGGAAAAGTAATGATCATCTAGGCAAATATCAAACATTAGGCATGTATCCCGTAGGTAGTTGTACGTGCTTGCAATAAGAACTTGCACAACACCTTTTGTCCTACCATCCCGCTATGAATGGGGCCAAAAGGAACTTATGGATATTAAGGTGCTCCTGTCAAAGAGCACCGGAACAAAGCAATGAACTCAATGGATACATGTAATCCTCAAACTACGGACCATCCCCTTTGGTGTCCCAAGCTGTCACTTTTGGGATTGCCGGTTCCGAACCGTAACAGGTGCAAACAACTCATAGATAGGATCACGAACACAAATATATTCATGCAAACACATATGGTTCAGATCTGAAATCATGGCACTCGGGCCCTAAGTGTCAAGCATTAAGAGTAATAAGTTGAAGCAAAGATGATAAACACCATAGTAGATGATAGGCAACATGCCCCCAACGATCTGATAAACTATTACATGATCTAACTCATCCAATCCCTACCATCCCCTTCGCCTACAGCGGGGGAATTACTCACACATGGAGGGAGAAGTCATGGAGGGATGATGGAGTGGTGATGATGATGACGATGGCGACGATCTCCCCTCTCCGGAGGCCAATTCAGCCTCCAGATTAGCCCTCCCGAGGAAGAACAGAGGGTGGCGGCGGCTCCGCAACGGAAAACTGCGAAAGAACTTCTGATCTGGGGTTTCTGCGTCGGGAGTAAAAATACGAGGCGAAGTAGGGCACCAGGGGGTGTGGGACCCACCCAGGCGGGCCCCCGGCGCGGCCCAGGGGGGGGCGCCCACAGGGCGCCTGGGCACCCCCTGGCCCCCCTCTGGCCCCACTTCTGGCTCCTGGTTCCTTCGGGTGGGTGGATTTTCTGTGATTTTTCATGGATTTTTCTGAGGTACCTAAAAATCCGTTTTCCTGCACACAAATAAACCATACAGGCAGCTCTGCTGAAAACAGCGTCAGTCCGGGTTAGTTTAGTCCAAATCATGCAAGAATGAGGCCAAAACAATATCAAAAGTGTTTGGAAAAGTAGATACGTTTGAGACGTATCAACTCCCCCAAGCTTAGCATATTGCTTGTCCTCAAGCAATTCATTTCAACGAACTAGACGCGACAAAGAAAACTTTGACAAACTCTTTTGCTTCATTAGATGTATATAAGCATGTACTACAAAAAGAGTTTAGCAAATATTGAAACAGTACTATGAGGACAATGCAAGGAGCAATCCTTCTTTCAAGTGACCAGTCACAAATACTTAAAAGTAAATAATCTATTACTGAAAATCAAGACAAGATTACATTGCACATAGTTTGAGCATATTAGGGTGGTATCTCGCTAGCCTCCATGAGTGAAGCAAAACATAAATGCAGAGACTCCTCCAGAGTTTTAAAGGAGACTAGAACTAAGAATTCCAGAATAAATCATATCACAAGTATGTAGAAGACAATGTAATACTTTGGGACAATGCACATTACACTCAGAATGACAATTATGCTCTCATAGTTGGTGCTTTGAAGAAAGAAGGTGAGACTCTCGAACCGTGGCTTTTATTGGCAAGGTTGAAAACCCGTGGTCGAAAACAAAAACTAAACATGTACCAGAGCTCTTGGTTTTAAAAACAGAAGTAAACATGTTTTGAGAAATGCATATTTCGTCAACGAATGCTAGCAGATAACTCAATCACTTTTTGAGTGGACAAGTCTCGAGGAACGGCTCCCGCATGAGGACGATCACATCCTCTTAATCTCCTTTGTTTATCACTGCCAAAGTTTTCTGATTTCTCATGAATAAAGCGTGAAGGAGGGTTTGTTTGTTATATTATCTTTTTGAGCCGGGTGCACTCAATGCCAGTTCCTTTTCGTATTAGGGGTTTGCACATTAGACATACAATCCAGGGGTGAAACTTGTCCAACTTAAAAAGATCATGAATTAACTACTACTTCCTCATGAGCTAAAACATAGGCACAAAAGAGAAATGCTTTTGATTAGTTTCGAGATGGTACATGAAAGTCTTTGTTAGGAATGGCAGGTAAATACCATGTATAGGAAGGTATAGTGGACTCATATGGCATAACTGGTTTTAAGGATTTTGGATGCACAAGTAGTCAGTCCGCTTAGTACAGGTGGAGGTTTAGCAAAAGACTGGGAAGCGACCAACTAGAGAGCAATAACGGTCATAATCATGCAGAGCGACAAAGCAACATTGAATCGGGCATGAAAGTGATATAACTATTCTAAAACTCAAAGATCATCAAGGCAGAGTAGACTTCTCAGTCTTAAGCATGTGTAAGCATGTGCCAAGTCAATCCAAAAATTCTCTAAAGGAAAATACCACCTTAGTATACCAGACTATGAACAGTGCAATGCATGTAGATCATTTCAATAACACATTATATACTCTAGTTATTTGAGACTAGCCACAAGGAAAGCATGAACCACCGAAAGAGCATTGTAAACATAGCACTATGTCGCTACAAGCTGGTCTCTAGATCATAAGTACAGGCATATGTACAAAAGTAGAAACAATAAGAGTTCATACCGGTCTTCCCTGTTGCTTCCCTTCAGTCAGTCTTCGTCATTACTGCTTGTCACTTGCATGATCGAACGTAGGAAATATAATTAAATGCCATCACGGACTCGAACTGATCTCTGAAAACAAAGCAAACTAAAGAGAGAAAGGAAATCTTTTTGGGTTTTTCAAAGGTTGAATAAAAGCAAAAGAAAAAAGAAAATCTTTTTGTTGTTTTTGCAAAGAGAGAAATAAAGAAGAATGGGCAAAAACTTTGAAAAGATCAAAGTGAATAAAACGGATAATACAATGGAAAAGTGAGAAGGGCACGTACTCCCCCAAGCTTAGGCTTTTGGCCTAAGTTGGTAGCAGCTACTGCCCCCAGGAGCCTCCTGCTCCAGGGGTATGGTGGTGAGTCCACGGGTCGTAGAAGGATGCTGGCGCGTACACTGAACTCCTCGGAGTCTCCCACGAGGAAGGTTCCGAACGCCAAACAGAGGAAGACCCTTCACCAAACTCGGTAGCGGTCTCTTCCTGAAAATGTGGTATCTCACCGTGCCTCTCCTCGTCGGGCACAACCCCCTCCATGGGGTTATGAAACTGATGCTGGACCATGAACTCATCGAACTGAACAACATCAAAGGACCATCCGTTCCTGCGAGAAAAATCAAACAAAAGAGGTGCAGGTAGACGGATCTCGCGTTCCGCGGCAGTTCCGAAACGCAAGATATAGATAAGATTATCAAGTTCAGAACCCATGGTAACAAACTTATGCCTTTTCATAGCAGCAAGATCAAAGCTTAAATAAGTAAAAGGAGTATCATCAGGGTGTGGGGTGCCTCCAAGATGTTCTAAGATAAGTGTGGCATAAACGCCACCATATAAGTCTCCCTTGTTACCGTTCATAGCAAGGCGTCGAGCAATTAAGGCACCCAGATTATAATCAGACCTCCCTGAGAGGGCTGCTGCCAGGATAGCAATATCTGGAGCAGAAATGCTGCTCGTGTTGTCACGAGCTAACACCCCTCTAGCAATATAATATGCAAAATACCTGAGGTGAGGAAATAAGATGCTGGAGATCTTTGACCGATGAATATCCCTCGTACCCATGCTGCAGAGGGAGTTGATGATGGTTTTCAGCTCAGAGGGCTGAGTGGCCATCCTAGCCGTCCTCCCAACGTTCGGCACACCTATTATTTCACAAAAATTTCCCAAAGTCATGGTGATAAGATCATTATAAATTTTAAACTCAATAGCACCTGAATCAGGATTATATTTAAAACTGTTAATGAAACCGGAGGAGAGTTTTTGATACCAAGTAACACGGCTCGTGACGAGTCGTGTCAAACCTGCATTAGCACAAAGATAATAAAACTCGTCCTTGATTCCCGCAGCTTCCATGAATTCTTCACATGGAAATGTCATCGCACGTGCTGGACTTGTATCTTCCAACAACTCCAGGGGCACATGATCTTCATTATAGCTCACCCTAGCAGTCGATGGTGAAGCTGCGGCTCTAGTAACTCGATCGGAGTGTGCAGGCCTCCTCTTCTCAAGCCACCCTTTTGCCCTTCCTAACAAACTCATTTCTGATTTTTTTTGCAATTTACAAAAACGAGGATTAAAACAAAGTGAGCTAAGGCAAACTACTCAACTCACTTGCCCAAGGCATAAACTTGCATCAAAACTTGGAAAATAACTTTCTACACATGCATGCAAGCTCATCTCTACAGCACCAAGAACTACTAAATACTCACAAATGAGGCCACCAATCAAAAATCTAATTGGAGGAGGGGTGGAGGAGTCACATACCAGGGAGTATTTGCTCAAAATTTCAGCTCAAATGATGGGCTGTAGAGAGAGATCGAAGAATCGCCTCCAAGAACAGCAAGAACACAAGAACAAAAGCAGAACTCGTGTTTTTGGAGAAAGAGAGAGAGGGAGGAAGAAGACATACCTGGAGGGGGGTCCCGTGGGCCCCAGGCGCCCTATGGGCGCGGCCAGGGGCTGGGCCGCGCCAGCTGGCCGCCTAGGCCACCGGTGGCCCCCCTGGCTGGCCCCAGGACTTTCTGGATCTCTCCCGTCGTGGAAATTTTTATTATAATTTTTCTGGAATTTTTCTGAAAACTTCACTGTTGAAATTTTTTCGAAGTTCAAAAAGCTGCGAAACTCTCTGAAAACTTGAAGCAGTTAGTAGTATTGTGAAGCTTCAAAAACATAAATACTTGGTACAGCAAGTAGGACAAAACTAAAAACAAGTGAAAACATAACAAGCTCAACTTTTTATCCATATAAAACATGTTTACTAGTAAGGTTGATCAAGTCTTACCAACAAACAGGCGATATATAGAGCAAAAAGTCTCACCTCCTACGAAGTAGTTACTAAACCTTTACTTTGATGGACATTGTCCCCACCATAATAGTTTTATATTTGTGAGGCACATGTAGTGGGGAGTCCCATTCTCCAATCTTCACGGTCTCGATATTCTCTATAGAGTTGAGGGCATGCCTCCTGTCGGTCTTCTTCGGAAAATATACCGTGTGTTCTTTATCATTCACATGGAAGGTAACCTTCCCTTTATTGCAATCAATAATAGCACCTGCGGTGTTAAGGAAAGGTCTACCAAGAATAATGGACATGCTCCCATCCTCGGGCATGTCAAGCACAACAAAATCAGTAAGAATTAAACAATTAGCAACTTCTACGGGAACATCCTCACAAATACCTATCGGAACAGCGGTTGACTTGTCAGCCATCTGAAGGGAGATATCTGTAGGAATTAGTTTCTCTAAACAAAGCCTCTCGTAAAGAGATAGAGAGGCATAACACTCACTCCTGCTCCAAGATCACATAAAGCAGTTTTGACATAATTATTCTTTATGGAGCAAGGAATGGTGGGTATACCTGGATCACCGAGCTTCTCAGGAATCTTCCCACTGAAAGAGTAGTTAGCAAGCATAGTAGATATTGCATCATTAGGAACTTTTCTTTTATTAGTGACAATATCTTTCATATATTTTGAATAAGGAAGTAACTTAATAGCATCAGTCAAAAGGATTTGAAGAAAAAGAGGTTTAATCCAGTCACAAAACTTATTATAATGCTCTTATTCTTTAGATTTGATGGACTTACCTGGAAAGGGCATGGGTTTCTGTATCCATGGTTCTCTTTCCTTCCCATGTTTTCTTGCGATGAAGTCTTCTTTAGTGTACCTCTTACGTTGTCAGGTGCTTCTTCTTCTCGAACTTCAGGCGGATCATTCTTCTCATTATTATTACCTTCAGGTTCAGCACTGTCTTCAGTCTCAGCATCGGAGATAGATACACTGTTGGGATCAATAGCTAGTTCTTCATCTGCAATAGGATCATTAGAATTGTCAGTCTCCTTATGTTTCTTCTTTTTCTTTGGAGAGCCAACAATTTATTCTTCCTGCATTTGAGAATCCTGCTCGATTCTCTTCGGGTGCCCCTCTGGATAAAGAGGATCTTGAGTGCTAGTTCCTCCTCGGGTCTTAATCCCGAAAGCCTGCAAATTATCTTGTTTGGCATTGTTAGCAAGCAACTCTCTTTGCACATTAGAAATTTGATCAAGCTGAGTTTGAACCATATGAAAATGCTTCACAAGACATTGAACATCATTAACTGTTCTATCTAAAACATCAAGCAGTCTTTTGATAGCAAGGGAATTATCATGCAATTGACTTTCTATCCTCTCATTAAAATGATTTTGTTTCATAATAAAATTATCAAACTTATCTAAACGTTGATCAGGAGGCTTACCATGAGGGATGTCACTTGCGTTGAAATCTAAAAGAGAGTGTACCTCTACCATAGGAGGGTGAGTGGTAGGCTCACACAGCTTCTCAATAGGGGGTAGATTCTTCACGTCTTCAGCTTTAATACCTTTCTCTTTAATAGACTTCTTTGCTTCTCGCATATCCTCGGGGCTCAGAACAAACATGCCCCTCTTCTTTGTTGGTGGAGGTGGTTCAGGGACGGACCAATCTTCATGGTTTTTGGCAATTCTGCCCATTAAATCTTCCGCATCGTCCGATGTTCTTTTCCTGAAAACACAACCAGCACAACTGTCCAAATAGGGCCTGGATTCATCAGTTAGACCAGCATAGAATATATCGATTAATTCATTCTTAGGGATTTCATGTCCTGGTCTAGCCCGAATCAGACCGCAGTACCTCCCCCAAGCTTTAGGGAGGGACTCATCCTGCAACTGTTTAAAGTTATAAATTCTTTGTAAAGCAGCATGTTGCATGTGAGCAGGAAAGTACTTATCAACAAAAGAGTGAGCTAAGTCCTGAGGACTCTTAATGGAACCGCATGGGAGTGAATCATACCATGCTTTAGCACCCTCCTTCAAGGAGAAAGGAAGAATCCTGGTCACATAAAAGTATCGTATCTTCTCATCTGTGGTAAACAGGCTACCCAACTCACCGAGTTTAGTCAGGTGTGCAATAGCATCATCATTTTCTCTGCCATAAAAGGGGTCAGCTTCAACCATAGGTATAAGTAAAAGATCAACAGAGAAATCATAATCAGGATCATCAATGCATATAGGGGATGTAGCAAATTCAGGATTAGGAACGGTTTTGTTCTTCAGAGAATGTTTTTCAAACAGTTTCATAATAGCTTCAGGGTCAGAGCTAGAAAACTCTGTCAGTTCCCTGCATAAATCTTCATCTAGTATATAGTAATCATCATCAAGGAGCCTCTCTTTGAGTTTACTCAAATCAGGATAATCATAAGTTTCACCAATAGGGTAGCGAGTAACAGGAAGTTCAATTCCAGACTTTTTAGCAGCAGCAGCAATTTGTTTCTCAAGAGCATAACCAAGCGAACTAATATCATCATCAAAAGTAGTAGAAGCATCATCAAGAGTATCAGACATAGTAACAGATTCAGTAGGAGCATCATGTGGTGGTGGTGAGGAAAACTTACTCATAACGGAAGGTGAATCAAGTGTAGCACTAGTGCTTAGAGCAGTACCTCTTCTTGTAGTGGATAGTAAGATCGAAACCTTGGGGTCTCCTTTCTTACCCATAGTAGATAAAGTGCAGCAGGTAGGATACCTCAAGTAGACTTGTAAATATTGCTATGGTCCTCGGCAACGGCGCCAGAAAACGGTACTTGATAACCCTCAACCGTAAGGGATCGAGATAGTCGTCGCGGGTAAGAATAACCCAATTTATTGATTCGACACACGGGGAGCCAAAGAGTATTTATAAACTTTGACAGTTGAGTTGTCAATTCAACCGCACCTGAAATATACTTACTTGCAACAAAAGATAAGTGGTAACAGTGATATGATAGTGATGATAGTAATAGTAAAAGTAAACAGCAAAAGTAAATAGCAGTAGTAAACGGCAAAAGTAGCAACTAGTGACAAGCAGGGTTTAAAACACTGTAGGCTAGGGAGATGGATGGTTGGGCGCTGCATGGATGAGATAGATTCTAACTTGGGGCACGGCACACGGAAAAGTAATGATCATCTAGGCAAATATCAAACATTAGGCATGTATCCCGTAGGTAGTTGTACGTGCTTGCAATAAGAACTTGCACAACATCTTTTGTCCTACCATCCCGCTACGAACGGGGCCAAAAGGAACTTATGGATATTAAGGTGCTCCTGTCAAAGAGCACCGGAACAAAGCAATGAACTCAATGGATACATGTAATCCTCAAACTACGGACCATCCCCTTTGGTGTCCCAAGCTGTCACTTTTGGGATCGCCGGTTCCGAACCGTAACAGGTGCAAACAACTTATAGATAGGATCACGAACACAAATATATTCATGCAAACACATATGGTTCAGATCTGAAATCATGGCACTCGGGCCCTAAGTGTCAAGCATTAAGAGTAATAAGTTGAAGCAAAGATGATAAACACCATAGTAGATGATAGGCAACATGCCCCCAACGATATGATAAACTATTACATGATCTAACTCATCCAATCCCTACCATCCCCTTCGCCTACAGCGGGGGAATTACTCACACATGGAGGGAGAAGTCATGGAGGGATGATGGAGTGGTGATGATGATGACGATGGCGACGATCTCCCCTCTCAGGATGCCAATTCAGCCTCCAGATTAGCCCTCCCGAGGAAGAACAGAGGGTGGCGGCGGCTCCGCGACGGAAAACTGCGAAAGAACTTCTGATTTGGGGTTTCTGCGTCGGGAGTAAAAATACGAGGCGAAGTAGGGCACCACGGGGTGTGGGACCCACCCAGGCGGCCCCCCGGCGCGGCCCAGGGGGGGGGGCACCCACAGGGCGCCTGGGCACCCCCTGGCCCCCCTCTGGCCCCACTTCTGTCTCCTGGTTGCTTCGGGTGCGTGGATTTTGTGTGATTTTTCGTGGATTTTTCTGAGGTACCTAAAAATCCGTTTTCCTGCACACAAAAAAACCATACATGCAGCTCTACTGAAAACAGCGCCAGTCCGGGTTAGTTTAGTCCAAATCATGCAAGAATGAGGCCAAAACAATATCAAAAGTGTTTGGAAAAGTAGATACGTTTGAGACGTATCAACAGGTAGCGCTGTTGGCCCATAGGCTCTTGATGCGGAGCTTGACAGGTTCATGACAAATCCAGTGAGGAGCTTCAAACTCTTCATCAGGATAGAGGTTCTCCCAGGTCTTGGTGATCAGCAGAAACAAATATGGACCATAGATAGGCACTTTGCGGGTGAATATCGCAAAGCGGAGCTCACACCACATGACATGTGAGATATCAAGTGGTTGAGTTTGAGCACTACGGGCCTCCTCACAAATGAGCATCATGTCCACGAGGTATGCATGTACCTTTTCCTTGTCCCCAATGCGAGGAAACAGTGAGTTGCGGAAGATCCGATGCATAATATCCAGAAAAGAGTTCATAACTCAAGTCTGCTTGCCACTTGCGAGCGTCTTTTCCACATAGTAGGGCAGCAGCCGATTCTTGTTGGCTGACTCTTGATTGGCATGAGGGCGAACTCCAACAGGAGTGTGGAGCCCCTCATCAGCAACCTAAAGCAGATCCATGAAATTCTTCCAAGTAGCAGTCATCTTCTGTCCATTGGTCATCCAAGTCATGTTGCGTTCATCCTTAGGATGGAAGTGAACCGAAGCAAAAAACTGGGCCGTAATCTCTGGGTCAAATTCCATATGAAAAGACATGATATGCTCAATGCCAAACTGCTCCACGAGGTCCAGAGCCTCAGCAAAATAGGCCCGGCGCTCCTCCTTCCTCATGTGATTCATGTCAATCCAGTGTGCATCCACATATAAGTTGTGTTTGCTCTTGAGCACCTATGTGAAGATAAGATACTGCTGCTTGGTCCAGAACAAATCATCTCCTCTGAACTGAGCCCGGGGATTCACATATGGATTGATCTTCCTCCTAGTGATGAACTCATTTGATGGAATATCGTCCATGCCCATTGTTGGGTCCTTGTTCTTGGTGGCAGTGGACTTGGTTCTGCGTTGGGGGGCATTGGAGCCCTCAGGAACATCATCTTGGTTGCACAGACGCTTTGACCCTGTGTCACGGCTGGGATTCGAGCGACGGACATTTGAACCGGACCCACCACCTATGACACAAACACAAGAACACACAAGAGACACAAAGAGAAACAATGCAAAAGCCACAGAAAAGCACAAGAAACATGTAAAAATGATAATAAGTATGGGCTACGAAGAAGAAGTGGAGTGGACGGTAGTACTGCTCGAAGATGCGATAGTAAAATTTTAGTGCCGCTCCGGGGGCGGTAGTACAGCGCCGGAGTGGCACGGTAGTACCGCATATGGAGCGGTACTAAAAGTTTACTTCCACGTCTAGCGCGGTAGTACCGCGTCAAAGAAGCGGTAGTACCGTGATGCGTTAGAGCGGC
The DNA here is from genome assembly GCA_902687465.1 of Secale cereale. NCBI lineage: Eukaryota > Viridiplantae > Streptophyta > Magnoliopsida > Poales > Poaceae > Secale > Secale cereale. The sequence goes on from LR738709.1 coordinate 423,809,519, forward strand.
AGTACCGCAGGCAACCTGCAGTAGTACCGCTCGGGGTCAGATCCGAAAGCGGATCAGATCTATGAACGCGTAAGACAAAGCGAGCGGTACTACGGTTGATCACAACTCCTTAGTAACAACATACTGACTAGCATTTCTACTGCACAACTACTCTCCTACACCCTAATCTTCCATGTATAAGGCCAACAAGAACTCAAGAACAACATGCATCTCCCCAAAACCTAGAGACAACAAAAAGGGCAAAAGAAGAAGGGATTTGGGGAGAAACCTTGTTCCATGGCAAGAGGGCGAGGTGGGGAATGATCCCACCGGTCAGAATGCGAGGAGAGTGGTTGGAGATGGAGATCCGGCGAGGTCCTCCGGCGCCATTCTTGGGAGAGATAGAGAGAGAGACGACGTGGGGAAAACGAGTTGAATGGGTATGGGGGAGTTAGAACTCCCCCTGCCCGCTTATAACCCCCACCCGTTCACAAGGACGTGGTAGTACCGCGTATCATCACGGTAGTACCGCCCGGGCGGGAGTACCGCTCGCAGGGCGGTAGTACCACTCTCCAGCGGCAGTAAAATTTTACTGCCGTGCTGGTTGCGGTAGTACCGGTAGGCTCTCTTGCGGTAGTACCATGACTAACCACGGTAGTACCGCTTCCCCAAGAAAGTGCAGGTTTCTACAAGGAAGGATTAAGCAAAGCAACTACGTACTAAGAGCACACAAACAAGGCAACGGGAAAGAAGGACAACAGACAACTAGAACAACACAAGAGACACCCCTCTTTGTGAGAGGTCGGTGGCCGGAGCCACCTATGTTTGAGTTACTTGGTATGGCACCGCGAAGAATTATCCTTGGTCCCATGACCAACACTCGTCTTGAAGCACTAGTACCATCCACTACAAAAAAAATACACTTCTGTGATGATACGTGTTTGTCACAGTAGGTCACATTTTCTGTCATGCATGTACATCCATGACAAATTTATGACAGATTGAAGATAGTCATACCTGTGCTGTCGTAGATGTGTTCCATGACATTACCAAAATTATCATCATGGAAGTGTCCACTTCCAGCGTCACAGAAGTGCTTTCATCAAGGGTGACCGACACGTGGCATCCATCGTAACGTAACACCGTTAAGCTATCGGGTCCGGTTTTGGATCCAATAACCCGTTAACAGCCCCGACCAATGGGGATTTTCCACGTGTAAAATCATCATTGGCTGGAGGAAACACGTGTCGGCTCACCGTTGGGACAGATGTCATCCACTCATTGGACACAAAGCGCCTATGATACGTCGACACGTGGCACGGCCCAACAAAGGCCCATTCCTGTGAAAGGCCGGCCCGTTTGACTTGGTCAAATGGGGGCGGGCCGGCCCACGGCAAGTCTGTTAACGGCCTGTTCGCATATAGCCCATTTATAGCCCGCTAACCCAGGGCCCGTTTACGGCCTATCCGAATTAGGCCTAATAGCGTCATCTGGGCCGTCCAATATAAATCCAGCCCATTTTAACTTCCGGCCCATGACGTCTTTTGGCCTATGATACGTCGACACGTGGCACGGCCCAACAGAGACCTATATAGGTTAAAAAGGCCGGCCCAGTCAAAGGCCCGCAGTACTTACTCAGGTACTAGTGGGCCAGCCCAATAACGGCCTGCTTAATAAAGGCCCATTTACGGCCCGAAGCCTAATCTGGCCCGTTAATTGTTCGCCGAATGTTTGGGCCCAATTACAGCCCAGTGACTTTCGGCCTGTTAGAGGCCCGATGTAGACATGGGCCCATTTCAGCCCTGTGTGACTTTCGGCCTCAGAATGGCCCGTGCTTCCCATGGGCCATATATGGTCCGACAGGACATCGGGCCCACTAACGGCCCGTGATAAATGTGGCAACAGTTAAGCCCAACGTGACTTTGGGCCTGTTAAAGGCCTGTCGCATAATTCGACCCGTTGATGCATGTACTAAGCTTTCAGCCTCTTAAAGGCCCATGATATCAGTGGGCCAACTAAGGCCCGAGATGTGTTTCGGCCTGGTAACTGCCCGTGATATAACTGGGCCCAAAAAGGCCCCGTCTATATTTCAGCCTGCTGAAGGCCCGTCGACGACTAGTGAAAATTGAGGCCCAATATGCATTTCGGCCTGCTAAAGGCCCATGGTTTCATCTGGGCCGTAACAGGCCTGTACAATATTCAGCCTGTTAATGGCCCAACGCTACCTGGGCCAAACTAAGCGTTGGGTCCACAAAAGGCCCAACTAAAATATAGGCCGGTGTAAGTTCTGGGCCTCACGCAAAGTGTGAAGGCCCCAATGATTCGGGCCCAAGAAAGATGCAGGTACCCAATTGTGGCCCGCTAAACACCAGGCCCGTTAGAGGCGAATGTTTCGGCCCGGTCGACTACATCTGATTTTTTTTCAGATAGCGAATGATGGCAGTAACTAGTAAGAATTAAGAATAAACCTACACTATACAATAAAGGATTTATGGTATATTACATCCAGTGCGCATCGAAGTTCGCCACAAGTGATCATAACGCACAACGAAGAAGCAGATTACAAAAATTGTGCACCATTGCAGCGTAACAAAATAATACTGAACCGAGACCACTTCCAAGACACTTCAGGAAAGGTTAGCCTTGCACAGGAACTGCTGCGCAAGCTGCTGAGCAAGGCTGTGAGACCGGCCTAGCATGTCGGTCATAGCTTCTAGGTGTAGCTGTTTAGCGATGAGGTTCTCATTGGTGTTCTCTGCAATCTTTCTTATAGATAGGACTTCAAGTCGAAGTTGAGTTGCAGAATGCCTTTCTGCTAGAACTTGGGACTGAAGAAGTCGAACTGATTCAGACAACGAATTCTGTGAGCTTGTCTGACTGCTAGTCTCAAGTAACTTGAACATTGCATCAAGACAAGACTTTGGGGTTGTCTCGCTATCTTCAAGATATTTTGCCTTCTTTGTTGCAATATATGTTGGGTTTGTCTCACAACCTTCAGCAGACTTGTGCATGCCATCAGGCATATCACCCCGAAACAAAGCAGAGACATGACAGGTTTTGCACGTGTATAAACAAAGATGATAATTGTGTTGTCAATTCCATCCAATTTCAAATTAAAAAATAAAGAGTAAGTTCAAAATATCAATAGCATAATTTGGCAATGTTCATAATGCGGGGAGCTTCACCACACTACTGGATTACCATGTCAACATAACAAGCATAGATAAAGGGTAAAGAAAAACATTGTATCTATTTTGGTTAATGTGCATGGCATGTTGTTCATATCATCAGCCACATCAGTAATATAAAACAGGAGATGACAAGGTGCAAACGTGGGCTGCTTCAGCACACACTGGATTATAGATCCACAAAAACAAGCATACATATAGGGAGTATTGAGTAATGTGCATGGTATGAACAAGGAATTTGGTTTTACAAGTAAAACTTAGAACTTACGGTTCATGCGAACACGCATTTTGCTAGAAACAACAAACTAAACAGCAGCAAACGATAGAGAGTATGAGCAAATTAAACAGTAGTTGAGGATAAAGGTTTTAGAAGGACTGGCTTACATTAACAGTTAACACCGGCTTTATAATGCCCTTCTCCATGTCAAGGGAAGGATAACTCAAGAATTTCAGCACAAAATCTTCTTCATAAGCATTGCATGTACTCTACATTTTGTAGAGAGTAATTATAGATATGATAATACTGGAAGGGATAGAGGATAATGAAGATAAGATGTTGATTGATGCTACATAATCAACTACCAATCCTTGGAAGTACAAGCATTACAGGACAAAATGTACTAACAAGAGCAATGGGCTACACTTCTGTACTCGCATTGTCTGTGTATTCTACTTTTTGGTAAGATTAAATATAGATATGATCTTTTTTAGTAAATGGTGGGCGAGGGAGATAAGATGCAGAATGCTACACAATGAACCAATCCCTCTTCCCATAATACAAGAGTGTTTTGAACATTGTTGCACTGTACAAAACGTTCTTATATTATGGGACGGAGGGAGTAGCTGTTAATGTAAGTACAGTGATAGACGACATTCAGTCCTCACAAGAGTGTTGGGGAACGTAGTATTTTCAAAATTTTCCTACGATCACGCAAGATCTATCTACTAGATGCATAGCAACGAGAGGGGAGAGTGTGTCTACGTACCCTCGTAGACCGAAAGCGGAAGCGTTTATCAACGCGGTTGATGTAGTCGTGCACCTTCACGATCCGTCCCGATCTAGTACCGAACGTACGGCACCTCCGCGTTCAGCACACGTTCAGCTCGATGATGTCCTCGCCTTCTTGATCCAGCAAGACGGGTGAAGTAGTAGATGAGTTCCGGCAGCACGACGGCGTGGTGACGGTTGTTGATGAAGAATAATCTCTGCAGGGCTTCGCCAAGCACTACAGAAACTAGACGGAGGATAAACTAGAGGGTCGGGGTAGCCGGCACACGGCTTGGTGTATCTTGATGTATCTTGGGTGCTAGCCCTACCCCTCTATTTATATGTTGAGCCCTGGGGTCGAAACTTGGAGCAAAAGCCTCCTCAAAGTCGGTTTTGCCCGAAAGGAAAGAGTCCCACTCGGACTCCAGGGCTAGACGCCAGGGTTCCCGGCGTCTACCCCCTAGACGCCAGGGTTCCTGGCGTCTAGCCTCTGGTCTCCGCAAAACTTCCTTTTGCACTTTCCTAAAGCCTCGTGGGCTTTCCCCTTTGGCCCAAATAAAGTGTTCTCGTACCCAAACATTTCGGGAAACATCCGGAACCCCTTCCGGTGAATTCCGGAACCCTTCCGGAGGTCAAACACTATTATCCCATATATTAATCTTTATCTCCGGACCATTCCGAAGTTCCTCGTCATGTCCGTGATCACATCCGGGACTCCGAATAACATTCGGTCACCAACATACATAACTCATTTAATACTATATCGTCAACGAAACGTTAAGCGTGCGGACCCTACGGGTTCGAGAACTATGTAGACATGACCGAGACATCTCTCCGGTCAATAACCAATAGCGGAACCTGGATGCCCATATTGGCTCCTACATATTCTACGAAGATCTTTATCGGTCGAACCGCATAACAACATACGTTGTTCCTTTTGTCATCGGTATGTTACTTGCCCGAGATTCGATCGTCGGTATCTCTATACCTAGTTCAATCTCGTTACCGGCAAGTCTCTTTACTTGTTCCGTAACACATCATCTCGTGACTAACTCATTAGTCTTTTGCTTGCAAGGCTTATTATGATGTGTGTTACCGAGAGGGCCCAGAGATACCTCTCCGACACTCGGAGTGACAAATCCTAATCTTGATCTATGCCAACACCACGAATACTTTCGGAGACACCTGTAGAGCATATTTATGATCACCCAGTTACGTTGTGATGTTTGATAGCACACAAGGTGATCCTACGGTATTCGGGAGTTGCATAATCTCATAGTCATAGGAACATGTATAAGTCATGAAGAAAGCAATAGCAATAAAACTAAACGATCATAGTGCTAAGCTAACGGATGGGTCTTGTCCATCACATCATTCTCCTAATGATGTGATCCCGTTGATCAAATGACAACTCATGTCTATGGTTAGGAAACATAACCATCTTTGATCAATGAGCTAGTCTAGTAGAGGCATACTAGGGACACTCTGTTTTGTCTATGTATTCACACATGTACTAAGTTTCCGGTTAATACAATTCTAGCATGAATAATAAACATTTATCATGATATAAGGAAATACAAATAACATTATTATTATTGCCTCTAGGGCATATTTCTTTCAGCCTCCCACTTGAACTAGAGTCAATAATCTAGCTCACATCGCCATGTGATTTAATACCGATAGTTCACATCGTTATGTGAATAACACCCATAGTTCACATCGCCATGTGACCAACACCCAAAAGGTTTACTAGAGTCAATAATCTAGTTCACATCGCTATGTGATTAATACCCAAGAATAATAAGGTGTGATCATGTTTTGCTTGTGAGAGAAGTTTAGTCAACGGGTCTGTCACATTCAGATCCGTATGTATTTCGCAAATTTCTATGTCTACAATGCTCTGCATGGAGCTACTCTAGCTAATTGCTCCCACTTTCAATACGCATCCAGGTTGATAGTTAGAGTCATCTGGATTCAGTGTCAAAGCTTGCATCGACGTAACCCTTTACGACGAACTCTTTATCACCTCCATAATCGAGAAACATTTCCTTAGTCCTTTTCAGGTATTTCAGGATGTTCTTGACCGCTGTCCAGTGATCCACTCCTGGATTACTTTGGTACCTCCCTGCTAGACTTATAGCAAGGCACACATCAGGTCTGGTACACAGCATTGCATACATGATAGATCCTATGGCTGAGGCATAGGGAATGACTTTCATTTTCTCTCTATCTTTTGCAGTGGTCGGGCATTGAGTCTTACTCAACTTCATACCTTGTAATACAGGCAGGAACCCTTTCTTTGACTGATCCATTTTGAACTTCTTCAAAATCTTATCAAGGTATGTGCTTTGTGAAAGTCCAATTAAGCGTCTTGATCTATCTCTATAGATCTTGATGCCTAATATATAAGCAGCTTCACCGAGGTCTTTCATTGAAAAACTCTTATTCAAGTATCCTTTTATGCTATCCAGAAATTCTATATCATTTCCAATCAACAATATGTCATCTACATATAATATTAGAAATGCTACAGAGCTCCCACTCACTTTCTTGTAAATACAGGCTTCTCCAAAAGTCTGTATAAAACCATATGCTTTGATCACCTCATCAAAGCGTATATTCCAACTCCGAGATGCTTGCACCAGTCCATAGATGGATCGCTGGAGCTTGCATACTTTGTTAGCACCTTTTGGATCGACAAAACCTTCTGGTTGCATCATATACAACTCTTCTTTAAGATATCCATTCAGGAATGCAGTTTTGACATCCATTTGCCAGATTTCATAATCATAAAATGCGGCAATTGCTAACATGATTCGGACAGACTTAAGCATCGCTACAGGTGAGAAAGTCTCATCGTAGTCAACTCCTTGAACTTGTCGAAAACCTTTCGCAACAAGTCGAGCTTTGTAAACAGTAACATTACCGTCTGCGTCGGTCTTCCTCTTGAAGATCCATTTATTTTCGATGGCCTGCCGATCATCGGGCAAGTCAACCAAAGTCCACACTTTGTTCTCATACATGGATCCCATCTCAGATTTCATGGCTTCAAGCCATTTTGCGGAATCTGGGCTTATCATTGCTTCCTCATAGTTCGTAGGTTCATCATGGTCTAGTAACATGATTTCCAGAACTGGGTTGCCGTACCACTCTGGTGCGGAACGTACTCTGGTTGATCTACGACGTTCAGCAGAAACTTGATCCGAAGTTTCAAGATCATCATCATTAACTTCCTCACTGATTGGTGTAGGAATCACTGGAACAATTTTCTGTGATGTACTACTTTCCAATCCGGGAGAAGGTACAATTACCTCATCAAGTTCTACTTTCCTCCCACTCACTTCTTTCGAAAGAAACTCCTTTTCTAGAAAGGATCCATTCTTAGCAACGAATATCTTGCCTTCGGATCTGTGATAGAAGGTGTACCCAACAGTCTCTTTTGGGTATCCTATGAAGACACATTTCTCCGACTTGGGTTCGAGCTTATCAGGTTGAAGCTTTTTCACATAAGCATCGCAGTCCCAAACTTAAAGAAATGACAGCTTAGGTTTCTCAAACCACAGTTCATACGGTGTCATCTCCATGGATTTAGATGGTGCCCTATTTAACGTGAATGTAGCTGTCTCTAATGCATAACCCCAAAAGCGATAGTGGTAGATCGGTAAGAGACATCATCGATCGCACCATATCTAATAAAGTACGGTTATGATGTTCGGACACACCATTACACTATGGTGTTCCAGATGGCGTGAGTAGTGAAACTATTTCACATTGTTTTTTACTGAAGGCCAAACTCGCTAACTCAAATATTTTACCTCTACGATCATATCGTAGAAACTCTTATTTTCTTGTTACGATGATTCTCCACTTCACTCTAAAATTCTTTGAACTTTTCAAATGTTTCAGACTTGTGCTTCATTAAGTAGATATACCCATATCTGCTCAAATCATCAGTGAAGGTCAGAAAATAACGATACCCGCCGCGAGCTTCAACACTCATTGGCCCACATACATCGGTATGTATGATTTCCAACAAATCTGTTGCTCGCTCCATAGTTCCGGAGAACGGAGTTTTAGTCATCTTGCCCATGAGGCATGGTTCGCAAGCACCAAGTGATTCATAATCAAGTGATTCCAAAAGTCCATCACTATGGAGTTTCTTCATGCGTTTTACACCAATATGACTTAAACGGCAGTGCCACAAATAAGTTGCACTATCATTATTAACCTTGCATCTTTTGGTTTCAATATTATGATTATGCGTATCACCACGATCGAGATCCAACAAAACATTTTCATTGGGTGTATGACCATAGAAGGTTTTATTCATGTAAACAGAACAACAATTATTCTCTAACTTACATGAATAACCGCATTGCAATAAACATGATCAAATCATATTCATGTTCAACACCAAATAACACTTATTTAGGTTCAACACTAATCCCGAAAGTATAGGGAGTGTGCGATGATGATCATATCAATCTTGGAACTACTTCCAATACACATCGTCACTTCATCCTTTAACTAGTTTATGTTCATTATGTAACTCCCATTTCGAGTTACTACTCTTTAGCAACTGAACCAATATCAAATACCGAGGGGTTGCTATGAACACTAGTAAAATACACATCAATAATCTGTATATCAAATATACTTTGTTCATTTTGCCATCCTTCTTATCCGCCAAATATCTAGGGCAGTTCCACTTCTAGTGACCATTTCCTTTGCAGTAGAAGCACTTGTTTCAGGCTTGAGTTTAGCTTTGGGTTTCTTCACGGGAGTGACAACTTGCTTGTCATTCTTCTTGAAGTTCCCCTTCTATCCTTTTGCCCTTTACTTGAAACAAGTGGTCTGGTTAACCATCAACACTTGATGCTCTTTCTTGATTTCTTCCTTCGCCGATTTCAGCATCGTGAAGAGCTCGGGAATTACTTTCGTCATCCCTTGCATATTATAGTTCACCACGAAGTTCTACTAACTTGGTGATAGTGTCTAGAGAACTTTGTCAATTACTATCTTATCTGGAAGATTAACTCCCACTTGATTCAAGCAATTGTACTACCCAGACAATCTGAGCACATGCTCACTGGTTGAGCTATTCTCCTCCATCTTGTAGGCAAAGTACTGTCAGAGGTCTTATACCTCTTGACACGGGCATGAGTATGAAATACTAATTTCAACTCTTGGAACATCTCATATGCTCCGTGGCGTTTCAAAACGTTTTTGAAGTCCCGGTTATAAGCCCTAAAGCATGGTGCACTAAACTATGAAGTAGTCATCATATCGAGCTTTTGTCAAAAACGTTCATAACGTCTACATCTGCTCCTGCAATAGGTCTGTCACCTAGCGGTGCATCAAGGACATAATTCTTCTGTGCAGCAATGAGGATAATCCTCAGATCACGGAACAATTCCGCATCATTGCTACTAATATCTTTCAACTTGGTTTTCTCTAGGAACATATGAAAAATAAACGGGGAGCAACATCGCGAGCTATTGATCTACAACATAGATATGCTAATACTACCAGGACTAAGTTCATGATAAATTAAAGTTCAATTAATCATATTAATTTAAAGAACTCCCACTTAGATAGACATCCCTCAGGTCATCTAAATGATCACGTGATCCAAATCAACTAAACCATGTCCGATCATCACGTGAGATGGAGTAGTTTCAATGGTGAACATCTTATGTTGATCATATCTACTATATGATTCACGCTCGACCTTTCGGTCTCTAGTGTTCCGAGGCCATATCTACATATGCTAGGCTCGTCAAGTTTAACCCGAGTATTCTGCGTGTGCAAAACTGGCTTACACCTGTTGTATTTGAACGTAGAGCTTATCACACCCGATCATCACGTGGTGTCTCGGCACGACGAACTTTCGCAACGGTGCATACTCAGGGAGAACACTTATACCTTGAAATTTAGTAAGGGATCATCTTATAATGCTACCGTTGTTCTAAGCAAAATAAGAAGCATAATAAGATAAACATCACATGCAATCAAAATATGTGACATGATATGGACCATTATCATCTTGTGCTTTTGATCTCCATCTCCAAAGCACCGTCATGATCACCTTCGTCACCGGCGCGACACCTTGATCTCCATCGTAGCATCATTGTCGTCTCGCCAACTATTGCTTCTACGACTATCGCTACCGCTTAGTGATAAAGTAAAGCAATTACATGGCGATTGCATTTCATACAATAAAGCGACAACCATATGGCTCCTGCCAGTTGCCGATAACATTACAAAACATGATCATCTCATACAAAACCGTATAACTCATCATGTCTTGACCATATCACATCACAACATGCCCTGCAAAAACAAGTTAGACGTCCTCTACTTTGTTGTTGCAAGTTTTACGTGGCTGCTACGGGCTTAGCAAGAACCGTTCTTACCTACGCATACAAAAACCACAACGATGTTTCGTCAAGTATGTGCTGTTTTAACCTTCACAAGGACCGGGCGTAGCCACACTTGATTCAGCTAAAGTGAGAGAGACAGACACCCGCCAGTCACCTTTAAGCAACGAGTGCTCGTATCGGTGAAACCAGTCTCGCGTAAGCGTACGCGTAATGTCGGTCCGGGCCGCTTCATCTCACAATACCGCCGAAGCAAAGTATGACATGCTGGTTAGCAGTATGACTAGTATCGCCCACAACTCATTGTGTTCTACTCGTGCATATCATCTACGCATAGACCTGGCTCATGATGCCACTGTTGGGGAACGTAGTATTTTCAAAATTTTCCTACGATCACGCAAGATCTATCTACTAGATGCATAGCAACGAGAGGGGAGAGTGTGTCTACGTACCCTCGTAGACCGAAAGGGGAAGCGTTTATCAACGCGGTTGATGTAGTCGTGCACCTTCACGATCCGTCCCGATCTAGTACCGAACGTACGGCACCTCCGCGTTCAGCACACGTTCAGCTCGATGACGTCCTCGCCTTCTTGATCCAGCAAGACGGGCGAAGTAGTAGATGAGTTCCGACAGCACGACGGCGTGGTGACGGTTGTTGATGAAGAATAATCTCTGCAGGGCTTCGCCAAGCACTACAGAAACTAGACGGAGGATAAACTAGAGGGTCGGGGTAGCCGGCACACAGCTTGGTGTATCTTGATGTATCTTGGGTGCTAGCCCTACCCCTCTATTTATATGTTGAGCCCTGGGGTCGAAACTTGGAGCAAAAGCCTCCTCAAAATCGGTTTTGCCCGAAAGGAAAGAGTCCCACTCGGACTCCAGGGCTAGACACCAGGGTTCCCGGCGTCTACCCCCTAGACGCCAGGGTTCCTGGCGTCTAGCCTCTGGTCTCCGCAAAACTTCCTTTTGCACTTTCCTAAAGCCTCATGGGCTTTCCCCTTTGGCCCAAATAAAGTGTTCTCGTACCCAAACATTTCGGGAAACATCCGGAACCCCTTCCGGTGAATTCCGGAACCCTTCCGGAGGTCAAACACTATTATCCCATATATTAATCTTTATCTCCGGACCATTCCGGAGTTCCTCGTCATGTTCGTGATCACATCCGGGACTCCGAATAACATTCGGTCACCAACATACATAACTCATTTAATACTATATCGTCAACGAAACGTTAAGCGTGCGGACCCTACGGGTTCGAGAACTATGTAGACATGACCGAGACATCTCTCCGGTCAATAACCAATAGCGGAACCTGGATGCCCATATTGGCTCCTACATATTCTACGAAGATCTTTATCGGTCGAACCGCATAACAACATACGTTGTTCCTTTTGTCATCGGTATGTTACTTGCCCGAGATTCGATCGTCGGTATCTCTATACCTAGTTCAATCTCGTTACCGGCAAGTCTCTTTACTCGTTCCGTAACACATCATCTCGTGACTAACTCATTAGTCTTTTGCTTGCAAGGCTTATTATGATGTGTGTTACCGAGAGGGCCCAGAGATACCTCTTCGACACTCGGAGTGACAAATCCTAATCTTGATCTATGCCAACACCACGAATACTTTCGGAGACACCTGTAGAGCATCTTTATGATCACCCAGTTACGTTGTGACGTTTGATAGCACACAAGGTGATCCTACGGTATTCGGGAGTTGCATAATCTCATAGTCATAGGAACATGTATAAGTCATGAAGAAAGCAATAGCAATAAAACTAAACGATCATAGTGCTAAGCTAACGGATGGGTCTTGTCCATCACATCATTCTCCTAATGATGTGATCCCGTTGATCAAATGACAACTCATGTCTATGGTTAGGAAACATAACCATCTTTGATCAATGAGCTAGTCTAGTAGAGGCATACTAGGGACACTCTGTTTTGTCTATGTATTCACACATGTACTAAGTTTCCGGTTAATACAATTCTAGCATGAATAATAAACATTTATCATGATATAAGGAAATACAAATAACATTATTATTATTGCCTCTAGGGCATATTTCCTTCAAAGAGGACTGCAGAGCTAAACCTCTTCAAAAGCATTGGTTGATTCTAAATTTATGTAAGAGTCCATACGGATCTTATAATGTCCACCAAATGGACGATAACGAGGCTAACATGTGCAGTGATGCTACATAATCAAACAGATATGAAAGTAAGTATTGTCATACATGGCAAGAGGTACTCACAAGAGCAATGCAGTGTGCAGTATAGTTGCGAGATTCTGTGGTCCCTTGAGAATGAATGTTCTTCTGCTAACAGTTTTCGTACAAGTGAGACGTTAAGGCAAATGCAGAAATGTAGTTCAAATTGTGATGTGATATCATATATAGTACCTTACGCTGCAGCCGAGACCAATGTGTAACAAGATTATTCCAGTCACCGTCGGATAAATGTTGTTGGGGATCGTAGCAGAAATCAAAAAATTTCTACGCATCACCAAGATCAATCTATGGAGTAATCTAGCAACGAGCGAGAGGGGAGTGCATCTACATACCCTTGTAGATCGCGATGCGGAAGCATTGCAAGAATGCGGATGAAGGAGTTGTACTCACTGCGATTCAGATCGCGGTTGATTCCGATCTAAGCGTCGAACAACGGCGCCTCCGCATTCAACACACATGCAGCCCGATGACGTCTCCCACGCCTTGATCCAGCAAGGAGAGAGGGAGAGGTTGGGGAAGACTCCATCCAACAGCAGCACGACGGCGTGGTGGTCGTAGAGGAGCCCGGGACTCCAGCAGGGCTTCGCCAAGCACTGCGAGAGACGAGGAGGGAGAGAGGTAGGGCTGCGCCAAGCGAGAGAGGTCAAACCGAATTATGGGCAGCCCCAAACCTCACATATATATAGGGGGAAGGGAGGGGCTTGATGGCTTCTCGCCCCTCGTTGGTTACCCCAAGTGGAAGGTTTGAGATGCAATGTAGCGGTAGTTTTCCCTTGGCAAAGATACCAAGGATCGAATCCCCTGAGACTCCGAGGGTCAACAACAAGGTGTCAACTGCTAGCGGTGCAACTTAGCGATTGACAGGACCTGCACACAAATACAAATAACTTTGCTCCCAACGAGTACAGAGAGGTTGTCAATCCCTCCGGCCTTGTCGTTCACAAAGGATCAAACGCAAGAGATAATAGTGATAGGTATGACTGCAACTAGTAAGTAAGAACAGGAAGTAAATAGCGGATGTGATCAATGATGGTAATATGGATCGGGGTCCCATGATGTTCACTAGTGATGTCTCTCTCCCAAAAGACGATAAAACAGCTAAGCGAGGTAAACGAATTACAGCTGGGCAATTGACAGGATTATGTGCGCAAACCAATGCTAACTATGCTGCAAGAAAGGTAGAGGCTCAAAAGCATGGGCGGTACGCCAAGGCAAGTAGACCGAAATCCATCTGCATTACTACTAATCATCCACCTTGAGATATCTATCCAGAACATCTCGCTGGTATTAAGTTGCGAGTCCCACCCATAGTGTAAACTCAAAGCAACAGACAACTGTATTAAAAGAACTTTGCGTAAAGTAAACAATCCTTGCACCCGCAAGTACAAGCACCGTTGTTTTCCCCCTTGTGGAAACAACACATCCCCTAGACTCATGTTTCTGTCACTCAAGCTAGTCATCGAGGGGCATGAACCCACAATCAAGCATAACGTTCCCTCTTGGAGTTACTACCTACTACTTGGCCAAAGCAATAAACAGCAACGGAGAACATGCAAGAATTACTCAAGAACATAAATATAAAAGAGGTAAATCAAATATATTACTCACACACAATCTGAACATAATCTCATAATCCATCGGATCCCAGCAAACTCATCATAGCAACAGCATAAGGATTACATATGTGCCTCGATCATGTAGGGCAGCTCACGAGGTCTAATCGGTGAAGAACAAAGAGGGGAGGAGAACATCACATAGCTACTGTTCATGGACCCATGGTCCAAGGGAGACTACTCACAACTCATCCGGGAGGCGTCCATGGTGGTGGAGAAGCTCCCGGTGGTGATCCTCCCCTCCGGCAGGGTGCTGGGAAGAGTTCTCCTGGTGCTCCCGATCTTGGAAGCGCGGCGGCGGCGGAACAGAGATGAGATCTCGAAAAAGGGTTCCGTCCTCGAGGGTTTCGGGACGCGGTGTAAATATATGCCAAAGGGGGGCGTCAGAAGAGGCCAGGGGGGCCCAGGCGCCCTGGCGGCGCGGCCAGGAGGGGGGCCGCCCCCTCTGGTCGCCTGGAGCCCTGGTGGCCCCCCTCTGGCCCTACTTTGGCCGCATAGAAGCTTCCGGAACGCTGATTTTTTATATATTTTCCCGGAATTTTTCTGGCAATTTACGTAATGGGAAAACCTGAAATACAAAAACAGCAAAAAACAGAAACTGGCACTGGGGTGCATTGAGTTAATAGGTTAGTCCAAATATGATCAAAAGTGTATGGAAGTGCATAAATATCATAGCAATATCACACAAAAGAGGCATGGAGCAAGCAGAAATTATAGATACGTTTTGGACGTATCAACATCCCCAAGCTTAATTCCTGCTCGTCCTCGAGTAGGTAAATGATAACAAGCATAATTTCTGTGGTGACATGCTATTAACCATATAAGAACTTTTCACAGTCACATGACAAATGCTTATTGAGACAATGAATCTTTAGTAATTAAGTTGCCTCATGAGAATATCACAAAGAACTGAAAGTTTTACAATATGATACTGAAACACTCAATAGATTTGTAGTGAGCATGGTGTGCAAACATGACAAAGTGATACCTCGCTTGCCCCCTTTAGTGAAGCAAAACATAAATGCAGGGGCACCTCCAAAGTTTAAGTGACGACTAGATACAATAACTCCAGGATAAACGATATCATAGTCATGCAGAAGACAATGGTACTTTGGGACAATGCACATTACACTCAGAATGACAATCATGCTCTCAATAGTTGGTGCTTTAAAGAAAGAAGGTGGAGACTCTCGAACCGTGGATTTTGATGGCAAGGTTGAAAACCTGTGGTCGGAAACAAAAACTAAACAAGTACCAGAGCTCTTGGTTTTTTAAAAACAGAGGTAATACTTATTTTTAGAGATGCATATTTCGTCAACGA
Source organism: Secale cereale (assembly GCA_902687465.1). NCBI lineage: Eukaryota > Viridiplantae > Streptophyta > Magnoliopsida > Poales > Poaceae > Secale > Secale cereale. The sequence goes on from LR738709.1 coordinate 423,825,219, forward strand.
ATGCTAGCAGATAACTCAATTACTTCTCGAGCTGGACAAGTTTCGAGGAACGGCTCCCGCACGAGGATGATCACATCCTCTTAATCTCCTTTGTTTATCACTGCCAAAGTTTTCTGATTTCTCATGAACAATGCGCGAAGGAGGGTTCGTTTGTTGTATATTTTTTAATGAGCCGGACGCACTCTTTGCCAGTTCCTTCTCGTATTAGGGGTTTGCACATTAGACATGCAATCTCGGGGTGAAGCTTGTCCAACTTAAAAAGATCATGAATTAACTACTACTTCCTCATGAGCTAAAACAGAGGCACAAAAGAGAAATGCTTTTTTGAATAATTTCGAGATGGTACACGAGAGTCTTCGTTAGGAATGGCAGGTAAATACCATGTATAGGAAGGTATGGTGGACTCATATGGTATAACTGGTTTAAAGGATTTTGGATGCAAGCAGTCAGTCCGCTTAGTACAGGCGAAGGTTAGCAAAAGACTGGGAGCGACCAACTAAGAGAGCAATGACGGTCATAATCATGCAGAGCGACAAAGCAACATTGAATCGGGCATGGAAGTTATATCGCTACCCAGAAATTAAAGATCATCAAGGCTTGATAGACTTTCTTTAAAGTCTTAAATATGTGTGAGCATATGCCAAGTCAATCAAAATAAATTCTTGGAGGAAGATATCACTAAACCATACCGCATCATAGGCAAACAAATCATGTTGGTACTTCAATAACACATTAAGAACCCCTCAGCTATTTGAGACTAACCATAAGAAAACATGAACTACTAAGCACCATTATGCACAAAGCATTTTTATCATAGACATATCAACCATTGCAACAGAAGCCAATTCCCTTAACAAGATAAGCATGATAACTCAAGAGAGTTCCAGCAACCAACTAAACAAAAGCTCTTTAAAAAGAAAAGCATGAAAACTAAGAACTAAACATGACATTAGCTATTGAAAGACAAAGAACATACACAGCAAGATAGACATGAAAATTCTATGTTGTGTTCTAGGTTGAAGTGGAGCGTGTTTCTCTCCCACACAAAGAAAGATGGGTTCCAACTCGTTATGAACAGCAAGCAAAGCTAAAGAAAACTAAAAAGGAAACTAAAAGCAAGACGCTCCAAGCATAGCACATAACACATGAAGTGATAAAAATATAGTGGAACGAAAGACGAACTGATAATTGTTGATGGAGAAGGGGATGCACGGGGGCATCCCCAAGCTTAGACGCTTGAGTATTCTTGAATATTTCTTGGGGGTGCACGGGGGCATCCCCAAGCTTGAGCGTTTGACACTCCTGAATCTTTTTATCATCTTCCCTCGCACACTTGAAAACTCCCTTCATACATAACTCATCATAATCTGATTAGCGAGGTTAGTACCCATAATAAAATAATTTTTCCTTGCTGGAAATAAAGATAATCTTGAAGGTCTACTGTTTCTCAAGATTGCCAAAAGGTTTTTGCAAAGAAAAAGCAAGCTCAAGGTTTGCAAAACGAATGAAAGGCAAAACAGGACAGAATCTGTGAAAAACAGACCAGCAGATAGTAAATAATTTTTTCGGGGCACTTCTGCAACTCAAATCAAAAAACTCAGAACAGACGCCCGAAAGCCAATTGTATAGAGCACGCTGTCGAAAAAATTCAGACCAAAAAGATAATCTGGTGATTTTATACGAATTTTTCTGTCCAAGGACAGAATCTGTTTCCTGGACAGCACGTCACAACTTTTGAACTTTCTTGCAATCAGAGGCTAAACTTGGCACAAAGCTGAAAAGTAAAGATACAATGATGATGCTACTGTAGTAACAAACATCAAGACACAACAAAAGAAAAATAAAATTTTATTCATTGTGGGCTGCCTCCCAAAAGCGCTTTCTTTTATGCCTTTAAGCTAGGCATAATGCAAAGAGATCAAGTTTTATCAAGAGTAAAAGAATAGTTAGCCCGTATAACGGACTCAAAAGGTAACTTAATCTTCTTTCTAGGGAAGTGTTCCATACCTTTCTTGAGAGGAAATTGGAATTTTATATTCCCCTCTTTCATGTCAATGATGGCACCAACGGTGCGAAGAAAAGGACGTCCCAAAATAATTGGACAAGAAGGTTCACATTCAATATCCATAATAGTAAAATCAACGGGAACATAATTGTCATTGACAATGATAAGAACATCGTCGATCCTCCCCAAGGGTTTCTTTATGGAAGAATCAACAAGACGAACACCAAAAGAACAAGAATCAAAAGGTTTCAATTTAAGCATATCATATATTCTTTTGGGCATAACGGAGGTACTAGCTCCAACATCACATAAAGCATAGCAAGAGAAGTTATTCAACTTAATTTTAATCATAGGATCCCAACCATCTTCTAGCTTTCTAGGTATGGAGGCTTCTTGAAAGTGCAACTAATCCCCGGGTGGTTTTGGTAATTAATAACAACATATATATCATTGAACTAATATTATCTTGAGAATCATTTCAGAGAAGTTCGATGATATGGGTATGGAAATGTCTGAAGAAGTGGACCCCTCAAAATGCTAAGACAAGCATTGGCAAAAGCTCAAGACTCCATTTTTGGTTTAGTGATCAAAGATCACATTGAGTCCATAGGAAAAGCCAATACTATTAAAAGGGGATGAGGTTGTGTTAATGTTCTTGTTGCTCAAGTGCTTGGTGATCTAACTCCCTCAACTATCAGCACTATTCACTACTTAACACACACCCATAAGTAATCTCGGTCAAACCAACTCTGTCTCACCGAGATGAAGTTATCTCTACAAACCCTAACATCTCGGTCACACCGATTTCTCCAACTCAGTCCCACCGAGATGAACCTCTTCAGTTGTTTCTCCAAACCCTAGCTTCTCGGTCAAACCGATTCTGAGTTTCGGTCTCACCGAAAAAGGGCTGCCAACCTTCTGTGATCAGTTGACATCAATTCGGAATATCCGAGTTTATATTTTCGGTCTCACCGAAATGGCAAACCCTAACCTTTGACTCACTTCGGTCTCACCGAGATGGTATTTTCGGTCCCACCGAAAATCCCAACGTTCACTATATTTGAACTTTCGGTCTAACCGAGTTTTCACTTCGGTCTGACCGAGATTGGTCAAATGTGTGTGTAACGGTTGGATTTTGTGTGGAGGCTATATATACCCCTCCACCCCCTTCTCATTCGTGAGGAGAGCCATCAGAAAGTACCACCACTTCTATCATACACTTTCTGAGAAGTGAACCACCTACCCTTGTGTTGAGATCAAGCCATTCCATTCCTACCATATGAAACTTGATCTCTAGCCTTCCCAAGTTGCTTTCCACTCAAATCTTTCTTCCACCACAGCCATATCAGTGAGGAGAGTTGAGTGTTGGGGAGTTTATCACTTGAAGCACAAGAGCAAGGAGTTCATCATCATCAACACCGTCTATTACCTTTTGGGGGGTGGTGCCTCCTAGATTGGTTAGGTGTCGCTTGGGAGCCTCCGTCTTGATGATGTGGAGTTGAACCAAGATGTTTGTAAGGGCAAGGAGATTGCCTACTTCGTGAAGATCTACCCCGAGTAAGGCTAGTCCTCCGTGGGCGTAGGCCGTGATGGAATAGACAAGGTTGCTTCTTCGTGGACCCTTCGTGGGTGGAGCCCTCCGTGGACTCGCGCAGCCGTTACCCTCCGTGGGTTGAAGTCTCCATCAACGTGGATGTACGATAGCACCACCTATCGGAACCACGACAAAAATCTCCGTGTCACCAAACTGCGTTTGATCTTCTCCACCTCTCTTTTACATGTGCAATTTACTTTCCGCTGCATATACTCTAGAATTGCATGTGTAGGGTGTTACTTGAATTGATCTTAATTGTGAAACTGCCAAAAACATTGCATGATCTAAAGGCAGATTTTTTATTTTGTCAAGTAGTCTAATCACCCCCCCTCTAGACTTACTTTCGATCCTACACCTTTGCTAAGAAAGGATTGGGCCACTTGTTACTTTCAGTACCTCTTACATTACCTGCCTTTACATTCCTGTTGCTTATACCGAGAAAACCCCTAAAAGTTATCTTTCAGTGCTTGCAGTAATTTCTTGCTCAGAATCGCTTATCAATACCTTCTGCTCCTCGTTGGGTTCGACACTCTTACTTATCGAAAACGCTGCAAGAATAGAGGCAAATGACAAGCAAATTGTGGACGACCCGGACACTTCTCAAATGAGGCAAGCAAATTTCCAATGACAAGCAAATTTCCAATGAAGACATAAGCCTAATGGTCAAGAACTTCAACAAGTTCTACAAGAATAGAGGCAAAGAAAGAAGCTCAAAGTCTAGATCATATGATGGAAAGAGATCTTCTAGTCGTGATCGAAACTGCTACAATTGTGGACGACCCGGACACTTCTCAAATGAGTGTACGGCTCCCCACAAGAGAAGAGAAGAATCTCCAAGAAGAAGAGCAAGAGATGAGTCACCTCGGAGAGAGAGAAGGAGTAGAGATGATCGTTATGAACGAAGACCTTCTCGGAGAAGCAAGGATTCGGAGAGGAAAGACAAGTCATCAAGGAGCTACACAAGAAGAAGACATCAAGCTCATGTTGGTGAATGGGTCTCCGGCTCCGACTCTGACAGTCAATCCGATGGAAGCTATCACTCCGACTCCGACTATAGTCAAGATGAAGGTGTTGCCGGACTTGCACTCGTATCCTCCAACTCCAACTCCTACGACTTATTTGATTCACCAAATGAGGGAATTGGAAGATGCTTCATGGCTAAAGGCCCCAAGGTAACACACCCTGAATTCATTGACTTTGATATTGATGAGGATGACTTACTTGGTTAAGATGAGCTCTTGCATGATAAATCTAGTGAGCTTAGTAATGATGAAAATGCTAGTAGTCTTTATAGTCGAGAAGAGTCGAATGACAATGCTATGAAGGAGATTGAGCGTCTAACTAAAGAACTAAACACTCTTAAGTTAGCTCATGAAACAACTCAAGAAGATCATAGAGAGCTCCTAAGATCTCATGAGAAGCTACGCTTCGAGAAGCTCACTCTAGAGCAAGAACATGAGTTTCTAAAAGCGATCAATGACGATCTTCGAAAGAAGAGTTCTTCATATCTTGCCAAACGACTTCTCTTGTCTAATTTCTTGCCACCTATTAAGACTAAGCATGACAAGCATAAGAAAAATTCTTCCTCTAGTAGTAACAATAACAATGTTAAATCCAATATTGTTGCTTCTAGTAGTTCTCTTGATTCCACTAACAATGTTTCAAGCCAAGTTACACTTGAGCAAGAAAATAGCTTATTGAAGGAAATCATAGAGAAAGGTGTCTACAAGAGTCTTGCCGGAAGCAAGAACTTTGAGGAGATTGTTCGGAAACAAGGAAGACACCGGAAGAATCAAGGGATTGGTTTTGAGCGAAAGTTCAACGCCAAAGGTGTTGAGTGGGAAGAAGGTCAATACCCTACTCCACAGTTTGTCTCACAAAAGGAGAAGTATGATCCTACTTCTTCCAATGTGGAACAAGCTCAAGATGACCTTCCACCACAAGACCACAAGCTAAAGGCCAAGGACAAGCTTCAAGAGGAGATTGATGCATTCATTGAAGCACCTCAAGCCGTGGTCAAGTGGGTTCCCAAGGACACATCAAGTTCTACTTCGTCAAGCTCAACTACAACACCAAGGATTCCCATCAAGATGATGTGGATCCCAAAGAAGAAGAACTAGTAGGTTCTTGAGGGTGACTCCGCCAACAAACTTCACTCATATTCGTTTTGGCAAGAACTTGTGCAATCAACTTCCACATCATGCACTAGTTCATGGAGTCACAAACCCTCTTGTTGGTAAGTCAAGGGACAAGGTAATCATTGCTTTCATGGACATCATCTCTTGTGTACTTCACTCTATGTCCATGGATATTCTTGTTTGTTCCTTGTGGGACTAACCCATGTAGGTATTGAAAGTGCCCTAATCCAAGGATAGCTCTCAACTCTTGATGATCTACATCAACATTGAGCATCCACATCTTCAACATCTACATGAAGTCTTCTACGACAACCCAAGGTTAGTTTGACCCTTTAAAAGGGGTTCTCACATCTAGGGGGAGCTTTGCTCTAAGAATTGAGCTAAAGCATCTTCAAATGATGTGAACACATAAATGCTTTATGTAAAAGTGGTAACCCCACTTGTGCTTAAACGATGAGTATGACCTATGATCAAATGTTCTCATTTGACTCCTAAGTCAATATACTCATATATAGATGACCTAGTCATCGACAATTTGTGTGCTAGTAGCTAGAGTTTTGGTTGTGCATGTTTGACACATATTTCAGTTGCTATCTTATTGTGTGAGCATGTTGAATGCATGATTCTATTCATTCAAGGACATCCATTTGTGGTTTTGATTGTTTTGGTTTCTTTTTCTGGCCAAATGGATGGACAAGAATGCCTAAGCACCTTCCCTAGCTATCTATGCTATCTTGTCTCAAACTCTATTCATGCTTATATCACAACTTTGAACAAGTCTTTTTCGGACAGTCCGAGTGAGGAGCACTCGGAACCACCGATTCGTCTAAGGCTGACTTCCAAAACCTTCTAAGTCCATTTCGGTCTGACCGGCTTCCCAATCTCGGTCCAACCGAAACACTTAGATTGATCTAGGTTTCATCTCGGTGAAACCGAGTTCAAAATCTCGGTCTGACCGATATGCGTAACTGCACTGCAATTATGCATCTCGGTGACACCGAGTTTTTCAACTCGGTCCCACCGACAGCACGGGGTTATATATACTGAGGGCTGCGCGCGATCTATTCCTTTCAAACGTTCGCCCTCCAAGACCCCTGCTGCCGTCGCCCTGATCTAAGGATCGTCGCCGTCGTCGCCTGTGCACCCTCGCCGCAGGTCTCCGCCGCCGTCAACGGTAATCTTCTCCGCCGTTGCCGCTGTAGAGGGACACCACCAAGTTAGGGTGTGTCCCGATCCCTTTCATGCTCCACTTCTGATTCTTGCATGATAGGACTGCCCTGATTCAATCCACGTTTGATATGATCCCAATACATTATTCAGATCTTCTAGTTTCGAGGAAAATTCTTAGGTTTAGGTTTCCACGGAATGCATCTCGGTGAAGCCGATTCCTGAAAATCGGACTGACCGATTTGGTCTCTGACCATTGCACTACATAGTTCGGTCTGACCGAGTTGTGGAAATCGGAATGTCCGAATTGAAGTTTCTGTGAAACCCTAAGTTTTCGGTAGGACCGAAACCCATTTCGGTCTGACCGAAAGTGGTGTGTAGGTTCTGTTGAACACTTCGGTTGCACCGAAACTTGAAATCGGTTTGACCGAAATACATTCTGTGAAAACTCAAAACTAAGTTTTTAACTCATTTTTTTTCAAAAACTTCTGCAGTTGTGATAACTCTTCCATTCTGCCTATACCTTATCTTTTCACAGGTTTTTCAGCCATGTCAGATGTCAGTGACAGCCAGAACAGGTCTGAATCACCGTTTGCTGAAATTCCAGAGGCAGATACAAGTCCTGCAAGCAGCTCTAGTGATGATGGTGAGAGGAGTACCCCTAGTGGTTTGCCTCCCGCAGCTACGAGAACCAGGAAGAAGAGAACCTCTGATGATGAGGATTCCGACTTTGTTGCTGAGGAAGTTACCTCCAAGCCCAAGAGGAATGTGGTTGCCAAAGAGCACCAAGGGCAGCAGCCAAGGAAAGGCACAAGTAAAGTGAAGCAATCAGCAGTTGCCAAGAAGCTCAACTTGGAAGAGCCAGCTCCAAGCAAGGTGAAGAAGACTTCCAAAAGGAAGAGAGTTGTTTATGCTGTATCTCAAGTTGATGTTGCTGAAGAAGAAGAAGAAGATGCACCCCAGCCTCCTCCTCAGAAAGCTAAGTTCATGGGTGATGCTATTCGGGCTCAAGCCTCCTCCAAGCCCAAGAAGCCTGCTCCAGTCAAAGCAGCTCCAGCCAAGCCCAAGAGAACAACCAGAAGCATTCCAGCTTCTGAGAAGAACAAAGGTGAGATGCCACCTTCTGAGTCAGATGAAGAGCATGTGTTGCTCAAGCTCCGTCCCAAGTTGCCACTCCACAATGATGCTCATCCTCAAGCTGAGGACATGAAGGCAAGGAAGGACAAAGGTCTCAGGCTATGGAGACAGTCTGATCCATATGCCGTAAGAAGAAGGACTGCTGTGGACCCCAGATTCCACACCAGAGAGCAGCAGGATTTCTATGAGACCGTGCTAATGGATAAGAAGCCCATTGTTGCTGACACCAGGTATGTTGACTGGGAGTACATTGACAGTGAAGAGCATCGGGACTTCTTTCCCCATGTGCATGAGAGCTTTACTGCATGTGGAGTTGCTGATTTTGTGGGTCAAGAACTGACAGCATGGAATGACGAGATGATCATGCAGTTCTATGCCACAGCCCACTTCTATCCTGATGGCAAGATCACCTGGATGACTGAAGGTCAAAGGTTTTCTTCGACTGTTGCAGAATGGGCAGAACTTCTGAACGCTCCTGTGCAGAGAGAGGACGACATTGATGTCTATGGGATTCCTAAGAAGAGTCATGATTCTATGAAGAATATGTACAAGGAGATCCCAGCTGCTGATTTAGAGGGATGGAAGCTCGGCTCAGTGTATTATCTCCAGGCAGGTCTGACCACTACTAACACTATTCTGAGGCATACTTTGATGCCTAAGTCAGGTGACCACCGGATGATACGAGGCTATTCTATCAACATGCTGCACATTCTCGATGAGAAGGCACCTTTTAAGGTGATGGACTTGATGGTAGAAACCACTAAGAGGACTACAGCTGACCAGAAGAGGTCATGTGGGTTTGCACCGCAGATACAGATGCTCATCAACGCCAAGTTTGGCACGGGCAAATTCATGTTGGATAGGAAGCACTTGCCACTGCAGCCAGAGCATGAGGACAACGTAGTTGTGATGGATGAAGAGGATCCCACCTCAGTTGAAGGGCAAGCCAAGATTGAAGCTCCGAAGAAAGCCAAAGCTGACAAAGAGGCAGCAGCAGCAGCAGCTAAGCCAAAGAGCTTTGGAGAACAGATTCTTGAAGCTACCCGGAGAATTGAACAACGCCTGGCCAGCATTGAGCAATCTCAGGAGAGCCTTGAGAGGATTGTCGAGGACAAGATCCACGCTCTAGACGTGAAGCTGACTGAGATTCAGGTGTCTGTCAACAAGCTTGAGGCAGACATGGAGGAGACTAGGCAGGAGAGAGCAGAGCTTATGCAGGATGATCTAGTCCAGGACTCTCATCGCCAGACTGCTCCGGTTCCCAGAGGATCCAGATCTGCAGCTATCCCAGTGACAGACTCCAGGGCTACCACTTCAGCACCAGCTACAGCTCCAGCAGTTCCTACAGCTCCAGCATCCACTCCTCCACCGCAGACATCAGCAGAGATCTTCGCAGATGCAGCTATCTCTACACCGACATCGACCCAGACGGGAGCCGCCAGCCGAGCCCGCAGTGACGTTTAGCTCTATACCTTTTTGAACTTTTTGGTAACTTGTTGCCAAAGGGGGAGAAATTGTTATAGATCATAGGGCTTCGAGAGAGAGAGTGCTCTTTCGTCTTTTCGTTCTTTTGCCGGTTTTCCTTGAGATACATTGGTTTCTTTTGGTTCCAGATACTTTATGTGTGCTTGCTACTACGTTTGATGCTACCTTAATGAGTGCTTAGTCATACTATGTCTTAATGTGTGCTTATTGCTTATCATATGCTATTTCTTATTGTATGGCTATTTACTCTTGTCTTGGTGATTAAGTGCATGTTATTCATTCTTATCATTTTGTGCGCTCCACCAAGATGTATGTGACATGGAAGAGTGACCCATAATCCTAATCGATTGTGCATTTGCATTCAAACGCAAATTTTAAATAATGCACAAATTTAGGGGGAGCTCTTGTTTATCACATACTTCTCAAAGCGACGATATTATTCATTGATTATATCTTTTGTCGAAGCTTTGATCTATATGTTGTCATCAATTACCAAAAAGGGGGAGATTGAAAGTGCAACTAATCCCCGGGTGGTTTTGGTAATTAATAACAACATATATATCATTGAACTAATATTATCTTGAGAATCATTTCAGAGAAGTTCGATGATATGGGTATGGAAATGTCTGAAGAAGTGGACCCCTCAAAATGCTAAGACAAGCATTGGCAAAAGCTCAAGACTCCATTTTTGGTTTAGTGATCAAAGATCACGTTGAGTCCATAGGAAAAGCCAATACTATTAAAAGGGGATGAGGTTGTGTTGATGATCTTGTTGCTCAAGTGCTTGGTGATCTAGCTCCCTCAACTATCAGCACTATTCACTACTTAACACACACCCATAAGTAATCTCGGTCAAACCAACTCTGTCCCACCGAGATGAAGTTATTTCTACAAACCCTAACATCTCGGTCACACCGATTTCTCCAACTCAGTCCCACCGAGATGAACCACTTCAGTTGTTTCTCCAAACCCTAGCTTCTCGGTCAAACCGATTCTGAGTTTCGGTCCCATCGAAAAAGGGCTGCCAACCTTCTGTGATCAGTTGACATCAATTCGGAATATCCGAGTTTATATTTTCGGTCTCACCGAGATGGCAAACCCTAACCTTTGACTCACTTCGGTCTCACCGAGATGGTATTTTCGGTCCCACCGAAAATCCCAACGTTCACTATATTTGAACTTTCGGTCTGACCGAGTTTTCACTTCGGTCTGACCGAGATTGGTCAAATGTGTGTGTAACGGTTGGATTTTGTGTGGAGGCTATATATACCCCTCCACCCCCTCCTCATTCGTGAGGAGAGCCATCAGAAAGTCTACCACTCATATCATACACTTTCTGAGAAGTGAACCACCTACCCTTGTGTTGAGATCAAGCCATTCCACTCCTACCATATGAAACTTGATCTCTAGCCTTCCCAAGTTGCTTTCCACTCAAACCTTTCTTCCACCACAGCCATATCAGTGAGGAGAGTTGAGTGTTGGGGAGTTTATCATCTGAAGCACAAGAGCAAGGAGTTCATCATCATCAACACCGTCTATTACCTTTTGGGGGGTGGTGCCTCCTAGATTGGTTAGGTGTCGCTTGGGAGCCTCCGTCTTGATGATGTGGAGTTGAACCAAGAAGTTTGTAAGGGCAAGGAGATCGCCTACTTCGTGAAGATCTACCCCGAGTAAGGCTAGTCCTCCGTGGGCGTAGGCCGTGATGGAATAGACAAGGTTGCTTCTTCGTGGACCCTTCGTGGGTGGAGCCCTCCGTGGACTCGCGCAGCCGTTACTCTCCGTGGGTTGAAGTCTCCATCAACGTGGATGTACGATAGCACCACCTATCGGAACCACGACAAAAATCTCCGTGTCACCAAACTGCGTTTGATCTTCTCCACCTCTCTTTTACATGTGCAATTTACTTTCCGCTGCATATACTCTAGAATTGCATGTGTAGGGTGTTACTTGAATTGATCTTGTTTGTGAAACTGCCAAAAACTTTGCATGATCTAAAGGCAGATTTTTTATATTGTCAAGTAGTCTAATCACCCCCCCTCTAGACCTACTTCGATCCTACACTTCTACCCTAAGTTTCTCCTCCCTAGCTTTGATGAGAGCATTAGTGATATGCTCGGTGAAGGCAAGGTTAAGTGTGCTAGTGCGGGGATCTCTAGACATCTTGTGAAAGAAATCAATAACTTCGGTAAGGGTGCAATTATCAAAATCAAGGTCACTACTATCAAGTAAAGTGGTAGTGGTGTCCTTTATGCTCACTTGTTTGGTAGTTTCTATGGTCATAGAATCACCATTAATAGGTCCAATGGGACCAGGAGTGCATTAGGTGCTAAGAGTTTGGATATCCTCAACAACTTGGATAGTAGCAACAGTGTGGTGGGTAGGAAGGTTCTTAATTCTATCTTCTTCCTCCTTTTCTCTAGCCCATCTTTCTTTAAGTTTAGCCAACATCCTAATGTTTTCATTAATTTGTACTTGAATAGCATTCATAGGAGTGGTCTTCCTCTCCTCAAGAGGGGAAGTTCTAATTTTAAGCAACTCTACCTCATGGGCTAAATTGTCTACCTTCGAAGAGAGATCATCTAGTTTGGCTAGTTTTTCTTCTACACACTTGTTGAAGGCTTTTTGGGTAGTGATGAAATCTTTAAGCATAATCTCTAGTTCAGAAGTGGAGTTCTTGGTGCTAGGATAAGCATTGTTGTTCCCATAGGAATTAGAGGGGAACGGTCTAGGATTGCTACCAAAATTACTCCTATAAGCATTGTTATTGAAATTGTTTCTAGAGATAAAGTTCACATCTACTTGACCTTGAGCAATCAAAGAATTTAAAGGAACATCACGAGGATCAATAGAAGATTGCTTGGAAAGTAGAGACATGATCAAGTCAACTTTTTCATTTAGGGAGGAAATCTCCTCGACAGAGTTTACCTTCCTACCCGTTGGAGCGCGTTCGGTGTGCCATTGGGAATAATTGGTCATCATCTCATCGAGAAGCTTCGTGGCAGCACCAAGTGTAGTTGACATAAAGGTTCCTCCCGCGGCCGAATCTAACAAGTTCCGCGAGGTAAAGTTCAAGCCTGCATAAAAAGTTTGGATAACCATCCAAGTAGTCAAACCATGAGTAGGGCAGTTCTTGACAAGAGATTTCATGCGTTCCCAAGCTTGGGCAACGTGTTCATTATCCAATTGTTTGAAATTCATTATGTTACTCCTTAGTTGGATAATTTTAGCAGGTGGATAGTACTTCCCAATAAAGGCATCCTTGCACTTGTCCCAAGAATCTATGCTATTTCTAGGCAAAGATTGAAACCAAATTTTAGCTCCTCCTCTCAAGGAGAAAGGAAAAAGCTTAAGCTTAACAATATTACCATCTATTTCTTGGTACTTTTGCATATCACAGAGTTCAACAAAATTGTTTAAGTGTAAAGCAGCATCATCTCCAGCACCGGAGAATTGATCTTTCATAACTAGGTTCAGTAAAGCAGGTTTAATTTCATAAGAAGGTGCTGAAGTGGCACGTGTAGTAATGGGCGTGCAGATAAAGTCATCGTTGTTATGACTAGTGAAGTCACACAACTTGGTGTTCTCGGTGGAACCCATAGCAGCAAGCAAGCAACATAACTATTTTTGTGATTTTTGATAAAAGACACTAAAGCAAAAACTGAAAGGTAAACTAACAAGACTAAAAAGCAAAGGTAAAAGATAGCGTGCAACTCCCCTATCTTGAAGAGTGGAGTCCCTGGCGCCGGCGCCAGAAAACTTTGCTTGATGGCTTCTCGCCCCTCGTTGGTTACCCCAAGTGGAAGGTTTGAGATGTGTAGGATCGAAGAAGTATGTCTAGAGGGGGGGGGGTGATTAGACTACTTGAAGATATAAAAATCTGCCTTTTGATTATGCAAAGTTTTAGGCAGTTTCACAATCAAGATCAATTCAAGTATCACACTACACATGCAATTCTAGAGTATGGGCAGCGGAAAGTAAATTGCATATATAGTAAAGAGAGGTGGAGAAGATCAAACGCAGTTTGGAGACACGGAGATTTTTGTCGTGGTTCCGATAGGTGGTGCTATCGTACATCCACGTTGATGGAGACTTCAACCCACGGAGGGTAACGGCTGCGCGAGTCCACGGAGGGCTCCACCCACGAAGGGTCCACGAAGAAGCAACCTTGTCTATTCCATCATGGCCTACGCCCACGGAGGACTAGCCTTACTCGGGGTAGATCTTCACGAAGTAGGCGATCTCCTTGCCCTTACAAACTTCTTGGTTCAACTCCACATCTCAAGACGGAGGCTCCCAAGCGACACCTAACCAATCTAGGAGGCACCACCCTCCAAAAGGTAATAGATGTTGTTGATGATGATGAACTCCTTGCTCTTGTGCTTCAAATGATAATCTCGCCAACACTCAACTCTCCTCACTGATATGGCTGTGGTGGAAGAAAGGTTTGAGTGGAAAGCAACTTGGGAAGGCTAGAAATCAAGTTTCATATGGTAGGAATGGAATGGCTTGATCTCAACACAAGGGTAGGTGGTTCACTTCTCAGAAAGTGTATGATAGGAGTGGTAGACTTTCTGATGGCTCTCCTCACGAATGAAGAGGGGGTGGAGGGGTATATATAGCCTCCACACAAAATCCAACCGTTACACACATATTTGAGCCATCTCGGTGAGACCGAAGTGAAAACTCGGTCAGACCGAAAGTTCAAATATAGTGAACGTTGGGGTTTTCGGTGGGACCGAAAATACCATCTCGGTGAGACCGAAAGTGCAAAAGATATGAACGTTGGAGTTTTCGGTGGGACCGAGAAAGAAAACTCGGTTAGACCGATTTGAGAAAAGACAGGAACATGCCAGTTTCGGTGTGACCGATAATGCAATCTCGGTGAGACCGATTTTAGCCAAGACAGAAGCTTGTCAATCTCGGTGAGACCGATAATGCAAACTCGGTTATTCCGATATGATGTGAAATGGTTACAGAAGGTTGGCAGTTCAGTTTCGGTTAGACCGATCTCAAACTCGAAATGACCGATTTTTCTAGGGTTTGGAATATGGCTGAAGTGGTTCATCTCGGTGGGACTGAGTTGGAAGAATCGGTTTGTCCGAGATTACTTATGAGTGTGTATAGTAGTGAAAGGTGCTGATAGTTGAAGGAGCTAAATCACTAAGCACTTGAGCAACCAGATCATCAACACAACCTCATCCCCTTTTAATAGTATTGGCTTTTCCTATGGACTCAATGTGATCTTTGATCACTAAACCAGAAATAGAGTCTTGAGCTTTTGCCAATGCTTGCCTTAGCATTTGAGGGGTCCACTTCTTCAGTCATCTTGCCATTCCAATGTGATTGAATTTCCTGAAACATACTTGATAAAAGCATTAGTCCAACCACAAAGTATGTTGTCATTAATTACCAAAACCACCCAGGGAGCAAATGTGCTTTCAATCTCCCCCTTTTTGGTAATTGATGGCAACACACTAAAATTATACTAAACAAAACATCAAAGCTTATTGAAAGAAAGACAGAATTATCATGAAAGCTTTGACAAGCATGTAGTACATAGGCTCCCCCTACAAGTGTGCAAGATTTTCATAGTTTATGGTTTTGGACTACCACAAGCGCACAAGAGAGATAAGCAAGATGTGCTACATGCAGCTTGGCTATATGCATCAGAGCAGAAGAAAAGGAAGTGAGTGATAATGCATATGTGCATGGTGATTTCTTGCAAACAAGTATTTACAAGCAAGTCACCATCATGCACATTCTGCAAGATGCATATACTTACCTTGAGGTTCCTTGACATTTGTACCTGAAGGGGTAAACTTGGGAAAACAAGGTTAGATAACACAAGAGTATTCCTTCAACCAACTGCAAGAACATCAAGAGTACCAAGCCAGGGAGGACATGTATAAAGAGTGTCTCATATTGAGCACAGGCTTGAATCAGCAAACATGTCTCCGAAGCTAAAAGATTTTCAATGAACTCTGAGAGATTTTGTTATGGAAAGCAAAATCAAAAGAATGATGCCAATTGTAATGTCCAATGTAAAACACGACAAAGCTTTGATGTGATTCTCTCCCCCTTAAGATAAGATTGCTTTTCTTCTTCCCCTAAGTCTTCTCTTCTCCCCTACTCCCCCTACTCCCCCTAAGTCCTCTCCCCCTTTGACATCAAGTGCCGAAAAGGACAGCAAACTAGGTAGGGCAGGAAAAATGGAAAGAGAGAAGGAAAGAAAGAAAGAAAGAAGTGGGATCCTTAAGAATCACAACATGGCAAATAAGAACATTCAAAGAGAAACAATTTGAGTCTTCTCCCCTTTAAGATTTAAATTTGAGTGGAGCTGCAGAAGTTGATTTCCTTGGAAGATAAATCGGTGACACCGAATTTTATGGATCGGTGGGTCCGAATCCTTTTCGGTTAGACCGAAAATTTCAAATCGGTGACGCCGAGTTTTATTCCAAGGAAATACAGAAATAATTCAGCTCACTTTGCGAGGAAAGTTTCAAAAGATTTGCAATGAATTTGTAAAAGATTTTCAAGGAATTGATCAGAGCCAGAAGGATATTCACAAAGAAACATAAGAAAAGAAATAAAAAGATTCCTAGATGAAGTTTTTTTTTGTAAAGAAAAACTCAATGAGAGAACATAAGAGAAAACAGAAAAACTCCAAAAGCATATGTACTTCATCTAGATAAAGGTCGGCGACAAAGTCACCTATGTTTGAGTATATTGACTTAGGAGTCAAATGAGGACATTTGATCATAGGTCATACTCATCGTTTAAGCTCAAAATGGGGTTGCCATTTTTCGATTAAGCAATTGATGTGATCACATCTTGTGAAGCTGCTTGTACTCATGACTTTGAGCAAAGCTTCTTAAAGATGTGAAGAACATACCTTGGGCTTGTTGTTGCTTTACTCATGTAGGTAAGCTTGATGTAGGTGCTCATTGAATGTGAAGTTGGAGCGCCATTTCTACTTGTGTAGTTCATCTTCCTACATAGGTTAGGCAAGCAAGGAAATACTCGAGGATATCCAAGATGATAAGAGTGAAATACTAGATGTATAAGATGTCAAAAAGGATATGTGGAATTTTGTTCCTTGAACTCAACATCCCAAAGGGCTAGATACTTGGTCAATGACAAGATTACTCAAGATTTGAGTGTGTGGTAATCTTGTGGAATGTAGATCATCCAAGTACCTGCAAAGAGTTAGATGCAATACAAGGAGGCAAATGTGTCCAAGACATATGATCATCATCATAAGAGAAATATCAAGGATTAGTCAAGAGGCTCATGCCTTGCATGCATCAATGGAGTTATCACTCCAAGTTTGAAGCATCAATGATGTTCAACTCACTCCTTAAGCGACAAAACACTTTCTCATCAAGAGGTTTTATAAAGATATCAGCAAGTTGTTTGTCAGTGCGAACATGCTTAAGATTAATGTCACCCTTGGCAATATGATCACGAATAAAATGGTGACGAACTTCAATATGCTTTGTTCGAGAGTGTTGCACAGGATTGTGTCCAATCTTGATTGCACTTTCATTGTCACAAAGCAAGGGAACACGTCTCACATGTATCCCATAATCTTTAAGCGTTTGTGTCATCCATAGCAATTGAGCACAACACGAACCAGCAACAATATATTCTGCTTCGGCAGTGGATAATGATACCGAATTTTGTTTCTTGGAGGACCAAGATACAAGGGATCGACCAAGGAATTGACATGTCCCCGAAGTTGACTTTCTATCAACCTTGTCACCGGCATAGTCCGAGTCGGAATAGCCAACAAGATCGAAAGAGGCCCTCTTAGGATACCAAATGCCAAAGTTTGGTGTGTGTATCAAGTATCTCACTATCCTTTTAACAGCTTTAAGATGACATTCTTTAGGGGCTGCTTGATATCGCGCACACATGCATACACTCAACATTATGTCAGGACGAGAAGCACAAAGATATAGTAGAGAACCAATCATAGAACGGTAAACCCTTTGATCAACGGGTTCTCCATCTTTTGTCAAGTCATTGTGTCCACTTGTAGGCATGGGGGTACTCATACCTTTGCTTTCTTGCATGTTGAACTTCTTGAAGAGATCCTTGGTGTACTTTGTTTGTGAGACAAAGGTACCCTCCTTAGATTGCTTGATTTGCAACCCAAGGAAGAATTTGAGTTCACACATCATGGACATTTCATACTTCTCCGACATGAGCTATCCAAACTTCTTGCTAAAATGGGGGTTAGTTGAACCAAAGATAATATCATCAACATATATTTGGCACACAAATAGTTCACCATTAACCCTTTTTGTGAACAGCGTTGAGTCTATCTTTCCAATCTCAAAGCCTTTTTCAAGAAGAAAGCTAGTCAAGCATTTGTACCAAGCTCTAGGAGCTTGTTTAAGACCATAAAGAGCTTTGTGCAACTTGTAAACATGATTAGGCTTTTTAGGATTCACAAATCTGGGAGGTTGTTTTACAAATACTTCCTCCTCAATTTCACCATTTAGGAAAGCACTTTTGATGTCCATTTGATAGAGAGTAATATCATGATGATTGGCATAAGCAAGAAGAATGCGAATGGACTCAAGTCTAGCAACGGGGGCATAGGTCTCACCATAGTCCATACCTTCGACTTGTGTGTAACCTTGAGCTACGAGACGAGCCTTGTTGCGGATGACTTGTCCATCTTCATCTTGCTTGTTCCGAAACACCCATTTGGTTCCAGTGATGTTTTGATCATCGTTGGGCTTCTCTACCAAAGTCCATACCTTGTTCCTCTCGAAGTTGTGTAGTTCTTCGTGCATAGCGTTCACCCAATCCGGGTCTTTAAGTGCTTCTTCCACCTTCATAGGTTCAATACTAGAGATAAATGAGTAATGCTCACAAAAGTTAGCTAAGCGAGTTTTAGAGCGAGTAATTCTCCCGGAGTTGATGTCGTTCATCATTTGTTCCACGGGATGATTCTTCTTGACTCTTGCTCGAACTCGGGATAGCTTTTGTTGATGTTGTGGCTCAGCTTCCTCATCATCTTCATCTTCCTCTTCTTCTTCTTCATTGTTGTTGGTGTTGTCTTGAGGTGGTGGAGAAGGAGGTTGTGGTGGATCTTCTTGTTGCATTTCCTCATCTTGGTGAGTTCCACTTGTGGAGGCCTCCATGTTGCCTTGAGGTTCATCTCGCCGTGAGGTAGGTGGCTCCACATATGTAGATGAGGTACTCTCCTTCACTTCCATGGGACGAATCTTTCCAATAGATAAATCTTGGATTGCTTCCGATGGGTCCTTGTCTCCTACATCAATAGGCATTTGCTCTACTTGCGAGCCATTAGATTCATCAAACTTCACGTCTACCGTCTCTTCAACCTTTCGGGTGAAATTATTGTAGACACGGTAGGTGTGGGAGTTTGATCCATAACCAAGAAGAAAGCCTTCATGAGATTTAGGAGAAAATTTAGATCGACGATGCTTATCAAGGATATAGCATTTTGAACCAAAGACACGAAAGTATCCCACTTGGGGTTTGTTACCGGTGAGAAGCTCGTAAGATGTCTTGCCGAGGAGCTTATGAAGATAAAGCCTGTTGATAGCATGACAAGCTGTCTCGACCGCTTCTCCCCAAAAATGCTTCGGTGTCTTGTATTCATCAAGCATCGTTCTTGCCATCTCAATGAGCGTTCGGTTCTTCCTCTCAACAACTCCATTTTGTTGAGGAGTGTACGTAGCCGAGAACTCATGTAGAATCCCTTCCTCATCGAGAAAAGAGTCTACATTGGCGTTCTTGAACTCCGTTCCATTGTCACTCCGAACTTTCTTGATCTTCACCTCAAATTGATTTTGGGCCTTTTTGGCAAAGGTCTTGAAGATTTTTTGAACCTGCGATTTATCATCAAGGAAAAATACCCACGTAAATCTGGAATAATCATCAACTATAACTAGACCAAAGGAGTTACCACCAAGGCTTTTGTAAGCATTGGGACCGAAGAGATCCATATGAAGAAGCTCAAGCGGTCTCCTAGTGGTCATGATGTTTTTCACGGGATGACTTCCACCAACTTGTTTTCCTGCTTGACAAGCACTACAAAGTCTATCTTTGTCAAAGAAAACATCTTTAACACCAAGAATATGATCACCTTTGATTAGCTTGTCTAGATTACGCATACCAACATGTCCTAGCCTTCTATGCCATAACCAACCTTTAGAGGATTTAGCAATGAAACAAGCTCTAGGTTGGGCTTTCTTAGTGAAATCAACAATATATAGATCACCTCTACGAATACCAGTAAAAGCCATGTTTTGATTATCACGACGAAAGACTTGGCAATCTACTTTGGTGAATAGCACATTGAATCCAAAGTCAGCTAATCTAGACACGGAAAGTAAATTGTATCCAAGAGATTCTACAAGCATGACATTTTGAATAGAGCTATCATGAGATATGGCCACCTTACCAAGGCCAAGTACCTTACCCTTGGAGTTGTCTCCAAAAGTCACATACTTGCGTGGACCATCGTTCTTTGCAAGCTCTCTAAACATGTCTTTGTCTCCGGTCATGTGATCGGTGCATCCACTATCAAGAATCCACTCTTTTCCACCGGACATGTAGTCTCTCATATTTGCCATGAGATTTAGACTCTTCATGACCTTGTCTAGCTCGGTGTACGAATCGGAGTAATCATCATCTTGCTCATGCTCATCATCATATTGACCCATAGATTGTTCATCATCAACACCTAGGTCAATTTGGTAAGTACTTGCATTAGTTTGGTCAATGTGACAATAGTCTTCGGAATGCAATGCAATAGCATTTCTAATGATAATATTGATAAGACCGGGATCACCCTTCTTTTTCATAAGATCACGAAGCTCAAAGAAGCATTTATCAAAGTTGGGATCATTGGGGTGCAACTTATCAAATTCAATAGTCTTGTGTAGAATTTCATCAAGACTTCTCAACGAGTAGTCCGGATAAAGTTCTTCCAAGAATTTCCACATAGCATAGGCACACTCAAAATTTGTAACAAGATTAAGCAAGTCATCGGGTAACCCTCTAATGATAAGATTTACAGTTCTAAGGTTACGAAGCAAATCAAGCTCTTCATCCATGGTAGGGTGCAAGGGGTCAAAAGGAGGCACATATGGGGTCTCAACATATTTGCACAAATTGTACATCTTAAAGATACTAAGCATTTCAGACCTCCATGAGTTATAGAACCTTCCATCAAGAACATGCACTCTATGGCTAACACTCCCATCCGTAGACACGTCCATCTTCCTCCAATGGTGTGTAAACCAAAGCAATGGAGACCAAAGCTCTGATACCAATTGTAGGATCGAAGAAGTATGTCTAGAGGGGGGGTGATTAGACTACTTGAAGATATAAAAATCTGCCTTTTGATTATGCAAAGTTTTAGGCAGTTTCACAATCAAGATCAATTCAAGTATCACACTACACATGCAATTCTAGAGTATGGGCAGCGGAAAGTAAATTGCATATATAGTAAAGAGAGGTGGAGAAGATCAAACACAGTTTGGAGACACGGAGATTTTTGTCGTGGTTCCGATAGGTGGTGCTATCGTACATCCACGTTGATGGAGACTTCAACCCACGGAGGGTAACGGCTGCGCGAGTCCACGGAGGGCTCCACCCACGAAGGGTCCACGGAGAAGCAACCTTGTCTATTCCATCATGGCCTACGCCCACGGAGGACTAGCCTTACTCGGGGTAGATCTTCACGAAGTAGGCGATCTCCTTGCCCTTACAAACTTCTTGGTTCAACTCCACATCTCAAGACGGAGGCTCCCAAGCGACACCTAACCAATCTAGGAGGCACCACCCTCCAAAAGGTAATAGATGTTGTTGATGATGATGAACTCCTTGCTCTTGTGCTTCAAATGATAATCTCCCCAACACTCAACTCTCCTCACTGATATGGCTGTGGTGGAAGAAAGGTTTGAGTGGAAAGCAACTTGGGAAGGCTAGAAATCAAGTTTCATATGGTAGGAATGGAATGGCTTGATCTCAACACAAGGGTAGGTGGTTCACTTCTCAGAAAGTGTATGATAGGAGTGGTAGACTTTCTGATGGCTCTCCTCACGAATGAAGAGGGGGTGGAGGGGTATATATAGCCTCCACACAAAATCCAACCGTTACACACATATTTGAGCCATCTCGGTGAGACCGAAGTGAAAACTCGGTCAGACCGAAAGTTCAAATATAGTGAACGTTGGGGTTTTCGGTGGGACCGAAAATACCATCTCGGTGAGACCGAAAGTGCAAAAGATATGAACGTTGGAGTTTTCGGTGGGACCGAGAAAGAAAACTCGGTTAGACCGATTTGAGAAAAGACAGGAACATGCCAGTTTCGGTGTGACCGATAATGCAATCTCGGTGAGACCGATTTTAGCCAAGACAGAAGCTTGTCAATCTCGATGAGACCGATAATGCAAACTCGGTTATTCCGATATGATGTGAAATGGTTACAGAAGGTTGGCAGTTCAGTTTCGGTTAGACCGATCTCAAACTCGGAATGACCGATTTTTCTAGGGTTTGGAATATGGCTGAAGTGGTTCATCTCGGTGGGACTGAGTTGGAAGAATCGATTTGTCCGAGATTACTTATGAGTGTGTATAGTAGTGAAAGGTGCTGATAGTTGAAGGAGCTAAATCACTAAGCACTTGAGCAACCAGATCATCAACACAACCTCATCCCCTTTTAATAGTATTGGCTTTTCCTATGGACTCAATGTGATCTTTGATCACTAAACCAGAAATAGAGTCTTGAGCTTTTGCCAATGCTTGCCTTAGCATTTGAGGGGTCCACTTCTTCAGTCATCTTGCCATTCCAATGTGATTGAATTTCCTAAAACATACTTGATAAAAGCATTAGTCCAACCACAAAGTATGTTGTCATTAATTACCAAAACCACCCAGGGAGCAAATGTGCTTTCAATCTCCCCCTTTTTGGTAATTGATGGAAACACACTAAAATTATACTAAACAAAACATCAAAGCTTATTGAAAGAAAGACAGAATTATCATGAAAGCTTTGACAAGCATGTAGTACATAGGCTCCCCCTACAAGTGTGCAAGATTTTCATAGTTTATGGTTTTGGACTACCACAAGCACACAAGAGAGATAAGCAAGATGTGCTACATGCAGCTTGGCTATATGCATCAGAGCAGAAGAAAAGGAAGTGAGTGATAATGCATATGTGCATGGTGATTTCTTGCAAACAAGTATTTACAAGCAAGTCACCATCATACACATTCTGCAAGATGCATATACTTACCTTGAGGTTCCTTGACATTTGTACCTGAAGGGGTAAACTTGGGAAAACAAGGTTAGATAACACAAGAGTATTCCTTCAACCAACCTGGTGGAGAGGCTCCCGGTGGTGATCCTCCCCTCCGACAGGGTGCCGGGAAGAGTTCTCCTGGTCCTCCTGATCTTGGAAGCGCGGCGGCGGCGGAACAGAGATGAGATCGCAAAAAAGGGTTCCGTCCTCGAGGGTTTCGGGACGCGGTGTAAATATATGCCAAAGGGAGGCATCAGAAGAGGCCAGGGGGGCCCAGGCGCACTGGCGGCGCGGCCAGGAGGGGGGCCTCCCCCTCTGGTCGCCTGGAGCCCTGGTGGCCCCCCTCTGGCCCTACTTTGGCCGCATGGAAGCTTCCGGAACGCTGATTTTTTATATATTTTTCCCGGATTTTTTCTGGCAATTTACGTAATGGGAAAACCTGAAATACAAAAACAGCAGAAAAAGAAACTGGCACTGGGGTGCACTGAGTTAATAGGTTAGTCCAAATATGATAAAAAGTGTATGGAAGTGCATAAATATCATAGCAATATCACACAAAAGAGGCATGGAGCAAGCAGAAATTATAGATACGTTCTGGACGTATCAGGGCTGCGCCCCCTTTAGGGTTTCCCACCCCTAGGGGTGCGGCCACCCCAGATCCCATCTAAGGGTGGCGGCCAGAGGGGGAGAGGGAGAGGGGGGCGCACCAGATTGGGCCCTAGGGCCCATCTGCCCTAGGGTTTGCCCCTTCCCCTCTATGATGCGCCTTGGGCCCTGGTGGGGGGCGCACCATCCCACCTAGGGCTGGTCCCATCCCACACTTGGCCCACGCAGCCCTCTAGGGCCGGTGGCCCCACCCGGTGGACCCCCGGGACCCTCCCGGTGGTCCCGGTACGCTACTGATAGCGCCCGAAACTTTTCCGGTGACCAAAACGGGACTTCCCATATATGAACCTTTACCTCCGGACCATTCCGGAACTCCTCGTGACATCCGGGATCTCATTCGGGACTCCGAACAACATTCGGTAACCGCGTACATACTTTCCTATAACCCTAGCGTCATCGAACCTTAAGTGTGTAGACCCTACGGGCTCGGGAACCATGCACACATGACCGAGACAACTCTCCGGCCAATAACCAACAACGGGATCTGGATACCCATGTTGGCTCCCACATGTTCCACGATGATCTCATCGGATGAACCATGATGTCAAGGATTCAATCAATCCCGTATACGATTCCCTTTGTCTATCGGTACAGTACTTGCCCGAGATTCGATCATCGGTATCCCGATACCTTGTTCAATCTCGTTACAAGCAAGTCTCTTTACTCGTTCCGTAACACATCATCCCGTGATCAACTCCTTGATCACACTGTGCACATTATGATGATGTCCTACTGAGTGGGCCCGGAGATACCTCTGTGTCACACGGAGTGACAAATCCCAGTCTTGATTCGTGCCAACCCAACAGACACTTTCGGAGATACCTGTAGTGCACCTTTATAGCCACCCAGTTACGTTGTGACGTTTGGTACACCCAAAGCATTCCTCCGGTATCCAGGAGTTGCACAATCTCATGGTCTAAGGAAAACATACTTGACATTTAGAAAAGCTTTAGCACACGAACTACACGATATGTGCTAGGCTTAGGATTGGGTCTTGTCCATTACATCATTCTTCTAATGATGTGATCCCGTTATCAACGACATCCAATGTCCATGGTCAGGAAACCGTGACCATCTGTTGATCAACGAGCTAGTCAACTAGAGGCTTACTAGGGACATGGTGTTTGTCTATGTATCCACACATGTATCTGAGTTTCCTATCAATACAATTCTAGCATGGATAATAAACAATTATCATGAACAAGGAAATATAATAATAACCAATTTATTATTGCCTCTAGGGCATATTTCCAACAGTCTCCCACTTGCACTAGAGTCAATAATCTATTTCACATCGCCATGTGATTAACACTCACAGGTCACATCGCCATGTGACCAACATCTAAAGAGTTTACTAGAGTCAGTAATCTAGTTCACATCAATATGTGATTAACACTCAATGAGTTCTGGGTTGGATCATGTTATGCTTGTGAGAGAGGTTGTATTCAACGGGTCTGCAACATTCAGATCCCTATGTACTTCGCAAAACTTTATGTCATATCGTAGATGCTGCTACCACGTTCCACTTGGAGCTAATTCCAAACTGTTGCTCCATTATACGTATCCGGTATCTCTACTTAGAGTTATCCGGATAGGTGTTAAGCTTGCATCGACGTAACTCTTTACGTCGAACTCTTTATCACCTCCATAACCGAGAAACATTTCCTTATTCCTCTAAGGATAATTTTGACCGCTATCTGGTGATCTACTCCTGGATCACCTTTTGTACCCTCTTGCCAGACATGTGGCAAGGCACACATCAGGTGCGGTACTCAGCATGGCATACCATATAGAGCCTATGACAAAAACATAGGGGACGACCTTCGTCCTTCCTCTTTCATCTGCCGTTGTCAAGCTTTGAGTCTTACTCAACTTCACACCTTACAACTCAGGTAAGAACTCCTTCTTTGACTGATCTATTTTGAACTCCTTCAAAATCATGTCAAAGGTGTGTGTTCTTTTGAAAGTATCATTAGGCGTCTTGATCTATCTCTATAGATCTTGATGCCCAATTATGTAAGCAGCTTTATCAATTATGTAAGCAGCTTTATCCAGGTCTTCCTTTGAAAAACTCCTTTCAAACAACCCTTTACGCTTTCCAGAAATTCTACATCATTTCGGATCAACAATATGTCATTCACATATACTTATCAGAAATGTTGTAGTGCTCCCACTCACTTTATTGTAAATACAAGTTTCTAACAAACTTTGTATACCCAAAAACTTTGATCACTCCATCAAAGCGTATATTCCGACTCCGAGATGCTTGCTCCAGTCCATGTAAGGATCGCTGGAGCTAGCATACCTTTTAGCATCCTTAGGATCGACAAAACCTTTCTGATTGTATCACATACAACCTTTCCTTACGAAAACTGGTAAGGAAACTTGTTTTGTCATCCATCTGCCAGATTTCATAAATGCAACTAATGCTAACATGATTCCGACGGACTTAAGCATCGCTACAGGTGAGAAAATCTCATCGTAGTCAACTCCTTGAACTTGTGAAAAACTTTTCGCCACAAGTCGAGCTTTATAGACGGTGACATTACCATCCACGTCCGTCTTCTTCTTAAAGATCCATTTATCTCAATGGCTTGTCGATCATCGGGCAAGTCCACCAAAGTCCATACTTTGTTTTGATACATGGATCCTATCTCGGATTTCTCGGCTTCTAACCATTTGTCGGAATACGGGCCCACCATCGCTTCTCCATAGTTCATAGGTTCATTGTTATCCAACAACATGACATCTAAGACAGGATCATCGTACCACTCAGGAGTAGTACTATCCTTGTCGACCTACGAGGTTCGATAGCAACTTGATATGAAACTTCATGATCACTATCATTAGTTTCCTCTTCAACAGTTGTAGTTCCACAGAAACATCTTTCTGTGTTGCACTACTCTCCGGTTGAAGTGGGGGTTCGACAACCTCATCAAGTTCTATCTTCCTCCCACTCAAATCTTTCGAGAGAAACTCCTTCTCAAGAAAGGACCCGTTCTTAGCGACAAACATTTTTGCCCTTGGATCTGAGATAGAAGGTATATCCAAATGTTACCTTTGGGTATTCCATGAAGATGTATTTGCCCGCTTTGGGTTCGAGCCTTTTCCGGCTGAAGCCATAAGCATCGCAGCCCCAAAAATCAAGAAAACGACAACTTTGGTTTCTTGCCAAACCATACGGCATCGTCTCAACGGACTTAGATGGTGCCCTATCTAAAGTAAATGCAGCTATCTCTAATGCATAACCTCAAAATAATAGCGGTAGATCGGTAAGAGACATCATAGATCGCACCATATCTCATAAGGTTCGATTACGACATCCGGACACACCATTGCGCTATGGTGTTTCAGGTGTGTCAGGGATATGGTTAATAGGTATAAACCAGATATTGTAAACCGGTTTAGTTAAATTGTACTTGGTTTATTATTTTTAGTAGAGATTACGGTCCATGAGATTTCAAGGCCCATGTATAGAAATACGGTTTGTAAACCGCCAATGAGATGTAACTTGAGAGATAAGAAAGAAAGGGCAGAGACCGAGGCGAACACGATTATGAGCCGGCCTCGGGACTCTATAAACCGGACCAGGCGTCACCTCTATATAAAGGGACGACCCGGTACCGGTTCAGGGATAAGCAACAATCGATCCATCGAGACGCAGGCAAGCGACTCCGCTCCCTGTAAACCGACGCCCAAGCAATACCAAACCAACTAGACGTAGGCTTTTATCTTCTCGAAGGGGCCGAACTAGTATAAAACCCTTTGAGTCCTTTGTGTGCCATGAACCCTTTCAAGCTAACCCGTGCGATGGTTCCATCATCAAGTCCGCTAAACCGGACATCTGCCGTGTTAATTCCACGACAGTTGGCGCCCACCGTGGGGCCTCCGCACGATGGTTTCGAGTTCTTGGAAGGCGGCCTCAAGGGGTTAAAGGGTTACGCAGTCGGCCGGATGACCAAGAGTCGTCGCGGCCGGATCTACATCGACGACGCGGGTTGGGGACCGGAGGCCGATTCGATCGAATACGGATACCGGGTCCCCTTCGGCAGCATCCAAGTCTTCATCGGCAAAATTGGTAAACCGGGACCTGAGCCGGACACCTTCCCCAACATCGTCGAGCCGGCTCAGCGTGCGAGGTCGACCCGGATTCAACCTGCCATGAAGCATGTGTTCGTTGGAGCGATTCACGGAGGGCAAGCTGAGGACGGGTCGGAATCTAATGGTGCAACCGTCGTCTATTCAGATGACGAGTCTTCGTCCGGGGAAACTGAATCTCTGTATCAGTTGCGGGACGGCCGGTCTGAGGGTGAGTCCGATGGAAACAGTATTCCGGGCCCCTCCGACCCGCCAAACCGGGTGGCGGTCTTTATGGCCGGTTCACAACCCCCGACGAACGGAACAACAGCGGAGGCTGGCGCAGGGGGAAGCGGTTCAAATCCCTCCATTACTGCGGTTCTATCCACCTTGATCGAGGAGTTCGCAGCTAAGGCAGTAGAGGTCGTAGCTCCAGCAGACAAGGCGCAACATGATGCAGTGCTTCTTCAGTTGAAGGCCCGGATCGATCAATTAAAGGAGGATTTAAAGGCAGAAGGAGAGATGCTAGCCATAAGACAAGCAGAGTTGGATGAACAAGCTTTTCACTTAAGGATGGAACAGGCTTCCATGGAAGGGGTAAGAGGACGAAAATATCGATCCCGCCTGCCGCCGGGTTATGAATCTGCGAATTTGTTCAGAACACCTGGGGCTGGGGCCAGTAACAATCCGATCTTAAACCGGAGAAGCCCACCGGCTCGAGAGGAGCCGGTTCAGCAACCCGTTGCAGAGCGGGAGCGACGGATTACATCGGCGCCTTATGTTCCTATCCCCCCGGGACACTACTCAAACCCTGTGGATAATATCGCTGCAGCGGCAGCACGGTTGGCCGCTTTACCTGTGGAAGAAACATCCCCGGTGGCGATAGAGGCGCGCAGGGCTCAGAAGTTACTCAACACGGCGTTAATACAGCAGCAAGCGTATTCTCATAGCAGGGAAAGGTTGCATTCAACACCACGTCCCAACCGAAGTTACTCTAGACATTGGGAGGAGCCCGAAGTGTCCAGCAGCGAACGGAGGAGACATCAGCACAGGCAAGATAATCCGGCAAGGGCAGAGATGCCGGCCCCGGATCGAAACCGGCCTAGATCGGAGGCCAGGGAGGAAGTTCGTCAGTCGACGCCGGTTCACACAGGCATTACAGGGACAGGAGCGACAGCGAGCGGTTTTGGGATACAATGTCTCGTCCCTGCCCTGCGGAGCGTTAGGTTGCCCAAAGATTTCAAAGGACCTCGCAAGGTGCCTAATTACACAGCCGATTTACCGCCCGAAGCTTGGGTGGAAAGTTACGAGATGGCCATGGAGATGCTGGACGTGGATGAATCGGCTTGTGCCAAATATTTCACTATGATGCTTGAAGGTACGGCCCGGACTTGGCTAAAGGCACTACCTCCGAATTCTATCGGATCATGGGGGGAGCTGCGCAGTCAGTTCATCAAAATTTTTAAGGATACGTGCAAGCAACCTATGTCGGTGATAGATTTAGCAGCATGCGTGCAAGGAGAGCAGGAGTCTACAGCAGCTTGGGTACGCAGAGTGGCAGAGATCTTGCACTCCTCAAACGGCATTAATCCGAGCACAGCGATTGTAACATTGGAGAACAATTGCCGGTTTGAATCTTTGAAATTAAAACTCGGACGGCTCAAACGGGAGTGCAATGACATGGGGACTTTGATGAGTGCCTTGGTGAAGTATGGAGACTCAGATAATACCAAGTATCCAGAGCCAGAAGGAGATAAAGCGGGAAAGGCCAGCAAGACTGGCAAACCGGCGCCAGCTAATCCGATTACTTCAAGTGTGTTGGGCAAACGGAAACCGGAAAATAGCTCCGATTTTGTGGCTAATACACAGGTTCAAGGCGGTTTTCAGGGTAGTCAGCAAGGTCCCACTCGCCAGACCGGTGGAGAAAACCCGGGTTGGGAGCAGGATTTGGATCAACCCTGTATAAAGCATAGCGGAAGAAAGGGGCCTGCACGGCACACGGCAAGAGAATGTCTGAACCCTATGATAGCAGGGAACGGCCGTTTTAATCCTCTTAACCGGCCCCCAAGCGGCGGTTCAGGGCCCGGGTTTTATGGTCCGGGTTACCAAGGGAACAACTCCGGTTCAGGTTATAGAGGCAATAACGGTTATCAAGGGAACAACGGTGGTTATCAGTCCCGGCCAGGCGGCCAAGGTAGTCAAGGAAACTACAATGGTCAAGGAAATCAGTCACATTATCAAGGTGGTTATCATGGTCAGGGAAATCAATCGTATCATCAAGGTGGTTACAACAATCAGAATAATCAGCAGCAGGGCCAAGGGAGTCACAATAACCAAGGAAATCAACAGCAGCAGTGTCCGCAGCAACAACATCAATCCGGATACCAGAGTAATCCGAAGGAGTTGAGCAGCGGTCAATATCATGTTTTCACCACGAGTTTATGCAAGAGAGACCAGAAGGTTTTAAAGCGGGCTGTTAACGCGGTAGAACCGGCAACGCCGCAGTTTCTACGATGGTCAGAGCAGCCCATTGTTTGGAGCAGAGAGGACCACCAGTTACGGGTAGATAATCCGGGTCATTTAGCCTTGGTGGTGGCACCTCAGGTGGGAGGATACAGGTTCACTAAAGTTCTCATGGATGGAGGTAGCAGTATCAATATACTATATTACGAGACCTTTCGCCGTATGGGTCTGACAGATAAACAGTTAAGGACATCAAACACAGTGTTTCACGGGGTGGTCCCAGGTAAGTCAGCTTATCCAGTTGGTAAGATTGACTTAGAAGTTACCTTTGGGGATGAGCATGATTCTAGATCGGAGATGATCACCTTTGAAGTTGTCAAAATTAAAAGTCCGTATCATGCTTTGTTTGGGAGGACGGTTTATGCTAAATTTATGGCTAGGCCATGTTATGTTTATCTGCAGCTCAAGATGCCAGGTCATAAAGGCACAATTACGGTGCACGGCAGTCGTAAGATAGCAGTGTAATGTGAAGAAGGTGATGCAGCTTATGCAGAAGCGGTATGTGCCACGGAAGAGTTAAAATTTTATAAGGATAATGTTGATCCGGCAGACATGACTCCGCTGAAGAAGCCAACCACCGAGCATGATCCGGCTTTGAAGTTCAAATCAGCGGAAGAAACTAAGCAGGTCGATTTTGTGCCTGGAGATTCGTCTAAGCAATTCACCATCAGTGCTAACCTGGATCCTAAATAGGAAAGCGCGCTCATCGAGTTCATCCGTGAGAACCAGGATATCTTTGCGTGGAAACCTTCTGACATGCCAGGTATACCGAGGGAACTCGCTGAGCACAAGTTAAATATTGATCCGAAGTTTAAACCGGTAAAACAGTATCTGCGCCGCTTTAACGAAGAGAGGCGCAAGGCTATAGGAGAAGAAGTAGCCAGGCTTTTGGCGGCAGGGTTCATAGTGGAAGTGTTCCATCCGGAATGGTTGGCTAACCCGGTGTTAGTTCTAAAGAAGAATGGGAAGTGGAGGATGTGCGTGGACTACACAGACCTCAATAAAGCTTGCCCAACTGATCCTTTTGCTCTACCTCGCATTGATCAGATTATTGATGCTACAGCAGGGTGTGAGCGGCTGAGTTTTTTGGATGCGTACTCAGGTTATCACCAGATCAAAATGGTAGTTGAAGACCAAGAGAAGACAGCATTCATAACTCCTTTTGGTGCTTTTTGCTATGTGTCTATGCCTTTTGGGCTCAAATGTGCGCAGGCAACTTATCAGCGTTGTGTTCAGAATTGTTTAAAGGGGCAGATAGGAAGGAACGTACATGCTTATGTGGATGACATTGTGGTTAAGTCAAAGGAGGAAAGAACAATGATAGAAGACCTCAGAGAAACCTTTGGTAATCTTCGAGCTTACAGGATGATGCTCAATCCGGAGAAATGTGCCTTTGGTGTCCCGGCTGGTAAGCTTTTGGGATTCCTGGTCTCGAACCGGGGAATAGAAGCCAACCCGGAGAAGATCAAGGCCATCACATCTTTGACGAAACCGGCTTGCATTAATGATGTTCAGCGCATAGCTGGCCGGATCACGGCGTTGAGCCGGTTCATCAGTCGCTTAGGAGAAAAGGCGATCCCACTTTATCAAATGTTGAAGAAGACGGACCGGTTCATTTGGAGTGATGAAGCGAATACAGCGTTTGAGAATCTGAAACAGCAACTAGCGAAGCCGCCGGTTTTAGCTGCCCCTATCGACAAGGAGCCTTTGCTATTATATGTTGCTGCAAACACACGGGCAGTTAGCGTTGCGATTGTGGTTGAGCGCAAGGAAGCAGGGAAAGAACATCCGGTTCAGCGTCCGGTTTACTATGTGAGTGAAGTACTCATCGAGTCCAAGCAAAGATACCCTCATTGGCAGAAATTGGTGTATGGGGTGTTCATGGCAAACCGGAAGTTGAAGCATTATTTCCAAGGGCATCCGATAACTGTGGTTAGCTCAGCTCCGTTGGGAGATATAATCCAGAATAGAGAAGCAACAGGCAGAATAGCCAAGTGGGCCATTGAGCTCAGTCCGCATGAATTGAAATATGTACCACGTACTGCTATAAAATCTCAGGCACTGGTGGACTTTATCAACGACTGGACAGAATTACAGACTCCGGAGGAGAAGCCGGATCTCACTTATTGGACGATTCACTTCGACGGCTCGAAGCAGTTGGAAGGCTCAGGGGCCGGAGTTGTTTTAACTTCCCCCAGAGGTGATAAATTTTGTTATGTCCTTCGGTTGTTATTTCCTTGTACTAATAATGCAGCAGAATATGAAGCCTTACTTCATGGTTTGCGGTTGGCAAAGGAGATGAATTTAAGCCGGGTCAAATGCCTAGGCGATTCAGACCTAGTGGCACAGCAGGTTTCGGGCAAGTGGGATTCAAGGGATCCCCTCATGGGGGCTTATCGACGAGAGGTTGAAGCGGTTGCAGGTTACTTCAAAGGGTATCAGGTGGAGCATATAGACCGGCGGAAGAACGAAGCAGCTGACGCTTTAAGCCGGCTAGGGTCGCAACGTAAACCGGTACCACCAAACACCTTTTTGGATGAATTACGCAATCCTTCGGTTCAAGTACCTTCAGAGGACGATCTGGCTGTTCCGGACCCAGAGGCACAGTTGGTTGCGGCAACCCATGTTATTCCGGATTGGACGTTACCTTATTTGGTATATTTAAGCCGGGGAGAATTGCCAGAGGACGAAGATGAAGCACGGCAGATAATCCGGCGTTCCAAGTCTATGACAATTGCCAACGGGGAGCTGCATCATCGTAGCACCTCTGGAGTATTTCAACGGTGTGTTTCAGCTGAGGAAGGTTGTGAGATTCTAAGGGAGATTCATGAAGGGGATTGCGGTCATCATGCCGGATCGAAATCTTTAGTGGCTAAAGCTTTCCGACATGGCTTTTATTGGTTAACTGCACATGCAGATGCGGCAGACCTGGTCCGCAAGTGTGACGCTTGTCAGAAGTTTTCAAGACGTGCCCTTGTTCCGGCACAAGAACTCCGGATGATACCAATAACTTGGCCTTTTGCAACTTGGGGGCTTGACATGGTTGGTCCCTTCAAGAGATCCCAAGATCACAAAACTCATCTACTAGTGGCAGTGGACAAGTTTACAAAGTGGGTTGAAGCGGAACCTATAAGCAAGTGTGATGCGGCAACGGCGGTTAAGTTCATCAAAAAAGTAATATTCCGGTTTGGTTTTCCACACAGCATCATCACAGATAACGGCACCAATTTATCTCAGGGTGAGATGGAAGAATTCTGTCAACGAGAGCATATTCGTTTGGATGTATCTTCTGTGGTTCACCCCCAATCCAATGGTCAAGCAGAAAGGGCAAATCAGGAGATTTTGCGTGGAATCAAGCCCCGGCTTATGACACCTTTGCAGAGAACCCCAGGGTGTTGGGTTGAAGAATTACCCTCTGTCCTTTGGAGCATTAACACTACACCAAACCGGTCTACAGGTTATACACCTTTCTTCATGGTTTACGGTGCAGAAGCAGTTCTTCCAAGTGACATACGCCATGATTCGCCAAGGGTGGCGGCCTATGTAGAAGCCGCCAATGAGGAGGCAAGACAAGACGGTTTGGATCGATTGGATGAAGAGCGTGACATAGCTGCAGCACGGTCGGCGATTTATCAACAAGATCTGCGCAGATATCACAGTCGCCGGATTAGAACCAGGACGTTCCAGGAGGGTGACTTGGTACTCCGGCTTATCCAAGATCAAACAGATATGCACAAGCTATCCCCGCCATGGGAAGGGCCCTTTGTGATCAGCAAAAATTTACACAACGGCTCATATTATTTGGTGGACATTCGAGAGCATAAAGATTCACGGACATCAGAAGAGGAGACGAAAAGGCCATGGAACATTGCTCATCTACGACCATATTACACTTGAGCCATAGGCTTCCATGTATCCTATGTATATATTATGAATAATGAATAAACCGGCACCCTCGGTAAACCGGGGGTTCAGCCTTCTTTCCACATACATAAAATTGGCAGCAAGTATTCATATCAGTTTGTTATCAAAGAATCATATTTCAATGTTAGCTGGTTTTTAGAAACTAATCTTTGCAGGGTGTGTGAAGGAGTGGTAGAAATCACAGGAGCAAGAGATTATATCCGGTTCAAGAAAAGAAAAACCCCATAAAAAGAAAAACCTGCAGAGTCAGGAGGAACCTCAGAAGCCCCTGGGGACAGCGGGCTCGCCCACACCCCCTTGAATGGCTATGTTACGAATATTTGGGTTCCCTGAACAGTGGGTACGCCCACATTCAAATGATGGCCCGGCCCCTGGGGACAGTCGGGTTCGCCCACACCCCCTTGAATGGCTATGTTACGAATATTTGGGTTCCCTGAACAGTGGGGACACCCACGTTCAAATGATGGCCCGGCCCCTGGGGACAGTCGGGTTCGCCCACACCCCCTTGAATGGCTATGTTATGAGTTTTTGGGCTCCCTGAACAGTTGGTACGCCTACGTTCAAATGATGACCCGGCCCCTGGGGACAGTCGGGTTCGCCCACACCCCCTTGAATGGCTATGTTATGAGTTTTTTGATGTGTTTCTTGATGTTTTTTGTGTTTCATAACCTTTTTAACCAAGAGGAACAGCTCTAGAAGTTGTCTGTCTATCTAGTGTTATAAGTCTGGGTCATGAACACCAGAGAGAGTTAAACCGGCATTCATCGTAACCCGGCTCGACTTCATGATGAGCTGACAATTGGCAGCACACAATCAGATACAAGTTACAAATTGCTGAACCGAGAAGAGAAGGATTTATGGACAAGTTGAGCTGAAGAGTTTCAAGGACTTATTAGAATTGATGAAGACTGATTAAGGTAATTTTAAACATCCTGCCGGTTTAAGGTATTTTGGCTACATGCAATTCAGGTATCACAGCTATTTGTTAAAGGTATGCTTATTAGTTATACCAAGAGAACAAGTTAATCCGTCCAGTGGTAAAACCACTAGGACATATTTTTCATCTTTTTTATGGACAGAGCAAGGAATACGCATCAATAAAACAAGTCAGCGAACGAGTACTTTATAAAGACCAAAAGCCGGATCACAGTGCATTAAGTTTCAGCTAAACCTATTACAAGGCATAAAAGCCAAATAGTTGGAAGCATTGTTCACGGAATAACAATTATGATTACAGTAGTAACATTCAAGATTCCGCTTCTCCTTGCCGGGATGATTGGCCACCACCTTGTTCCGGAACATCTTCCTCCTCGTGAAGCGGCGGGAAATCTGGTGCACGCCAATCAATCTTGGCCAAGGCACGGAAATATACTTCATCGTTGATCAACTCAGCAGGATCAATATCAGGAGCAAAAGTGTGAGGACGAACCGGCGGAGTTAAGTTTGCAACATTGTAAACCGGTCGTTCCACCCGCTCGTTTTGCAGGTCATATGCTGGATGGTATCGAGACAAGTCAGCTTCCACTGCAATCTTGCTAGCGAGTGGACGCATTTCCTTTGTCAGAGCGTACAGATCTTTTTCATCAAATGCTGAACCGTCTTCCTTGGTGTCGGGAAATCCGGTTAACACTTCTGCCGGATCAATATCTGGAACCCAAGCTTTAGCCCTTGTAAGGGCCAGAAGAGCACCTCCTCGAGCAGCCGATTTCTTCACCTCTTCAAGACGAGTTGGCAGAATGGACAAACTGTTCAAAGTAGCCTTGATGGTTGAAGGAGCCGGTTTACCAAAGGAAGTAGCACTGATAATCCTTTGTGCTCCAGAGTATAATTGTTCAACCAAGGTATAGCAAGCCTTCCGTTTCTTCCGTACATCATCCCCAAGATGGGAGACACGGCGTCCTACATACAACAATGAAAGTTAAACCGGTACAGGTCACAGGTTGCAAAGATAACAGACAAGAGTTCAGGTTATGCTTACCAAAGATAGCAGAAGTCATCAAGTCAATTTGACACTTTAACCCGGTCAATTCTTCAGTAACCGGGTTAAGTGCTCCTTTAGCATCCTGAACACGCTTTTCAAGATCCTTTTTCTGGACTTCAAAAGTAGTCCGTTCCTCATCAAAGAACTTCTTTAAATCTTCAGCAGTCTTTAAACTTACTTGAAGTTCTTTCTTCGCCTTTGAAGCGGCTGACTCAGTCTCTATAAGCCGGCTTCGAAGTTCACTGATTTCTACAACATTCCGGTTCAGCTCAGCCTGTAAACAAAAGTTTAAAAACAAGGTTAGAAATTACAAAGTCTCAAGCACACAACCAAGTTGTCTACTTGACACTTGGGGGCTAATGGCAGTTGAAGTAAGACAGCAAGGACAAATTGAGAATACAAGTCTCAAGCACACAACCAAGTTGTATACTTGACACTTGGGGGCTAATGGAAGTTGAAGCGATGCATCAAGAAACAATTTTTTTAAATTACAAGTATCAACTACATAACCAAGTTATCTACTCGATACTTGGGGGCTAATGTATGGATCAGCAGTTCAAAACTACAAAGTTCCGGCTTACCATCAATAAAGCAGATAAACCGGAACTTGGGGGCTGTTATAAGATAAAGAGGCGTTGAAAAAAAAGACAAAGTCAGAAGAGGAAAACTTACTTCATATTTTTCCCTCATCAGGTTTACGAGGCTGGCTTCATAATCCCGGCTACTATGGAGCCGGTTCAGATATCCGGAATAGATGTCCTGAGCACTCATACTTGAGAGACTGGAGATATCAGTACTCCACTTCCCCTTCTCCTGAGTCACCTTTTCCGCTTTAGCTGTATGTTTTGCTAAAACGGTGGGTTCGGCTGGCGCAACATAAGCCAGTAACCACGACATCAGGGGAAGTGGGTGCATTGGGAGGAGAAGCTTCAGTTTGAGCCGGATTAGGAGATGCCGGGTTAACTTGAGGAGAGTTAACCCGGGCCGGACTTGGTGGGTTTTGGATGTCTTCAGCAGCAGGTGTGTCAAGAGCGGGTTCGTCAACCGGAGCAGCTGGAGTACCTTCAGGAGGAACGGCGGTAGACGGATCAATCGCCGGTTCATCAGTAGAAGGATCAGCAACAGGCTTTTTTGCCTTGGCTCTTTTGCTGGGTTTTGGTTTGCTGGAAAAACAAGCAAAAATAAGTTAACATTATAATGGAAGGGGGTATCATGAACCGGAAGAAGTAAAGAGAATTACCCCGGGACGGTCTTCAAAGGTGGAAGCTGTGTAGCGGTTGATTCGCCAGAAGAAGACAGTGGAGTTTCCTGATAATCAGGATCAGTCGGTTTAAGTGGTTTTCTGATAAGACCGGCCTTGGGGTGAAGAAGAGTTGGAGAGAGCATCACCTCAGCGCGGCGTTTCCGAGCCGGAGTTAACGAAATTCCAGAGGACTCCACTGCCAAGCCGCTATGGCAAGTGGTCCGGCGCAAAGCTTCGTGCTGTTGTTTCTTCAAAGTAAAATTGGGATCCAACTTAGCATAAGGATGAGAAAATTGATACTTTCTAACAGTCCGACAGCTCTTTTGAGGAGGGGGTTCTGAATCGGAAGAAATAAGGGTTACCTCAATCTCCGCCGGGTCATCACCTTCGAGTGGATCCTGTGAAAGGGCATCATTAGATATGTGAACAAGTATATAAAAGCAAAATGTAAACCGGAGTAAGACGTACCTCAGAGTCCGGATCATCATCCTCAGAAGGAGAACCGGCATCAACGACTGCTTTCCTTTTCTTGTTTGCAGGAGTTTTTCGGCGAGCTTGCCTTGCAGGTTTTTCCTGAGGTTTTCTCCTCCAGAAAGGATCATCAGCCTAAATAAAAAAAGCAAGGGCAAGTAAAAGACGGTTCAAAGAGGACGGTTTATAAAGTACAAGTTAAAGACACTCACTTCAGGCAGCTTATTCTTCTTGAAGTATGGGGCCAAGCCAACTCTAGTGCAGTCTGTTAGAGCAGGATTGACAATTTTCTTGGCCGATTCAATTACTTCCGATTCAGACAGTTTCTCCTTAGAAAACCTCTGAGGATCATCCGATTTACCGGAATAATTGCACATCAAATCAGGGCGCCGGCTTAAGGGAAGGATACTCCATGATAACCAGCAGCGAAGGAAATCAGTACCGATCAGGCCATTGGCCATGAAAGCTCTCAGCTTGGAGAGCTGCGGAGAAAACTGGATCCGTTCAGCAGCACTTAATCGTTGTGGCAAGGGGTGATTTGCCGGGATACGAGTTTCACGATAACCCGGCAAAGGGTTTTCACCTTCAGGAGATGTGTCTACACAGTAAAACCAGGACTTGTTCCAGTCCTTAGGATGAGTGTGCAAGGAGGCGTGAGGAAAAACTGCATCCCTCCTTTTCTGAATGCTAATCCCGCCAAGCTCTTGGTGAGGCCCGCTGGTGAACTCAGTACGCCGGTTTGCATGGAAGAAATCCCGGAATAAATCAACTGACGGTTCTTCTTGCAGATAGGCTTCAGAAAACACTTGGAAATCGCAAATGTTGGAAACCGAGTTTGGTCCGATGTCCTGCGGGTGCAACTGGAAGGTAACGAGAACGTCCCGGAAAAATTTTGAACCGGGGGGAGAGAAGCCTCTGGAGATATGGTCCAGAAATACGATAACTTCCCCGGATCTAGGAGTGGGAGGGCACTCGTTACCCGGGGCACGCCATTTTAGCTCGGCCCGAGGCCCTAAGGTGCCGATGCTCGACAATTTGACTAAGTCTTCCTCAGTTACGACAGAGCGGACCCAATCGCACGAAACATACTGCTTAGCCATTTGAGCAAACTGCTGAAGAAAAGAAAGGTACATAAACCGGATTATGAACATACAAATGATCCGGGACTTATACATATTGTGCAGCGGAGAGAACAGAGAACTAGCTGGCATGGTTAAACCGGCAATCATAATACAAGTTATATCATTTCCGGTTCAAAATGGCAGTTGAAGAGGAATAGTTAAGTCATTGCATCGGTCTACGTCGTTTCCGGTTTATGACATGACGATCTAAACCGGAGCATACTTAGCGGATCTATCGAAGAGAAAAACAGGTTTTCAACGCATTGCTAAGGAGGAATAGATCTGAGCATACTGAGATAAAGAAATGAAAATTACACGGGAAATCTACAGAGGTCCAATTCAGAGCAGACGAGCTTACAGGATGTGCATAAAAAAAAATGAGACCTAAAGCAGGCAACAGCAGAAATAAAAACAGCAAGATCTAAAGGACCTGACGCATCTACAGCAGAATGGAAATGGAAGAAGATCGGAAAGGTAAAGATACTACGGAGTTGCAGGTTTCAGAGAAAGAACATTATAAAGCTTGCGGAGAACTCTAATGGCGGAACGGATAAAACTATAGAGTCACGATGACGAAGATCTAATCTGATGCTAAGCGGGAGACCTACGGAATAGGGTTTAAAAGTTACAAAATTTCTATGAGAAAGATATCTACGAAGAGACGAAGCTTCATCAGAAGCCCTAATGGCGGAAGAACACCAGCAATGTAACGGCGGACACAGATCTACAATGAAGAGGATAAACATACCAGGGACAGCGGGAATCGGTGGCGGAGAGAATCTGGACGAGTCAGGTTGATGCAGCGGCCTGAGGAGCTCTTGATCCGACGAGACGATGGCGGCGCTCCGAGCTTGGGATCTAATGGAGTTCTTGCGGGTCAGGAAGCGGAAGGAGGAAGAAGACGCGAGAAGGAAGAATGAGGAGGGGCGGTATTATTTATAGGCAGAGAGGCAGACGCGAAGCGACAGGTGCGGTAATCAAGGGAGCAAAATCGGATAAAAGATTCTTTAAACGCCTCGATTCTCGGGATAACCATTAAAAACAAACTACAGTACAGCTCGCAGCGTTAAATGCGGAGATGATGTCATTGTCAGACTTCAATGATTTCGGAGGATGACGTCAGAGCCGGTTTACAAAAGATGAAGACAGAAGAAAATTACAGGAGACGACGGAGACTGATATGAACAAGTTCAAATCATTCTGGGGCCTAATGTCATGGATATGGTTAAT
Source organism: Secale cereale (assembly GCA_902687465.1). Lineage (NCBI taxonomy): Eukaryota > Viridiplantae > Streptophyta > Magnoliopsida > Poales > Poaceae > Secale > Secale cereale. Next base: position 423,865,272 of record LR738709.1, read on the forward strand.
AGGTATAAACCGGATATTGTAAACCGGTTTAGTTAAATTGTACTTGGTTTATTATTTTTAGTAGAGATTACGGCCCATGAGATTTCAAGGCCCATGTATAGAAATACGGTTTGTAAACCGCCAATGAGATGTAACTTGAGAGATAAGAAAGAAAGGGCAGAGACCGAGGCGGACACGATTATGAGTCGGCCTCGGGACTCTATAAACCGGACCAGGCGTCACCTCTATATAAAGGGACGACCCGGTACCGGTTCAGGGATAAGCAACAATCGATCCATCGAGACGCAGGCAAGCGACTCCGCTCCCTGTAAACCGACGCCCAAGCAATACCAAACCAACTAGACGTAGGCTTTTACCTTCTCGAAGGGGCCGAACTAGTATAAAACCCTTTGAGTCCTTTGTGTGCCATGAACCCTTTCAAGCTAACCCGTGCGATGGTTCCATCATCAAGTCCGCTAAACCGGACATCTGCCGTGTTAATTCCACGACAAGGTGGCTTCAACTGCAAAACAATTCCACGATGTCTTAAGTGATTGCCAAACTCATAATTCAGAAAATCTCCCCTTGATCAGATCATAGGAACATGATCTTCTTGTTATGATGATTCTTAATCTTCACTCTGAAATTGCTTGAACCTTTCAAACGTTTCAGACTTTTGCTTCATTAAGTAAATATACCCATATCTACTCAAATCGTCAGTGAAGATGAGAAAATAACGATATCCACCACACGCCTTAATTCTCATTGGATCACACACATCAGCATGTATGATTTCCAACAAGTCACTTGCCCGTTTCATTGTACATGAACACGGGATCTTAGTCATCCTGCCCATGAGGCATGGCTCGCATCTGTCAAACAATTCAAAATCAAGTGACTCCAAACATCCATCAGCATGGAGTTTCTTCATGCATTTTATGCCAAAATGACCTAAGTGGCAGTGCCACAAGAAAGTGGTACTATCATCATTAACTCTACATCTTTTGGCGTTAATATTATCATGTGTATTACTATGATCGAGATTCAGTAAACCATTGGTTGCATGACCATAAAGGTATTGTTCATGTAAACAGAATAACCATTATTCTCTAACTTAAATGAATAACCGTATTGCAATGAACATGATCTAATCATATTCATGCTCAACGTAGACACCTGATAACATTTATCTAGGTTCAACACCCATCCCGAAGGTAGAGGGAGCGTGCGATGGTGATCTTATCAACCTTGGAAACACTTCCAACACACATCGTCACCTTGCCCTTAGCTAGTCTCCGTTCAGTCCGTAGCTTTTGCTTCAAGTCACTAATAATAGCAACTGAACCGGTATCCAATACCCAGGTACTACTAGGAGTACTAGTAAGGTACACATCAATAATACGTATATCAAACATACTTTGTTGAAGTTGCCAGCTTTCTTATCTACCATGTATTCGGGGTAGTTCCGCTACCATGTGACGTTCCCCTTACAATAGAAGCACTTAGTCTCAAGGTTTGGGTTCAACCTTGGGTTCCTTCATTAGTGCGACAACTGGTTTGCCATTCATGAAGTTTCCCTTCTTGTCCTTGCCCTTTTGAAAACCAGTGGTCTTGTTAAACCATCAACACTTGATGCTCCTTCTTGATTTCTACTTTTGCGGTCTTAAGCACCGCTAATAGCTCCAGGACTATCTCCATCCTTTGCATGTCATAGTTCATCACGAAGTTCTAGCAGCTTGGTGATAGTGTCTAGAGAATTCCGTCAACCACTATCTCATCTGGAAGATTAACTCCCACTTGGTTCAAGTGATTTTTGCACCCAGACATTCTGAGCACATGCTCACTAGTTGAGCTATTCTCTTCCATCTTGTTGACAAAAGAACTTGTCAGAGGTCTCATACCTCTCAACACGGGCATGAGCCTGAAATCCCAGTTTCAGCTCTTGGAACATCTCATATGTCCTATGGCGTTCAAAACGTCATTGGAATCCCGATTCTAAGCCGTAAAGTATGATGCACTTAACTATCAAGTAGTCATCAGGACGTGTCTGTCAGGTGTTCACAACATCCACAGACAACGTTGTAGGGATTTGCACATCGAGCGGTGCATCAAAGATGTAAGCTTTCTGTGTAGCAGTGAGGACACCCCTCGGACTACGGACCCAGTCCGCATCATTGCTTACAATATCTTTCAACTTAGTCTTTCTCTAGGATCGTATTAAACAGGGAGCTACAACGCAGTTTTCGGTCTACAACATAATTTGCGAAGACAACTTAGACTATTGTTCATGACAATTAAGTTCATCTAATGAACTCCCACTCAGATAGACATCTCTCTAGTCATCTAAGTGATACATGATCCGAATCGACTAGGCCGTGTCCGATCATCACGTGAGACGGACTAGTCATCAACGGTGAATATCTTCATGTTGATCGTATCTTCTATACGACTCATGTTCGACCTTTCGGTCTTCCGTGTTCCGAGGCCATGTCTGTACATGCTAGGCTCGTCAAGTAAACCCTAAGTGTATTGCGTGTGTAAATCTGGCTTACACCCGTTGTATGCGAACGTTAGAGCCTATCACACCCGATCATCACGTGGTGCTTCGGAACAACGAACCTTAGCAACGGTGCACAGTTAGGGGGAACACACTTCTTGAAATTTTAGTGAGAGATCATCTTATTTACTACCGTCGTCTAAGCAAATAAGATGTAAAACATGATAAACATCACATGCAATCAAATAGTGACATGATATGGCCAATATCATTTTGCTCCTTTTGATCTTCATCTTCGGGGCTCCATGATCATCATCGTCACCGGCATGACACCATGATCTCCATCATCGTGTCTTCATGAAGTCGTCTCGCCAAACATTACTTCTACTACTATGGCTAACGGTTAGCAATAAAGTAAAGTGATTACATGGCGTTATTCAGTGACACGCATGTCATACAATAAATAAGACAACTCATATGGCTCCTGCCAGTTGTCATTCTCAACGACATGCAAGTCGTGATTCCTATTACAAGAACATGATCAATCTCATACATCACATATATATCATTCATCACATCCTTTTGGCCATATCACATCACACGGCACATGCTGCAAGAACAAGTTAGACGTCCTCTAATTGTTGTTGCAAGTTTTTACGTGGCTGCTATAGGTTTCTAGCAAGAACGTTTCTTACCTACGCCAAAACCACGACGTGATTTGCCAATTTCTATTTACCCTTCATCGAATCCGATCCGACTAAAGTGGGAGAGACACACACCCGCTAGCCATCTTATGCAACTAGTGCATGTCAGTCGGTGGAACCTGTCTCACGTAAGAGTACGTGTAAGGTCGGTCCGGGCCGCTTCATCCACGATGCTGCCGAATCAAGGAAGACTAGTAACGGCAAGAGAATTGACAAATCGACGCCCACAACTACTTTGTGTTCTACTCGTGCAAGATACTACGCATAGACCTAGCTCATGATGCCACTGTTGGGGATCGTAGCAGAAATCAAAACTTTTCTACGCATCACCAAGATCAATCTACGGAGTAATCTAGCAACGAGCGAGAGGGGAGTGCATCTACATACCCTTGTAGATCGCGATGCGGAAGCATTGCAAGAACACGGAAGAAGGAGTCGTACTCGCTGCGATTCAGATCGCGGTTGATTCCGATCTAAGCGCCGAACAACGGCGCCTCCGCGTTCAACACACGTGCAGCCCGATGATGTCTCCCACGCCTTGATCCAGCAAGGAGAGAGGGAGAGGTTGGGGAAGACTCCATCCAACAGCAGCACGACAGCATGGTGGTGGTGGAGGAGCGCGGGACTCCAGCAGGGCTTCACCAAGCACTGTGAGAGACGAGGAGGGAGAGAAGTAGGGCTGCGCCAAGCGAGAGAGGTCAAACCGTGTTATGGGCAGCCCCAAACCTAACATATATATAGGGGGAAGGGAGGGGCTGCGCCCCCTTTGGGGTTTCCCACCCCTAGGGGGCGGCCACCCCAGATCCCATCTAAGGGTGGTGGCCAGAGGGGGAGAGGGAGAGGGGGGCGCACCAGATTGGGCCCTAGGGCCCATCTGCCCTAGGGTTTGCCCCCTTCCCCTCTATGATGCGCCTTGGGCCCTGGTGGGGGGGGGGGGGGCGCACCAGCCCACCTGGGGCTGGTCCTCTCCCACACTTGGCCCACGCAGCCCTCTGGGGCCGGTGGCCCCACCAGGTGGACCCCCGGGACCCTCCGGGTGGTCCCGGTACGCTACAGATAGCGCCCGAAACTTTTCCGGTGACCAAAACGGGACTTCCCATATATGAATCTTTACCTCCGGACCATTCCGGAACTCCTCGTGATGTCCGGGATCTCATCCGGGACTCCGAACGACATTCGGTAACCGCGTACATACTTTCCCTATAACACTAGCGTCATCGAACCTTAAGTGTGTAGACCCTACGGGCTCGGGAACCATGCACACATGACCGAGACAACTCTCCGGCCAATAACCAACAGTGGGATCTGGATACCCATGTTGGCTCCCACATGTTCCACGATGATCTCATCGGATGAACCACGATGTGAAGGATTCAATCAATCCCGTATATGATTCCCTTTGTCTATCGGTACAGTACTTGCCCGAGATTCGATCGTCGGTATCCCAATACCTTGTTCAATCTTGTTGCCGGCAAGTCTCTTTACTCGTTCCGTAACACATCATCCGTGATCAACTCCTTGATCACACTGTGCGCACTATGATGATGTCCTACCGAGTGGGCCCAGAGATACCTCTCCGTCACACGGAGTGACAAATCCCAGTCTTGATTCGTGCCAACCCAACAGACACTTTCGGAGATACCTGTAGTGCACCTTTATAGCCACCCAGTTACGTTGTGACGTTTGGTACACCCAAAGCATTCCTACGGTATCCGGGAGGTGCACAATCTCATGGTCTAAGGAAAAGATACTTGACATTTAGAAAAGCTTTAGCACACGAACTACACGATCTGTGCTAGGCTTAGGATTGGGTCTTGTCCATCACATCATTCTCCTAATGATGTGATCCCGTTATCAACGACATCCAATGTCCATGGTCAGGAAACCGTGACCATCTGTTGATCAACGAGCTAGTCAACTAGAGGCTTACTAGGGACATGGTGTTTGTCTATGTATCCACACATGTATCTGAGTTTCCTATCAATACAATTCTAGCATGTATAATAAACAAATATCATGAACAAGGAAATATAATAATAAACAATTTATTATTGCCTCTAGGGCATATTTCCAACAAATGTAGCACCGGAGACTTCACAGAAATTTCGTTTAGAGGCTTTCCATCGAAGTGCGCTTGCCTTAGGTAGGAATGATACTCCATCAACGAGTGCTTGAAAAGCGCAACCAACCCTTGCTCGTCTTCACAATCCAGTTTGCTCCTCGCCTATTTAAAAGAATGAAATCTTGTGTCTTCTGTCCGCAAAAACATATGCAGCAATGACCATGAATAACATTAGTACATTACTTACGCGTAAGTTGCGGAGGAAGACTGGAAATTGTTTTGCGTCTGCGGTATAATCTTTCCATGAAGGAAAGATGCGCACAAAGTTCCTAACAACAATATAAGCTTTGTCTTCTAAACTGGGAAGAAATGGAACAGGGGTCCTATTTGCTGCAATTGGGGCTCTCTCTGGTTCGAAAGGGATTTGGCAACTGGATTTGGTGTACTCTTTGCTGGAATGGGGGTTTTGCATCGTAGAGCTGGTGCTATGTCAACTGACATAATCATAATGTTTGCTGGAGTTGGGGTCTGCTGAGTTGGGGCATCAGAAATGACCAGTGTAGTAGGGCTAGAGTCTGCTAGAGTTAGGGTGTTTTGTGGGTCATGTGATATTGCAACTACACCTAATGGGCTATTTGATTTATCAGGTGCCACTACCTTTTCCAAATACTTTGCTTGTGCTCCTCCATGATCAGCAATCACCCTCTTCCTTTTGAACGTCTGATACACAAGAACAACATTTGAATGGATAAATATGGTATGATGACAGATGGAATATGTACTGAAAATGGATAGGCAGGGCATATTCACATACACGATGTGTAAACTAAGCTAATGGCAGTTCAACAAAGTAGAAGCAATGCAAAGAATCAGTTGCAAGATATGTGCGACAAATATAACCTTGGAAAGTTAGAGCAAGCACCTTGATGGGTGAATAAGATAGGGCATCTTCCTCTGACTCCTCCACTAGGGAGCTACATTGACTTAGGTCTCCCTCTAGCTCAGAATCACTGTTAGGATCATATTCCGAGCATGAATCTGTAGATGGAGAGCGTTTGCATTGCATTGCATCCAGACTTGATTTCAGTCCCTTAATGCCAAGTTTGACAGCCATGGCATTGTTCTGCTTTATTCTTTTCATGCTCGCAAGCTTATAATCATTATGATGCTGTTCAATCTGAGATTCATGAAAACATAAAAAGTAGTCAGATTATCTATGGAATGTGTCGGCGTCCTAGGAACCAGGGTACCCAGACTTGCCTGTCTGCGGGCCGCGACGCGCTCCGACGAGCGGCCTGGGCAAGACCAATAATTTCATCCTTACTAGGCAATTATGTATTATGGGGTTGTCTACGAAATTTAGCAAAATTAAAATCATGAGACATATCCCCTAAACCAACAGTGACAATATCCTTTTTGCAGTCTATCTTAGCATTAACAGTATTCAAGAAGGGCCTACCAAATATAATGGGGCAAAAGTCATATTGTGGGGAACCAAGAACAAGAAAATCAGTAGGGTATTTAACTTTCCCACACAAGACTTCAACATCTCTAGCAATCCCCATTGGTGAAATAGTATCTTTGTTAGTAAGCTTAATTGTAACATCAATACCTTCTAGCTCAGCAGGTGCAATATCATGCATAATTTCTTCGTATAAGGAATGAGGTATTGCACTCGCACTAGAACCCATGTCACATAAACCATGATAGAAATGATCTCCTATTTTAACAGAAACAACACGCATGCCTACAACTGGTCTATGTTTATTTTTAGTATCGGGTATAGCAATTCTAGCAGCTTCATCACAGAGGTAAATAACATGCCCATCAATATTATCGACCAAGAGATCCTTAACCATAGCAACACTAGGTTTAACTTTAATTTGCTCAGAGGGTGTAGGTGTTCTAGTATTACTCTTACGAACCACAGTTGAAGCTTTAGCATGATCCTTTATTCTAACAGGGAAGGGTCGTTTCTCAATATAACCGGTCGGAACAATAGGATCCACATTATAAGCGATAGTCTTTTCTTCAACTTTAACAGGTTCAACTACTTTTACTTCAATGGGAGGATGATGTTTAAACCACTTCTCCTTAGGGAGATCAACATGAGTAGCAAATGATTCACAGAAAGAAGCTACTATCTTAGAGTCAAGTCCATATTTAGTGCTAAATTCACAGAAAACATCGGTATCCATAAAAGATTTAACACAATCAAACTTAGGTGTTATACCTGACTCCTTACCTTCGTCGAGGTCCCAATCTTCAGAGTTGCGTTTAATTCTTTCCAATAAATCCAATTTGAATTCAATAGTCTTCATCATAAAATAACTAGTGCAAGAAGTATCGAGCATGGAGCGACTATTAAGAGAAAGCCGAGCATAAATTTTTTGAATAATAATTTCTCTTGAGAGCTCATGATTGGGGCATGAATATAACATTGACTTAAGCCTCCCCCAAGCTTGAGCGATACTTTCTCCTTCGCGAGGACAAAAATTATATATATAATTACGATCACGAAGAACCTGATGCATATGATAGAACTTCTAATGAAATTCCAATTTCAACCGGTTGTAGTTCCAGGATCCAATATCATCGCATAGCCTAAACCATGTCAATGCCTTTACCGTCAAAGATAAAGGGAAGACCTTCTTCTTGATGACATCCCCGGGCATACCTGCAAGCTTAAATAATCCACAAACTTCATCCACATAGATTAGGTGCAAATCGGGATGCAATGTTCCATCTCCTGTAAAGGGGTTAGCTAGCAGTTTCTCTATCATACTCGAAGGAATTTCAAAGTAAACATTTTCAGTAGGTTCAGTAGGTTGAGGAGCAACTTTGTTCTCTACTGGTCAGGGTGAAGATACCCCGAACAAGCCCCTCAAAGGATTATGTTCCATAGTAACAAGTGACAGTAAATTTCAGCACACTATATAAATTTTTCCTTACCAAATTCCACTTACCAAAGGCGCTTCAATCCCCGGCAACGGCGCCAGAAAAAGTCTTGATGACCCACAAGTATAGGAGATCTATCGTAGTCCTTTCGATAAGTAAGAGTGTCGAACCCAATGAGGAGCAGAAGGAAATGATAGGCCGTTTTCAGTAAGGTATTCTCTGCAAGCACTGAAATTATCGGTAACAGATAGTTTTGTGATAAGGTAATTTGTAACAAGTAACAAGTAGTAAAAGTAAATAAGGTGCATCAAGATGGCCTAATCCTTTTTGTAGCAATGGACAAGCCTGGACAAACTCTTATATAAAGGAAAGCGGTCCCGAGGACACATGGGAATTATCGTCAAGCTAGTTCTCATCATGCTCATATGATTCACGTTCGTTACTTTGATAATATGGTATGTGGGTGGAACGGTGCTTGGGTACTGCCCTTTCTTGGACAAGCATCCCACTTATGATGAACCCCTATTGCAAGCATCCACAACTACAAAAGAAGTATTAAGGTAAACCTAACCATAGCATGAAACATATGGATCCAAATCAGCCCCTTACGAACCAACGCATAAACTAGGGTTTAAGCTTCTGTCACTCTAGCAACCCATCATCTACTTATTACTTCCCAATGCCTTCCTCTAGGCCCAAACAATGGTGAAGTGTCATGTAGTCGACATTCACATAACACCACTAGAGGAAAGGCAACATACATCTCATCAAAATATCAAACGAATACCAAATTCACATGACTACTTATAGCAAGACTTCTCCCATGTCCTCAGGAACAAACATAACTAGTCACAAATCATATTCATAATCATAATCATAGGAGTATTAATATGCATAAAGGATCTGAACATATGATATTCCACCGGAGAAACCAACTAGCATCAACTACAAGGAGTAATCAACACTACTAGCAACCGACAGGTACCAATCTGAGGTTTTGAGACAAATATTGGATACAAGAAATGAACTAGGGTTTGATAGGAGATGGTGCTGGTGAAGATGTTGATGGAGATTGATCCCCTCCCCATGAGAGGATCGATGGTGATGATGATGGTGACGATTTCCCCCTGCCGGAGGGATGTTTCCCCGGTAGAACAGCTCCGTCGGAGCCCTAGATTGGTTCCGCCTTGAGACGGCGGTGCTTCGTCCCGAAAGCTTCCTTCTAATTTTTTCCAGGGAAGAAGACACCTTGTACCATAAGATGGGCATCGGTGGGCTGCCAGGTGGCCCACGAGGCAGGGGGCGCGCCCAGGGGGGTAGGGCGCGCCCCCCACCCTCGTTGACGGTGGGTGGCCCCCCTCTGGTGCTTTCTTAGCCCGATATTTTTTATATATTCCAAAACTGATTTTCTTGGAGTTTGAGGACTTTTTGAGTTGTGCATAATAGGTCTCCAATATTTGCTCCTTTTCTAGCCCAGAATTCCAGCTGCCGGCACTCTCCCTCTTCATGTAAACCTTGTAAAATAAGAGAGAAAAGGCATAAGTATTGTGACATAATGTGTAATAACATCCCATATTGCAATAAATATCAACATAAAGGTATGATGCAAAATGGACGTATCATTACCTCACCCTCAACAAGTCTTCGTTTATTGCGCAACTCCTGTTTCGAGTTACTAATCTTAGTGCTACTTCTCGAGCTTGCGTTGTATTCCCTCGAAGAGGAAAGGGTGATGCAGCACAGTAGCGTAAGTATTTCCCTCAGTTTTTGAGAACCAAGGTATTAATGCAGTAGGAGACCACGCGCGAGTCCCTCGCACCTGCACAAACAAATAAGAACCTCGCAACCAACGCGATAAAAGTGGTTGTCAATCCCTTCTCGGTCACTTACGAGAGTGAGATCTGATAGATATGATAAGATAATATTTTTGGTATTTTTGGTATAGAGATTGAAATTAAATAATGCAAAGTAAAGTAAATAGTTGATGGAAGATTAATATGATGAGAATAGACCCGGGGGCCATAGGTTTCACTAGTGGCTTCTCTCATGATAGCAGAATTCTAATGTGGGTGAACAAATTACTGTCGAGTAATTGGTAGAAAAGCGCATAGTTATGAGAATATCTAGGCATGATCATTGTATATAGGCATCACGGCTGTGACAAGTATACCTAAACAATTATGCATCTACTACTATTACTCCACACATCGACCGCTATCTAGCATGCTTCTAGAGTATTAAGTTCATAAGAACTGAGTAACGCCTTAAGCAAGATGACATGATGTAGAGGGATAAACTCAAGCAATATGATATAAACCCATCTTTTTATCCTCGATGGCAACAATACAATACGTGCCTTGCTGCCCTTGCTATCAGTAGGAAAGGACACCGCAAGATTGAACCCAAAGCCAAGCACTTCTTCCATTGCAAGAACTATAGATCTAGTAGGCCAAACCAAACCAATAATTCGAAAAGACTTGCAAGGATATTATAATCATATATAAAAGATTTCAGAAAAGAATCCAATATTGTTCAAAGATAATCTTGATCATAAACCCACAATTCATCAGATCTCGAGAAACATACAACAAAAAGATTACATCGAATAGATCGCCTCGAAGATCGAGGAGAACTTTGTATTGAGATCCAAAGAGAGAGAAGAAGCCATCTAGCTAATAACTATGGACCCGAAGGTCTGTGGTAAACTACTCAGAACTCATCGAAGAGGCTATGGTGTTGATGTAGAAGCCCTCCGTGATCGATGCCCCCTCCACCAGAGCTCCGGAACGGACCCCAAGATGGGATCTCACGGGTACAGAAGGTTGCGGCGGTGGAATTAGGGTTTCGTCGATTGCCTCGATTTTTACAGGGTATGAGAGTATATATAGGCTGAAGAGGCACGTCAGGGGAGTCAGAGGGGGCCCATGAGGGTGGGGGCGCGCCTACCCCCTGGGAGCGCCCTGCCCTCGTGGCCGCCTCTCTCGCTTCCAAGCGTGTACTCCAAGTCCTTTGTGTTGATATCGTTCCAAAAATAACTCTCCCGAAGGTTTCATTCCGTTTGGACTCTGTTTGATATTCCTTTTCTGCGAAACACTGAAATAGGCAAAAAACAGCAATTTGCACTAGGCCTTGGGTTAGTAGGTTAGTCCCAAAAATAATATAAAAGTGTATAATAAATCCCATTAAACATCCAAAACAGAATATATAATAGCATGGAACAATCAAAAATTAAAGATATGTTGGAGACGTATCAAGCATCCCCAAGCTTAATTCCAACTCGTCCTCGAGTAGGTAAATGATAAAAGCAGAATTTTTGATGTGGAATGCTAACCAACATAATTCTCGATGTAATTTTCTTTATTGTGGCATGAATGTTCAGATCTGAAAGATTCAAGACAAAAGTCTATATTGACATAAGAATAATAATACTTCAAGCATACTAACAAAGCAATCATGTCTTCTCAAAATAACATGGCCAAAGAAAGTTCATCCCTACAAAATCATATGGTTTGGCTATGCTCCATCTTCGTCAGACAAAATACTTAAATCATGCACAACCCGGGTTTCAGCCAAGCAATTGTTTCATACTTCAATTTTTTAAACTTATTCAACTTTCATGCAATACATGAGCGTGGGCCATGGATATAGCACTATAGGTGGAATAGAGTGGTGGTTGTGGAGAAGACAAAAAGGAGGGAGATAGTCTCACATCGACTAGGCATATCAACGGGCTATGGAGATGCCCATCAATAGATATCAATGTAAGTGAGTAGGGATTGCCATGCAACGGATGCACTAGAGCTATAAATGTATGAAAGCTCAACAAAAGTAACTATGTGCATCCAACTTGCTTGCTCATGAAGACCTAGGGCATTTGAGGAAGCCCATCGTTGGAATATACAAGTCAAGTTCTATAATGAAAATTTCCCACTAGTATATGTAAGTGACTAAACAAGAGACTCTCTATCATGAAGATCATGGTGCTACTTTGAAGCACAAGTGTGGAAAAAAAGATAGTAGCATTGTCCCTTTTTTCTTATTTTTTTTCTTTTTTTTCTTTTTCCCTTTTTTTGGGCCTTCCTTTTTTCTTTGGCCTTTTTTCTTTTTCTTTTTTTTTCTTTGGGACAATGCTCTAATAATGATGATCATGACACTTCTATTGATTTACAACTCGATATTACAACTCGATACTAGAACAAAGTATGACTCTATATGAATGCCTCCAGCGGTGCAATGGATCAAGAGTGACATGTATGAAAATTATGCATGGTAGCCTAGCCACAAATACGATGTCAACTACATGATCATGCATGGAAATATGACAATGATGAAACGTGTCATAGTAATGGAACGGTGGAAAGTTGCATGGCAATATATCTCGGAATGGCTATGGACATGCCATGATAGGTAGGTATGGTGGCTATTTTGAGGAAGGTATATGGTGGGTGTATGGTACCGGCGAGAGTTGCGCGGTACAAGAGAGGCTAGCAATGGTGGAAGGGTCAGAGTGCGTATAATACATGGACTCAACATTAGTCATACAGAACTCACATACTTATTGCAAAAATCTACAAGTCATCAAAAAAGTACTACACGCATGCTCCTAGGGGAAGGGTTGGTAGGAGTTAACCATCGCGCAATCCCGACCTCCACACAAAGGATGACACTCAATGAAATACCTCATGCTTCAAATTTTTCACACAATGGTTACCATACGTGCATGCTACGGGACTTGCAAACCTCAACACAAGTATTTCTCAAATTAACAAATACTCTACTAGCATGACTCTAATATCACCATCCTCATATCTCAAAACAATCATCAAGTATCAAACTTCTCATAATATTCAATGCACTTTTATGAAAGTTTTTACTATGCCCATCTTGGATGCCTATCATATTAGGACTAGTTTTATAACCAAAGCACATTACCATGCTGTTCTAAGAGACTCTCAAAAGGATATAAGTGAAGCATGAGAGATCTATAATTTCTACAAAATAAAACCACCACCGTGCTCTAAAATATATAAGTGAAGCACTAGAGCAAAACTATCTAGCTCAAAAGATATAAGTGATGCACATAGAGTATTCTAATAAATTTCAATTCATGTGTATCTCTCTAAAAAGGTGTGTCCAGCAAGGATGATTGCGGAAAACTAAAAAACAAAGACTCAAATTATACATGACGCTCCAAGCAAAACACATATCATGTGGTGAATAAAAATACAGTTTCAAGTAAAGTTACCAATAGATGAAGACGAAAGAGGGGATGCCTTCCCGGGGCATCCCCAAGCTTAGGCTTTTGGTTGTCCATGAATTTTACCTTGGGGTGCCTTGGACATCCCCAAGCTTAGGCTCTTGCCACTCTTTGTTCCATAGTCCATCAAATCCTTACTCAAAACTTGAATACTTCACAACACAAAACTTAGCCATAAATCTCGTGAGCTCCGTTAGTATAAGAAAACAAACCACCACTCAAAGGTACTGTAATGAACTCATTCTTTGTTTATATTAGTGTTAAACCTACCGTATTACAACTTCTATATGATTCATACCCCCGATAGTACTCATAGATTCATCAAAATAAGCAAACAACACACGAAAAACAGAATATGTCAAAAACAGAACAGTGTGTAGCAATCTGTAACATTCGAAAACTTCTGTAACTATAAAAAATTGAAATAAATTGGTGGACGTGAGGAATTTGTCTATTAATCATCTTCAAAAATAATCAACTAAAAAGCACTCTCCAGTGAAAAATAGTAGCTAATCTCGTGAGCGCTAAAGTTTCTGTTTTTTACAACATGATCGCATAAACTTCACACAAGTCTTTCCAAAGGTTCTACTTGGCACAAACACTAATTAAAACACAAAACCACATCTAAACAGAATCTAGATGCAATATTTATTCCTAAACATAAGCAAAAGTAAATAAAAGAAAATTGGTTTGCCTCCCAACAAGCGCTATCGTTAACGCCCCTAGCTAGGCACGATACAAGAATAGATCTAGGTATTGCCATCTTTGGTAGGCAATCCATAAGTGGCTCTCATAATAGATTCATAAGGTAATTTGGTTTTCTTTCTAGGAAAGTGTTCCATGCCTTTCCTTAACGGAAATTGGAATCTAATATTTCCTTCCTTCATATCAATAATTGCACCAATCGTTCTAAGGAAAGGTCTACCAAGAATAATAGGACATGTAGGATTGCAATCTATATCAAGAACGATGAAATCTACAGGCACATAATTCCTATTTGCAAAAATAAGAACATCATTAATCCTTCCCATAGGTTTCTTAATAGTGGAATTCGTAAGATGCAAATTTAAAGAACAATCATCAAGTTCATGGAAACCTAACATATCACACAAGGCTTTTGGAATAGTGGAAACATTCGCACCCAAATCACACAAAGCAAAGCATTCATGATCTTTAATCTTAATTTTAATAGCAGGTTCCAATTCATCATAAAGCTTTCTAGGGATAGAAACTTCTAATTCAAGTTTTTCTTCATAAGATTGCATTAAAGCAACGACTATATGTTTGGTAAAAGCCTTATTTTGACTATAAGCATGCGGAGAATTTAGCACAGATTGCAACAAGGAAATACAATCTATTAAAGAGCAATTATCATAATTAAATCCCTTGAAATCCAATATAGTGGGATTGCTATGTAAAGTTTTGACCTCTTCAATCCCACTTTTAACAATTTTAGCATCAAGATCTAAAAACTCCGAATCATTGGGACGCCTTTTAACTAAAATAGACTCATCTTCAGTCCCATCTTTATCAAGATTCATACTAGAAAACAAGGATTTAATAGGAGACACATCAATCACTTTCAGATCTTCATCTTTATTATCATGAAAACTAGAAGAGCACGCTTTCATAAAGCAATCTCTTTTAGCACGCATCCTAGCGGTGCTTTCTTTGCATTCATCAATGGAAGTTCTCATGGCTTTGAGAGACTCATTGATATCATGCTTGGGTGGAATAGATATAAGTTTCAAAGAATCAACATCAAGAGAAATTCTATCCATGTTTCTAGCCAATTCGTCAACCTTAAGCAATTTTTCTTCAAGCAAGGCATTGAAATTCTTTTGCGAATTCATAAACTCTTTAAAACTAGTCTCAAATTCAGAGGGCATCTTACTAAAATTTCCATAAGAGTTATTGTAGGAATTACCATTATTGTTAGAGGAATTACTAGGAAAAGGCCTAGCATTAAAGTTTCCTCTATAAGCATTGTTACCAAAATTATTCCTACCAACAAAATTCACATCCAAAGATTCATTATTATTCTCAATCAACGTGGACAAAGGCATATCATTAGGATTAGAAGAAGCACTCTTAGTAGCAAATAATTTCATAAGTTCATCCATCTTTCCACTCAAAACACTAATCTCTTCAATAGGATGTACTTTTTTACTAGTAGATCTTTCGGTGTGCCATTGAGAGTAGTTGGCCTTTGATCTCCATCTCCAAAGCACCGTCATGATCTCCATCGTCACCGGCTTGATACCTTGATCTCCATTGTAGCGTCGTGGTCGTCTCGCCAATTATTGCTTCTACGACTATCGCTAACTCATAGTGATAAAGTAAAGCAATTACATGGCGTATGCAGTTCACACAATAAAAAGACAACCATAAGGCTCCTGCCGGTTGTCACATATCTTACAAAATATGATCATCTCATACAATAACGTATAACTCATCACGTCTTGACCATATCACATCACAACATGCCCTGCAAAAACAAGTTAGACGTCTTCTACTTTGTTGTTGCAAGTTTTACGTGGCTACTATGGGCTTCTAGCAAGTACCGTTCTTACCTACGACACAAAAACCACAAACGGTGATTTATCAAGTTTGTTGTTTTAACCTTCAACAAGGACCGGCCCCAGTAAAATTTGATTCAATTAAAGTAGGAGAAGAGACACCCGCCAGCCACCTTTATGCAAAACTAGTTGCATGTCAGTCGGTGGAACCGGTCTCAGGAATGTGGTCATGTAAGGTTGGTCCGGGCCGCTTCATCCCACAATACCGTTGAATCAAAATAAGACGCTGGTGGTAAGCAGTATGACTATCGCCTCCCACAACTCTTTGTGTTCTACTCGTACATATCATCTATGCATAGACGTGGCTCATGATGCCACTGTTGGGAAACGTAGCATGCAATTTCAAAAAAAAATCATACGCTCACGCAAGATCTATCTAGGAGATGCATAGAAATGAGAGGGGGAGAGTGTGTCTACGTACCCTCGTAGATCGAAAGCGGAAGAGTTTGACAACGTGGTTGATGTAGTCGAACTTCTTCTCGTTTCGACCGATCAAGCACCGAACGTACGACACCTCCGAGTTCTGCACACGTTCAGGTCGATGACGTCCCTCAAACTCTTGATCCAGCAAAGTGTCGAGGAAGTAGACGAGTTCTGTCAGCACGACGGCGTGGTGACGGTGATGGTGATGTGCTTCGCGCAGGGCTTCTCCTAAGCACTACGAAGATTTGACTAATGGTGTAATCTGTGGAGGGGGGCGCCGCACACGGCGAACAATAGTTTTGGTGTGTTCTAGCGGTGCCCCCTCCTCATATATATATATAGGTTGGAGGGGAGGAGAAGCAGCCAAGGGGGCGCCCCAAGTAGGAGGAATCCTGCCTCCCCCCTTTCCATATTCATCCGGAGGGAGAAGGAAGGAGGAGGGAGGAGAGAAGGAAGGGGGAGGCCGAATTGCTCTCATTCCTTTCTCTCTTCCCTTGTTTCCTTCCACCTTATTTTGGCCTACATGGGGCGCACCAGCCCCTTAGGGGCTGGTGTGTCCCACTCTTGGCCCAATAAGGCCCATATCTTTGTCGGGGGTGCCCGAAACTCCTTTCTCGTGACCCGATATGTATCTGATACCCTTGGAACACTTTCGGTGTTCGAATATCATCGTCCTATATATTAATCTTTACCTCTCGACCATTTCGAGACTCCCCGTCATGTCCATGATCTCATCCGGGACTCTGAACAACATTCGATCACCAAACCACATAACTCATATAATACAAAATCGTCATCGAACGTTAAGCGTGTGGACCCTACGGGTTCGAGAACTATGTAGACATGACCGAGACATCTCTCCGGTCAATAACCAACAACGGAACCTGGATGCTCATATTGATTCCCACATATTCTACAAAGATCGTTATCGGTCGTACCGTAATGTCAACATACGTTATTCCCTTTGTCATCGGTATGTTACTTGTCCGAGATTCGATCGTCGGTATCTTCATACCTAGTTCAATCTCGTTACTGGCAAGTCTCTTTACTCGTTCCGTAATGCATCATCCTGCAACTAACTCATTAGTCACATTGTTTGCAAGGCTTCTTATGATGTGCATTACCCAGAGATACCTCTCCGATACTCGGAGTGACAAATCATAATCTTGATCTATGCCAACCCAACAAACACCTTCAGAGATACCTGTATAGCATCTTTATAATCACCCAGTTACGTTGTGACGTTTGATAGCACACAAGGTATTCCTCCGATATTCAGGAGTTGCATAATCTCATAGTCGGAGAAACATGTATTTGACATGAAGAAAACAATAGCAATAAAACTGAACGATCAATATGCTAAGATAACGGATGGGTCTTGTCCATAACATCATTCTCCTAATGATTTGATCATGTTCCTCAAATGAAAACACATGTCCATGATTAGAAAACTTAATCATCTTTGATTAACGAGCTAGTCTAGTAGAGGCTTACTAGAGACATGGTGTTTTGTCTATGTATCCACACATGTATCTAGTTTCCGGTTAATACAATTCCGGGCATATTTCCTTCAAACTGGTGCCCCACGCCTTCGTGGTCACCGGAGCGCTGCCGTCGCCACGGGAGGAGGTGGTGCAGGCGCCTCCCACCGCCCATCAAGCCCCCGTCTACCAGGCACCACCATCCCACCTCTGGACGGCGCCGGCCTACTTCGACCTCGTCAGCGACGAGGACGACGCATAAGAACACGACGACGGCCACGACATCGACGGCCACGGCAAGAGCGCACGGGCGGCGTTTTTTATGTTAATCATGTCTATGTGAACGTGGAACTGAGCCGTTTTGTGGCCGTGATGTTTAATTTACGTTTATGTTTGTATGTTTTGCATTTATTTTATTTTTTTCAGCATTTTATTTTAGTTTTTGTGCTTTTTAATCACGTTCATCCCGGACATGATTTGGGGTGCGGACGCGCGTTGGGCATACCGACACGGCAACGACCCCAAGCGGACATGGGCGACCCCATTGTCGCCCCAAACGGACGAAAGACGGTCAAAACGGACGTCCGTTTGGGGTCGTGCAGTGGAGCGCGCAAGCGCGCGACCCATCTGGACAAATTTTATCCGTATGGGGCAAAATCTGGCCCATCGGGCATACCCAAACGGACAGAGTGGTCTGTAGTTGTCTGTTTTTGTCCGCCCCAACCCCGAACCGAGAGCAAATTTGTGCGACCGATGCGTCTTGGCAAACAAAAACGGACGCTCTTCTCCCCTCCTCTCGTCTGCTTGTGTCCGTCTCTGGCCCTCCTCCCGCGCGCCCGCCGGCCGCCTCGCGCGCTCCGCCGACGCGCCCCTGTCGTGCGCGGTTCTCCACAGAGAGGAGCACGGGGCGGCGCGTGTTCCCGGGCCGCGGCAACAATGGGCTGGCGTGGCAGAGGAAGGGGCGGGCGCGGCTCGGCGCGGCCTGGGGCGAGGCTGGGGCGCGTGCGCGGGGCACATCGAGCTCGGGGCGGGGCACGCATGGCAGGGCGGCGGCGAGCTCACGGCGAGGCTCCGGGGTGCGCACAGCGGTGCGGCAGCGAGCTCGGGGGCACGGCGAGCTGCTGGGTGCGCGCGGGTGCGTGCGGCGCGGCGTCGGCAGGGCGCACGCGGCGGCGGAACAGGTGCTTGGGGCATGACGCTTCCGTTTTAGGGTCGGGACGCCTTGTGCATGTTGGGTGCGAATGCATACGTCGCTTGTCCGCCCCCCGACGTTCGCCGAATTGCATCCTAATCGGACAAAAGCGGACGTCCGGATGGGGTCTAGCGCTGGATTTAGCCTTACGGCCCTTCGCCAGCGTGCTGGTTATTATCAATCGCACCTTACGGCCCTTCGCCAGCGTGCTGGTTATTATCAGTCGCAGGTCAATGGGAGGTAAACGGATGGGAACGCTCGTTGAAGTGTTCTACGCTAAATTATAAAATTCAGTCAGGTGGAAAATCCCTCCGTGGAAAAAACAGTCAGACCTTGTTTAATACTAGGGTTATTGAGGGGATTGGTGGGGATAGTCCCCACAGGGATTGGGTGAAACTCCAACCTTCACCCAATCCCTTCGAATCCCATTTTCCCCCAATACACTAGGTAGGGGTAGTGTATTGGGTATTGATAAAAATGCACTAGAGCTTGGGTATTTGTCGGAAAATGTGAGGATAAAACATGTCAAATACACTAAAACCAAATGGTGTTTCGGGATATGTGGGGATTTAGGGGTTTCACCGGGATAATCCCACCAATTCCCCAAAATACACTAGTACCAAACAAGGCCTCACGGTTTGGGAAAGGAATTTTGCTTCACAATTCCGTGCCCCGTTATGTTTTTATATAAAGATCCTTTTGTTCAAAAGGAAGAAAACAAATGACACCCACAATGAATACTTTATGGGCCGTTCACAGCTACCGATCGTTAGGCCTTCATCTGAAATGCTTAGGTCAATTTCAGCGCACGATCCTATCCTGTCCAAAAGAGTTTGTTTCAGGCAAAATACACATATCAAACGGCCCGGTGCGCGGATGTAAATGGACTTACGTCCGTTTTCCGTTTGCTTTTATCCCATTCCCGGGTCAAGTTTGGGCCGTCTTTAGGGTGAAACGAACAGCACGCAGACGGGCCAAACACGCGCGTCTGTCCTCCCCTGGCCCGCCCGTCAGTGGGAGAGGCCACCCTTTTTCCACCCCACCCACTCCCACCACCGCCTCCGCCCCAAACCACAGCCTCCCTTCCTCCCTCGACGCCACCGCTGCCTCCGCTGTCATTGCCGCTACGCCGGTCGGACGTGCGGTCGTCCCAAGTGTTCTCGCAGCCCCCTGAGCTACCCAACCACGACCACCTTGCCCTCCCGGCGGCCGGATTTGGAGCGGAACCGATCGGGCGTGAGCTCGCCCAGCTGCGGGAGGTTGCGTCATGCCATGGACTGGCCGGGCACCGGGCTGAAGGGCCACGACCACACCGCAAGGCCGCATGCAGGTACGGAGTCCGCCTATAGCCGCTCGGATCTATACCGTCGGCGATTCGCCAACAGATACGCGAACGACCGTCGGCCGGGCTCGATGCTGGCCCAAAGACTCATCGGTTCACCGTTGCCACTCATAAAGTGCGACGACTGCCCAAATGAGTTCTTGCGCCGCGTGTCTACAACGCCGAAACATCCCAGATGGGTTTTCGTCAAGTTCTCAAACAATGGGGTATGTGCTACTTTAGCTTCGGTTGTGCTCACTGATTCGACTAGTTGTACTAACTAGAATTTTTATTATGTAGACCGAATGCAATTTTTCGTATTGGGAAGAAGAATACATTGATCTATTGATAGCGCGCAATTTAATAGATGTTTGTGCACTATTATCTAGAATAGATGCTAGAGATCAGACTAGTGCATATGTTGGTAGAATAGATGCTCGAGATGAGACTAGATTCAAGGAAGCAATGTCTACTTATTTAGACTCGAAGAAGAAAGAAGCATGCAAGATCGAGTCTCCGCAGATCAATAATGAGTGCATCAAGAAGGCACTACCAACTCAAGGGAGAAGTTATGGAAGTTGAATATCTTCTAAAATTTCTTCTTGTGATTCTTGTTTTCTTTGGATTTGCTATTCTAGTCAAAATTTGGTGATGTACTTTGATGTATAAAAAATCAATGAAAGTTTGTGCTTAAAAGATAAAATGCAAGTGGACAGGATGTGGCCGAAATGTGTCCGCGCGTTGGGCGCCCGGCCACCACATCCCAAAAAAGTGCCGGACACGACACCCCATTACCCTACCCATACAGACATAATCCGGATAAAACGTACGTCTGTTTGAGGTCGTGCGCTGGCGTTGACCTTATGGAATATTCCATTTGACGCATTTTGCGTCAAACATGCTGCCCTTCGCACAGGGGCTAGCTAGGCAGCTAAAGCCACCACACTCGCTTGAAAGGAAAAAGAAAAACCATAGTTACTCGTGCCGCCGTCACTTGAGAAATTCAGGTCCCCTCGCCTCTGACTGCCATTTTGCCGCTGAGAGGGGGGAGGGGTCTCGGATCTTCAAGACCTCTATGTTCTTCGTCAACGTCTAGTGACCATCATAGTTTTGTGAGAATATATTTCCTTTCAATCTTTTGGTGGTGCCATGAGGCTAGAGAGTTTTTTGTCCTCGCAAATTTAATTATTCGGAACTGATGAGTTTATGTTGCTGTGTCAAGCTACTTTTGTTGGTTTGATTATGTGTGGAGGTGAAATCTTTTATCGACGCCATGGTGAAGATCTAGTGATTCGACAACTTAAACTTGGGATCATCCCAGCCCATGTATCATTGACTATGGTTTCCCATCTTTTTGGATGGGCAACTCAGCCTGAACTTCTAGGGGATCATTCTCAGCCCAATATGTTCATCGATTAAGCCTTCTCATCTTTAGGGTTTAGGGTTAGAGAGTTTTTTTGTCCTCGTAGGTCCAATTATTCAAATCTGATAAGTTTATATTGTCGTGTCAATTTTTTTTTTGGTTTGATTCTTTGTGGAGGTGAAATCTTTTATCGACACCATAGTGAAGATATAGTGATTCGAGAGCGTGGGCTTCTAGGGGATCATCCTCAACCCAAATAAGTTCATCGATTAAGGCTTCCCATCTTTTTGGATGGGCGAGTCAAGGCTCTTTCAACAACCATTATTTGTAATGTTCATGCGGGTGAAAGAGCGACAATATTGTTGCTCCAGTCCAATTGCAGCATCTTTACCGAAGTCTTTGAAGCATTTCTTCGAGCAAAGATTGATACTGTGAAGAAGGTGTTTTCAAGAGATTTTATTATAATTCTTAGTCATAAGAGTTACTTTATGTTTTCTTGGATCATACTCTAAAAAACTGTACCTCTAATTGTTATGACTATGAATAAAGTTACAGGCCGAAGCCACCCCTAAAATAACCGAAACCAGTCGGTTTTGGGAACATTCTAGAAGGTTCTCTAAACCGGTTTTTGTATTTTTACCAGTTTTTTTGTTTGTGTTCCTTTTTCTTCTTTTTTTCTCCATTTTTTTCATTTTCCGTTTCTCTATTTTTTTTCTTTTATCTTTTTCACGGTTATTTTTTTAAACTAAGTTCATGTTCGCAGATAGTTCTTTATTTTTGAAAACTGTTCTTAATTTTCTAACAATATTTTTGCTTTTAAAAAACGCTCAAAATTTGAAAAATGTTTTAAAAAAGGTTCATAAATTCAAAAAATGTTCAGATTTTCCGAAAATGTTATCGTTTTTGGGAAAAGGATGCGAATTCTTTTGTTCAAATTTTTTCACAACTTTCCAAAAAATGTTCAGCCGTTAAAAAAATGTTCCCTTTTTGAAACATTGTTCGCAAATTGCAAAAAATGATCACGCTTTTTTCAGGAGCTTACAAAAATGTCCCGGTTTCATAAATTGTTCACAAGTTTAAAAACATTGATCGTGTTTTCAGTTTTTGGCCAGGAGTTTTAAAATATGTTCACTTCTCTAAATTTTGTTTCGGAATTACGAAAAATCTTCCCGTTTCAAGAAATCTTCATGATTTTCAAAAAAAGATCCGAGTTTACTAAAATGTTATTGTTTTTTAAAACAATGTTCAGAAATATGGAAAGTGTTTGCGTTTCCTAGAACATTCCATTTTTGAAAGAAAAATCTTTCAAAATTCCTAAAATAATGCAGATCCACGCCGCCTGTTGGTTCTTTACTGATGCGTAATTGGTAGTAGCATGTGGTGTATAGCACTCGATCCCGTGTTCGAATCCCATTGACAGCCTTTTTTTTCACCAGCGTGCGCCTTCGATGTCGGCTCGATCTTCATGGGCTGACCCGGTCGTTGAGTCGCCTGTGCGAAACAGTAACTCTTCGCCGCAGAGAGCGGTAGGAGGTCCCGACGCTTAATTCGTACTCCCTCCGTCCGAAAATACTTATCATCAAAATGGACAAAAATAAATGTATCTAGAATTAAAATTTATCTAGATACATCCACTTTTATTCATTTCGATGACAAGTATTTCCGGACGGAGGGAGTATATGAGAGAGTTCGGGACGGAGTGGGCATTTAGCAGCGTAGCGTAGGTTTTGCTGGAACGGTTTCTACTTGATTTTTTGGTTGATTTCTTTTACCGAGTTTTCCCATTTCTTTTGTCTTTGATTTATACTTTTCCTTTTCTTTTTATATAAATTCACAAATTTTCAAAAAACTGTTCACCTTCTTAAAGAATAGTTCCAATTTTCAGTTTTTCTTTCCTTTTTTCATAAACTGTTTGGAATTATAAATTTACTGAGTTTTCCCATTTCTTTTGTTGTTTATTTATCCTTTTCTTTTTATATAAATTCACAATTGTTCAAGAAACAGTTCAACATCTTAAAAAATAGTGCTGATTTTCATATTTTGTTTGCTTTTCTCATAAACTTCTCGGAATTTAAACATAAAGCCACTTTAAAAAAGTACTCCCTCCGTCCCAAAATACTTGTCATCAAAATGGATAAAAAGAGATGTATCTAGAACTAAAATACATCTAGATACATTCCCTTTCATCCATTTTGATGACGAGTATTTTCGGACGGAGGGAGTATATTCTTAAAATTTTAGAATAAAAAACTATTTTTTTTTGTATTTTATTTTTGGAACTTAAAAATGTTCACTTTTATGAAAAAATGTGTAAAACCATAAAATGATGTTTGTGAGTTTCAAGTAATGCTTGAATTTTTAAAATACCTTTTACATTTCAAAATATATTTGGAATTTTACATTTCAAAATATATTTGGAATTTTAAAAAGGACCAAACACTTTATTGTTTCTCAAATAATTCAATTTTCAGCCGTTACAACATGCTCTACAGTAAACACTACAGTACACGCTATTACGCCATTGCAGTAAGCAGCAGAGTCACTAATGGGCCGACCAAGTTCGGTCACCCCTATGCGTCCTGCTGCTATTGGACGCACTGAGCAGCATATAGGAGTTCCCTCATTCCGGTTTAAGTTATCGTGTATATCGTCGGTAGGGGTGGGCATTCGGTTTATATGGTTAATTCGGTTCGGTTTATTCGGATTTCTAGAATTTCGGTTTCTGAAAAATGAGAACCGAAATAATCACAATAAAAATTGCCACCGAACCTTATTAACCAAAATATATCGGTTCGGTTTGTTCGGTTAACCGAAAAACCAAATAAATGTGCACCACAATCAGTTGAAGCAGCGTATCATGTAACGATTTGTTATACTTTGTACAGACATAGCCGTCAATCATCTTAAAAAATTAGCTACCTATTAGTATTTGCATGCATAAGATCCTATAATCTATGCACTAGACCCATGCTCTTGTGATTGCATGAATCTATGTATAATTTCCAAAGCGATACACAACTAGGTAGCGACTTAGACTAGGTTGTGTTTGGTTGAGCTGCAGATTCTGGAAAAGCTGCTGTGGAAAAGCTGATGTGAAAAGTTGCTGTGAAAAAGCTATAAGCTGTTTGGTTGAAACTGATGTTTGGCTGAAACGGCTATGAAACAATGGTGGCATTGATGGGTAAATACTACTCGGTTTTAGGGGACAAGCAAAAATGGTTGGTTTAGAAGCTGAGAAGCTGAGAAGCTGAAAAGTTGGGATATTTCAGCTTCAAAATTTACATTACAAAGAAGCTGCAGATTCTCAAAAGCTGCTTTGTAAATTTACCCCTTTGTTTCAGCTTATGGCTTTTGGACCCAGAAGTTGGAAGCTGAAGCCGAACCAAACACAGCCTAATTGGCTATCTTATTGTGCTTGCGCAGAGAGAAACAAGGGTAGTGGACTCATAATTCGGTTAGTTCGGTGTATACGGTTTTTCTCAATCGAAAACCGATTTAAAATTAAACACCAAATAATTTATATTCTTCAAACCAAACCGAATAACCAAAAACCGATTTAGCCTATATTTCGGTTAAAATGGTTCGGTTCGGTTTCAAATTTCGGTTTTCAGTTTGAAAGTGCCCACCCCTAATCGTCGGTACCTAGGCTTCAGTTTGGCCAGTAGTGTTTTTGGTTCGGGGATGTACTCGTTTTATTTCACGGCACTATATTTTCCCAAAAATTTAAAAGCTAATATTGTATTTTTAATTTCTCCACTGCTATGGAGAGGTAATGAAGTTAAGAGGAAAATACGTGTTATAACCAAACATGATTTCGGAGTTATGGAGCATTTTAAGCAAGCCCGACGGAGATGACTGAAGAGCCAATGATGCTCTAATTACTAAATATAACAAAGTCGGTTTACTTATTAGTGATGACTTCTTGATTGTGATTTTGGGCTTGCAGCCATGGAAAATGTAGCAGTCTAAATTGATCAATTGAAAAGGACACCAAATCTCCTACGTGGGTTTTAGTGTAAATAACAAATAACTAGGAGACTAATGTTGCTTACAAATGTATGAACAAGTATTCGTCCCATGTGTACGAGATAGGGTGGTGGAGGACCCCTAGGAAAAATAATAGGGTGAGTGGAGACATATCAATTTTTCCAAACACTGTTGCTTTTGTTTGCACTCTAATTTGTAAGATGTGAATGAAACTAATCCGGACTGACACTGTTTTCAGCAGAACTACCTTGGTATTATTTTTGTGCAGAAGTAAAAATTTGAAATTGGATGAAACTTTGCAGAGATTTTTTATGAAATAAATAAAAAAATGTAGACCAAACAACTACCGGAGAAGGGCCACCATGGGGCCACAAGTCAAGGGGCGCGCCATGCTGGCTTGTGGGTCAAAAAATTGTTCTATATATGGAGCCACCGTCACCTCTTATTCTTCACCGGGAGCCTAATATGGAGTCCGTTTGGGGCTTGTGAGAGAGAAATTCATCACCGTCGTCACCACCAACCCTTATCCATAAAAAAAATTCATGATGCTCACCATCATTAGTGAGTAATTCCATTGTATGCATACTGGAAGTAGATTGAGATGGATCAAATTTATTTTGTTAGGGCTTGTCCCTAGTATCCACTATGTCATGAGATTAATGTTGCTAGGACATTGATATGCTTAATGCTTGTCACTAGGGCCCGAGTGCTATGATGATCTAAACACTTATGCCTTCATGAATATATTTGAGATGTTGATCTTACCTGCAAGTTGTATGCAGGTGTTAACATTCTGAAACTTAGACCCCAAGGTAGCAATGACTGGGATATCTACGGGAATGACTTTAACTTGAGGAGTTCATGCATTCACTTTGTGTTAATGCTTTATTTCAATTCTCTATTAAAAGGAGCGCCTTAATTAATCTTAGTTTCTGAAAGATCGTGGATGTTGCCTGGGGGGGGGGGGTTGAATATGCCCTTTGAAATAATTACGGTTTAGGCTTGAACAAATGCATAATAAAACCAGCGTTTAATTTGTCAAGCGCAAAACTTAAAATGACTAGGCTCACCTATGTGCACCAGCAACTTATGCTAAGCAAGATAAACAACTATGTGATAGCAAGACATATAACCTGAAACACTATGGCTATCACAAATTAAAGTGCATAAGTAAAGGGTTTGGGTAGGATATAACCGAGGCACACAAAGGATAAGGTAGA
The DNA here is from genome assembly GCA_902687465.1 of Secale cereale. Taxonomy (NCBI): domain Eukaryota; kingdom Viridiplantae; phylum Streptophyta; class Magnoliopsida; order Poales; family Poaceae; genus Secale; species Secale cereale. The sequence goes on from LR738709.1 coordinate 423,892,235, forward strand.
TTTGCGAAAAGTGAAGGAAATATGCCCTAGAGGTAATAATAAAGTTGTTATTTTTTATTTCCTTATTACATGATAAATGTTTATTATTCATGCTAGAATTGTATTAACCGAAAACTTGATACATGTGTTGATACATAGACAAAATACCAAGTCCCTAGTAAGCCTCTACTAGACTAGCTCGTTAATCAAAGATGGTTAAGTTTCATGACCATAGACATGTGTTGTCATTTGATTAACGAGATCACATCATTAGAAGAATGATGTGATGGACATGACCCATCCATTAGCTTAGCATTTTGATCGTTCAGTTTTATTGCTACTGCTTTCTTCATGTCAAATACATATTCCTTCGACTATGAGATTATGCAACTCCCGGATACCGGAGGAATGCCTTGTGTGCTATAAAACGTCACAACGTAACTAGGTGATTATAAAGATGATCTACAGGTATCTCCGAAGGTGTTTGTTGGCTTGGAATAGATCGAGATTAGGATTTGTCACTCCAAGTATCGGAGAGGTATCTCTGGGCCCTCTCGGTAATGCGCATCATAAGAAGCCTTGCAAGCAACATGACTAATGAGTTAGTTGCGGGATGATGCATTATGGAACGTGTAAAGAGACTTACCAGTAACGAGATTGAACTAGGTATGAGGATACCGACGATCGAATCTCGAGCAAGTAATATACCGATGACAAAGGGAATAACGTATGTTGTCATTACGGTACGACCGATAAAGATCTTCATAGAATATGTGGGAACCAATATGAGCATCCAGGTTCCTCTGTTTGTTATTGACCAGAGAGGTGTCTCGGTCATGTCTACATAGTTCTCGAACCCGTAGGGTCCGCACTCTTAACATTTGATGATGATTTGTATTATATGAGTTATATGATTTGGTGACCGAATGTTGTTCGGAATCCCGAATGAGACCACGGACATGACGAGGAGTCTTGAAATGGTCGAGAGGTAAAGAATGATATATTGGATGATAGTATTCGGACACCGGAAGAGTTTCGAGGGGTACCAGATACATATCAGAGTACCGGGGGGTTATCGGAACCCCCCGGGGGAAGTTATGGGCCTTATGGGCCATGGAGGGAGGCACACCAGCCCACATAGGGGTGGCGCGCCCCCCACATGGAAGGAGGCCAAATAGGACTAGGAGAAGGGGGCGACGCCCCCCTTTCCTTCTCCTCCTCCCTCTCCTTCCCCATTTCCCTCTCCGGTATAAGGAAGGGGGGGGGGGGGTGGGCAAATCCTACTAGGACCCCAAGTAGGACTCCTCCTACTTGGGGCGCGCCTAGGGCCTCCCTCCTCCCCCTCCCTCCTTTATATATGTGGGGAGGGGGGGCGCCTAGAAGACACATCAATTATTCCAAGCCGTGTGCGGCGCCCACTCCACGGTTTACACCTCCAGGTCATATTCACGTAGTGCTTAGGCAAAGCCCTACGCGGATCACTTCACCATCACCGTCACCATGTCGTCGTGCTGACGGAACTCTCCCTCGACACTTTGCTGGATCAAGAGTTCGAGAGACGTCATCGAGCTGAACGTGTGCTGAACTCGAAGGTGCCGTAAGTTCCGTGCTTGATCGGTCGGAACGAGAAGAAATTCGACTACATCAACCGCGTTAACAAACGCTTCCGCTTTCGGTCTACAAGGGTATGTGGACACACTCTCCCCCTCTCGTTGCTATACATCTCCTAGATAGTGAAGGAAACATGCCCTAGAGGAAATAATAAAGTTATTATTTATATTTCCTTATATATCATGATAAATGTCTTTTATTCATGCTAGAATTGTATTAACCGGAAACTTGATACATGTGTGAATACATAGAAAAAACAGAGTGTCCCTAGTATGCCTTTACTTGACTAGCTCGTTAATCAAAGATGGTTGTGTTTCCAAAACCATAGACCTGTGTTGTAATTTTATGAATGAGATCACATCATTAGGAGAATGATGTGATGGATGAGACCCATCCGTTATCTTAGCACTATGATCGTTTAGTTTTATTGCTATTGCTTTCTCCATGACTTATACATGTTCCTTAGACTATGAGATTATGCAACTCCCGAATACCGGAGGAACACGTTGTGTGCTATCAAACGTCACAACGTAACTGGGTGATTATAAAGATGTTCTACAGGTGTCTCCGAAGTTGTTTGTGGTGTTGGCATAGATCGAGAATAGGATTTGTCACTCCGAGCATGGGAGAGGTATATGTGGGCCCTCTCGGTAATAATCATAATAAGCCTTGCAAGCAAATGACTAATGAGTTAGTCCCGAGATGATGTATTACGGAATGAGTAAAGAGACTTGCCGGTAACAGGATTGAACTAGGTATGAAGATACCGGCGTTCGAATCTCGGGCAAGTAACATACCGATGACAAAGGGAACAACGTATGTTGTTATGCGGTTTGACCGATAAAGATCTTCGTAGAATATGTAGGAGCCAATATGAGCATCCAGGTTCCGCTATTGGTTATTGACCAGAGATGTGCCTCGGTCATGTCTACATAGTTCTCGAAACCGTAGGGTCCGCACGCTTAACGTTCGATGACGATCTATAATTATGAGTAATGTGTTTTGATGACCGAAGTTTGTTCGGAGTCTCGGATGAGATCACAAACATGAGGAGGAGTCTCTAAATTGTCGAGACATAAAGATTGATATATTGGAAGGTTATATTCGGACAACGGAATGGTTCCGAAGTGTGTCGGGTATTTTCCGGAGTACCGGGATGTTACCAGAACCCCCCAGGGGGGGTTAATGGGCCTTCATTGGCCCTAGTGGAAGAGAGGAGGCAACAACCAGGTGGAGGCGCGCCCCCTAGCCCAAACCGAATTGTACTAGGGTTGGGGGGGGGGGCTTTCCCACTTCTCCTTGTAGGAATAGGAAGGGGGGGGATCCTACTTGGAGCAGGACTCCCCCCTTGGGCGCGCCACGCCTTGTCCGGCCTCCCCCCTTTATATACGTGGGAGGAGGGCACCCCAAAGACACACAAGCCAATCTTTTAGCTATGTGCGGTGCCCCCCTCCGCGGTTACACACCTCGGTCATATCGTTGCAGTGCTCAGGTGAATACCTGGGCCGGTAACTCCATCATGACTGTCACCACTCCGTCGTGCTGACGAAACTCTCCCTCGTCCTCAACTGGATCAAGAGCTCGAGGGACGTCATCATGCTGAACGTGTGCTGAACATGAAGGATACGTATGTTCGGTACTTGAATCGGTTGGATCGTGAAGATGTTCGACTACATCAACCGCGTGACTAAACGCTTCCTCTTTCGGTCTACGAGGGTACATGGACACACTCTCCCCGCTCATTGCTATGCTTCTCCTAGATAGATCTTGCGTGATCGTAAGATTTTTTTTTGAAATATTACGTTCCCCAACAGTGGCATCATGAGCCAGGTCTATGTGTAGATGATATGCACGAGTAGAACACAAAGAGTTGTGGATGATAATAGTCATACTGCTTACCACCAACGTCATACTTTGATTCAGCGGTATTGTTGGATGAAGCGACCCGGACCAACATTACATGACCGCGTTCATGAGACTGGTTCTACCGACGTGTTTGCACATATGTGGCTGGCAGGTGTCAGTTTCTCCAACTTTAGTTGAATTGAGTGTGACTATGGCCGGTCCTTGTTGAAGGTTAAAGCAACACACTTGACGAAAAATCATTGTGGTTTTGATGCGTAGATAAGAACGGTTCTTACTAGAAGCCCGTAGCAGCCACGTAAAACTTGCAACAACGAAGTAGAGGATGTCCGACTTGTTTTTGCAGGGCATGTTGTGATGTGATATCGTCAAGACGTGATGATTTATACGTTATTGTATGAGATTATCATGTTTTGTAAATTATCGGCAGCCGACAGGAACTTTATGGTTGTCTCTTTATTGTATGAATTGCGAATGCCATGTAATTGCTTTACTTTATCACTATGAGTTAGCGATAGTAGTTGAAGCAATAGTTGGCGAGACGACCACGACGCTACGATGAAGATCATGGTGTCAAGCCGATGACGATGGATATCATGACGGTGCTTTGGAGATGGAGATCAAAAGCACAAGATGATGATGGCCATATCATGTCACATATTTTGATTGCATGTGATGTTTATCTTATAATGCTTCTTATTTTGCTTAGTACGATGGTAGTATTATAAGATGACCCCTTACAAAATTTCATGGTACAAGTGTTCTCCCTGAGTATGCACCGTTGCGACAGTTCGTCGTGCCAAGACACCACGTGATGATCGGGTGTGATAAGATCTACGTTCACATACAACGGGTGAAAGACAGTTTTGCACATGCAGAATACTCGGGTTAAACTTGACAAGCCTAGCATGTACAAACATGGCCTCGGAACACTGGAGACTGAAAGGTCGAGCGTGAATCATATAGTAGATATGATCAACATAAGATGTTCACCATTGAAAACTACTCCATCTCACGTGATGATTGGACATGGTTTAGTTGATTTTAATCACATGATCATTTAGATGACTTGATGGATGTCTATCTAAGTGGGAGTTCTGTAGTAATATGATTAATTGAATTTAATTTATCATGATCTTACTCCTGATTGTTTTTGTATATCTATATTATTGTAGATCAATGGCCCATGCTACCGTTCCCTTGAATTTTAATGCGTTCCTAGAGAAAGCTTAGTTGAAAGATGATGGTTGCAACTACACAGACTGGGTCCATAACTTGAGGATTATCCTCATTGCTACACAGAACAATTATGTCCTTGAAGCACATCTAGGTGACAGGCCTGCTGGAGGAGTAACTCATGGCGTTATGAATGCCTGACAAGCTCGATTTGATGACTACTCGATAGTTCAGTGTGCCATGCTTTATGGCTTAGAATCGGGACTTCAAAGACGTTTTGAACGTCATGGAGCATATGAGATGTTCCAAGAATTGAAGTTAATATTTCAAGCAAATGCCCGAGCTGAGAGATATGAAATCTCTAACAAGTTCTATAGCTGAGAGATGGAGGAGAACAGTTATGTCAGTGAACACATACTCAGAATGTCTGGGTACCACAACCACGTGACTCAACTTGGAGTCATAGTTGATGATGATAGTGTTATTGACAGAGTTCTTCAATCACTGCCACCAAGCTATAAAGGCTTTGTGAGGAACTATAATATGCAAGGGATGCAGAAGACAATCCCCGAGCTCTTCGCAATGCTTAAAGCTGCCGAGGTAGAAATAAAAAAGGAGCATCAAGTGTTGATGGTTAACAAGACCACTGGTTTCAAGAAAAAGGGCAAGGGAAAGAAGGGGAACTTCAAGAAGAATATCAAGCCGATTGCTACTCCCGGGAAGAAACCCAAGTCTGAAGCCAAGCCTGAAATTGAGTGCTTCTACTGCAAAGGGACTAGTCACTTGAAACGGAACTACCCCAAGTATTTGGCAGATAAGAAGGATGGCAAAATGAACAAAGGTATATTTGATATACACGTTATTAATGTGTACCTTACTAATGCTCGTAGTAGCGCCTGGGTATTTGATACTGGTTCGGTTGCTCATATTTGTAACTCAAAACAGGGGCTACAGATTAAACGAAGATTGGCTAAGGACGAGGTTACGATGCGTGTGGGAAATGGTTCCAAAGTCGATGTGATCGCCGTCGGCACGCTACCTCTACATCTACCTTCGAGATTAGTTTTAGACCTGAATAATTGTTATTCGGTGCCAACGTTGAGCATGAACATTGTATGTGGATCTTGTTTGTTGCGAGACGGTTATTCATTTAAATCAGAGAATAATGATTGTTCTATTTATACGGGTAATATCTTTTATAGTCATGCACCCTTGATGAGTGGTCTATTTTTTCTTGAATCTCGATCGTAGTGATACACATATTCATAATATTGAAGTCAAAAGATGCAAAGTTGATAATGATAGTGCAACTTATTTGTGGCACTGCCGTTTAGGTCATATTGGTGTAAATCGCATGAAGAAACTCCATGCTGATGGGCTTTTGGAATCACTTGGTGCTTGCGAACCATGCCTCATGGGCAAGATGACTAAAACTCCGTTCTACGGAACAATGGAGCGAGCAACTGACTTATTGGAAATCATAAATACTGATGTATGCAGTCCACTGAGTGTTGGGCTCGCGGCGGGTATCGTTATTTTCTAACCTTCACAGATGTTTCGAGCAGATATGGGTATATCTACTTGATGAAACACAAGTCTGAAACATTTGAAAAGTTCAAAGAATTTGAGAGTGAAGTAGAGAATCACCGTAACAAGAAAATAAATTTTCTACGATCCGATCGCCGAGGCGAATTTTTGAGTTACGAGTTTGGTCTTCATTTGAAACAATGTGGAATAGTTTCACAACTCATGCCACATGGAACACCACAACGTAATGGTGTGTCCGAACGTCGTAACCGTACTTTATTAGATATGGTGCGATCTATGATGTCTCTTACCGATTTACCACTATCGTTTCGGGGTTATGCTTTAAAGACAGCTGCATTCACATTAAATAGGGCACCATCTAAATCCATTGACACGACACCTTATGAACTATGGTTTGGCAAGAAACCCAAGTTGTCGTTTCTTAAAGTTTGGGCTGCGATGCTTATGTGAAAAATCTTCGACCTGATAAGCTCGAACCCAAGTCAGAGAAATGTGTGTTCATAGGATACCCAAAGGAAACTGTTGGGTACACCTTCTATCATAGTTCCGAAGGCAAGATATTCATTGCTAAGAATGTATCCTTTCTAGAGAAGGAGTTTCTCTCGAAAGAAGTGAGTGGGAGGAAAGTAGAACTTGATGAGGTAATTGTACCTTCTCCTAAAATGGAAAGTAGTTTATCACAGCAATTAGTTCCAATGATTCCTACACCAATTAGTGAGGAAGCTAATGATGATGATCATGAAACTTCAGATCAAGTTACTACCAAACCTCGTAGGTCAACCAGAGTACATTCCGCACCAGAGTGGTATGGTAATCCTGTTCTGGAAGTCATGTTACTAGACCATGACGAACCTACGAACTATGAGGAAGCGATGATGAGCCCAGATTCCGCAAAATGGCTTGAGGCCATGAAATCTGAGATGGGATCCATGTATGAGAACAAAGTGTGGACTTTGGTTGACTTGTCCGATGATCGGCAAGCCATTGAAAATAAATGGATCTTTAAGAGGAAGACTGACGCCGACGGTAATGCTACTGTCTACAAAGCTCGACTGGTTGCGAAAGGTTTTCGACAAGTTCAAGGAGTTGACTGTGATGAGACTTTCTCACCAGTAGCGATGCTTAAGTCTGTCAGAATCATGTTAGCAATTGCCGCATTTTATGATTATGAAATCTGGCAAATGGATGTCAAAATTGAATTCCTTAATGGATATCTTAAAGAAGAGTTGTATATGATGCAACCAGAAGGTTTTATCGATCCTAAAGGTGTTAACAAAGTGTGCAAGCTCCGGCGATCCATCTATGGACTGGTGCAAGCATCACAAAGTTGGAATATACGCTTTGATCAAAGCATATGGTTTCATACAGACTTTTGGAGAAGCCTGTATTTACAAGAAAGTGAGTGGGAGCTCTGTACCATTTCTAATATTATATGTGGATGACATATTCTTGATTGGAAATGATGTAGAATTTCTGGATAGCATAAAAGGATACTTGAATAAGAATTTTTCAGTGAAAGACCTCGATGAAGCTGCTTATATATTGGGCATCAAGATCTATGGAGATATATCAAGATGTTTAATTGGACTTTCACAAAGCACATACCTTGATAAAGTGTTGAAGAAGTTAAAAATGGATCAGTCAAAGAAATGATTCTTGCTTGTGTTACAAGGTGTGAAGTTGAGTCAGACTCAATGCCCGAGCACTGCAGAAGATAGAGAGAAAATGAAAGTCATTCCAAATGCTTCAGCCATAGGTTCTATCATGTATGCAATGTTGTGTACCAGACCTGATGTGTGCCTTGCTATAAGTCTAACAGGGAGGTACCAAAGTAATCTAGGAGTGGATCACTGGACAACGCTCAAGAACATCCTGAAGTACTTGAAAAGGACGAAGGATATGTTTTCGTTTATGGAGGTGACAAAGAGATTGTTGTAAACGGTTACGTCGATGCAAGCTTTGGCACTGATCCGAATGACTCTAAGTCACAAACCGGATACGTATTTTTGGTGAACAGTGGAGCTGTCAGTTCGTGCAGTTCCAAGCAGAGCGTCGTGGCGGGAACTACATGTGAAGCGGAGTACATAGCTGCTCCGGAAGCAGCAAATTAAGGAGTCTGGATGAAGGAGTTCATATCCGATCTAGGTGTAATACCTAGAGCATCGGGTCCAATGAAAGTCTTTTGCGATAATACAGGAGCAATTGCCTTGGCAAAGGAATCCAGGTTTCACAAAAGAGCCAAGCACATCAAGAGACGCTTCAACTCCATCCGCAATCAAGTCAAGGAGGGAGAAATGGAGATTTGCAAAATACATACAGATTTGAATGTCGCAGAACCGTTGACTAAGCCTCTTCCACGAGCAAAACATGATCAGCACCAAGACTCATTGGTGTTAGAATCATTACTATGTAATCTAGATCACCGAGTCTAGTGCAAGTGGGAGACTGAAGTAAATATGACCTAGAGGCAATAATAAAGTAATTATTTATATTTCCTTATATATCATGATAAATGTCTTTTATTCACGCTAGAATTGTATTGACCGGAAACTTGATACATGCGTGAATACATAGACAAAACAGAGTGTCCCTAGTATGCCTCTACTTGACTAGCTCGTTAATCAAAGATGGTTGTGTTTCCTAAACCATAGACATGTGTTGTCATTTAGTGAATGGGATAACATCATTTGGAGAATGATGTGATGGACGATACCCATTCATTAGCTTAGCACTATGATCGTTTAGTTTTATTGCTATTGCTTTCTTCACGACTTATACATGTTCCTCTGACTATGAGATTATGCAACTCCCGAATACCGGAGGAACACCTTGTGTCCTATCAAACTTCACAACGTAACTGGGTGATTATAAAGATGCTCTACATGTGTCTCCGAAGGTGTTTGTGGTGTTGGCATAGATCAAGAATATGATTTGTCACTCCGTGTGTCGGAGAGGTATCTCTGGGCCCTTTCCGTAATACTAATCATAATAAGCCTTGCAAGCAAATGACTAATGAGTTAGTCACGAGATGATGAATTACAGAATGAGTAAAGAGACTTGCCAGTAACGAGATTGAACTAGGTATGAAGATACCGACGATCGAATCTTGGGCAAGTAACATACCGATGACAAAGGGAACAACATATGTTGCTATGCGGTTTCACCGATAAATATCTTCGTAGAATATGTAGGAGCCAATATGAGCATCCAGGTTCCGATATTGGTTATTGACCGGAGATGTGTCTCGGTCATGTCTACATAGTTCTCGAACCCGTAGGGTCCGCACGCTTAACGTTCGATGACGATCTGTAATTATGAGTTATGTGTTTTGATGACCGAAGTTTGTTAGGAGTCCCGTATGAGATAACGGACGTGACGAGGAGTCTCGAAATGGTCGAGACATAAAGATCGATATATTGGAATGTTATATTCGGACACCGGAATGGTTCCAAAGTGTATCGGGTATTTTTCGGAGTACAGGGGGTTACCGAAACCCCCCGGGGGGTTAATGGGCCTTCATGGGCCCTAGTGGAAGAGAGGAGGTAGCAGCTAGGTGGAGGCGCGCGCCCCCTAGCCCAAACCGAATTGGACTAGGGTTGGGGGGGGGCTTTCCGTCTCTCCTCCTCCTCTTTCCCCCTTCTCCTTGTAGGAATAGGAAAGGGGGGAATCCTACTTGAAGTAGGACTCCCCCCTTGGGCGCGCCACACCTTGGCCGGCCTCCTCCTCCCCCCTTTATATACGTGGGAGGAGGGCACCCCAAACACAAGCCAATCTTTTAGCCATGTGCGGTGCCCCCCTCCACGGTTACACACCTCGGCCATATCGTTGCAGTGCTTAGGCGAAGCCCTGCGCCGGTAACTTCATCATCACCGTCACCACGACATAGTGCTGACGAAACTCTCCCTCGTCCTCAACTGGATCAAGAGCTCGAGGGACGTCATCATGCTAGACATGTGCTGAACACAGAGCTGCCGTACGTTCGGTACTTGGATCGGTTGGATCGTGAAGATGTTCGACTACATCAACCGCGTTACTAAACGCTTCTGCTTTCGGTCTACGAGGGTACATGGACACACTCTCCCCGCTCGATGCTATGCTTCTCCTAGATACATCTTGCGTGATCGTAGGAATTTTTTTTTGAAATACTACGCACCCCAACAGATAGATCTTGCGTGAGCGTAGGAATGTTTTTGAAATTGCATGCTACATTTCCCAACAAAAGACCCCCCTTTTATAGGTGGAAAAAAAAATCCAACCGTTATGTCTCAGCCCGCAGTAAAGCGGTACTACCGCTCGAGGGAGTAGTACTACCGCTTGAGAGGTACTACCGCTCTAGGGAGTAGTACTACCGCTTGAGCGGTAGTACCGCTCTACTGCCGCCTAGAGAAAACAGGCTACGGAAGCATGCACAACTATTGATACTCAAGCGGTACTACCGCTCTACTACTGCTTAAAGAAAATAGATAACATAAACATGCACACGAGACTTATCCCAAGCGGTAGTGGATAAAATAGTCCATGGTACCTAGTGGTACTACCGCTTGGGGGCAATAAAATTGCCCAAGTAAAACAGATGGATACAAGTAAGACCAATACTAACACTGCCATAACTCCTACAAATGGATTCTGATTTAGATGAACTCGAGCTTGATAGAAAGCTAACGACAAGAGCTATCAAATCGCGACTGGAAATCTTTATAACTGGCAAGATAGATATGCATATGATATAGAGGTGTGAAACCTCCATCAGTGAAGATCCGACATAAACTCCAACAACGAAAACACAAGAGTTGACTAATACGTCTCCAACGTATCTATAATTTATGAAGTATTTATGCTGTTATATATCATTCTTGGATGTTTTACAATCATTTTAAAGAAACTTTATATTATTTTTTGGGACTAACCTATTGACCCAGTGCCCTGTGCCAGTTGTTGTTTTTTGCTTGTTTTTTCGCAGGAAATCAATATCAAACGGAGTCCAAACACCGAAAAACTTTTTGTGGATTTTTTATGGACCAGAAGACTCCCGATGGGCCAGAGCAGCACCT
>LR738709.1:423909267-423937204 GCA_902687465.1 Secale cereale
GGGGGGGGCACAAACGACCATGGTGCGCCTGGGGGCCCAGGTGGGTTGTGAAGGAAATATGCCCTAGAGGCAATAATAAGGTTGTTATTTATATTGCCTTATATATCATGATAAATGTCTTTTATTCATGCTAGAATTGTATTAACCGGAAACTTGATACATGTGTGAATACATAGACGAAACAGAGTGTCCCTAGTATGCCTCTACTAGACTAGCTCGTTAAGCAAAGATGGTTATGTTTCCTAATCATAGACATGAGTTCTCATTTGATCAACGTGATCATATCATTATGAGAATGATGTGATTGACAAGACCAATCCGTTAGCTTAGCAACTTGATCATTTGTTTTTTCTACTATTGCTTTTTTCATGACATATACATGTTCCTATGACTATGAGATTATGCAACTCCTGAATACCGGAGGAACACCTTGTGTGCTATCAAACGTCACAACGTAACTGGGTGATTATAAAGATGCTCTACAAGTGTCTCTAAAGGTATTTGTGGTGTTGGCATAGATCGAGAATAGGATTTGTCACTCTAAGTGTCGGAGAGGTATCTCTGGGCCCTCTCGGTAATACCCATCATAATAAGCCTTGCAAGCAAACGACTAATGAGTTAGTCACAAGATGATGTATTACAGAATGAGTAAAGAGACTTGCCGGTGACGAGATTGAACTAGGTATGATGATACTAACGATCGAATCTCGGGCAAGTAACATACCGATGACAAAGGGAACAATGTATGTTGTTATGTGGTTTGACCGATAAAGATCTTCGTAGAATATGTGGGAACCAATATGAGCATCTAGGTTCCGCTATTGGTTATTGACCGGAGAGGAGTCTCGGTCATGTGTACATAGTTCTCGAACCCGTAGGGTCCGCACGCTTAACTTTCGATGGCGATCGGTATTATGAGTTTATGTGTTTTGATGTACCGAAGGTTGTTCGGAGTCCCGGATGTGATCACGAACATGACGAGGATTCTAGAAATAGTCGAGACGTAAAGATTGATATATTGGACGACTATGTTTGGACACCAGAAAGGTTTCGGATGAGTTTGGGCATTTTCTGGAGTACCAGGGGGTTACCGGAACCCCCCGGGGGCTTAATGGGCCTACATGGGCTTTAGTGGAAGAGGTAGAAGGAGGCCAAGAGGTGGGGCGCGCCCCACACAGCCCAATCCGAAAATGGAAGGGGGCCGGCCCCCCTTTCCTTCCTCTCCTTTTCCCCTTCGTTCCCTCTCCTATTAGGACTAGGAAAGGGTGGAACCTACTCGTAGTAGGACTAGGATTCCCCCTCCCCCTTGGGGGCGCACCATGAAGGGCCGGACGGCATCCCCTTGCTCCTTTATATACGGGGGCAGGGGCACCCTAAGACACAAAAGTTGATTTCCTAGCCGTGTGCGGTGCCCCCCTCCATAGTTACACACCTTGGTCATATCGTTGCAGTGCTTAGGCGAAGCCCTGCGCCGATAACTTCATCATCACCGTCACCACGCCGTCGTGCTGACGAAACTCTCCCGCGACACTCAACTGGATCAAGAGTTCGTGGGATGTCATCGAGCTGAACGTGTGCTGAACACAGAGGTGCCATACATTCGGTGCTAGGATGGGTTGGATCGCTAAGACGTTCGACTACATCAACCGCGTTACTAAACGCTTCCGCTTTCGGTCTACGAGGGTACGTGGACACACTCTCCCGCTCGTTGCTATGCTTCTCCTAGATAGATCTTGCGCGATCGTAGGCAATTTTTCTGAAATACTACGTTCCCCAACAGGGGCATCATGAGCCAGGTCTATGCGTAGATGATATGCACGAGTAGAACACAATGAGTTGTGGGCGATAATAGTCATACTGCTTACCAGCATATCATACTTTGATTCGGCGGTATTATGAGATGAAGCGTCCTGGACCGACATTACGCGTACGCTTACGCGAGACTGGTTTCACCGTTACGAGCACTTGTTGCTTAAAGGTGACCGGCGGGTGTCTTTCTCTCTCACTTTAGTTGAATCGAGTGTGGCTATGCCCGGTCCTTGTGAAGGTTAAAGCAGCACACTTGACGAAAAATCATTGTGGTTTTGTATGCGTAGGTGAGAACGGTTCTTGCTAAGCCCGTAGCAGCCACGTAAAACTTACAACAACAAAGTAGAGGACGTCTAACTTGTTTTTGCAGGGCATGTTGTGATGTGATATGGTCAAGACGTGATAAGTTATACGTTATTGTATGAGATGATCATGTTTTGTAAATTATCGGCAACCGGCAAGAGCCTTATGGTTGTCTCTTTATTGTATGAATTGCGAAGGCCATGTAATTGCTTTACTTTATCACCATGAGTTAGCGATAGTAGTAGTAGCAATAGTTGGCGAGAAGACCACGACGCTACGATGAAGATCATGGTGTCAAGCCGGTGACGATGGAGATCATGACGATGCTTTGGAGATGGAGATCAAAAGCACAACATGATGATGACCATATCATGTCACATATTTTGATTGCATGCGATGTTTATTTTATTATGCTTCTTATTTTTCTTAGTACGACGGTATCATTATAAGATGATCCCTTACAAAATTTCAAGGTACAAGTGTTCTCCACGAGTATGCACCGTTGCGAAAGTTCGTCGTGCCGAGACACCACGTGATGATCGGGTGTGATAAGCTCTACGTTATATACAACGGGTGTAAGATAGTTTTGCACATGTAGAATACTCGGGTTAAACTTGACGAGCCTAGCATGTACAGACATGGCCTCAGAACACTAGAGACCGAAAGGTCGAGCGTGAATCATATAGTAGATGTGATCAACATAAGATGTTCACCATTGAAAACTACTCCATCTCACGTGATGATCGGACATGGTTTAATTGATTTGGATCACGTGATCATTTAGATGACTAGAGGGATGTCTATCTAAGTGGGAGTTCTTTAGTAATATGATTAATTGAACTTTAATTTATCATGAACTTAGTCCTAATAGTTTTTACATACCTATGTTGTAGATCAATGGCTCGTGCTACCGTTCCCTTGAATTTTAATGCGTTCCTAGAGAAAGCTAAGTTGAAAGATGATGGTAGCAACTACATGGACTGGGTCCCTAACTTGAGGATTATCCTCATTGGCCATTGCTGCACAGAGGAATTATGTCCTTGAAGCACCACTAGGTGACAAGCCCCCTCCCGCATGTAGACGCTTTGAACGTCAGGAAGATGCGGTCTGATGACTACTCGATAGTTCAGTGTGCCATGCTTTACAGCTTAGAATCGGGACTTCAAAGACGTTTTTGAACGTCGTGGAGCATATGAGATGTTCCAAGAGTTGAAGTTAATATTTCAAGAAAATGCCCTAATTGAGAGATATGAAGTCTCCAATAAGTTTTACAGCTGCAAGGTGGAGGGGGACAGTTCTATCAGTGAACACATACTCAGAATGTCTGGGTACTACAATCACATGACTCAACTTGGTTGCAAAGTTGACGGACATAGTATTATTGATAGAGTTCTTCAATCACTGCCACCAAGCTATAAAGGCTTCGTGATGAACTATAATATGCAAGGGATGGAGAAGACAATTCCCGAGCTCTTCGCTATGCTCAAAGCTGCGGAGGTAGAAATCAAAAAGGAGCATCAAGTGTTGATGGTTAACAAGACCACTAGTTTCAAGAAAAAGGGCAAGGGAAAGAAGGGGAACTTCAAGAAGAATAGCAAGACAGTTGCTACTCCCGCGAAGATACCCAAGTCTGGAGCCAAGCCTGAAACTGAGTGCTTCTACTGCAAAGGGACTGGACACTGGAAGCGGAACTGCCCCAAGTATTTGGCGGATTAGAAGGATGGCAAAGTAAACAAAGGTATATTTGATATATATGCTATTGATGTGTACCTTACTAATGCTCGTAGTAGCACCTGGGTATTTGATACTGGTTCGGTTGCTAATATTTGTAACTCGAAACAGGGGCTATGGATTAAATGAAGATTAGCTAAGGATGAGGTGACGATGCGCGTGGGAAATGGTTCCAAAGTCGATATGATCGCCGTCGGCACACTACCTCTACATCTACCTTCGGGATTAGTTGTAGACCTAAATAATTGTTATTTGGTTCCAGCATTGAGCATGAACATTATATCTGGATCTTGTTTGTTGCGAGACGGTTATTCATTTAAATCAGAGAATAGTGGTTGTTCCATTTATATGAGTAATATCTTTTATGGTCATGCACCCTTGAAGAGTGGTCTATTCTTCTTGAATCTCGATCGTAGTGATACACATATTCATAATATTGAAACCAAAACATGCAAAGTTGATAATGATAGTGCAACTTACTTGTGGCACTACCGTTTAGGTCATATTGGTGTAAAGCGCATGAAGAAACTCTATACTGATGGACTTTTGGAATCACTTGGTGCTTGCGAACCATGCCTCATGGGCAAGATGACTAAAACTCCGTTCTCCGGAACAATGGAGCGAGCAACTGATTTGTTGGAAATCATACATACTGATGTATGCGGACCAATGAGTGTTGAGGCTCGCGGCGGGTATCGTTATTTTCTGCCTTCACTGATGATTTGAGAAGATATGGGTATATCTACTTGATGAAGCACAAGTCAGAAACATTTGAAAAGTTCAAAGAATTTCAGAGTGAAGTAGAGAATCATCGTAACAAGAAAAAAAAGTTTCTACGATCTGATCGCGAAGGCGAATATTTGAGTTACGAGTTTGGTCTTCATTTGAAACAATGTGGAATAGTTTCAAAGCTCATACCACCTGGAACACCATGGCGTAATGGTGTGTCCGAACGTCGTAACCGTACTTTATTAGATATGGTGCGATCTATGATGTCTCTTACCGATTTACCACTATCGTTTTGGGGTTATGCTTTAGACAGAGCTGCATTCATGTTAAATAGGGCACCATCTAAATCTGTTGAGATGACACCTTATGAACTATGGTTTGGCAAGAAACCCAAGTTGTCGTTTCTTAAAGTTTGGGGCTGCGATGCTTATGTGAAAAAGCTTCAACCTGATAAGCTCGAACCCAAGTCGGAGAAATGTGTCTTCATAGGATACCCAAAGGAAACTATTGGGTACACCTTCTATCACAGATCCGAAGGCAAGACATTTGTCGCTAAGAATGGATCCTTTCTAGAGAAGGAGTTCTCTCAAAAAAGTGAGTGGGAGGAAAGTGGAACTTATGAGGTAATTGTACCTTGTCCCGAATTGGAAAGTAGTACATCACAGAAACTAGTTCCAGTGATTCCTACACCAATCAGTGAGGAAGCTAATGATGATGATCATGAAACTTCAGATCAAGTTACTGTTGAACCTCGTAGGTCAACCAGAGTGCGTTCCACGCCAGAATGGTACGGTAACCCGATTCTGGAAGTCATGTTACTAGACTATGATGAACCTACGAACTATGAGGAAGCGATGATGAGCCCAGATTTCGCTAAATGGCTTGAGGCCATGAAATCTGAGATGGGATCCATGTATGAGAACAAAGTGTGGACTTTGGTTGACTTGCCCGATGATCGGCAAGCCATTGAAAATAAATCGATTTTAAGAGGAAGACTGAGGCCGACAGTAATGTTACTGTCTACAAAGCTCGACTTATTGCAAAAGGTTTTCGACAAGTTCAAGGAGTTGCCTACGATGAGACTTTCTCACCCGTAGTGATGCTTAAGTCTGTCCGAATCATGTTAGCAATTTCCGCATTTTATGATTATGAAATCTGGCAAATGGATGTCAAAACTGCATTCCTTAATGGATACCTCAAAGAGGAGTTGTATATGATGCTACCAGAAGGTTTTGTCGTTCCTAAAGGTGCTAACAAAGTGTGCAAGCTCCAGCGATCCATCTATGGACTGGTGCAAGCATCTCGGAGTTGGAATATACGCTTTGATGAGGTGATCAAAGCATATGGTTTTATAGAGACTTTTGGAGAAGCGTGTATTTACAAGAAAGTGAGTGGGAGATCAGTAGCATTTCTGATATTATATGTGGATGACATATTGTTGATTGGAAATGATATCGAATTTCTGGATGGCATAAAGGGATACTTGAATAAGAACTTTTCAATGAAAGACCTCAGTGAAGCTGCTTACATATTAGGCATCAAGATCTATTAAGATATATCAAGACGCTTAATTGGACTTTCACAAAGCACATACCTTGATAAAGTTTTGAAGAAGTTCAAAATGGACCAGTCAAAGAAAGGGTTCTTGCCCGTGTTACAAGGTGTGAAGTTGAGTAAGACTCAATGCCCGACCACTTCATAAGATAGAGAGAAAATGAAAGTCATTCCCTATGCCTCATCCATAGGATCTATCATGTATGAAATGTTGTGTACCAGACCAGATGTGTGCCTTGCTATAAGTTTAGCAGGGGGGGGTACCAAAGTAATCCAGGAGTAAATCACTAGATAGGGGTCAAGAACATCCCGAAGTACCTAAAAAGGACAAAGGATATGTTTCTCGTTTATGGAGGTGACAAAGAGCTCATTGTAAATGGTTACGTCGATTCAAGCTTTGACACTGATCCGGATGACTCTATGTCACAAACCAGATATGTATTTTTATTGAATGGTGGAGCTGTCAGTTGATGTAGTTCCAAGCAGAGCGTCATGGCGGGATCTACATGTGAAGCGGAGTACATAGCTGCTTCGGAAGCAACAAATGAAGTAGTCTGGATGAAGGAGTTCATATCCGATCTAGGTGTAATACCTAGTACACCGGGTCCAATGAAAATCTTTTGTGACAATACTGGAGCAATAACCTTGGCGAAGGAATCCAGGTTTCACAAGAGAACCCAGCACATCAAGAGACGCTTCAATTCCATCCGCGATCAAGTCAAGGAGAGAGAAAGAGAAATTTGCAAGATACACACGGATCTAAATGTCGCAGACCCGTTGACCAAGACTCCATGGGTGTTAGAATCATTGCTATGTAATCTAGATTATTGACTCTAGTGCAAGTGGGAGACTAAAGGAAATATGCCCTAGAGGCAATAATAAAGTTGTTATTTATATTTCCTTATATATCATGATAAATGTCTTTTATTCATGGTAGAATTGTATTAATCGGAAACTTGATACATGTGTGATTACATAGACGAAACAGAGTGGCCCTGGTATGCCTCTACTAGACTAGCTCATTAATCAAATATGGTTATGTTTCCTAACCATAGACATGAGTTGTCATTTGATCAACGGGATCACATCGTTATGAGAATGATGTGATGGACAAGACCCATCCGTTAGCTTAGCAACTTGATTGTTTAGTTTTTCTGCTATTGCTTTCTTCATGACTTATACATATTTCTATAACTATGAGATTATGCAACTCCCGAATACCGGAGGAACACCTTGTGTGCTATGAAACGTCACAACATAACTGGGTGATTATAAAGATGCTCTACAGGTGTCTCCAAAGGTATTTGTGGTGCTGGCATAGATTGAGAATAGGATTTGTCACTCAGAGTGCTGGAGAGTTATCTCTCGGCCCTCTCGGTAATACACATTGTAATAAGCCTTGCAAGCAAACGACTAATGAGTTAGTCACAAGATGATGTATTACGGTACGAGTAAAGAGACTTGCTGATACGTATCCAATGTATCTACTTTTCCAAACACTTTTGCCCTTGTTTTGGACACTAACTTGCATGATTTGAATGGACTAACCCGGACTGATGCTGTTTTCAATAGAATTGCCATGTTGTTATTTTTGTGAAGAAATAAAATTTCTCGGAATGACCTGAAAATCAACGGAGAATATTTTTGGAATACATAAAAAATACTGGCAAAAGAATCAAGACCAAGGGGCCCACACCCTGTCCACGAGGGTGGAGGGCGCGCCCACCACCCTAGGTGTGCCCCCTGTCTCGTGGGCCCCTTAAGGCTCCACCGACCCCGACTCCAACTCCATATATTCACTTTCGGGGAGAAAAAAAATCAGAGAGAAGGATTCATCGCGTTTTACGATATGGAGCCGCCTGCAAGCCCTAATTTCTCTCGGGAGGGCTGACCCAGAGTCCGTTTGGGGCCCCGGAGAGTGGAGATCGTCGCCGTCGTCATCATCAACCTTCCTCCATCACCAATTCCATGATGCTCACCTCCGTGCGTGAGTAATTCCATCGTAGGCTTGCTGGACGGTGATGGGTTGGATGAGAGTTACCATGTAATCGAGTTAGTTTTGTTAGGGTTTGATCCCTAGTATCCTATGTTCTATGATTGATGTTGCTATGACTTTGCTATGCTTAATGCTTGTCACTAGGGCCCGAGTGCCATGATTTCTGATCTGAACCTATTATGTTTTCATGAATATATGTGAGTTTTGATCCTATCTTGCAAGTCAATAGTCACCTATTATGTTTTATGATCCGACAACCCCGAAGTGACAATAATCGGGACCATTCTCGATGATGACTGTAGTTTGAGGAGTTCATGTATTCACTAAGTGTTAATGCTTTGGTCTGGTACTCTATTAAAAGGAGGCCTAAATATCCCTTAGTTTCCAATAGGACCCCGCTGCCACGGGAGGGTAGGACAAAAGATGGCATGCAAGTTCTTTTCCATAAGCACGTATGACATTATTCGGAATACATGCCTACATTACATTGATGAACTGGAGCTAGTTCTGTGTCACCCTATGTTATAACTATTACATGAGGAATCACATCCGACATAATTATCCATCACTGATCCAATGCCTACGAGCTTTTCACATATTGATCCTTGCTTAGTTA
The DNA here is from genome assembly GCA_902687465.1 of Secale cereale. Lineage (NCBI taxonomy): Eukaryota > Viridiplantae > Streptophyta > Magnoliopsida > Poales > Poaceae > Secale > Secale cereale. The sequence continues at coordinate 423,918,006 of LR738709.1, forward strand.
CTTTTCCGTTGCCACTGTTACAATCACTACAAAACTGCTACTGTTACTTTTGCCACCATTACCGTTACTTCCATACTACTTTGCTACTAAATACTTTGCTGCAGATATTAAGTCTTTCAGGTGTGGTTGAATTGACAACTGAACTGCTAATACTTGAGAATATTCTTTGGCTCCCCTTGTGTCGAATCAATAAATTTGGGTTGAATACTCAATCCTCGAAAACTATTGCAATCCCCTATACTTGTGGGTTATCATGACTATTTTGTGGCGCCGTTGCCGGGGAGCATATCTATATTCTTTGAGTCACTTGGGATTTATATCTGTTGATCACTATGAAGAACTTGAAAGACGAAAAAACCAAGATTTATCCCTCAAATACGAGGGGAGGTAAGGAACTGCCATCTAGCTTTGCACTTGATTCACCCTCTGTTATGAGTAAATTTGCGACACCTACTCCTGCTATTGAATCTGATATGTAGCATGTTATTGATGATGCCACTTCTGCTATGCATGATACTTATGATGAAACTACTTCTATGCTTGATAATACCGTGCTACTAGGTGAATTTCTTGATGAACAACTTGCTAGGGCTAGAGAGAATGAAATTATTGAAACTTATGATAATGATGAAAGTGATGATGAAGATTCTCCCCCTAGATATGAATTGCCTGTTGTGCCTGAGGGTTATGTTATGGATGAAGAAATTGCTAGAGATCTTTTAGCTTGCAATGATAGATATGATCTTAAGAATCTATTAGCTAAGCTGAAAGAAAAGTCATTGAATGCTAGAATGAAATATGACCCTGTTTTTGCTACTTCACCTATCTGTATTTCTGATAAGGATTATGATTTCTCTGTCGATCCTGAGTTAATTACTTTGGTTGAATCTGATCCTTTCCATGGTTATGAATCTGAAACTATTGTGGCACATCTTACTAAGATGAAAAAATTTGTTACTACTATATCCTTAAGCTATTTCCGTTCTCCTTGAAGGGTGATGCTAAAACATGGTTTAATTCTCTTGATCCTGGTTGTGTGCGTAGTCCCTAGGATATGATTTATTACTTCTCTACTAAATATTTTCCTGCTCATAAGAAACAAGCTGCCTTAAGGGAAATATATAATTTTGTGCAAATTGAAGAAGAGAGTCTCCCACAAGCTTGGGGGAGGCTTCCCCAATTACTTAGTGCTTTGCCTGATCATCCTCTTAAGAAAAATGAAATACTTGATATCTTGTATAATGGACTAACCGATGCTTCGAGAGACCACCTGGATAGTTGTGCTGGTTGTGTTTTCAGGGAAAGAACTGTCGACCAAGCTGAATTGCTATTGAATAATATGTTGAGTAATGAAAACAATTGGACACTTCCTGAACCAGCTCCTAAGCCAACTCCGAAGAAAAGGGGTATTCTATTTCTCAGTCCTGAAGATATGCAAGAGGCAAAGAAATCTATGAAAGAAAAAAGTATTAAAGTTGAAGATGTTAATAATTTACCACCTATTGAAGAAATACATGGTCTTGATAACTCTACACATGTAGTAAAGGTAAATTCTCTCTATAGATTTGATGAAGGTGATATTCCTCATAATAAGTCTGCTAGCCAATGCTTAGATGAGTTTGACAATTTTATCGTTAAACAAGAAAACTTCAATGCTTATGTTGGTAGACAAATGAAACGTAATGCTTATATGATTGAACACTTGAGTGATTATATGTTCAGAGTTAAAGGTGAACTTAAACTCATTAGTAAACATGCTTCTATGGTTACCACTCAAGTAGAACAAGTACTTAAAGCACAAAATGATTTGCTTAATGAACTAAATAGCAAGAAAAATGATAATGTTGTTAGAGTTGTGACTAGAGGGGGTAGAATGACTCAGGAACCTTTGTATCCTGAGGGCCACCCTAAGAGAATTGAGCAAGATTCTCAGTGAACTAATGTAGATGCACCTAGTCCTTCTAAGAAGAAGAAAAATAAAAATGATAGGACTTTGCATGCTTCTAGTGAACCTGTTGTTGACACACCTAAGAATCCCAATGATGTTTCTATTTCTGATGCTGAAACACAATCTAGTAATGAACATGAACCTGGTGAAAATGATAATGATGATGTTCATGCTGATGCTCAACCTAGCAATAACGATGATGTAGAGATTGAACCTGCTATTGATCTTGATAACCCACAATCAAAGAATCAACGTTATGATAAGAGAGACATTGTTCCTAGGAAGCACGGTAAAGAAAGAGAACCATGGGTTCAGAAACCCATGCCTTTTCCTCCTAAACCATCCAAGAAAAAGAATGATGAGGAGTTTGAGCGCTTTGCTGAAATGATTAGACCTATCTTTTTGTGTATGCGTTTGACTGATATGCTTAAAAAAATCCTTATGCTAAGTATATGAAATATATTATTACAAATAAAAGAAAGATACTGGAAGCTGAAATTTCCACCATGCTTGCCAATTATACTTTTAAAGGTGGAATACCAAAGAAACTAGGAGATCTAGGAGTACCAACTATACCATGCTCCATTAAAAGAAACTATGTTAAAACTGCTTTATGTGACCTTGGAGCTGGTGTTAGTGTTATGCCCCTCTCTTTATATCGTAGACTTGATTTGAATAAGTTGACACATACTGAAATATCTTTGCAAATGGCCGATAAATCAACTGCTATACCTGTCGGTATTTGTGAGGATGTGCGTGTTGTGGTTGCAAACGTTACTATTTTAACGGACTTTGTTATTCTTGATATTCCCGAGGTTGATACTATGCCTATTATCCTTGGTAGACCCTTTTTGAATACTTCATGGGCTGTTATTGATTGCAACAAACGCAATGTCACTTTTCATGTTAATGGTAATGAGCATACTGTACACTTTCCGAGGAAACAACGTCAGGTCCACAGTATCAATTCTATTGGAAAAATTTCAACGATTACTATTCGAGGTTTTGAATTTCCTCTTCCTACTGTCAAGAAGAAATATGATATTTTTATTGTTGGGGATATACATATCCCCATTTAGGTAACCTAGTGCTATTCGAAAATTCTCCGGTTTCATGTTATTCGGAAGGAGTTTGTCAACAAGACTTGATCAACCTTGTTAATGGATTCCTTTTGATGAGCATGAAATGGATGAAGTTAGAAAGCACAACTCTCTGTACCCCCTTTTTACTTTCTGTTATTTAGATTAAACAAAGCAAAAATATCATTTTTTGTGTGTTTTCTAAATTATCCTTGCAAGGAAAAAAAATACCCTGAAAATAAGAGTTCTCCAAATGTCCTGGAAATGAAATATGATTTTTTCTAGAATATTTAAGAATAGCTGACACTGAGAACACATCAGGGGGAGCCACCACCTGGCCACAAGGGTACAGGGCACGCCCCCTGCCACGTGGGCCCCACGTGCCCTCCCTCCACTTATTCCAGCACCCACACACTTCATCTTCCTCCAGAAAAAATCCTCCCATAGCTCAAACCCGTGTTCTAGCTCATCTTGCTGTCATTTTCGATCTCCTAGCTCAAAGCTCCATTCACAAAACTGTTTGGGGATATTTTTCTTCGGTATGTGACTCCTCCAATGGTCCAACTAGTTTTTGTTCTAGTGCTTTATTTATTGCAAATTATTGCTGCTAAGGTGACCCTATTCTTGAGCTTGCATGCCAAATTTATGTGGTCCCAAGTAGTTCTAATGCATGATATAGTCTCTAGGCACTTGTGGGAGTAGTTGCTATCAATCTTGTTGGGTTTGGTTCACTTTTTATTTTGAGTCACTAAAAATTTCAGAAATTTTCCAGGGAAAAATGCATAGGAAAATCTACCAAGGTGGTTCCTCAAGGAAGCAAGCACCAAGGCTCACGATACGTGAGCCGGACGATGAACCACCGAGGGAAGCTCAAGTGCGGCCTTGTAAATGGCCGTCGGAGGAGTTTATGGTCCAAGCATGCATCAAAGAAGAATTTGACACGTATGTGCGTAATGCTGATCTTGAGGACTAGAAGATATTAATGATGCTTGAAAGCTCCCGCAGTGGGGTAATATTAGTGAACCTCGCAAATCTAAATATAAAGACTTCCTCGCTAGTATCACTGTGGGGGAATCTAGAGAAATCACACAAGCTACCTTAGGTAGCATTCATTTCCCTTCCATACATTATTTTGCTCTCTTCGTTAGTAGATGCATTAGCGGTAAAGATGAGGCTTGCCACATGTGCGTTCCAGATCTTTGTGTCCTCAAGAGTGCGGTATTAGGGGATAGACAATATAATTTTGGGGCTTTTGTTGCACGAAGGTTGCATGTTAACGGTTTAAGTGGAGATTTGTTTGGTGGAATTTATGCAACTCGTGTGGCTAATTATCTTGATGTACCCATACATGAAATTGATATGGAGTTACCTCCTGCTTATCTAGATTGTAATGCTATGGTTTGCCATCAGTTTGTTGAAAGGAATGAACAATTCCTCTAGTACCTACTAATCTTTGACAGACGTCACACTGTCCATATTGCTCTCCCTACTCCTACTTTCTTTGACTTTCAGGAAAAAAGGAGATATGTTATAACCAGGGAGGAGGCGAACGAGTATGAGGAGAGGACGGAGGCGGCTCGTCTCCAAGCTGCAGCTCATCAGGCAATAGCTGCTGCATCGCAGTACAACCCCAACTACAACTTTGGATATCCGTCAGGACAACAGTGGCCATAGACTAACTTAGGCCTAAAGCCTAAGCATGGGGGAGTACATATTTCTCACCGACATTACATTCATATTCACACACTCATTTTGGTAGTCGGTGCTCATACTTTTTCATTGTACTATCCATGCTAGTTTATTTTCCTTTCTAAGTATTTTTCTTGTGTGTTAGAAAAACCTTAAGAAAAAAAATTAGTTATAGCTTCTAGCTAGTTTACTTTCCATTCCTGTAGTAGTTGTAACTAAAAGAAAACCAAAACAAGATTTTTCGTTCTTCTTTTGCTTGTTGGGAGCTTTCCCGTGTAAATATTTTTATTTATTTTCTTTTCTTTGGGGGTCAAGAGGAGAAGACCATGATGAAAATGTTTAGTGGCTCTCATATGCATTACTGTTGATTTAACGAAGAGCCATATTACCTTGTCTTCTCCCTTGTATTAAATGCTTGCAGATTCCAGCTTAGTCCAATGCACGTGCACTATTATTATTATCCACACCATTCGGTCGTGCGAGTGAAAGGCAATAATGACGATATATAATGAACTGATTGAGATGAGAGAAGCTGGTATGAACTCGACCTATCTTGTTTTTGTAAATATGATTAGTTCAACGTTCCTGATTCATCCTATTATGAATGAAACATGCTTGCAATGACAATTAGAGATTATAGCTGCTCATGCCATGCTTAATTAGCTAGGAGTTTATAATAATTTACCTTGCGTGCCAACATGCAATAAAAATGGTTGTGATCTGGTATGATAGGATGGTATCCTCCTTTGAGCGATTCAAGTGGTTTGACTTGGCACATGTTCACGCATGTAGTTGAAACAAAATCAACATATCCTCCACGATATTTCTGTTCATGGTGATTTATATCCTACTCATGCTTGCACTCATTGTTGATTAATTTTAATGCATGTTCATGACTGTTGTCGCTCTCTAGCTGGCCGCTTCCCAGTCTCTTTCTAGCCTTCACTTGTACTAAGCGGGAATACTGCTTGTGCATCCACTTCATAAACCCCAAAAGTTATTCCATATGAGTCTACCATACCCTCCTATATGCGGTATTTACTTGCCGTTTCAAGTAAATTTGTATGTGCCAAACTCTAAACCTTCAAATGAAATTCTGTTTTGTATGCTGGAACAGCTCATGTATCAACTAGGGCTGTCTATATCTTCCATGCTAGGTGGGTTATTCTCATGATGAGTTGACTCCGCTCATCATTCATGAGAAAGTGGCCGGTAGCCGGGATGCCCAGTCCCATGCTCAAATCAAATCAAAATAATTAAACAGAACTCCCCGAGGGCTGTTGTTGGTATGGATGGTACCCGTTGTTTCGGGCCAGCCGTGGAGTGTGCTTGTTGGTGGTGGGGGAGTATAAATTTTACCATTCTGTTTGGGAACCACCTATAATGTATGTATCATGGAAGATATCGAGATCTCTTGGTTGTTATGTTGACAATGAAAGTATACCGCTCAAAATATTATTCATCTCTATTTCAAAACTCGAGCTTTGGCACCTCTACAAATCCCTGCTTCCCTCTGCAAAGGGCCTATCTATTTACCTTTATGTTGAGTCATCATCCTCTTATTAAAAAGCACCAGTTGGAGAGCACCGCTATGATTTGCATGCATTGCTATTAATTTACATTGAGTATGACTATGACTGGATATCTTTTACCATGAATTACAATTCTAGTCAATCCTTGATCTTCAAAGGTGCTCTGCATTTATGTTTTGCAGTCTCAGAAAGGGCTAGCGCGATACCATCTTGTTATATCATATTATGATTGTGTTGAGAAAGTGCTATCATCTGAGGTTTATTATTATTGCTCGCTAGTTGATTATGCCATTGATATGAGTAAACATGAGACGTGAAAGTTATTGTGAATGTGGTTAGTTCATAATCTTGGCCAAAAACTTGAAGGCTGGCTTTACATATTTGCAACAACAAGAGCAAACAGAGTTTGTAAAAGTTTTTCTTTATCACTTTCAGTTTGTCAACCGAATTGATTGAGAACAAGCAAAGGTTTAAGCTTGGGGGAGTTGACATGTCTCCAACGTATCTACTTTTCCAAACACTTTTGCCCTTGTTTTGGACTCTAACTTGCATCATATGAATGGAACTAACCCGGACTGACGCTATTTTCAGCAAAATTGCCATGGTGTTATTTTTGTGCAAAATTATTTCTCGGAATGACCTGAAAATCAACGGAGAATATTTTTGGAATATATAAAAAATATTGGCGAAAGAATCAAGACCAGGGCCCACACCCTATCCACGAGGGTGGGGGGTGTGCCCCCTGTCTCGTGAGCCCCCTGAGGCTCCACCGACCCCGACTCCAACTCCATATATTCACTTTCAGGGATAAAAAAAATGAGAGAGAAGGATTCATCGCGTTTTACGATACGGAGCCGCCGCCAAGCCGTAATCTCTCTCGGGAGGGCTGATCTGGAGTCCGTTCGAGGCTCCGGAGAGTGGAGATCGTCGCCGTCGTCATCATCAACCTTCCTCCATCACCAATTTCATGATGCTCACCGCTGTGCGTGAGTAATTCCATCGTAGGCTTGCTAGACAGTGATGGGTTAGATGAGATTTACCATGTAATCGAGTTAGTTTTGTTAGGGTTTGATCCCCAGTATCCATTATGTTCTAAGATTGATGTTGCTATGACTTTGCTATGCTTAATGCTTGTCACTAGGGCCCGAGTGCCATGATTTCAGATCTGAACCTCCTATATTTTCATGAATACATGTGAGTTCTTGATCCTATCTTTCAAGTTAATAGTCACCTATTATGTGTTATGATCCGACAACCCCGAAGTGACAATAATCGGGACCACTCTTGGTGATGACCGTAGTTTGAGGAGTTCATGTATTCACTAAGTGTTAATGCTTTGGTCCGGTACTCTATTAAAAGGAGGCCTTAATATCCCTTAGTTTCCAATAGGACCCCGCTGCCACGGGAGGGTAGGACAAAAGATGGCATGCAAGTTCTTTTCCATAAGCACATATGACTATATTCGGAATACATGCCTACATTACATTGATGAACTAGAGCTAGTTCTGTGTCACCCTATGTTATAACTATTACATGAGGAATCACATCCGACATAATTATCCATCACTGATCCAATAACTACGAGCTTTTCACATATTGATCCTTGCTTAGTTACTTTTCCATTGCCACTGTTACTTTTGCCACCGTTACTGTTACTTCCATACTACTTTGCTACTAAATACTTTGCTGCAGATATTAAGTCTTTCAGGTGTGGTTGAATTGATAACTCAACTGCTAATACTTGAGAATATTCTTTGGCTCCCCTTGTGTCGAATCAATAAATTTGGGTTGAATACTCTACCCTCAAAAACTGTTGCGATCCCCTATACTTGTGGGTTATGACTTGCCGGTGACGAGATTGAACTAGGTATGATGATACCAACGATCGAATCTCGGGCAAGTAACATACCGGTGACAAAGGGAACAACGTATGTTGTTATGCGGTTTGACCGTTAAAGTTCTTCGTAGAATATGTGGGAACCAATATGAGCATCCAGGTTCCGCTATTGGTTACTGACCGGAGATGAGTCTCAGTCATGTCTACATAGTTCTCGAACCCGTAGGGTCCGCACGCTTAACGTTCGATGGCGATCGGTATTATGAGTTCATGTGTTTTGATGTACCAAAGGTTGTTCGGAGTCCCGGATGTGTTCACGGACATGATGAGGAGTCTCGAAATAGTCTAGACGTAAAGATTGATATATTGGACGACTATGTTTGGACACAAGAATGGTTTCGGATGAGTTCGGGCATTTTCCGGAATACCGGGGGGTTACCGGAACCCCCCGGGGGCTTAATGGGCCTACCTGGGGTTTAGTGGAAGAGGTAGAAGGAGGCCAAGAGGTGGGGGCGCGCCCCCGACAGCCTAATCCGAATTGGGATGGGGGCCGTCCCCTTTCCTTCCTCTCCTCTTCCCCTTCCTTCCCTCTCATATTAGGACTAGGAAAGGGGGGAACCTACTCCTAGTAGGAGTAGGATTCCCCCCTTGGGGGCGCACCATGAAGGGCCGGCCGGCCTCCCCTTGCTCCTTTATATATGGGGGAAGGGGGGCACCCTAAGACACACAAATTGATTTCCTAGCCGTGTGCAGTGCCCCCACCACAGTTACACACCTCGGTCATATCGTTGCAGTGCTTAGGCCAAGCCCTACCTCGATAACTTCATCATCACCGTCACCACGCCGTCGTGCTGACGAAACTCTCCCGCGACACTCTATTGGATCAAGAGTTTGTGGGACGTCATCGAGCTGAACGTGTGCTGAACGCGGATGTGCCGTACGTTTGGTGCTTGGATCGGTTGGATCGCGAAGACGTTCAACTACATCTACCGCGTTACTAATCGCTTCCGCTTTCGGTCTACGAGGGTACGTGGACACACTCTCCCGCTCGCTGCTATGCTTCTCCTAGATAGATCTTGCGTGATCATAGGTAATTTTTTTGAAATACTACGTTCCCCAACAGGTTGTGCCCACCTCGGTGGCCTCCCGCACCCCTTCTTCGCCATATAAATTCCCAAATATTCCGAAACCCTTCGGGGTGAACCTATATCAGAAGTTCCACCGCCGCAAGCCTCTGTAGTCCACGAAAAACCAATCTAGACCCTTTCCGGCACCCCGCCGGAGGGGGAAATCATCATCGGTGGCCATATTCATCATCCCGACGGCCACCATGATGAGGACGGAGTATTCCACCCTTGGGGCAGAGGGTTTGTACCAGTAGCTATGTGTTTAATCTCTCTCTCTCTCTCTCTCTCGTGTTCTTGATATGCACAATCTTGATGTATCGCGGGCTTTGATAATATAGCCGGATTATATGGTGTTTCCCCCTCTCTATCTTGTTGTAATGTGAGTTCTCCCTTTGAGATTTATTTGGATTGATTACTTTTATGGATTTGAGAACACTTGATGCATGTTTTGCTATGAATACACGTGGTGACAATGGGCTATCATATTGTTTCACTTGATATGTGTTTTGGCACTCAACTTGCGGATTCCCGCGATGACATGGGGGTAATCTATCCATAGGGATTGATGCACGTTCTTATCTTTGTTTCTCCGGTAGAAATCTCGGGGCACTCTTCGAGGTTCTTTGTGTTGGATTGAGTATTATAAATCTGAACTTGTTTTGGTGTTATTTTATTATGAACTCTTGATAGATCGATCGGAAAGAATAACTTGTGTTATTCTAGTACGAACTCTTGGATAGATCGATCGAAAAGAATAGGTACAAACAATTTCTTCTTATGTTCTATGATAGATAGGAACTTTGGAGTGATTCTTCATCGCACGTTGAGGGATGGTTATGTCATCCAATTATATTAGTATTGTTGAGAGATTACACTAGCGAAAGTACGGACCCTAGGCCTTGTTTTCAAGCATTGCAATACCGTTTGTGCTCAGTTTTGTCACTTGCTACCTTGCGATTTTTTATTGTCACTATTACAAAATTCAATATCTACTATCCATATTACACTTGTATCACCATCTCTTCGCCGAACTAGTGCACCTATACAATTTGCCATTGTATTGGGTGTGTTCGGTACACAAGAGATTTTTATTATTTGGCTGCAGGGTTGTTTGAGAGAGACCATCTTCATCCTACACCTCCCACGGATTGATAAACCTTAGGTCATCCCCTTGAGGGAAATTTGCTACTGTCCTACAAAACTCTGCGCTTGGAGGCCCAACACGAGTCTACATGAACAAGTTGTGTAGTAGACATCAATGACTGATACGTCTCCAACATATCTATATATTTTTATTTTCCATGTTGTTATAGTATCAGTCTTGGATGTTTCATATACATTTTCTAGAAACTTTATATCATTTATTGGAACTAACCTATTGACATAGTGCCCAATGCCAGTTGTTGTTTTCAACTTGTTTTTTTACTTTGCAGAATATCAATACCAACTGAAGTCCAAATGCAACGGAACTTTTTGGAGATTTTTTTATGGATAGAAGACACCCGGGGAGCCAAGAGACCACACGGGAGGAGGCCCATGGGGCCCACTAGGCACCAGTGGCACACGCACAGCCGGCTGTAGCCTGACTCTAACTTGCATGATTTGAATGGAACTAACCCGGAAGGACGCTATTTTCAGCAGAATTGCCATGGTGTTGTTTTTGTGGAGAAATAAAAATTTATCAGAATGACCTGAAAATCCACGGAGAATTATTTTGGAAAATATAAAAAATACCTGCAAGAAGATCCAGACCAGGGGCCCACACCCTGTCCACGAGGGTGGGGGGCGCGCCCCCCTAGGGCGCGCCCCCTGCCTCGTGGGCCCCCTGGTGCTCCACCGACGTATCCCCAGATCCTATATATTCACTTTTGGGGAGAAAAAAATAAGAGAGGAAGAATTATCACGTTTTACGATACGGAGCCGCCGCCAAGCCCTAATCTCTCTCGGGAGGGCTGATCTGGAGTCCGTTCAGGGCTCCGGAGAATGGAGATCGTCGCCATTGTCATCATCAACCTTCCTCCATCACCAATTCCATGATGCTCACCGCCGTGCGTGAGTAATTCCATCATAGGCTTGCTGGACGGTGATGGGTTGGATGGGATCTATCATGTAATCAAGTTAGTTTTGTTAGGGTTTGATCCCTAGTATCCACTATGTTCTGAGATTGATGTTGCTATGACTTTGCTATGCTTAATGTTTGTCACTAGGGCCCGAGTGCCATGATTTCAGATATGAACCTATTATGTTTTCATGAATATATGTGTGTTCTTGATCCTATCTTGCAAGTCTATAGTCACCTACTATGTGTTATGATCCGGCAACCCCGAAGTGACAATAATCGGGACCACTCCCGGTGATGACCGTAGTTTGAGGAGTTCATGTATTCACTATGTGTTAATGCTTTGGTCCGGTACTCTATTAAAAGGAGGCCTTAATATCCCTTAGTTTCCATTAGGACCCAGCTGCCACGGGAGGGTAGGACAAAAGATGTCATGCAAGTTCTTTTCCATAGGCACGTATGACTATATTTGGAATACATGCCTACATTGCATTGATGAACTGGACCTAGTTCTGTGTCACCCTAGGTTATAACTTTTACATGATGAATTGCATCCGACATAATTCCCCATCACCGATCCAATGCCTACGAGCTTTTCCCACATTGCTTGTTGCTTATTTACTTTTCCGTCGCTACTATTACAAAAACTACAAAAACACTATCCTTACCTTTCTTATCGTTACCACTACTATCATATTACTTTGCTACTAAACTATCTTGCTGCAGATACAAAGTTTCTAGGTGTGGTTGAATTCACAACTCAGCTGCTAATACTTAAGAGTATTCTTTGGCTCCCCTTGTGTCGAATCAATAAATTTGGGTTGAATACTTTACCCTCGAAAACTGTTGCGATCCCCTACACTTGTGGGTTATCAAGACTATTTTCTTGCGCCATTGCCGGCGAGCATAGCTCTATTCTTTAAGTCACTTGGGATTTATATCTGTTGATCACTATGGAGAACTTGAATGACTCAAAAACCAAGATCTTACCCTCAACTACGAGGGGAGGTAAGGAACTGCCATCTAGCTCTGCACTTGATTCACCATCTGTTATGGGTAAATTTGTGACACCTACTCATGCTATTGAATCTGATATGTCGTATGTTCTTGATGATACCACTTCTGCTATGTATGATGAAACTACTTCTATGCTTGATAATACTATGCCACTAGGTGAATTTCTAGATGAACAAATTGCTAAGGTTAGGGAGAATGCAAATATTGAAACTGATGATATTTATGATAGTGATGATATTCCTGAGGGTTATGTTATGGATGAAGTAACCGCTAGAGACTTTCTTGCTTGCAGTGATAGATATGATCTTAAAAATTATTAGCTAAGCTGAAAGAACAGTCTTTGAATGCTAGAATGAAACATGACCCTGCTTTCGCTACTTCACCTATCTGTGTTACCGATAAGGATTATGAATTCTCTGTTGATCCTGAGTTAATTACTTTGGTTGAATCTGATCCTTTCCATGGCTATGAATCTGAAACTGTTATGGCACATCTTACCAAGTTGAATGATATAGCCACCCTGTTTACCAACGATGAAAAGATTCGTTATTACTATATGTCGGCGTACTAAAATAGGGGTACCTTAGTATCCCGAACTTGGGCACGGGCAGTCGCAGCGTCCCGTGGCAAGGGCTTGCCGTGCGACCGCCAAGGTTCACTGTGGTTCCTTTGGAGCCATTCAAGAACAAAGTATCCAAGTTAAAGAGACAAGGCCCCGGCAAGAGGAGCTTGCCGGTAAGGCCACTCAAGGCTCAAGACCACTTCTTTGGCACAGGACCCTGGCAAGAGGAGCTTGCCGGGAAGGCCAAACATGGCATTTCAAGAGACTTGTCGCGACACGCCACGCGTCCCGGCAAGGCCCGGAGAGCGACAAGCTCCCAGGCGCGACAAGATAGCAACCGCGGCAACGCGCTTGCTGCGGCAAACTCCCACTAGATACCCACGCTCCAGTACATCCACCCACGCGTCGCCCTGGGACCCTTCCAGGCGCACGTGGCGGAAGGCTATGCAGCCTGGGGTACACGGTGGCAAGCTATGATGACGAGGCCACCGTCGTGGCGGACGGTGGCGCCCTGACGGACGCTTTTTGCACTGTTTGGGGCGACGGCGACGGGCATTTAATGCCCTTGTCCCCTGCCGTCAGAGTTAGGTATAGAGCACTATACGAACATTGTTCCAACTACCACCCATTTTACGTTTTTACCCTCGACTGCGTTGTCACCTGTCGGTGACCCCTTTGACCTATAAAAGGAGGCCCATGCGCAACGTAGAAGGGGGTCAGATGATCGATCACTCTCACACTCGGTCCTATCAGCGATTAGAACTGTAGCCCTTCTCGCTCCCGAGCCAAGAACGCAATACAAACCAAGGCAGGAGTAGGGTTTTACGCCCCCGTGCGGCCCGAACCTGGGTAAACTTCTCGCGTGTTTGCCTCGATCTGCTCTTTGTGCATCCTCCGCCCCCTTGCCGTACCGAAAAGGGGCTCCGGTCCCATAGGTGTTCATGGGCGATCAGTTTCCCCGACACTATATCCTTAAGTTATTTCCTTTCTCGTTAAAGGGTGATGCTAAGACTTGGTTTAATTCTCTTGATGAGGGAGGAAATGGCGATGTGCAAGATCCGAGACATCAGTGAGCTTTATGCCCTGGCCGACAAGTGCGCACGCGCTGAGGAGGGGAGAAGACTCCCCGGGGAGGATACATGAGCAGGGGGAACAGATAGCGAGGATGCCGCCCCGGCAAAGAAGAACCGGCGGCGGAACAACAGAAAGAAGAAGAACAAAGAAGTGCTAGTCGTTGAGCAGTCCGGCAAGGAGGCTGGCGCCAAGAAAGCCCAGACTGGTGGCTCCGGCAAAGAGGCTGCCGCGTGCACCAACTGCCAGACTGTGGCAGCCGCCGACAGGCAGGACGGCTCCGACAAGCAGTACTGCAAGATCCACCGCACCAAGGGCCACGACCTCCAGAACTGCAAAAGAGTCGAGTACCTCGTCGAGCAACAGAAAGCTGAGTACGAGCGACGCGACAAGGAGAAGGCCCAGGGAGGTGGTGGAGAGTCCGGCAAGAAGCGGCCGTTCAACGGCCGGGGAGGACGCCGCGACAAGGCCAAGCAGCGGCAATGAGACAGGCCTCCCCGCGGCCGCGACAAGGAAGAAGACGAAGACGATGATGAAGACATGGATGATGGAGATAACAGCGAGCAGGAGTTCCAGAAGGCCACAGAAGTTCTGTGTGTTGACGGAGGTGCTTCTCTACATACTTCCCACCGCCAACTCAAGCAATGGGTGCGGGAAGTTAATGCAGCAGAGCCACCCGTCGAGTCGCGCAAACTTCTGAAGTGGTCCAGCACGCCTATCATCTTCGACACTGAGGACGACCCTGATCGCACCACTGCGGTCGGGTGTTTGCCGATGTTGGTTTCACCAACCATCCGCAACCTCAAGGTCACCAAGATGTTAGTTGACGGCGGGGCCGGCCTGAACCTGATCTCCTCTGCTGTGGTCCGGAAACTCCAGATCCCCGACAGCGAACTCGAGGAAACCGGCACATTCAAGGGATCAACCCGGGAAGGAGCAAGCCGAAGGGGAAGATCACACTGCCAGTGACATTTGGCGGAGAGCTGAACTTGAGAACCGAGAGGATCACCTTTGACGTTGCCGATATTCCTTTGCCTTACAATGGAATACTTGGCCATCAAGCGCTCGCCAAGTTCATGGCAGCATCTCATTATGCCTACAACATGCTCAAGATGCCAGGCCCGATAAGCGTCATCTCTGTCCCCGGCGACAAGAAGAACACTCTTATCTATGCCGACAAGATTTACCGGGATGCAGCAGTCGCAACAGATAGCAAAACACTTGCCGCTGAAGCTCCCGGGGGGGAGAACAAGACCAAGTCCGGCAAGAGCTCTAGGGCCCACTCCGGCAAACGCACCTCTTCGGAGTGCTGCGCTGCCGTCGAGGACGCACCATCGAGCTCCACCGGCAAGTGCAAGAAGGAGATGGCAGCTCCACCGGAGACAAAGAAGGTGTCCGCCAAGGAGGACGGCACTGGTGGTACTTTCACCATCAGTGCCACGCTTGATCCTAAATAGGAAAGCGCGCTCGTTGCTTTCCTACGGGCGAATGTCGACGTGTTTGCATGGCAACCGTCCGACATCCCCGGTGTTCCCAGGAAAGTGATTGAGCACAAGCTTGCCGTTTGTCCTCACGCGCGGCCCGTCAAGTAGAAAGTTAGAAAACAAGCAGTGGAGCGCCAAGAGTTTATCGCTGAAGAAATCAAGAAGCTGGAAGCGGCAGGCCTTGTCAGAGGTGTACTCCATCCCACGTGGTTGGCCAACCCTGTTGTCGTGCGCAAGGCGAACGGGAAGTGGAGGCTTTGTATAGACTTCACCGATGTGAATAAAGCTTGTCCCAAAGATCCATTTCCCTTGCCGCGCATTGACCAGATTGTTGACTCCACAGCCGGATGTGAGTTGCTTTCATTTCTTGATGCATATTCAGCATACCACCAGATATTTATGGCTGAAGAAGATGAGGAGAAGACCGCATTCATCACTCCATGTGGCACTTATTGCTTCATACGCATGCCCTTTGGATTGAAGAATGCCGGTTCGACGTTTGCAAGGGTAGTCCATACAGCTTTTGAGCCATAGATACACAGAAATGTAGAAGCTTATATGGATGATATAGTGGTCAAGAGCAAGGACAGGGCTACTCTGATTCAAGATCTAGATGAAACCTTTGCGAATCTGCGCAAGATCCAACTCAAGCTCAACCCCGAGAAGTGCGTGTTTGGAGTCCCCTCCGGCAAGCTTCTCGGGTTCTTCGTATCCCAGCGAGGGATTGAAGCTAATCCCGACAAAATCAAGGCCATCGAGCAGATCGAAGCTCCAAAGCGCGTCAAGGATGTACGAAGACTTGCCGGCTGTGTGGCTGCTCTCAGCAGATTCATCTCTAAGTCAGCAGAACGCGCCCTGCCGTTTTTCAAAATTTTGAAAAAGGCAGGTCCAATGAAATGGACTTCGGAAGCAGAGGCAGCGCTGCAGGACTTGATAAGGTACCTGTCCTCCACTCCGATACTTGTCGCACCTAAGCCACAAGAGAAGTTGCTGCTATACTTAGCAGCAACCAATCAAGTGGTTAGTGCTGCATTAGTAGCGGAAAGGGAGGCAAATGATGAGCCAACAGCCCCGGCAAGCACATCCAGCGACAAGCAGGGGGCTTCCCCGACAAGCTCTGGTCCCGACAAGGATGGAACTGCGCAGATGCAAGAGGAAGTGCGAAAGAAAATGGTGCAGCGCCCAGTCTACTTCGTCAGCTCCCTTCTCCAGGGGGCTAGGTCAAGGTACTCTGGGGTGCAGAAGCTGGTTTTCGGCCTTCTCATGGCCTCGAGAAACCTGCGCCACTACTTCCAAGCACACGAGATAACAGTGGTCACTCGCTTTCCGCTGAAGAGGATACTGCAAAATCCAGAAGCGACAGGCAGGATTGTCGAGTGGGCACTGGAGCTGTCAAGCTTTGGCCTCAGGTTTGAAAGCACTTCAACTATCCAGAGCAGAGCATTGACAGAGTTCATAGCAGAATGGACGCCGACGCCAGACGAAGAGATTCCAGAGACGAGCATTCCCGTCAAAGAAGCAAGCAAAGAGTGGATAATGTACTTTGATGGTGCCTTCTCGCTGCAAGGCGCCGGTGCCGGCGTGCTGCTTGTCGCACCCACCGGAGAGCACCTCAAGTACGTCGTCCAAATGCACTTTCCCAAGGAGAAAGCAACAAACAATACCGCAGAGTATGAAGGTTTGATTGCCGGCCTCAGAATCACGGCAGAGCTTGGGATCAAGAAGCTGATTGTGCGGGGTGACTCGCAGTTGGTCGTCCGCCAAGTGAACAAGAGCTACCAGAGTCCGTTGATGGAAGCATACGTCGACGAAGTGAGAGAGCTTGAAGAGCACTTTGAAGGCTTATAGATGGAGCACGTTCCAAGATCTCAGAATGACATCGCAGACGGCCTGTCAAAGTGCGCCGCACTTAAGTTACCTGTGGAACTAGGGATCTTCGTGCTCAAGCTGACTCAGCCATCCGTAACACCATCAACTGGGCAGAACAAGAAGAGAAAGTTGGTTTCTGGTGACTACTTGCCGGCAGAGCTTCCTGAAGCCGCCGCCAACAAGGTCCCCAAGGTCAACGACAAGATTGCTGAGGAAAGGTCTGCTCCTGCTAACCCTAGGGTTTGTACAGTTGAAGCAGGCGTTCTCGACAAGTTTTGCTCCGGCAAGCATGCCGGGGAACGTCAAGCTCCAGCTGAGCCGCAAGTTCTTGCCGTGGAAGCTGACGTTCCCGCAGCAGAACAGATGCCTTTAGTCCTTGTCATCGAGCCGCAGGCTCCGGCATGGGCACAGCAGATCGTCCGTTTCCTCCAGACAGGAGAACTTCCCGAAGAGCCAGAAGAAGCAGAAAGAATAACCCGGCAGTCAAGTATGTATCAGTTTGTCGGCAACGAACTGTACAGAAGAAGACTCAACGGTGTGAAATTGAAGTGTATTCCCCGGGAAGATGGACAAAAGCTGTTGGCAGAGATACACAGAGGCATATGTGGCCACCACATTGGCGCCAGAGCACTTGCCGGCAAAGCGTTCTGGCAAGGTTTCTTTTGGCCAGAAGCCCTCCAGGATGCAACTGCGCAAGTAACCAAGTGTGAAGCATGCCAGTTCCATTCCAAGCAGATACACCAACCAGCTCAAGCTCTCCAGACGATCCCTTTATCCTGGCCATTTTCGGTCTGGGGGCTCGACATCCTCGGCCCCTTTCCCCGCGCAGCCGGGGGCTTTGAGTACTTATATGTCGCCATCGACAAGTTCACAAAGTGGCCGGAAGTGGAACCAGTGAGAAAGGTGACCGCACAGTCAGCAGTCAAGTTCTTCAGGTCGATTGTTTGCCGTTTCGGAATCCCTAACAGGATCATCACCGACAACGGCACACAATTCATAAGTCGCACCTTCATGCAGTATGTCCAAGACCTTGGCGCCAAGGTCTGCTTCGCTTCTGTTGCTCACCCGAGGAGCAACGGTCAAGCGGAGAGGGCAAACGCTGAAGTGCTGCGCAGACTCAAGACGAGAACTTTCGACAGGCTACACAAGTGCGGAAGAAACTGGATCGAGGAGTTGCCAGTGGCTCTTTGGTCGATCAGGACGACGCCAAATCGAGCCACTGGACAGACACCCTTTGCTCTTGTCTACGGAGCAGAAGCAGTTCTCCCCACGGAACTCGTATACGGGTCGCCTCGAGTGCTCGCTTACGATGAGCTCGAGCAAGAGCAGCTGCGACAAGATGACGCACTGCTCCTTGAGGAAGACCGTCTTCAGGCTGCTGTACGACCTGCTCGATACCAACAAGCTTTGCGCCGCTACCTTAGCCGCAAGGTTAAAGCCAGAAGTCTCGAGGAAGGCGACCTTGTTCTTCGGCGCGTTCAGTTCGCCAAGAATTCCAACAAGTTGACGCCGAAGTGGGAAGGCCCTTATCGGGTGAAACAAGTCACAAGGCCCGGCGCTGTTCGCCTTGAGACCGAAGAAGGCTTACCGGTGAGCAACTCCTGGAACATTGAGCATCTTCGCAAGTTTTACCCATAAGGCGCGGTTGCCGTGATCCGCTCCGGCAACCACCTTTTGTACAAGTCTTGCCGCTGTTGCATGTAATCCTTTGTACAAAGCCGGGCACAGACCCCGTGCATCAGTAAAGCTTATGTGCATCACACAACTTGTCATTTCATGCCTTTTCATTTCCTTGCATGTACTATCTGACGCTTTGTGCAGCACCTACCCCCGGTAAGCAATAACGAGCCCGAGAGCTCCATATCTATATTCTTTCTTCTGCCTTCTTTCTCCAGCAGAGGAAGGTTTCCTCGCGCACAAGTTTG
>LR738709.1:423937249-423983648 GCA_902687465.1 Secale cereale
GGGGAAGAAGATAGTGGTATGGACCAGGCGCCGTTCAAGAAAACCCTGCCTTGCCGGGAAGCAAACAACACAAAAGCTAAGTTGCCAAAAGTTTGAGCAATCAAAATTTTAAATTCTTGAGTTATCTTCCTTGAACGACCGCACTTTGTATGGAAAACCTGTGCGCAGAGGAACCAACTCGTGGCTAGCCGCGCCCTTACTTTGTTTCGAGCACGCTCAACGGCTTAAGTGTGCTGCGACAAGTGTCGCACCCTTACTTCATTTTCGAGTTCGCTCAACAGTTTAAGTGTGCTGCGACTAGTTGCGACAAGGTTTCTTGTCGGCAATGGCACCGCCAGCAGGCTGCTGAAGTTCCGCACTCAGCGCTCGTGGCAAAGGTGCCTTCGCCGGCAAGTTCCCTGACAGCGTAGGGTAAAAGCATACAAAGCAAGGAAGTCAAGTAAAGGAAATAACATTGCATTAACTACCCAAAATAAAGTTATATTACAAAGCAACTTGTCGCAGTGCTAATGTACTATTGTTCATAACATGGTTGGCAGCGACAAGGAAAGAAGAAAGTAAACAAGACTAATCCGCGCGGTCGCCCTCGACCCTCTTGATGCCACCCACCTTATTCACAATAGGCGCGACAAGGGCCTTGAGCGCCTCCTGGTC
Source organism: Secale cereale (assembly GCA_902687465.1). NCBI lineage: Eukaryota > Viridiplantae > Streptophyta > Magnoliopsida > Poales > Poaceae > Secale > Secale cereale. The sequence continues at coordinate 423,937,904 of LR738709.1, forward strand.
AACGTCCGGCGGCAAGGTCCTGAGGACGTTGGTGAGGTTGAGGCCTGGGTTGCGGTGCGCTATCTTCATCAACACCTTCTCAAGGGCCCCCGCGCAGAGCCTGCGCGACTCGTCCGCCAGCTGCTTTGGGATCCTTTCCCGGAGCTGCTGGAGGGCCGGCGCCACCCCCCTGAAGAACAAACTCAACTTGGCGCTGTGAGGGAGATTCTCGTTGGTGGAGTACCCGAGGTGCTCCGCCCCCAGCTCCGCCAGCTCCTTGTCGACGTCGGCAGCGGCGGCAACAAGACCCTCTGTCCAGTGCTTCACCGTCAGCTTGAAGTTGTTTTGGTAGATGGCGGCGCTGTCCAACAGCGCCTTCTCGGCCCTGAGCTCCTCCATCAGGTTCGCCTCCCGCTCTCTGGCACCATCAAGCGTCGTGGTGAGAGTAGACAACTTCAGCTCCAGATCGGCGATGGAGTCCTTGGCGACGGCGAGCTCCTTGCCCTTGTCGGAGAGGCGGACCTGCAGCTCGGAGTGGCTGTGGGCGTCCTTCTCCCTCTCAAGCACAAGTGCGGCAACCTTCTCGTCGCTCGTCTTCAAGTTGGCCTCCAGTTGCACCACCCTCGCCTCCAAGTCCCTCTTGGCGGTCTCAACAACCGCAGCAGCATCCTTCGCTTCCTACAGAGCTCCGCCAAGAGACTGTTCGCGCGCGGCAAGCTCGTCCTCGTGGCTGTCGAGGTCGACCTTCCGCTGCGTCAGTTCGCCTTCTCGCCGGGACAACTCCTCGGCGGCAAGCCGTTGCTGCTCCTCTGCTTCAGCCTTCTCAAGAATGAAGGCCTGATGCGCCTCGGCAAGCTGCTCCCGCTCCTCCGCCAAGGATCGGAGAGCTGCTTGGTTGTTGGCTCGGAGCTCTTCGGCATGCTTCTCCAAGTTGGCGCCCGCCTTGGCGGCCAGAGCCTCTCGGGACTCCAGTTTGGCCTGCCGTGCGCGGTACAAAGCCAGAAGCCTGCGCAGCAACCGCTCCTCCTCGGGCTCGCTGCTGCTGCTTGGCGCATCGACGAGCTTCAGTCCGGCGGAGGCAAGGACCTCCCCATCGAAGACCTCTCCCTCCGCAGGCGCCCTCGACGTGGACGCCCACGGGAGCTGGATGAAGACTCCGTTGCCGGCCTCCAGATAGGCGCATGGCTTGGCCGCGGCAGCAGAGGGATCGGCGGCCGGCGCAGCGTCTGACGCTCCTGCGGCCTCAGGGCCGTCAGTGCGACTGCCGGATCCCTCCTCAGCCGCCGCGCCAGCAGCCTTGGCGGCCTCGTCGGTGGCGGGCTCGTCAGCACAAGCCGCCTCTTCGGTAGCGGCGGCGCCAGTGTTGCCGCGCGCGTCCTCCTCGACGGCGACCTCCGTCTCCATCGGCTCTGCGGCGGACGGGTCTGACAGAAGAAAAGAAGAAGAAAGAAGAATAGTCAAGAAAATATCCAAAAAAAAGAAGAATCACAAGGAGAAAAGTGCAATGTTTTACCTGCGCGGGCCTCCTCTTCGGTGGGGTTCCTTACCGGGGAGTTCTCCCTCGGCGGCGTAGTGGTAGCTCCCGCCGGTGGAGGGCCGCTGGCGCCGTCCCCGCCCTTGGCGGCGTGCTTGCCCTTGGTGGAGTGCTCGCCCTTGGCGGGGTGCTCGCCCTTGGCGGGGTACTCGCCCTTGGCGGAGTGTCCTCCCTTGCCGGGGAGCTTCCCCTTGGCGGTGCGGTCGAGACGTGCGGCGAGTCGGGGGCGGTCTCCTGGCGCTCCTGATGCTGCTGCTCCGTCTCTGGACACGTCAACAAGCAAAACATTAACAAGGATAGAACACCCATGCGCGCCCGACAAACGGGAAGTGGACGAAGGACTTACGCTGGGGGCTGCGCTGGGGGCTGCTCTAGAGAACGGCTGTCGGGTCCGACAAGCCGGTCGCAGGCGCACCCCCTAGTGCTGCGGCGGGCTCGTCCTCGATGACGATCATCGGAACCTTGGCCCTCTTCGCCACCCTCTGGGCCAGGGTTCTGGAAGGAAGACAAGATCAGGATTAAATAAAGAGATACAAGACAAGAATCAATAGGAAACCAAAGAGAAACAAGAATCGCGAAGACTTACTCTTCTTCCTCCTCATTGTCGGAGCTGAGCGCCGAGAAATCAAAGTCCGGCTCGCGCGTTCCGGCGTGAGGAGCTGGGGGAGTGGGCTCCCTTGGCCGCTTGGCGGGAGCAGGGGCGGCGGTCTGAGAAGACCCCGCTCCGGTTGCCCCGAAGCACGAGCAGCGGCAGGAGCAGAGGCACCAGTCCGGGAAGACCCCCCTCCTGTTGCCGTTGAAGCACGAGGCACTCCCTTGGCGGCCTTGCTCATCGCGGTGGCGCGTGTTGGGCGGCGCTGCGGCTGCTGGCCCGCCTGCCGTCCCGCCACGTCTGCGGCCTTGCGGAGGCGCCTCCTTGTTTGAGCCGGAAGACTTGCTGGAGGTGGCGAGCTGCCCGACGAGGAAGATGATGAGCCGAGGTTCAGCGAGCCGCCTGAGTCTTCGGCAGGATCGCTTTACCCGACGCCCTGCTCGGCAGGCCCGCTCGACTCAGCACCTTGCTCGGTGGGCTCGCTTATCTCGGCGAGTCGCCCGGCAAGTTTTCCCGCTTTGCGAAGCTCTTCCTCCTCGGCGAGACTTATCGCCTCCGCCGCCTCCGCCTCCTCCACAGTATACCCAAACTCACCCGCGGCCCTGGCTGCAGCTGCCTCTTCCAACCTGGTGGCAATATATGCCATCTCCTGGTCGGTGGTGTCGCGGGTGATTCCGCTCTTCTCGTCGGTGTTGATTGGCGACTCCACCAGGTTGTCGAAGAACGTCTGCACGGCTTCGTCGGAAGGTTCCCGCCAAGTAGGGTTGATCCCGTGGGAATCACACAACGGCATCGCCACGCGGATGGCACTGAGCGCAGAGCTATTGCACAATGGAACTACGCCCGGCGGCAACGCGAACCACTCAGGATGGGCGGAGTCGTACTTAAATAGCGCTTGGAGCATTGCGTTGAGCTCCAGGACAGTGAAGTTGTAATTGAGGCCCGGGCGCAGCCTCATGATGTCTGCCGCGTTCTCGAACTCCCTAGCGGCCCTCTTCCTCTCCTGCAAGGGAGCGATGCGGCGGCGGAGAAAGTCTGCCCCGACGGCACCTATAGTGAGCCTGGCTTGCCGGAGGCGAAGGATCCGAGTGGTGGCTATCTTTAGCTTGTCATCCTCGGGAGCCAGGTCACTCCAGTCATTGCCGCGTACTACTGCAGTTTGGCACCGGGAAGTGAATGACTGCGGGTCATCCTCTATAATCCAACACCAGTTGGACCTCCACTCATCCCACTTGCCGCGGAGCTCCCCCGTCAAGTAAGCCTCTTTCTTATGGAGCCTAAAGATCCAAGAGATTCCGCCAGACAGAGGTGACCCTGACTCGACTCGAGGTATGAAGTAATGGCGGAAGAGAGCTACATTGGGGTAAACTCCGACGAAATTTTCGCACAGATGTGCGAAAATGGCCATGGTCAAGACGGCGTTTGGGGTGAAGTCAAGGAGATGAAACCCGTAGGTATTCATGATGTCGCAGAAGAATTCCGAAAAGGGCGGGCAGAGCCCGCAGTAGAAGAACAGAGCGAAGAAGGCATAGCCACCCGGGAACATATTGCAGGCCACGGCGGGGAGTACCTTGGTGCGCGGATGCGCCTTTGTCTCCCTCGACCAGAAGAGGTAGAAGGTGTCTTTCAGCTCCTCCGCACCAAGCCTTGGAGGGAAGACCGCCATCTTCTTCCGCATTTCTACTAGCCGCAGCGCCTTAGCGGACTTCGCAGCCTTCGCCTTCTCGCCCTTCGGGGCCATGGCGGGGACGGTGAGGGAAGTCGACGGCGTTGGTAATGCTGGCGGCGACGGAGGGGGGCGGAGCGCTGCTCTCTTTTCGACCTTCGGGGAGGAGGGGAGCGGCGGGAGTTTCAGGAGGATGAAGAAGCAACAGGCGAATGGAAGGAACTGCCCCTGTTCCCCCTGCTTTTAAGGGGGGAGAGGGGGACGTTCCGCATTTCCCCGTTAAAGAAACATGCCACGATCTCTCCCACGACGCCGCGATTGACGCGTGCCGTTAGGGAGAGGCGCGGTGGATACGGAGTGGGATACGGCGTGCCGCGGGCCGCGCGTGCCCGTGCACTGTTTTGGGCCTGGCCCAACAGCGCTTGGCACCGTGTATGGCCCATGCCCGGGGGCTCCTGTCGGTGTACTAAAATAGGGGTACCTTAGTATCCCGAACTTGTGCACGGGCAGTCGCAGCGTCCCGTGGCAAGGGCTTGCCGTGCGACCGCCAAGGTCCACTGTGGTTCCTTTGGAGCCATTCAAGAACAAAGTATCCAAGTTAAAGAGACAAGGCCCCGGCAAGAGGAGCTTGCCGGGAAGGCCACTCAAGGCTCAAGACCACTTCTTTGGCACAGGACCCTGGCAAGAGGAGCTTGCCGGGAAGGCCAAACATGGCATTTCAAGAGACTTGCCGCGACACGCCACGCGTCCCGGCAAGGCCCGGAGAGCGACAAGCTCCCAGGTGCGACAAGATAGCAACCGCGGCAAGGCGCTTGCCGCGGCAAACTCCCACTAGATACCCACGCTCCAGCACATCCACCCACGCGTCGCCTTGGGACCCTTCCAGGCGCACGTGGCGGAAGGCTGTGCAGCCTGGGGTACACGGTGGCAAGCTGTGATGACGAGGCCACCGTCGTGGCGGACGGTGGCGCCCTGACGGACGCTTTTTGCACTGTTTGGGGCGACGGCGACGGGCATTTAATGCCCTTGTCCCCTGCCATCAGAGTTAGGTATAGAGCACTATACGAACACTGTTCCAACTACCACCCATTTTACGTTTTTACCCTCGACTGCGTTGCCACCTGTCGGTGGCCCCTTTGACCTATAAAAGGAGGCCCATGCGCAACGTAGAAGGGGGTCGGATGATCGATCACTCTCACGCTCGGTCCTGTCAGCGATTAGGACTGTAGCCCTTCTCGCTCCCGAGCCAAGAACGCAATACAAACCAAGGCAGGAGTAGGGTTTTACGCCCCCGTGCGGCCCAAACCTGGGTAAACTGCTCGCGTGTTTGCCTCGATCTGCTCTTTGTGCATCCTCCTCCCCCTTGCCGTACCGAAAAGGGGCTCCGGTCCCATAGGTGTTTGTGGGCGATCAGTTTCCCCGACACTATATCCTTAAGTTATTTCCTTTCTCGTTAAAGGGTGATGCTAAGACTTGGTTTAATTCTCTTGATCTTGGTTGTGTGCGTAGTCCCCAGGATATGATGTATTACATCTCTGCTAAATATTTTCCCGCTCATAAGAAACAAGCTGCCTTACAGGAAATATATAACTTTGTGCAAATTGAAGAAGAGAGTCTCCCACAAGCTTGGGGGAGGCTTCTCCAATTACTTAATGCTTTGCCTGATCATCCTCTTGAGATGAATGATATACTTGATGTCTTTTATAATGGACTAACTGATGCTTCCAGAGACCACCTGGATAGTTGTGCTGGTTGTGTTTTTAGGGAAAGAACAGTTGATCAAGCTGAATTACTATTGAATAATATGCTGGCCAATGAAAATAATTCGACACTTCCTGAACCAGCCCCTAAGCCAACTCCGAAGAAAAGAGGTGTTCTATTTCTCAATCCTGAAGATATGCAAGAGGCAAAGAAATCTATGAAAGAGAAAGGTATTAAAGCTGAAGATGTTAAGAATTTACCACCTATTGAAGAAATACATGGTCTTGATAACCCGACACAGGTAGTAAAGGTAAATTCTCTCTATAGATTTGATGATGGTGGTATTCCTCGTTATAAGTCTGCTAGCCAATGCTTAGATGAGTTTGACAATTTTATTGTGAAACAAGAAAACTTCAATGCTTACGTTGGTAGACAATTGCAACACAATGCTTATATGATTGAACGCTTGAGTGATTATCTGTCTAGAGTTAAAGGTGAACTGAAACTCATTAGTATGCATGCTTCTATGGTTACCACTCAAGTAGAACAAGTACTTAAGGCTCAGAATGATTTGCTCAATGAATTAAATGGTAAGAATAATGACTATGCGGTTAGAGTTGCTACTAAAGGTGGTAAAATGACTCAGGAACCTCTGTATCCTGAAGGCCACCCTAAGAGAGTTGAGCAAGATTCTCATAGAGCTAATTTAGATGCACCTAGTTCTTCTAAGAAGAAGAAAAAGAAAAATGATAGGACTTTGCATGCCTCTAGTGAACCTGTAGATGACACACCTGAGATCCCAATGATATATCTATTTCTGATGCTGAGACACAATATGGTAATGAACATGAACCTAGTGATAATATAAATGATGATGTTCATAATGATACCCAACCTAGAAATGATAACGATGTAGAGATTGAACCTGCTGTTGATCTTGATAACCCACAATCAAAGAATCAACGTTATGATAAGAGAGACTTTGTTGCTAGGAAGCACGGTAGGGAAAGGGAACCATGGGTTCAGAAACCCATGCCTTTTCCTCCGAAACCATCCAAGAAAAAGGATGATGAGGATTTTGAGCGCTTTGCTAAAATGATTAGACCTATCTTTTTGTGTATGCGTTTGACTGATGTGCTTAAAACAAGTCCTTATGCAAAATATATGAAAGATATTATTACCAATAAAAGAAAGATACCTGAAGTAGAAATTTCCACCATGCTTGCCAATTACACTTTTAAAGGTGGAATACCTAAGAAACTAGGAGATCCGGGAGTACCTACAATACCTTCCTCCATTAAAAGAAACTATGTAAAAACTGCTTTATGTGATCTTGGAGCCGGTGTTAGTGTTATGCCTCTCTCTTTATATCGTAGACTTGACTTGAGTAAGTTGACACTGATGGCTTCTCGCCCCTCGTTGGTTACCCCAAGTGGAAGGTTTGAGATGCAGTGTAGCGGTAGTTTTCCCTTGGCAAAGATACCAAGGATCGAATTCCGCTGAGACTCAAAGGTTCAACAAGAAGGTGTCAACTGCTAATGGCGCCAGATACTTAGCAATTAACTGGACCTGCACACAGATACAAATAACTTTGCTCCCAACGAGTACAGAGAGGTTGTCAATCCCTCCGGCCTTATCGTTTACAAAGGATCAAACGCAAGAGATAATAGTGATAGGTATAATTGCAACTAGTAAGTAAAAGCAGAAAGTAAATAGCGGATGTGATCGATGATGGTAATATGGACCGGGGTCCCATGATGTTCACTAGTGATGTCTCTCTCCCAAAAGACGATAAAACAGCTATGTGAGGTAAACGAATTACAGCTGGGCAATTGACAGAATTATGTGCGCAAACCAATGCTAACTATGCTGCAAGAAAGGTTGAGGCTCAAAAGCATGGGCGGTACGCCAGGGTAAGTAGACCGAAATCCATCTGCATCTACTACTAATCATCCACCTTGAGATATCTATCCAGAACATCTCGCTGGTATTAAGTTGCGAGTCCCACCCATAGTGTAAACTCAAAGCAACAGACAACTGCATTAAAAGAACTTTGCGTAAAGTAAACAATCCTTGCACCCGAGAGTACAAGCACCGTTGTTTTCCCCCTTGTGGCAACAGCACATCCCCTAGACTCATGTTTCTGTCACTCAAACTAGTCATCGAGGGGCATGAACCCACAATCAAGCATAACGTTCCCTCTTGGAGTTACTACCTACTACTTGGCCAAAGCAATAAACAGCAACGGAGAACATGCAAGAATTACTCAAGAACATAAATATAAAAGAGGTAAATCAAATATATTACTCACACACAATCTGAACATAATCACACAATCCATCGGATCCCAGCAAACTCATCATAGCAACAGCATAAGGATTACATATGTGCCTCGATCATGTAGGGTAGCTCACAAGGTCTAATTAGTGAAGAACAAAGAGGGGAGGAGAACATCACATAGCTACTAGTCATGGACCCATGGTCCAAGGGAGACTACTCACAACTCATCTGGGAGGCGTCCATGGTGGTGGAGAGGCTCCCGGTGGTGATCCTCCCCTCCGGCAGGGTGCCGGGAAGAGTTCTCCTGGTGCTCCCGATCTTGGAAGCGCGACGGCGGCGGAACAGAGATGAGATCGCGAAAAAGGGTTCCGTCCTCTAGGGTTTTGGGACGCGGTGTAAATATATGCCAAAGGGGGGCATCAGCGGAGACCTGGGGGGCCCAGGCGCCCCCCGGCGCGGCCAGGAGGGGGGCCGCGCCACCAGGGCGCCTGGAGCCCTGGTGGCCCCCCTCCGGCCCTACTTTGGCCGCAAGGAAGCTTCCAGAACGCTGATTTTTTATATAATTTTTCCGGGATTTTTCTGGCAGTTTACGTAATGGGAAAACCTGAAATACAAAAATAGCAGAAAACAGAAACTGGCACTGGGGTGCACTGAGTTAATAGGTTAGTCCAAATATGATCAAAAGTGTATGGAAGTGTATAAATATCATAGCAATATCACACAAAAGAGGCATGGAGCAAGCAGAAATTATAGATACGTTTTGGACATATCAACATCCCCAAGCTTAATTCCTGCTCGTCCTCGAGTAGGTAAATGATAACAAGCATAATTTCTGTGGTGACATGCTATTAACCATATAAGAACTTTTTACAGTCACATGACAAGTGCTTACTGAGACAATGAATCTGTAGTAATTAAGTTGCCTTATGAGAAAATCACAAAGAACTGAATGTTTTACAATATGATACTGAAATACTCAAAAGATTTGCAATGAGCATGGTGTGCAAATATGATAAAGTGGTACCTCGCTTGCCCCCTTTAGTGAAGCAAAACATAAATGCAGGGGCACCTCCAAGGTTTAAGTGATGACTAGATACAATGATTTCAGAATAAACGATATCATAATCATGCAAAAGACAATGCTACTTTGGGACAATGCACATTACACTCAGAATGACAACCATGCTCTCAGTAGTTGGTGCTTTAAAGAAGGTGGAGACTCTCGAACTGTAGCTTTTGATGGCAAGGTTGAAAACCCGTGGTCGGAAACAAAAACTAAACATGTACCAGAGCTCTTGGTTTTAAAAACAGAGGTAATAATTATTTTTTTAGATTATGCATATTTCGTCAACGAATGCTAGCAGATAACTCAATCACTTCTTGAGCTGGACAAGTTTCGAGGAACGGCTCCCGAATGAGGACGATCACATCCTCTTAATCTCCTTTGTTTATCACTGCCAAAGTTTTCTGATTTCTCATGAACAAAGCGTGAAGGAGGGTTTGTTTGTTGTATAATTTTTTAATGAGTCGGGCGCACTCTATGCCAGTTCCTTCTCGTATTATGGGTTTGCACATTAGACATGCAATCCCGAGGTGAAGCTTGTCCAACTTAAAAAGATCATGAATTAACTACTACTTCCTCATGAACTAAAACAGAGGCACAAAAGAGAAATGCTTTTTTTTGAATAATTTCGAGATGGTACATGAAAGTCTTCGTTAGGAATGGCAGGTAAATACCATGTATAGGAAGGTATGGTGGACTCATATGGCATAACTGGTTTAAAAGATTTTGGATGCACAAGCAGTCAGTCCGCTTAGTACAGGCGAAGGTTAGCAAAAGACTGGGAGCGACCAACTAAAAGAGCAATGACGGTCATAATCATGCAGAGCGACAAAGCAACATTGAATCAGGCATGGAAGTTATATCGCTACTCAGAAATTAAAGATCATCAAGGCTTGATAGACTTTCTTTATAGTCTTAAATATGCGTGAGCATACGCCAAGTCAATCAAAATAAATTCTTGAAGGAAGATATCACTAAACCATACCACATCATAGGCAAACAAATCATGTTGGTACTCCAATAACACATTGAGAACCCCCCAGCTATTTGAGACTAAGCATAAGAAAACATGAACTGCTAAGCATCATTATGCACATAGCATTTTATCATAGACATATCAACCAATGCAACAGAAGCCAACTCTCTTAATAAGATAAGCATGATAACTAAAGAGAGTTCCAGCGACCAACTAAACAAAAGCTCTTTAAAAAGATAAGCATGAAAACTAAGAGCTGAACATGATAGTAGCTATTGAAAGACCAAGAACACACACAGCAAAGATAGACATGAAAATTCTATGTTATGTTCTAGGTTGAAGTGGAGCGTGTTTCTCTCTCACACAAAGAAAGCTGAGTTCCAACTCGTTATGAACAGCAAGCAAAGCTAAAGAAAACTAAAAAGGAAACTAAAAGCAAGACGCTCCAAGCATAGCACATAGCACATGAAGTGATACAAATATAGTGGAACGAAAGACGAACTGATAATTGTTGATGGAGGAGGGGATGCACGGGGGCATTCCCAAGCTTAGACGCTTGAGTCTTCTTGAATATTTCTTGGGGTTGCATGGGGGTATCCCCAAGCTTGAGCGTTTGACACTCCTGAATCTTTTTATCATCTTCCCTCGCACACTTGAAAACTCCCTTCATACATAACTCATCATAATCTGATTAGCGAGGTTAGTACCCATAATAAAATAATTGTTCCTTGCTGGAAATAAGGATATTCTTGAAGGTCTACTGTTTCTCAAGATTGCCAAAAGATTTTTGCAAAGAAAAAGCAAGCTCAAGGTTTGCAAAATGAAGGAAAGGCAAAACAGGACAGAATCTGTGAAAAACAGACCAGCAGGTAGTAAATGATTTTTTCGGGGCACTTCTGCAACTCAAATCAAAAACTCAGAACAGACGCCCGAAAGACAATTGTATAGAGCACGCTGTCGAAAACATTCAGACCAAAAAGATGATCTGGTGATTTTATACGAATTTTTCTATCCAAGGACAGAATCTGTTTCCTGGACAGCACGTCACAACTTTTGAACTTTCTTGCAATCAGAGGCTACACTTGGCACAAAGCTGAAAAGTAAAGATACAATGATGATGTTATTGTAGTAACAACATCAAGACACAACAAAAGAAAAATAAAATTTTATTCATTGTGGGCTGCCTCCCAAAAGCGCTTTCTTTTATGCCTTTAAGCTAGGCATAATGCAAAGAGATCAAGTTTTATCAAGACTAAAAGAATAGCTAGCCCGTATAACGGACTCAAAAGGTAACTTAATCTTCTTTCTAGGGAAGTGTTCCATCCCTTTCTTGAGAGGAAATTGGAATTTTATATTCCCCTCTTTCTTGTCAATGTTGGCACCAACGGTGCGAAGAAAAGGACGTCCCAAAATAATTGGACAAGAATGTTCACATTCAATATCCATAATAGTAAAATCAACGGGAACGTAGTTGTCATTGACAATGATAAGAACATCGTCGATCCTCCCCAAAGGTTTCTTTATGGAAGAATCAACAAGACGAACACCAAAAGAACAAGAATCAAAAGGTTTCAATTTAAGCATATCATATATTCTTTTGGGCATAACGGAGGTACTAGCTCCAACATCACATAAAGCATAGCAAGAGAAGTTATTCAACTTAATTTTAATCATAGGATCCCAACCATCTTCTAGCTTTCAAGGTATGGAGGCTTCTACCCTAAGTTTCTCCTCCCTAGCTTTGATGAGAGCATTAGTGATATGCTCGGTGAAGGCAAGGTTAAGCGTGCTAGTGCGGGGATCTCTAGACATCTTGTGAAGGAAATCAATAACTTCGGTAAGGGTGCAATTATCAAAATCAAGGTCACTACTATCAAGTAAGGTGGTAGTGGTGTCCTTTAGGCTCACTTGTTTGGTAGTTTCTATAGTCATAGCATCACCATTAATAGGTCCAATGGGACCAGGAGTGCATTGGGTGCTAAGAGTTTGGATATCCTCAACAACTTGGATAGTAGCAACAGTGTGGTGGATAGGAAGGTTCTTAATTCTATCTTCTTCCTCCTTTTCCCTAGCCCATCTCTCTTTAAGTTTAGCCAACATCCTAACGTTTTCATTAATTTGCACTTGAATAGCATTCATAGGAGTGACCTTCCTCTCCTCGAGAGGAGAAGTTCTAATTTTAAGCAATTCTACCTCATGGGCTAAATTGTCTACCTTCGAAGAGAGATTATCTAGTTTGTTTAGTTTTTCTTCTACACTCTTATTACAGGCTTTTTGGGTAGTGATGAAATCTCTAAGCATACTCTCTAGTTCAGAAGTGGAGTTCTAGGTGCTAGGATAAGCATTGTTGTTCCCATAGGAATTAGAGGGGAACGGTCTAGGATTGCTACCAAAATTACTCCTATAAGCATTGTTATTAAAATTGTTTCTAGAGATAAAGTTCACATCTATTTGTTCTTGAGCAATCAAAGAATTTAAAGGAACATCACGAGGATCAACAGAAGATTGCTTGGAAAGTAGAGACATGATCAAGTCAACTTTTTCATTTAGGGAGGAAATCTCCTCGACAGAGTTTACCTTCCTACCTGTTGGAGCGCGTTCGGTGTGCCATTGGGAATAATTGGTCATCATCTCATCGAGAAGCTTCGTGGCAGCACCAAGTGTAGTTGACATAAAGGTTCCTCCCGCGGCTGAATCTAACAAGTTCCGCGAGGTAAAGTTCAAGCCTGCATAAAAAGTTTGGATAACCATCCAAGTAGTCAAACCATGAGTAGGGCAGTTCTTGACAAGAGATTTCATGCGTTCCCAAGCTTGGGCAACGTGTTCATTATCCAATTGTTTAAAATTCATTATGTTACTTCTTAGTTGGATAATTTTAGCAGGTGTATAGTATTTTCCAATAAAAGCATGCTTGCACTTGTCCCAAGAATCTATGCTATTTCTAGGCAAAGATTGAAACCAAATTTTAGCTCCTCCTCTCAAGGAGAAAGGAAAAAGCTTAAGCTTACCAATATTACCATCTATTTCTTGGTACTTTTGCATATCACAGAGTTCAACAAAATTGTTCAAGTGTAAAGCAGCATCATCTCCAGCACCGGAGAATTGATCTTTCATAACTAGGTTCAGTAAAGCAGGTTTAATTTCACAAGAAGGTGCTGAAGTGGCAGGTGTAGTGATAGGCGTGCAAATAAAGTCATCGTTGTTATGACTAGTGAAGTCACACAACTTGGTGTTCTCGGTGGAACCCATAGTAGCAAGCAAGCAAGATAACTATTTTTGTGATTTTCGATAAAAGATACTAACGCAAAACTGAAAGGTAAACTAACAAGACTAAAAAGCAAAGGTAAAAGATAGCGTGCAACTCCCCTATATTGAAGAGTGGAGTCCCCAGCAACGGCGCCAGAAAACTTTGCTTGATGGCTTCTCGCCCCTCGTTGGTTACCCCAAGTGGAAGGTTTGAGATGCAGTGTAGCGGTAGTTTTCCCTTGGCAAAGATACCAAGGATCGAATTCCCCTGAGACTCCAAGGTTCAACAAGAAGGTGTCAACTGCTAATGGCGCCAGATACTTAGCAATTAACTGGACCTACACACAGATACAAATAACTTTGCTCCCAACGAGTACAGAGAGGTTGTCAATCCCTCCGGCCTTGTCGTTTACAAAGGATCAAACGCAAGAGATAATAGTGATAGGTATAATTGCAACTAGTAAGTAAAAACAGAAAGTAAATAGCGGATGTGATCGATGATGGTAATATGGACCGGGGTCCCATGATGTTCACTAGTGATGTCTCTCTCCCAAAAGACGATAAAACAGCTATGTGAGGTAAACGAATTACAGCTGGGCAATTGACAGAATTATGTGCGCAAACCAATGCTAACTATGCTGCAAGAAAGGTTGAGGCTCAAAAGCATGGGCGGTACGCCAAGGTAAGTAGATCGAAATCCATCTGCATCTACTACTAATCATCCACCTTGAGATATCTATCCAGAACATCTCGCTGGTATTAAGTTGCGAGTCCCACCCATAGTGTAAACTCAAAGCAACAAACAACTGCATTAAAAGAACTTTGCGTAAAGTAAACAATCCTTGCACCCGCGAGTACAAGCACCGTTGTTTTCCCCCTTGTGGCAACAACACATCCCCTAGACTTATGTTTCTGTCACTCAAACTAGTCATCGAGGGGCATGAACCCACAATCAAGCATAACGTTCCCTCTTGGAGTTACTACCTACTACTTGGCCAAAGCAATAAACAGCAACGGAGAACATGCAAGAATTACTCAAGAACATAAATATAAAAGAGGTAAATCAAATATATTACTCACACACAATCTGAACATAATCTCACAATCCTTCGGATCCCAGCAAACTCATCATAGCAACAGCATAAGGATTACATATGTGCCTCGATCATGTAGGGCAGCTCACGAGGTCTAATTTGTGAAGAACAAAGAGGGGAGGAGAACATCACATAGCTACTGGTCATGGACCCATGGTCCAAGGGAGACTAGTCACAACTCATCCGGGAGGCGTCCATGGTGGTGGAGAGGCTCCCGGTGGTGATCCTCCCCTCCGGCAGGGTGCCGGGAAGAGTTCTCCTGGTGCTCCCGATCTTGGAAGCGCGGCGGCGGCGGAACAGAGATGAGATCGCGAAAAAGGGTTCCGTCCTCGAGGGTTTCGGGAGGCGGTGTACATATATGCCAAAGGGGGGCATCAGCGGAGACCTGGGGGGCCCAGGCGCCCCCCCGGCGCGGCCAGGAGGGGGGCCGCGCCACCAGGGCGCCTGGAGCCCTGGTGGCCCCCCTCCGGCCCTACTTTGGCCGCAAGGAAGCTTCCGGAACGCTGATTTTTTATATAATTTTTCCGGGATTTTTCTGGCAGTTTACGTAATGGGAAAACCTGAAATACAAAAACAGCAGAAAACAGAAACTGGCACTGGGATGCACTGAGTTAATAGGTTAGTCCAAATATGATCAAAAGTGTATGGAAGTGTATAAATATCATAGCAATATCACACAAAAGAGGCATGGAGCAAGCAGAAATTATAGATACGTTTTGGACGTATCAGACACCTACTGAAATATCTTTGCAAATGGCTGATAAATCAACTGCTATACCTGTCGGTATTTGTGAGGATGTGCCTGTTGTAGTTGCAAATGTTACTATTCTAACGGAATTTGTTATCCTTGATATTCTCGAGGACGATAGTATGTCTATTATCCTTGGTAGACCCTTTTTGAATACTGCAGGGGCTGTTATTGATTGTAACAAAGGCAATGTCACTTCTCATGTCAATGGTAATGAGCATACAGTACACTTTCCGAGGAAACAACCTCACGTCCACAGTATCAATTATATTGGAAAAATTTCAACTATTACTATTGAAGGTTTTGAATTTCCTCTTCCTACTGTTAAGAAGACATATGCCATTCTTATTGTTGGGGACATATATATCCCCATTGAGGTAACCTAGTGATATTCGAAAATTCTCCGGTTTCATGTTATTCGGAAAGAGTTTATTAACAAGACCTAATCAACATTGTTAATCAATTCCTTTTGATGAGAATGGGATAGGTGAATCTAGATAGCACAACCTTCTATACCCTCCTTTTACTTTATGTTAATTAGGATAAATAAAGAAAAAAAATAGTATTTTCTGTCTGTTTCCAGACTTATCCGTGCAATGAAATAATACCCGAAAATAAAAGTTCTCCAAATGCCCTGAAAATGAAATATGATTTTTTCTAGAATATTTGAGAAAATATGGCACAGAACACACAACAAGGGGAGCCAACAGCTGACCACGAGGGTCCAGGGCATGCCCCCCTCACAGGGTGCGCCCCTGCCTCGTGGGCCCCACGTGGCCCCCTCCACTTATTCCTGCACCCATTCCCTTCTTCTTCCTCCCAAAAAAAATCACTACCCAGCTCAAGCACAAGTTCTAGCTCATCTTGCTGCCATTTTCGATCTCCTTGCTCAAAGCACCATTCACCAAACTGTTTGGGGAGATTGTTCCTTGGTATGTGACTCCTCCATTGGTCCAATTAGTTTTTGTTCTAGTGCTTTATTTATTGCAAATTTTTGCTGCTGTGGTGACCTTGTTCTTGAGCTTGCATGTCAAATTTTCTTGGTCCCAAGTAGTTCTAATTCATGGTATAGTCTCTAGGCACTAGTAGGAGTTGTTGCTATCCATCTTGTTGGGTTTAGTTAACTTTCATTTTGAGTTACTAAAAATTTCAGAAATTTTCAGAAGGGAAAAATGATAAAGAGATTGTTGAGGGGCTCCTCTAGTAAGAGCTCAGAGGAGATGAAGAAAGAAGAAAATAAGAAGCCCAAATATAATCTTCCTCGCATGGCGGAAGTTCGACCGTGCGAATGGCCTTGTAATGATTTCATGATGTTCACCGGGATTTACAAAGACATTTATTGGTTGGCAAATAATTCAGGCCTCACCGACTTCCTCCACGACCAGCGTGAATAATATCTCTTACTCACCAATATTTTCACGCAAAGTTTTCATTTTCATGCTAAGAAAACACCACCTACAGTGGAGTTTCATTTATATGATGAGATTAAGGAGATATCACTCTTAGAATTTTGTGAAGTATGTAAGATACCCTTTGGAGGTAGACTTGATGAATCACATCGTGAAGACGTTGAAGGGTTTATCAACATGATAGCTGTAGGGGAAACTAGAAAAGTCTCGGGGGGCAAGAATCACTAGTATACACTTCCCTGTTCTGCGCTACTTTGCTTTATTTGCTAGTACATGTTTAATTGGTCGCGGGAACAGTGGGAATCTTAGTGCCCCTGATATTGTCATTTTACGCCATGCTTTGTTTCAAGACACAACTTTTAGCTTGGGTGCCGTCGTTGCTAAACGACTGAGTCTGAACCGCTCAAAGGGGCCCGTCTTTGGAGGCATCTTTGCTTCTCGCCTTGCTGAACATTTTAGAATACCTATTAGGCATCATGAGAAGGAAGAAAAATTGCTTGCCCCTGTTTATCTAGATTACAAGAGGATGGTAGCACATGATTTTATTGTTAAAGACAAGGATAGGTTGCTTAATTATAAATTAAGGTTTGATGAAAAATATTGTGAGATTGTTACCTTGCCTGCACCATCTCTGTTTGATCTGTCTACATGCATATATCTCGTTACATCAGATGCCTTCCAGAAGTACCAGGGCCAGGCACAAGCTTCAGAGCCGGAGCCACCACTCGATCCTTACTGTCAGTCTGTTTATGGGTGGGATCTGGATGAGTTTGCCAACCAGTGGCACCCAGAGGACACATCTCAGTACACTGGAGGGAGTAGCTTCGATCCATGGCCATAGACCAACTTAGGCCAAAAGCCTATGCTTGGGGGAGTACGTGTTTCTCACCGACTTTACATTCATGTTCACACTTATTCTAGTTGTCGGTACTCACACTCTTTCACTATACCATCCATGTTAAGTTTATTTTCTTTTTCTTAGTCTTTTTCTTGTGTGCTAGAAAAAAACCTTAAGAAAAACAAAAAAAAACTAGTTGTAGCTTCTAGCTAGTTTACTTTTCCTGCTTGTAGTAGCAATTAAAAGAAAACCCGAAAAGATTTCTCATTCTTCTTTTGTTTGTTGGGAGCTTTCCCATGTAAATAGTTTCTTTTCCTTTCTTTGGGGGCCAAGAGTAGAAGACCATGATTAAAATGCTTAGTGGCTCTCATAAGCTTTATTATTGATTTAACCTTGAGCCATATTACCTTGTCTTCTCTCTTGTATTAAATGCTCGCAGATTCCAACTTAGTCCAATGCACGTGCACTATTATTATTATCCACACCATTCGGTCGTGCGAGTGAAACGCAATAAGGATGATATATGATGAACTAATTAAGATGAGAAAATCTGGTATGAACTCGACCTCTCTTGTTTTGTAAATATGATAGTTCATCGTTCCTGATTCAACTTATTATGAATGAAACATGCTTGCAATGAAAATTAGAGATCATAGCTGCTTATGCCATGCTTAATTAGCTGAGAGTTTATAATGGTCTATCTTGCGTGCCAACATGATATTAAAATGGTTGTGATGTGGTATGATGGGGTGGTATCCTCTTTTGAACGATTTAAGTGATCTGACTTGGCACATGTTCACGCATGTAGTTGAAACAAAATCAACATAGCTTCCATGATATTTATATTCATGGTGATTTATATCCAACTCATGCTTGCATTCATTGTTGATTAATTTTAATGCATGTTCATGACCGTTGTTGCTCTCTAGCTGGTAACTTCCCAGTCTCTTTCTAGCCTTCACTTGTACTAAGCAGAAATACTGCTTGTGCATCCACTTCCATAAACCCCAAAGTTATTCCACATGAGTCCAGCATACCTTCCTATATGCGGTATTTACCTGCCGTTCCAAGTAAATTTGTATGTGCCAAACTCTAAACCTTCAAATGAAATTCTGTTTTGTATGCTCGAACAACTCATGTATCAACTAGGGTTGTCTATATCTTCCATGCTAGGTGGGTTATTCTCACGATGAGTGGACTCCTCTCATCATTCATGAGAAAATGGCTGGTAACCGGGATGCCTAGTCCCATGCTCAAAATCATAATAATTAAACAAAACTCCCCCAGGGCTGTTGCTGGTTTGGACAGTACCCGTTGTTTCGGGCTAGCCGTGGAGTGTTCTTGTTGGTGGTTGGGGGAGCATAAACTTTACCATTCTGTTTGGGAACCGCCTATAATGTGCGTAGCATGGGAGATATCGAGATTCTTGGTTGTTATGTTGACAATGTAAGTATACCGCTAAAAATGTTATTCATCTCTATTTAAAAATCGAGCTGTGGCACCTCTACAAATCCCTGATTCCCTCTGCGAAGGGCCTATCTATTTACTTTTATGCAGAGTCATCATCCTCTTATAAAAGAGCACCAGTAGGAGAGCACCTCTGTCATTTGCATGTATTACTATTAATTTGCATTGAGTATGATCATGACTGGATCTCTTTTACCATGCATTATAATGTCTAGTCAGTCCTTGATCTTTAAAGGTGCTCTGCATTTATGTTTTGCGGTCTCAGAAAGGGCTAGCGAGATACCACCTTGTTATATCATATCATGATTGTTTTGAGAAAGTGTTGTCATCCGACGTTTATCATTATTGCTCGCTAGTTGATTATGCCATTGATGTGAGTAGTGTTGAGACCTGAAAGTTATTGTGAATGTGGTTAGTTCATGATCTTGCTGAAAACCGGAATGCTGGCTTACATATTTACAACAACAAGAGCAAACAGAGTTTGTCAAAGTTTTTCTTTATCACTTTCAGTTTACCAACTGAATTGCTTGAGGAGAAGCAAAGGTTTAAGCTTGGGGGAGTTGATACGTCTCCAACGTATCTACTTTTCCAAACACTTTTGCCCTTGTTTTGGACTCTAACTTGCATGATTTGAATGGAACTAATCCGAACTGACGCCGTTTTCAGCAGAATTGCCATGGTGTTGTTTTTGTGCAGAAATAAAAAGTTCTCGGAATGACCTGAAAATCCACGGAGAATTATTTTGGAAAATATAAAAAAATACCTGCAAGAAGATCTAGATCAGGGGGCCCACACCCTGTCCACGAGGGTGGGGGGCGCGCCCCCCTAGGGCGCGCCCCTTGCCTCGTGGGCCCCCTGGTGCTCCACCGACGTATCCCCAGATCCTATATATCCACTTTCACGGAGAAAAAAAATAAGAGAGGAAGAATTATCGCGTTTTACGATACGGAGCCGCCGCCAAGCCCTAATCTCTCTCGGGAGGGCTGATCTGGAGTCCGTTCGTGGCTCCGGAGAGTGGAGATCGTCGCCATCGTCATCATCAACCTCCCTCCATCACCAATTCCATGATGCTCAGCGCCGTGCATGAGTAATTCCATCGTAGGCTTGCTGGACGGTGATGGGTTGGATGGCAGTTATCATGTAACCGAGTTAGTTTTGTTAGGGTTTGATCCCTAGTATCCACTATGTTCTAAGATTGATGTTGCTATGACTTTGCTATTCTTAATGCTTGTCACTAGGGCCCGAGTGCCATGATTTCAGATCTGAACCTATTATGTTTTCGTGAATATATGTGTGTTCTTGATCCTATCTTGCAAGTCTATAGTTACTTACTTTGTGTTATGATCCGTCAACCCTGAAGTGACAATAATCGGGACCACTCCCGATGACGACCGTAGTTTGAGGAGTTCATGTATTCACTATGTGTTAATGCTTTGGTCTGGTACTCAAGGAGGCCTTAATATCCCTTAGTTTCCATTAGGACCCCGCTGCCACGGGAGGGTAGGACAAAAGATGTCATGCAAGTTCTTTTCCATAAGCACGTATGACTATATTCGGAATACATGCCTACATGCATTGATGAACTGGAGCTAGTTCTGTGTCACCCTAGGTTATAACTTTTACATGATGAATTGCATCGGACATAATTCCCCATCACCGATCCAATGCCTACAAGCTTTTCCCATATTTCTTGTTGCTTATTTACTTTTCCGTCACTACTATTATAAAAACTAAAAAAACACTATCGTTACCTTTGTTACCGTTACCGCTACTATCATATTACTTTGCTACTAAACTATCTTGCTGCAGATACTAAGTTTCTAGGTGTGGTTGAATTGACAACTCAGCTGCTAATACTTAAGAGTATTCTTTGGCTCCCCTTGTGTCGAATCAATAAATTTGGGTTGAATACTTTACCCTCGAAAACTGTTGCGATCCTACACTTGTGGGTTATCACCTTGCTATACAACCAGGAATAGGATCAGGCTCACCTCGACATGTAATCATGAATGGAAAAGGATCACCACAACATGCAACCATATATGGAGGAATGTTTGCAATTCAATTATTCTATTTATATTCAATACATATTGTTAGAACTATACGTAATAAAATATAATAACTCATGTGTATTTTAATTTTTGATTCTCATGTTATCAACCCAAATTTTTATCAACCAATTCCTGTAGCATCGCACGGGGTATCCTCTAATTTCCGAGTTGTTAGGCTTGATCGAAATACCGTACCCGGCTAAAGCGGAAATCTACTCCCTGGAAAAAGGCTAAACTAGAAATCAAACAATTGAAGTACAACCAACTCGACTAATCAAAATTTTGAACTCCCAATAAATTTTATATACAATTTTTTTGTTTCTTCTCTCTGTTGTGCTTTTTAAAACTAAGTACAATAGATGCTTACGTACACGCACATACACCAACCCTATGAACACCCACACACACCCTACCTATACGAGCATCTCCGAGATAATGAGTCAGGACAACATTTTGAGATTGGCGAAGTCACCACAATCACCTTCGTAGTTGACTTGCTTCCATTGAACGCACATCGCTAGAAGGCCTGAATAAATCCAGGAAAATACGACCACCGGTGTCAAGTCTAAGACTTGAGCCCTGGTGGATTGGTTCCATCCCGAACTTAATCATATGAGTTACGCTCAGTTCGCCTATTAATGTGCTTTTAATAGTAAGTATATTGCATAGATTCATGTCAAAAAAGAGACAATAGTATATTGCATACTATATAGATAGATGATGCTACACCACCTTGCCACACATCACATTAGAACCGTCTGGATGACGCAAAATAACCTCCTATCTACTCCTCCATTCCTAAGTATAAGTTATTGAGCAAAATGAGTGAATCTACACTCTTAATGACGTCTATTTACATCCGAATGTAGTCCCTATAGCGAGATCTTTAAAACAACTTATATTTAGGAATTGTTAGAGATATATTTGGGATACATCTATTAGGTAGTCTAGGATTTGTAATCCGTCTCCTACCTTATCTCTATAAGAGGCGTCTTAACCTTCAAGTCTTGTACTCAATATATACTCGCCCTCGAGGCTCAATAATACATCTATCATATTCCGCAATAATCTCTCTCCCTTCTAACATGGTATCAGCCTTACCTTGATCCTAAACCCTAGCTGCCGCCACTTGCGCACCCACACGACACCCTTGGAGCGGTCGACCTCCATGACCGCCACCGGGGGCCGCGCCGCCCATTGATACATCCATTTTGCATCATGCTTTTATATTGATATTTATTGCATTATGGGTTGTTATTACACATTATTTCACAATACTTATGCCTTTTCTCTCTTATTTTACAAGGTTTACATGAAGAGGGAGAATGCCGACAGCTGGAATTCTGGACTGGAAAAGGAGCAAATCTGAGATACCTATTTTTCACAACTCCAAAAGTCCTGAAACTTCACGGAGAATATTTTTGGAATATATAAAAAATATTGGGTGAAAGAAGCACTAGAGGGGGGCCACCAACCATCCAAAAGGGTGGGGGGCGCGCCTTGCCCCCTGGGCACGCCCCCTACCTTGTGGTCCCCCTGGCAGGCCCCCGACGTCCATCTTCTGCTATATGATGTGTTTTGACCTGGAAAAAAAATCATAAGGAGGTTTTCGGGATGAAGCGCCGCCATCTCGAGGCGGAACCTTGGCGAAACCAATTTAGAGCTCCGGCAGGGCTGTTCTGCTCGGGATACTTCCCTCCGGGAGGGGGAAATCAAATCCATCGTCATCACCAACAATCCTCTCATCGAGAGGGGGTCAATCTCCATCAACATCAACAGCAGCACCATCTCCTCTCAAACGCTAGTTCATCTCATGTATCCGATCTTTGTCTCAAAACCTCAGATTGGTACCTGTGGGTTGCTAGTAGTGTTGATTACTCCTTGTAGTTGATGCTAGTTGGTTTATTCGGTGGAAGATCATATGTTCATATCCTTAATGCTATTCAATACCCCTCTGATCATGAACATGAATATGCTTTGTGAGTAGTTACTTTTGTTCTTGAGGACATGGGAGAAGTCTTGTTATAAGTAATCATGTGAATTTGGTATTCGTTCGATATTTAGATGAGATGTATGTTGTGTTACCTCTAGTGGTGTTATGTGAACATCGACTACATGACACTTCACCATTATTTGGGCCTAGGGGAAGGCATTGGGAAGTAATAAGTAGATGATGGGTTGCTAGAGTGACAAAAGCTTAAACCCTAGTTTATGCGTTGCTTCATAAGGGGCTGATTTGGATCCATATGTTTCATGCTATGGTTAGATTGATCTTAATACTTCTTTCGTAGTTGCGGATGCTTGCGAGAGTGGTTAATCATAAGTGGGAGGCTTGTCCAAGGAAGGACAGCACCCAAGCACCTGTCCACCCACATATCAAATTATCAGTGTAACGAACGCGAATCATATGAGCATGACGAAAAACTAACTTAACAGTAATTTCCATGTGTCATCGAGAGCGCTTTGCTTTATATATGAGCATGATGAAAAACTAACTTAACAGTAATTTCCATGACAAAAAAGTAACGAACGCGAATCATAAGAACGCGAATGTCACACCCTGATTTTCATGCCACATTGCTTAAGCTAATTATCATGTTAAAAATGTGGATTTGCAAAAACTTTTGAGTGTTTTTGACTTTGCTTGATTTGACTTTTGTCTGCTGTTTGCTAGTGCTCTAAAAATCAATTATATCCTCCAACTCTTATACTTCATCTCCTTGATCCAAAACCTTTTCCCAATGATCATGCCATGTGTATAGACCAATATAGAATTTTCTTATAAAAATATTTTGGCCAAATGGTATTTTCTAAAATTAGTTTTCCAAAAACCCGTGAATTGATGTTTGCACTACAAGTACCTTATTTAGGGTGTGAAAAATCTTTCAAAAAGTATATTTGAATCCTATTAGGTATAGGACTTCCAGAAACCACAAAATTATAATTTTAAAAGTTATTTTTATATTTTATTTAAAAGCTTTTTCTTAAGGCCAGAAATGGTCTTTAATAGGGAAAAATTATTTAACTATTTCAAAAATATTTGCCAAAATTCAGGGAGACTCATAAGACATATATTGTCCATATATAAGAGTTTCAACACATGGTCATGTTCAAAATATTGGACAAATCCTTCCAAAACCCTTTCTGGATATTTCAAGCTTTTGAAATATTTACAAAGGAAATATTCTCCAAAAATTCCAGGGAAATTCTATCATGTCAAATATGACATATTTGATGATCTTACAAAGGCTCATGCCTTGAAGATCAAGGGAACATCCTCTAATCCCCTCAAAACCATTATGTCCATATTTGAAGTTTGAGCAACTTTACATTGCCAAACTTGTCCAAATGCTCTCAAATTTGGTGCACATGCTAGAATGGCCTAATAAGGCATCTAGACCAAATGGCACAAGATTTGGAGTAGAGCAACTTGATCAGAATACCCCAAAACCCTTTCTGTTCAAATGCCAATTTGAACAACTTTACATTACCAACTTTTTACCTGGAGCTTCAGACTTTGTGGGCATGATCATAACCCCAAATGATGATACTACACCAAGTGGTGCATCAAGGGGAGATGATTAGCTTGGCTCAAACAAGATGAAGCCATTTCTGTTGTTTCCTAGGGTTCACCAAAGTTACATTGGCTAGTTTCTTCAACTGAGCCCAAATTTGGTGAAGCACCCTATTTTATTATAGCATTCAATCCTGTTAAGTGTCATGGCAAGTGGGAATCATTTGCTTGCCCAAAACATGATCAAACACCTTCTGTCCAATTACCAAAACCCTTGTTTGAACCCCTTTTACTTTTTCCCTTTACCTCGAATTCTTACCACAGCTTCTCCTGATCATCTTCTACCCCCAGTAACTTCTCTATGGCCTCAGCTCAATCATTGGAGGGGGTAAAACCCCAATTCACACTGCTGGACAGCAGTAAACTCCCTCTCCCTCACCTCCCTCCTCATTCCAGTGGCTCCCTAGAGCATCCAAGGCCACAGGCCAATTCTTTACTCCTCCCCTGACCTTCTAGACAACCTTGGGCACAATGGACATGACCAGAGCGGCGAGGGCACAGCCGTGCCAGCCATTCGGGCGCTCTAGAGCGCGCTACAGTGCGCTCCCGCACTGTAGCCGCCTCCAATCGGCTGCTCCCGACAGCCTTGGGCCTCCCCCTCGTGTCCCCCGAGGCTGCCTCGGCGTCCGCAACACGCTGGGCGGTCGGCCCCCTCCTCTCTCCTCCTCTCTCACCTCTGCTCGCACGCGCGCCATGGCCGCCCGAGCGCTCCAGTGAGCAAGCTCGCACGCGCGACGCTCTGGCACCTCCCCGCTCCCCCTCTCTCTTTCTTTAGGCCTGGACCAATCCCACAAGCACCCCAGACACGCTGCGGCGAGCTCACTCGACCCGTGACGATGACAACAGGCTCGCCGGCGCACGGCGCCTCGGTGGACCGGCGCCCACCTACTTATAGGGCACCCCGAGCCCCCTTGCACCTCCTTTAGCACCCTCCCTCTCCCGTGTGTCTCCCAAGCCATCCCACTCCTCCTCCCGTGCCCTCCATCCATCACTACGGCCGGAGCAGAGCCGCCGGCCGCCGCTCGAATTCGGGCAACCCAAGCCCCTCTCTCCATCCTAGCCACTCCGGTGCCACCGCTCGACCTCCAGGGAGCTCGCCACCTCCGCCAAACCTCCCCAAGATGCCGTACGCTCGAAGCCCAAAGATGACCGAAGCCTCCTCCGCCGCGGTTGAACCCCAGCTCGCCCTGGTCCTCCCCGGCAGGCGTGCTGCCCATGGTCGGATGCGCCTCTCCGCGCTGGTCACTCCGATGGCCGGGGCGTCGCCGGAGACGGCCCGAGCCGACGGGGCCACGCCGGCGAGTGCTCGGCCGTGCCTCCCCTGCCTCTGCTCTGTTCGAGCGGGAGGTGGGGGAAGAACCTGCCATGGGGGCCCGCGCGTCAGCGACCTGCAGGCTGGGCCCCTCCGTTTAAGTGGAAGCGGGTCTGGCCTCGGCCGCTTTCCCCGCACGGAAACGCCTTTCCTGGCGGGCGCCTTCGACGTGGCCAGGCCCCTGCGCGTGGCTGTGCAGATGGGCCGGCCCAGTGCGCCGAAGCACTAAGCCCCGCCCTGTGTGCAGTATGTGGGTAAAGCCCTTTTTCCTTTTCTTTTCTTTTCCAGTAAACTTCAAAAACCCACAAATATTTCAAATAAACTCCAAACTTGATGATTCAAATTTCCTATGGCTCCATAAATCATGCTCTATCACATGATGCAACATGCACACTTTTCCAGAACCATTTCTTTCACAAATAATTATCAAATACCAATATTTCATTTTCTGTGATGAACTTTAGAAAATCACAGAGGGCTCAAATCTAATCCAAATGCAGTGGTTCAAATTCCTAGATGCTTGTCATGTTCAAACTTAGTTTTGGAACATTTTTAATAATAGTTTCTGTACCCCACCAAATATTGAGCCATTTCTTCCTATTTATCAGCTTTGCAAAATCCTAGGAAATTCATTTGAATTCCAAATCCAGTGAAACCAACTCCTAGGTGCTTCTAAAATCATGACTTGTTGATGGGTGCCTTTGCTCATCATTCAAGAAAATATTTCTGTATACTTCTTCCAAATCCATAAAACCCCTTGGCTCCATCACATTGAAATGATCCAAGCTATTCATTGATCCAATGCCTATGAAACCACCTTGGTTATTTTTCATATGACCAGAGGTATCCTAGAAAAGTCCAACTCCTATTTTTAGAGCACTTTTATTTTTGCTTTGACTGTGTTGCTTATTATGATTGTTTCCATCGTTAGTTGACGAAATAAACGGAATACTCGGAGATGGACCAGAATGTTTGAAGACTCGGAAGAATAAGGCAAGCAGCCCTTTGACCATGTTCAAGAAACCTTTTTATGCATGTCTCATACCACCTTATTATTAATGCATCAGAATCATGTAGAAGAGGTGACCACTTTGGTTGGTGCCTTTGTTACCTTACTATTGAAACTTGCATCAAACATGACCCTACCTTCCTATGAGGGTTATGTGGGTGGGAGTAGTTAGGTTGCTATAGTAGTGGCTACGCAAATGGGACGGGTATATGCATGGTGACGGAGGCAGAATACTTTCAAAAGACCTTTCGAAAACCCCGTCGGGTGCCATTTATGCCCGAGGGAGATGGTGAGATGGGTAACCACTTGATGACGAAGTGGTGTACCGAGGAAAGTGTGTGCGTTGTTTTGAAAAACGGATTGGTTTAAGTTGCGACCGTTATTCCAACCTTACACGCGCAACCACTTTACCCTTATATGGGAAAGGGCATTATTGATTACCTAGGTCGATACTAGCATGGTGCCCGCATTACTAGTGACGGGGGTGACTTGAGGTCACTCTCGGGACGGGGTCGTGCTTGGATAGGCGGCCATGACTGTTTTCACAGGGCACCGAACACACCGTTGGTACCCCGTGTCAGTGGTATGTGATGAATATGGGAGCGAGTCTCCACAATTATTAAGATGTGAATGTGGGCACGGGGGTTACTACCAATCGAGTGGACTCTATGTTAGTGTCGTCTAGGGAAAGATAGTGATCGCGTGCTTACCCCGAGTACTTGAGGTACCGCGGGTCGTGGATGACACGGAAGTTCCCCGGATCTTGTGGGTAAAGTTTGCAACCTCTGCAGAGTGTATAACTATTCGAATAGCCGTGCCCGTGGTCAAGGATAGTTGGGTAACCGCTCTTGGGCTACGTCCAATGTTTGCGAAACCTGGTGTGTGTGTGTGTGAGGAAACAACTCGGATCAGAGATATTGATGATGTGATTCCTGAGGAAGTCACAATGAGCTTGAGCATGAGTTGATTACAACTCTTTCTCGATAATGATGTCTGTGACCTCCTGATACTTGTTGCAGACACATGCATGTCCATGTTATATGTTGATCATACTTGCATATGAAAAACTAGCTTTCCGCAAAACCACCAATTTAGCAGTAGAACCTTGCATAATTATTCTGTCATCACACTTGGGTTGCTTGCGAGTACATTCAAAGTACTCATTGGCTTGCCACTGGTTATTTTATTGGCCATGCATGAGAGAACAGGTTATGATGAAGATTCTTGGTGACGAGCATGCGAACTAGGACGCTTCCCAGTCAGAATGCCTGTAGGGTTAAAGGCAGATGGCATGGGTCCATGTTGTTATTGAAGATTTCCGCTGCGATGATATACTCAAGACTTGACCATTATGGTCCTATTTGTGTAATACGGTATGTATGGATGTAAGACTCTTGTTATTCAGCTTCTGTGTGTTCAGTGAGCATTGATCTCTGGGATCACTGTACACGTGCATTCGGTGATCACGACTTATGAGTCGGGGTCCCCACAGAGCTGGTATCAGAGCCATCCTGACTGTAGGAAGCCTTAGTTAGCATGGTCGTTAGTTAGGGTTAAACTATTTTCAAAACTATTGCTAGTTTTCAAAACTATCTATACTTCTCTTCCCTTCTCAATTTTTTTTTCGAAAAACTAGGCCATACTTAACCTCTCCCCCTTCAAAACCTTGGTTGCTAAAACCCTTATGCCCCAGACCACTGGATTTTCTGTAATCCTCGTGGAGTGCACCTTGCCAAACACTCACCCACCTCTTGTGGACGCAAGATTGGTGACACCACGGCAAGACAATGCCAACAGGAAATCCATCCTCGAGAAATGAGGACATGAAGACCAGAAGATGGTGATACCCTTGACAAGAGACCCCAAGATGGTGCAACTTTGGCCTATGATGACCAGGGTATAGGTTATGCAAAATCATGATATGCATCGCTAATAGAGTAATCCTGTCACTACCGTTGTTGTATCGGCAACCACCGGTGGATGAGAATCTCGCCATTTGGTCCGCCTCACTATAGTGAGCAGGAAAACGGTTCTCTTCGTCCCCCGCTCTTGGTGTCGATGTTTTCAACAACGAAACCGACATGTTGGACCTCTATTATGCCTTGTTATTGTCATTGCATACGGATCGCCTACATGGTACCCTCGACGTCCCAGAAGGCACAAGGGATCGTCACGATTAAAGAGACAAGAGAAGACCAAGTCAACGCCAGCTACGAGGAGGCACCTTCACCACATCACCTCATCAGGCGAGAAGTTGTTGGAGATTCTTCAGGTTCAACCCGGATCGTTCATCAAGCAACTACAAGGAACATAGCAACACCCAAGGAAGCTCAGAAGACTGCACGAGGCACAAGTCACGACACTGAGTCCGAGAACCCCTAGGGTAGGATGAGTCGTGTACCCCCTATGCGCAGTCGAGTCCGTATGATGGTTCGAATAGAACCATGATTGTGTGTTGTTTGCTTTTATTTGTTTGTGTTTTGATATAAGTCGCACTTTTGCCCCAGGCAACAAGTGCATGGCTATATCACCTTCCTTGCCTTGTTTCTTTTGTTTCGGCCTTTTTGCACCTGTTTGTTGCACCTGCACTATAGAACCCCCTTTAGGCATTTCCCTCCTCTACGCTGCTTCTTCCCTCTATTCTCTCTCTCTCCCCAACTGAAGACCTGCAAGACAAGATGCACCAAGGATTCTACCTTGGCAGCCAATTGGCACTGAAGACTTCTGCTACAACCTCCACGACCAATTGCAACCCCGTAGAGTTATGTTTAACCCTCCAGACCAGTAACCCCATTCCTAGTCCCTTTGAGACTTCACGAGATACTCCAGCACGAATCCTTAACCATGTGCCTAACCCATAGTAAAGCGAGAGAACCAGTTAAGCCTTTATAACCTTGCACAACACTGGGTTCGTAATGGAACTAGTGGACACAGTGAACGAGCACATTTTCATCCTAATATAGCACGAGAACTGACGATGCCATAGATAGACCAGTTCGAGGATATTGGACAGATGACTTGGTGGCTTTATATCAGTGACTTCCAGGAATTATCTGAGACCTTGGTGGATTGTGAGATTTCATATTGATGGGTTCATGACTTTGGGGAAGCATGTAGGAGTACCCGTTGGGCATAAGATTTGGATTTATGTAGGTGATTCTGGTTGGTATAATGCTGATATGTTTGCATGGTTCGGAGTAGAATTGGATTTAGGCCTATGATCCTGATTATGATATCATGTTTCTCGGTGGACAATAACCTAGGAGATTGGATTATTTGTCGGAGTTGATTTAGGGATCTATATCGTCGTGATCTTGGAGTTTACTTGACCCGGATGATGGGAATTTGGTGGACTGACTATCGTAATGCATAGCCCTTCCAAGTATTTGGGTATTATAGGGACTTGAGATCTTGTGGAACACCGTAGACATCGAATTTGTAGAATGGTTGGATTACGTGATGATTGATGGAAATTACCGGGCTATTGGAGTTGATCTATAGGAAGGAAACAAATCTTGGAGTGGCATATGACGTGTTTCCTTAGAATAGAGATGCCTTATCGTGAGCCTTGCAAGAATAGGTCGAGTGCTTGGATTATGGAGTTTAATTCAAGCTTAGCAGCATGTGTGTCCTACCCATGGATTTTAGGGGTAGACATATCTATGGACTTGGGGATCGTAGACAAGTATAATTTTGTTAGACCGTCTCTTGAGAGTCATGAGGACATGTATGGCATGAGTGGTGATTGAAGTTGGTCTGTGCGAGAAGATGCTTTTTCGTTCGGAGAACTAGATAGAGCTAATGGCATCTTAGAAACCGTGCTTAAGGATAAGATAATAAACGATCACTCACTCACTAGAATCCTTGAAACCCTTAAGCCCCATCAAGCCACAACCTGGTCAGATTCTGACCACGGGCCTTCGCCCTAAGTCGGGAAGACCTTGCAAATACTCAACGGAGACCACCACCAATGCCCAGCCTACCTTGCGTACCCCCATAGACCTCATGGAGTAATTGGACAAGTTGGGTAACATCATTATTTGATGGCCTACTTGTCTGCCCGAAGACATAGAAGAGTCGGACAGCTGGATAGAAGACATTTGAAGACCACCCTGTCAAGAAGAAAGATCTACACCAACCACCGTCATCAAGAAGTAAACTTCCGCGTCGAAGACCGGGCGTATCTGCAAACCACTCCTCTCGAAGGGACCGAACATTTCCGTGTCGAAGGAACGCTCACACCAAGATTTATCGACCCTTCTTCAAGACCACTGCAAGACAAATAGTAGACGTCTACCAGCTAGATTTACCACCTGAGATACCCTCCGTGCACCAAATCTTCCACGAGTCACCACTCTGGAAGTACTTCTTACCTCCTAGCTAGCCCGATGCCCGCAAGGACATCGATCACCGATCCTTTGACAGCTAACCCAACCTAACCTATGCAAGAGATCCCTCAGCAACCTGCATCAAAGAGGGTAACAAGCAAGAGCCACGACACCAAGTACATCAAGATTCCAGTGGAGCACCACCCGTAAGCAGAACCAACAAGAAGAAGTGAAGACTACCCCGTATCCAAGACTCCGCATTCTTTCCACGCCTAGTCTGGGAATCTCGGGGACGAGATTCTTGTAAGGGGGGTAGGTCTGTCACACCCTGATTTTCATGCCACATTGCTTAAGCTAATTATCATGTTAAAAATGTGGATTTGCAAAAACTTTTGAGTGTTTTTGACTTTGCTTGATTTGACTTTTGTGTGCTGTTTGCTAGTGCTCTAAAAATCAATTATATCCTCCAACTCTTATACTTCATCTCCTTGATCCAAAACCTTTTCCCAATGATCATGCCATGTGTATAGAATAATATATAATTTTCTTATAAAAATATTTTGGCCAAATGGTATTTTCTAAAATTAGTTTTCCAAAAACCCTTGAATTGAGGTTTGCACTACAAGTACCTTATTTAGGGTGTGAAAAATCTTTCAAAAAGTATATTTGAATCCTATTAGGTATAGGACTCCCAGAAACCACAAAATTATAATTTTAAAAGTTATTTTTATATTTTATTTAAAAGCTTTTTCTTAAGGCCAGAAATGGTCTTTAATAGGGAAAAATTATTTAACTATTTCAAAAATATTTGCCAAAATTCAGGGAGACTCATAGGACATATATTGTCCATATATAAGAGTTTCAACACATGGTCATGTTCAAAATATTGGAAAAATCCTTCCAAAACCCTTTCTGGATATTTCAAGCTTTTGAAATATTTACAAAGGAAATATTCTCCAAAAATTCCAGGGAAATTCTATCATGTCAAATATGACATATTTGATGATCTTGCAAAGCCTCATGCCTTGAAGATCAAGGGAACATCCTCTAATCCCCTCAAAACCATTATGTCCATATTTGAAGTTTGAGCAACTTTACATTGCCAAACTTGTCCAAATGCTCTCAAATTTGGTGCACATGCTAGAATGGCCTAATAAGGCATCTAGACCAAATGGCACAAGATTTGGAGTAGAGCAACTTGATCAGAATACCCCAAAACCCTTTTTGTTCAAATGCCAATTTGAACAACTTTACATTACCAACTTTTTACCTGGAGTGTCAGACTTTGTGGGCATGATCGCAACCCCAAATGATGATACTACACCAAATGGTGCATCAAGGGGATATGATTAGCTTCACTCAAACAAGATGAAGCCATTTCTGTTGTTTCCTAGGGTTCACCAAAGTTACATTGGCTAGTTTCTTCAATTGAGCCCAAATTTGGTGAAACACCCTATTTTATTATAGCATTCAATCCTGTTAAGTGTCATGGCAAGTGGGAATCATTTGCTTGCCCAAAACATGATCAAACACCTTCTGTCCAATTACCAAAACCCTTGTTTGGACCCCTTTTACTTTTTCCCTTTACCTCAAATTCTTACCACAGCTTCTCCTGATCATCTTCTACCCCCAGTAACTTCTCTATGGCCTCAGCTCAATCATTGGAGGGGGTAAAACCCCAATTCACACTGCTGGACAGCAGTAAACTCCCTCTCCCTCACCTCCCTCCTCATTCCAGTGGCTCCCTAGAGCATCCAAGGCCACATGCCAATTCTTTACTCCTCCCCTGACCTTCTAGACAACCTTGGGAACGATGGACATGACCAGAGCGGCGAGGGCGCAGCCGTGCCAGCCATTCGGGCGCTCTGGAGCACGCTACAGTGCGCTCCCGCACTGTAGCCGCCTCCAATCGGCTGCTCCCGACAGCCTTGGGCCTCCCCCTCGTGTCCCCCGAGGCTGCCTCGGTGTCCGCAACACGCTGGGCGGTCGGCCCCCTCCTCTCTCCTCCTCTCTCACCTCTGCTCGCACGCGCGCCATGGCCGCCCGAGCGCTCCAGTGAGCAACCTCGCACGCGCGACGCTCTGGCACCTCCCCGCTCCCCCTCTCTCTTTCTTTAGGCCCGGACCAATCCCACAAGCACCCCAGACACGCTGCGGCGAGCTCACTCGACCCGTGGCCATGGCAACAGGCTCGCCGGCGCACGGCGCCTCGGTGGACCGGCGCCCACCTACTTATAGGGCACCCCGAGCCCCCCTTGCTCCTCCTTTAGCACTCTCCCTCTCTCGTGTGTCTCCCAAGCCATCCCACTCCTCCTCCCGTGCCCTCCATCCATCACTACGGCCGGAGCAGAGCCGCCGGCCGCCGCTCGAATTCGGGCAACCCCAAGCCCCTCTCTCCCTCCTAGCCACTCCGGTGCCACCGCTCGACCTCTAGGGAGCTCCCCACCTCCGCCAAACCTCCCCAAGATGCCGTACGCTCGAAGCCCAAAGATGACCGAAGCCTCCTCCGCCGCGGTTGAACCCCAGCTCGCCCTGGTCCTCCCCGGCAGGCGTGCTGCCCATGGTCGGATGCGCCTCTCCGCGCTGGTCACTCCGATGGCCGGGGCGTCACCGGAGATGGCCCGAGCCGACGGGGCCACGCCGGCGAGCGCTTGGCCGTGCCTCCCCTGCCTTTGCTCTGTTCGAGCGGGAGGTGGGGGAAGAACCTGCCACGGGGGCCCGCGCGTCAGCGACCTGGAGGCTGGGCCCCTCCGTTTAAGTGGAAGCGGGTCTGGCCTCGGCCGCTTTCCCTGCACGGAAACGCCTTTCCTGGCGGGCGCCTTCGACGTGTCCAGGCCCCTGCGCATGGCTGTGCAGATGGGCCGGCCCAGTGCGCCGAAGCACTAAGCCCCGCCCTGTGCGCAGTATGTGGGTAAAGCCCTTTTTCCTTTTCTTTTCTTTTCCAGTAAACTACAAAAACCCACAAATAATTCAAATAAACTCCAAACTTGATGATTCAAATTTCCTATGGCTCCATAAATCATGCTCTATCACATGATGCAACATGCACACTTTTCCAGAAACATTTCTTTCACAAATAATTATCAAATACCAATATTTCATTTTCTGTGATGAACTTTAGAAAATCACAGAGGGCTCAAATCTGATCCAACTGCAGTGGTTCAAATTCCTAGATGCTTGTCATGTCCAAACTTCGTTTTGGAACATTTTTAATAATAGTTTCTGTACCCCACCAAATATTGAGCCATTTCTTCCTATTTATCAGCTTTGCAAAATCCTAGGAAATTCATTTGAATTCCACATCCAGTGAAACCAACTCCTAGGTGCTTCTAAAATCATGACTTGTTGATGGGTGCCTTTGCTCATCATTCAAGAAAATATTTCTGTATACTTCTTCGAAATCCATAAAACCCCTTGGCTCCATCACATTGAAATGATCCAAGCTATTCATTGATCCAATGCCTATGAAACCACCTTGGTTATTTTTCATATGACCAGAGGTATCCTAGAAAAGTCCAACTCCTATTTTTAGAGCACTTTTATTTTTGCTTTGATTGTGTTGCTTATTATGATTGTTTCCATCGTTAGTTGATGAAATAAACGGAATACTCGGAGATGGACCAGAAGGATTGAAGACTCGGAAGAATAAGGCAAGCAACACTTTGACCATGTTCAAGAAACCTTTTTGTGCATGTCTCATACCACCTTATTATTAATGCATCAGAATCATGTAGAAGAGGTGACCACTTTGGTTGGTGCCTTTGTTACCTTACTATTGAAACTTGCATCAAACATGACCCTACCTTCCTATGAGGGTTATGTGGGTGGGAGTAGTTAGGTTGCTATAGTAGTGGCTACGCAAATGGGACGGGTATATGCATGGTGACGGAGGCAGAATACTTTCAAAAGACCTTTCGAAAACCCCGTCGGGTGCCATTTATGCCCGAGGGAGATGGTGAGATGGGTAACCACTTGATGACGGAGTGGTGTACCGAGGAAAGTGTGTGTGTTGTTTTGAAAAACGGATTGGTTTAAGTTGCGACCATTATTCCAACCTTACACGCGCAACCACTCTACCCTTATATGGGAAAGGGCATTATTGATTACCTAGGTCGATACTAGCATGGTGCCCGCATTACTAGTGACGGGGGTGACTTGAGGTCACTCTCGGGACGGGGTCGTGCTTGGATAGGCGGCCATGACTGTTTTCACAGGGCACCGAACACACCGTTGGTACCCCGTGTCAGTGGTATGTGATGAATATGGGAGCGAGTCTCCACAATGATTAAGATGTGAATGTGGGCACGGGGGTTACTACCAATCGAGTGGACTCTATGTTACTGTCGTCTAGGGAAAGATAGTGATCGGGTGCTTACCCCGGGTACTTGAGGTACCGCGGGTCGTGGATGACACGGAAGTTCCCCGGATCTTGTGGGTAAAGTGTGCAACCTCTGCAGAGTGTAAAACTATTCGAATAGCCGTGTCCGCGGTCAAGGACAGTTGGGTAACCGCTCTTGGGCTACATCCAATGTTTGCGAAACCTGGTGTGTGTGTGTGAGGAAACAACTCGGATCAGAGATATTGATGATGTGATTCCTGAGGAAGTCACAATGAGCTTGAGCATGAGTTGATTACAACTCTTTCTCGATAATGATGTCTGTGACCTCCTGATACTT
This sequence comes from Secale cereale, assembly GCA_902687465.1. Taxonomy (NCBI): domain Eukaryota; kingdom Viridiplantae; phylum Streptophyta; class Magnoliopsida; order Poales; family Poaceae; genus Secale; species Secale cereale. The sequence goes on from LR738709.1 coordinate 423,973,446, forward strand.
GTTGCAGACACATGCATGTCCATGTTATATGTTGATCGTACTTGCATATGAAAAACTAGCTTTCCGCAAAACCGCCAATTTAGCAGTAGAACCTTGCATAATTATTCTGTCATCACACTTGGGTTGCTTGCGAGTACATTCAAAGTACCCATTGGCTTGCCACTGGTTATTTTATTGGCCATGCATGAGAGAACAGGTTATGATGAAGATTCTTGGTGACAAGCATGCGAACTAGGACGCTTCCCAGTCAGAATGCATGTAGGGTTAAAGGCAGATGGCATGAGTCCATGTTGTTATTGAAGATTTCCGCTGCGATGATATACTCAAGACTTGACCATTATGGTCCTATTTGTGTAATACGGTATGTATGGATGTAAGACTCTTGTTATTCAGCTTCTGTGTGTTCAGTGAGCATTGATCTCTGGGATCACTGTACACGTGCATTCGGTGATCACGACTTATGAGTCGGGGTCCCCACAGCGAATCATATGAGGTTGTCCTTTGCTACAAAAAGGATTGGGAAACCTTGCTTCACCTTGCTTGCTTTTGTTACTTGTTACCCATTATGAATTATACTATCACGCAACTATCTGTTACCGATAATTTCAATGCTTGCAGAGAAATCCTTGCTGAAAACCGCTTGTCATTTCCTTCCGCTCCTTGTTGGTTTCGACACTCTTACTTATTGAAAGGACTACGATAGATACCCTAGACTTGTGGGTCATCATGACTCTTTTCTGGCGACGTTACCGGGGAGTGAAGCGCCTTTGGTAAGTGGAATTTGTAAGGAAACATTTATATAGTGTGCTGAAATTTACTGTCACTTGTTACTATGGAAAATAATCCTTTGAGGGGTTTGTTCGGGGTATCTTCACCCTGACCGGAAGAACAAAGAGTTGCTCCTCAACCTACTACACATACTGAAAATATTTACTTTGAAATTCCTTTCGGCATGGTAGAGAAAATGCTAGCTAATCCTTATGCAGGAGATGGAACATTGCATCTTGATTTACACCTAATCTATGTGGATGAAGTTTGTGGATTATTTAAGCTTGCAGGTATCCCCGAGGATGTTATCAAGAAGAAGGTATTCCCTTTATCTTTGAAGGGAAAGGCATTGACATGGTATAGGCTATGTGACGATATTGGAGCATGGAACTACAACCGATGGAAATTGGAATTTCATGAGAAGTTTTATCCTATGCATCTAGTTCATCGTGATCAGAATTATATATATAATTTTTGGCCTCGTGAAGGAGAAAGTATCGCTCAAACTTGGGGAGGCTTAAGTCAATGTTATATTCATGCCCCAATCATGAGCTCTCAAGAGAAATTATTATCCAGAATTTTTATGCTCGGCTTTCTCATAATAATCAATTCATGCTTGATACTTATTGTACTGGTTCTTATATGAATAAGACTATTGAATTCAAATGGGATTTATTGGAAAGAATTAAACGCAACTCTAAAGATTGGGATCTCGACAAAGGTAATGAGTCAGGTATAAACCTTAAGTTTGATTGTGCTAAATCTTTTATGAATACCGATGCTTTTCATTAATTTAGCACTAAATATGGACTTGACTCTGAGATAGTAGCTTCTTTCTGTGAATCATTTGCTACTTGATACGTCTCTGACGGATCTATAATTTTTGATTGTTCCATGCTATTATATATTCTGTTTTGGATGTTTAATGGGCTTTATGATACACTTTTATATTATTTTTGGGACTGACCTACTAAACCAAGGCCGAGTGCAAATTGCTATTTTTTTGCCTATTTCAGTGTTTCGCAGAAAAGGAATATCGAACGGAGTCCAAACGGAATTAAACCTTCGGGAGAGTTATTTTTGGAACCGTATCTACCTAGAAGACTTGGGGTACACGCGAGGGAACGAGAGAGGCGGCCACGAGGGTCGAGGGCGCGCCCAGGAGGGCAGGCGCGCCCCCACCCTCGTGGGCCCCCTCTGGCTCCCCTGATGCCCTCCTTCCTCCTATATATATATATCCATGTACCCTGAAAACAACGAGGCAACAGAAAAACCCTAATTCCACGGCCGCAACCTTATGTTCCCGTGAGATCCCATCTTGGGACCTGTTCTGGAGCTCCGCCGGAGGGGGGATCCATCACGGAGTGCTTCTACATCAACACCATAGCCTCACCAATAAGTTGTGAGTAGTTTACCACAGACCTTCGGGTCCATAGTTATAAGCTAGATGGATTCTTCTCTCTTTTTGGATCTCAATACAAAGTTCTCCTTGATCTTCGAGGAGATCTATTCGATGTAATCTTTTTGCGGTGTGTTTGTCGAGCTCCGATGAATTATGGGTTTATGATCAAGATTATCTATGAACCATATTTGATTCTTCTCTGAAAACTTTTATGTATGATTATAATATCCTTGCAAGTCTCTTTAAATTATTGGTTTGGTTTGGCCTACTAGATCTTTAGTTCTTGCAATGGGAGAAGTGCTTGGCTTTGGGTTCAATCTTGCGGTGTCCTTTCCCAGTGACAGCAGGGTCAGCAAGGCACGTATTGTATTGTTAACATCGAGGATAAAAAGATGGGGTTTATATCATATTGCTTGAGTTTATCCCTCTACATCATGTCATCTTGCTTAAATCATTACTCTGTTCTTATGAACTTAATACTCTAGATGCATGCTGGATAGCAGTCGATGTGTGGAGTAATAGTAGTAGATGCAGAATCGTTTCAGTCTACTTGTCACGGATGTGATGCCTATATATAATGATCATGCCTATATATTCTCATAACTATGCGCTTTTCTATCAATTGCTCGACAGTAATTTGTTCACCCACCATAGAATTCTGCTATCATGAGAGAAGCCACTAGTGAAACATATGGCCCCTGGGTCTATTCTCAACAAATTAATCTTCCATCTACTTTACTTTGCTTTATTTACTTTCTGTTCTTATACCAAAAATATCATACTATCCTATCTATCAGATCTCACTTTCGTAAGTGACCGTAAAGGGATTAACAACCCCTTATCGCGTTGGCTGCGAAGTTCTTATTGTTTGTGCAGGTGCGAGGGACTCGCACGTTGTCTCCTACTGGATTGATACCTTGGTTCTCAAAAAGTGAGGGAAATACTTACGCTACTGTGCTGCATCACCCTTTCCTCTTTGAGGGAATACAACGCAAGCTCGAGAAGTAGCAAGAAGAATTTCTGGCGCCCTTGCTAGGGAGGCTTACACAAAATTCATATACCAAGTACCTATCACAAACCGTTATCCTTCGCACTACATTATTTGCCTCTCATTTTCCTCTCCCCCACTTCACCCTTGCCGTTTTATTTGCCCTTCTTCTTCCGTGTGTTTACTGTTCACTTGCCTCTTGTTTGCTTGTGTGTTGGATTGCTTGCTTGTCACTATGGCTCAAAACAATACCAAATTGTGTGACTTCTCCAATACCAACAATAATGATTTTATTAGAACGCCTATTGCTCCTATTATCGATGCTGAATCTTGTGAGATCAATGCTACCCTGTTGAATCTTGTCATGAAAGATCAATTTTCTGGCCTTCCTAGTGAAGATGCCGCTACTCATCTGAACAACTTTGTTGATTTATGTGATATGCAAAAGAAGAGGGATACGGATAATGATATTGTTAAATTGAAGCTATTTCCGTTTTCACTTAGAGATCGTGCTAAAACTTGGTTTTCCTCTTTGCCTAGAAATAGTATTGATTCATGGAATAAGTGCAAAGATGCCTTTATCTCTAAGTATTTTCCTCCTACTAAGATTATCTCTCTTAGAAATGATATTATGAATTTTAAGCAACTAGATCATGAGCATGTTGCACAAGCTTGGGAGATAATGAAATTAATGATACGTAATTGCCCTACACATGGTTTGAACTTATGGATGTTTATACAAAACTTTTATGCTGGCTTGAATTTTGCTTCTAGAAATCTTTTAGATTCGGCCGCGTGGGGCACTTTCGTGGAAACCACCTTAGGAGAAGCTACCAAACTCCTAGATAATATTATGGTTAACTACTCTCAATGGCACACTGTCGTGGAATTAACACGGCAGATGTCCGGTTTAGCGGACTTGATGATGGAACCATCGCACGGGTTAGCTTGAAAGGATTCATGGCACACAAAGGACACAAAGGATTTATACTAGTTCGGCCCCTTCGAAAAGGTAAAAGCCTACGTCTAGTTGGTTTGGTATTGCTTGGGCGTCGGTTTACAGGGAGCGGATTCGCTTTGCCTGCGTATCGACGGATTGACTGTTGCTTGTCCTTGAACCGGTACCGGGTCGTCCCTTTATATAGAGGTGATGCCTGGTCCGGTTTACAGAGTCCCGAGGCCGGCTCATAATCGTGTCCGCCTCGGTCTCTGCCTTTCCTTTCTTATCTCTCAAGTTACATCTCTTGGCGGTTTACAAACCGTTTTCTATACATGGGTCTTGAAATCTCATGGGCCGTAGTCTCTACTAAAATAGTAAAACCAAGTACAATATAACTAAGCCGGTTTACAGTACCCGGTTTATACCTACTAACCATATCCCTGACATTAGGCCCCAGAATGATTTGAACTTATTCATATCAATCTCCGTCATCTCATATAATTCTGTTCTGTCTTCATCTTTTTGTAAACCGGCTCTGACGTCATCCTCCGAAATCATTAAAGTCTGACAATGACATCATCTCCGCATTTAACGCTGTGAGCTGTACTGTAGCGTATTTTAAGGGTTATCCCGAAGATCGAGGCATCACGGGATCTTTATCCGATTTCTGTCTCCTTGATTCTCGCTCCTGTCGTTTCAGATCTAACCTCTGGCTATAAATACTGCCCCGCTCCATTCGTTATCTTCTTCTCCCTTCATCCTCTTCCTGCGTCTTTCTCCTCCGTTGCTGCTCGAGCTCAAACCGCCGCCGACGACCGCTGGATCTCCCGTCCTCGACCGGCCGCTGCATCAACCTGAGCCTTGACCAGATTCTCTCCACCGCCGATTCTCGCTGTCCCTGGTATGTTCACCCTCCTCGCTGTAGATCTGCGTCCGCCATTGCTTCGCCTGTGTTCTTCCGCCATTTAGGGCTTCCAATGAAGCTTCGTCTCTTCGTAGATACATTTCTCATAGGAGTCTTGTGATCTTTAGGCCCTAGACAGTAGATCTTCCGCTTAGTATTAAATTAGATCTTACCGTCATAACGCTGTAGATTTATCCTTCCGCCATTAGAGCTCTCAGCAAGCTTTGCATTGTTCATTCTTTGAACCTGTAACTCGTAATAGTCTTATTTATCGATCTTCCTCCATTTTTACTCCGCTGTAGATGCGTCGAATCTTTATTGCACCTGTCTAACATGTAAACTCGTCCTTTTGGTATGAAGTCTGCGTAGCTTTTCCCCTTTAGCAATTATTACTCTGCTGTAGATTAGTTTCTTTTCCTCAGTATACTCAGATCTTCCCCTCTTAGCAGTTATTTAGAAACCTGTTTTTCTCCTCAGTAGATTCGCTAAGTATGTTCTGGTTTAAATTGTCATGCCATGAACCGGAAATGATATAAACTGATGCAACGATCTAAACTGTTCCTCTTCAACTGCCATTTAAACCGGAAATGATATAACTTGTTTTATGATTGCCGGTTTAACCTTGCCAGCTAGTTCTCCGTTTCAACCATTGTATAATATGAATAGATCCGGATCATTGTACGTTCATAATCCGTCTATGTACTTTCTCTTCTTCAGCACTTTGTTCGAATGGCTAAGCAGTATGTTTCATGCGATTGGGTCCGTTCTGTCGTGACTGAGGAAGACTTAGTCAAACTGTCGAGCATCGGCACCTTAGGGCCTCGGGCTGAGCTAAAATGGCGTGCTCCTGGTAACGAGTGCCCTCCTACTCCTAGATCCGGGGAAGTCATTGTATTTCTGGACCATATCTCCAGAGGCTTCTCTCCCCCCGGTTCAAGATTTTTCCGGGATGTTCTTGCCACCTTCCAGCTGCATCCACAGGACATTGGACCAAACCCCGTTTCCAACATTTGCGATTTCCAAGTATTTTCTGAAGTGTATCTGCAAGAGGAGCCTTCAGTTGATTTATTCCGGGATTTCTTTCATGCAAACCGGCGCACTGAGTTCACCAGCGGGCCTCACCAAGAGCTTGGCGGGATTAGCATTCAGAAAAGGAGGGATGTAGTTTTTCCTCACGCCTCTTTACACACTCACCCTAAGGACTGGAACAAGTCCTGGTTTTATTGTGTAGACACATCTCCTGAAGGTGAAAATCCTTTGCCGGGTTATCGTGAAACTCGTATCCCGGCGAATCACCCCTTGCCACAACGGCTAAGTGCTGCTGAACGGACCCGGTTTTCACCGCAGCTCTCCAAACTGAGAGCCTTTATGGCAAACGGTCTGATTGGCACTGGCTTCCTTCGCTGCTGGCTATCCTGGAGCATCCTTCCCTTAAGCCGTCGCCCTAAGCTGATGTGTAAATACTCCGGTAAACCGGATGATCCTCAGAGGTTTACTAAGGAGAAGCTTTCTGAATCAGAAGTGGTAGAGTCAGCCAAGAAGATTGTCAATCCTGCCTTAACAGATTGCTCTAAAGTTGGCTTGGCCCCATACTTTAAGAAGAATAAGCTGCCTGAAGTAAGTTTTGTTTTTAACTTGTGCTTTATAAACCGTCCTCTTTGAACCGTCTTTCACTTGCCTTTGCTTTTTTCATTCAGGCTGATGACCCCTTCTGGCGGAGAAAACCTCAGGAAAAAACTGTAAAGCAGGCTCGCCGGAAAACCCCTGCGAACAAGAAAAGGAAAGCAGCCGTTGATGCCGGTTCTCCTTCTGAGGATGATGATCTGGATTCCGAGGTATGCCTTACTCCGGTTTAAGTTTCGCTTTCATGTATTTGTACTCATATCTAATGATACCTTTTCACAGGAACCGCTTGAAGGTGATAACCCGGCTGAGATTGAGGTAACCCTTATTTCTTCTGATTCAGAACCTCCTCCTCAAAAAAGCCGTCGGACTGTCAGAAAATATCAATTTTCTCACCCTTATGCTAAGTTGGATCCTAATTTTACTTTGAAGAAGCAACAACACGAAGCTTTGCGCCGGACCACTCGCCATAGTGGCTTGGCAGTGGAGTCCTCTGGAATCTCATTAACTCCGGTTCGAAAGCGCCGTGCTGAGGTGATACTCTCTCCGACCCTTCTTCATCCCAAGGCCGGACTTATCCGAAAACCACTTAAACCGTCTGATCCTGACTATCAGGAAACTCCACTGTCTTCTTCCGGCGAATTGACTGCTACACAGCTTCCTCCTTTGAAGACCGTCCCGGGGTAATTCTCTTCCCCTCTTCCGGTTTATGACATCCCCTACCTTTATAATGCTAACTTATTTTGCTTGTTTTTCCAGCAAACCGAAACCTAGCAAAAGAGCCAAGGCGAATAAGCCTGTTGCTGATCCTTCTGCTGATGAACCGGTGATTGACCCGTCTACAGCCGTTCCTCCTGAAGGTACTCCTGCCGCTCCGGTTGACGAACTTGCTCTTGAAACTCCTGCCGCTGAAGATGTCCAAGACCCACCAAGTCCGGCCCGGGTTAATTCTCCTCAAGTTAACCCGGCGTCTCCTGATCCGGCTCAAGCTGAAGTTACTCCTCCCAATGCACCCACTTCCCCTGATGTCGTGGTTACTGGCACCGCTTATGTTGCGCCAGCTGAACCCACCGTTTTAGCAAAACATACAGCTAAAGCGGAAAAGATAACTCAGGAAAAGGGGAAGTGGAGTACTGATATATCCAGTCTTTCGAGTATGAGTGCTCAAGATATCTATTCCGGATATTTGAACCGGCTCCACAGCAGCCGGGATTATGAAGCCAGCCTAGTAAACTTGATGAGAGAAAAATATGAAGTAAGTTTTCCTCTTCTGACTTTGCTTTTTTGACGCCTCTTTACCTCATAGCAGCCCCCAAGTTCCGGTTTATCTGCTTTATTGAAGGTAATCCGGAACTTTGTAGTTTTGAACTGCTGATCCATACATTAGCCCCCAAGTATCAAGTAGATAACTTGGTTATGTAGTTGATACTTGTAATTTCAAAATTGTCTCTGATGCATTGCTTCAACTGCCATTAGCCCCCAAGTGTCAAGTATACAACTTGGTTGTGTGCTTGAGACTTGTATTTTCAAATTGTTTTTGCTGTATTACTTCAACTGCCATTAGCCCCCAAGTGTCAAGTATACAACTTGGTTGTGTGCTTGAGACTTGTAATTTCTAACCTTGCTTTTGAACTTTTGTCTACAGGTTGAGCTGAACCGGAATGCCCTGGAAATCAGTGAACTTCGAAGCCGGCTTACAGAGACTGAGTCCGCCGCTTCAAAGGCTAAGAAAGAGCTTCAAGTTAGTTTAAAGACTGCTGAAGACTTGAAGAGGTTTTTTGATGAGGAACGGACTACTTTTGAAGTCCAGAAAAAAGATCTGGAAAAACGTGTTCAGGATGCCGAAGGAGCACTTAACCCGGTTACTGAAGAATTGACCGGGTTAAAGCGCCAAATTGACTTGATGACTTCTGCTATCTTTGGTAAGCATAACCTGAACTCCTGTCTTTATCTTTGCAACCTATGACCTGTACCGGTTTAACTTTTATTTTGTATGTAGGACGCCGTGTCTCCCATCTTGGGGATGATGTACGGAAGAAGCTGAAGGCCTGCTATACCTTGGTTGAACAATTATACTCTGGAGCACAAAGGATTATCAGTGCCACCTCCTTCGGTAAGCCGACTCCCTCAACTATCAAAGATACTTTGAATAGTTTGTCCATTCTGCCGGCTCGTCTTGAAGGGGTGAAGAAATCGGCTGCTCGAGGAGGTGCTCTTCTGGCCCTTACGAGGGCTAAAGCTTGGGTCCCAGACATTGATCCGGAGGAGGTGTTAACCGGATTTCCTGATACCAAGGAGGACGGTTCAACATTCAATGAAAAGGATCTTTATGCTCTGACAAAGGAGATGCGTCCCCTCGCGAGCAAGATTGCGGTGGAGTCTGACTTGTCTCGATATCATCCATCATATAACCTGCAGAATGAGCGGGTAGAGCGACCGTTTTACGATATTGCAAACTTAATTCCGCCGGTTCGTCCTCACACCTTTGCTCCTGATATTGATCCTGCTGAGCTGATCAACGATGAAGTATATTTCCGTGCCTTGGCCAAGATTGATTGGCGTGCACCAGATTTTCCGCCGCTGCACGAGGAGGAAGATGTTCCGGAACAAGACGGTGGCCAACCATCTCAGCAAGGAGAAGCACAATCTTGAATGCTACTGTTGTAATCATGATTGTTATTCCGTGAACAATGCTTCCAACTATTCGGCTTTTTATGCCTTGTAATAGGTTTAGCTAAAACTTAATGTGCTGTGATCCGACATTTGGTCTTTATGAAGTTTTCGTTTGTTGACTTGTTGATTGATACGGATGCCTTGCCCTGTTCATAAAAAAGATCAAAAACATGTCCTAGTGGCTTACCACTGGATGGATTAACTTGTTCTCTTGATATATCTAATAGGCATATCTTAAAAAATAATTGTGATACTTTAATTGTATATAGCCAAAATACCTTTAAACCGGTCGGGATGTTAAAATCACCTTAATCAATCTTCATCAATTCTAATGAACCCTTGAAACTCTTCGGTTCATCTTGTCGATAAATCTTTCGCATCTTGGTTCAGAAATTGTAACTTGTACCTGATCGTGTACCGCCAACCTGTCGGTTTATCATGAAGTCGATCCGGGTTATGATGAACGCCGGTTTAATTCTCGCTGGTGTTCATGACCCAGACTTATGACATTATAGATAGGTGGTCAACTTCTGGAGCTGTTCCACTTGGTTTAAAGGGTTTATGGAACACAAAAAACATCAAACAACACATAATTCTTGTAAATCAAACCATGTAGTCGAGGCTTTTTCAAAGAGCTGCCAGGCTCAAAACAAGATTCGGCCAATCAATGGGACGTGGGGAAACCTACTGTCCCAAGGAGCCTAGCCAATCACTGAACGTGAGCGTATCGACTGTTCAGAGGGCTGATAAAACTATAAACATAGCCAATCATTGGGACGTGGGCAAACCGGACTGTCCCAAGGGGCCTAGCCAATCATTGAACGTGAGCGTGTCAACTGTTCAAGGGGCCGATAATCGTAACATAGCCAATCATGGGGACGTGGGCAAACCGGACTGTCCCCAGG
>LR738709.1:423983768-424059339 GCA_902687465.1 Secale cereale
GGTCATCATTGAACGTGAGCGTATCGACTGTTCAGGGAGCCCAAAAGATCGTAACATAGCCAATCATGGGGACGTGGGCAAACCGGACTGTCCCCAGGGGCCGGGTCATCATTGAACGTGAGCGTATCGACTGTTCAGGGAGCCCAAAAAATCGTAACATAGCCAATCATGGGGACGTGGGCAAACCGGACTGTCCCCAGGGGCCGGGTCATCCCTGAACGTGAGCGTATCGACTGTTCAGGGAGCCCAAAAAATCATAACATAGCCAATCATGGGGACGTGGGCAAACCGGACTGTCCCCAGGGGCCTCTGATATTCCTCCTAACCCTGCAGGTTTTTTCTTTTTTATGGGGTTTTTCTCTTCTTGAACCGGATATAATCTCTTGTTCCCGAGAGTTCTACCGCTCCTTCACATACCCTGCAAAAATTAGTTTCTAAAACCAGCCAACATTGTAATTTGATCCTTGATAACAAACTGATATGATTATTTGCCGCAAAATTTATATATATTGAAAAAAGGCTGAGCCCCCGGTTTACCGAGGGTGCCGGTTTATTCATTATTCATAATATATACATAGGATACATTGGAGCCCATGGCTCAGGTGTAGTATGGCCGTAGATGAGCAATGTTCCACGGCCTTTTCATCTCCTCTTCTGATGTCCGTGAATCCTTGTTTTCTCGAATGTCCACCAAATAATATGACCCGTTGTGTAAATTCTTGCTGACCACAAAGGGCCCTTCCCATGGCGGGGATAGCTTGTGCATATCTGTTTGATCTTGGATAAGCCGAAGTACCAAGTCACCCTCCTGGAATGTCCTGGTTCTAATCCGGCGGCTGTGATATCTGCGCAGATCTTGCTGATAAATCGCCGACCGTGCTGTAGCTATATCACGCTCTTCATCCAACCGATCCAAACTGTCTTGTCTTGACTCCTCATTAATGGCTTCCACATTGGCCACTACCCTCGGTGAATCATGGCGTATGTCACTTGGAAGAACTGCTTCTGCGCCGTAAACCATGAAAAAAGGTGTATAACCTGTAGACCGGTTGGGTGTAGTGTTAATGCTCCAAAGGACAGACGGTAATTCTTCAACCCAACACCCTGGGGTTCTCTGCAAAGGTGTCATAAGCCTGGGTTTGATTCCTCGCAAAATCTCCTGATTTGCCCTTTCTGCCTGACCATTGGATTGGGGGTGAGCCACAGAAGATACGTCCAAACGAATATGCTCTCGTTGACAGAATTCTTCCATCTCACCCTGAGACAAGTTGGTGCCATTATCTGTGATGATGCTGTGTGGAAAACCAAACCGGAATATAACTTTTTTGATGAACTTAACTGCTGTTGCCGCATCACACTTGCTTATAGGCTCTGCTTCAACCCACTTCGTAAACTTGTCTACTGCTACTAGTAGATGAGTTTTCTGATCTTGGGATCTCTTGAAAGGACCAACCATGTCAAGCCCCCAAGTTGCAAAAGGCCAAGTTATTGGTATCACCCGGAGTTCCTGTGCCGGAACAAGTGCACGTCTTGAGAACTTCTGACAAGCGTCACACTTGCGGACCAGGTCTGCCGCATCTGCATGTGTGGTTAACCAATAAAAGCCATGTCGGAAAGCTTTAGCCACTAAAGATTTTGATCCGGCATGATGACCACAATCCCCTTCATGAATCTCCCTTAGGATCTCACAACCTTCCTCAGGTGAAACACACCGTTGAAATACTCCAGAAGTGCTACGATGGTGCAGCTCCCCGTTGGCAATTGTCATAGATTTGGAACGCCGGATTACCTGCCGTGCTTCATCTTCGTCCTCTGGTAACTCTCCTCGGCTTAAATATGCCAAATAGGGAAACGTCCAATCCGGAATAACATGGGTTGCTGCAACCAACTGTGCCTCTGGATCCGGAACAGCTAGGTCGTTCTCTGAAGGTACTTGAACCGAAGGATTGTGCAATTCATCCAAAAAGGTGTTAGGTGGTACCGGTTTACGTTGCGATCCTAGCCGGCTTAAAGCGTCGGCTGCTTCGTTCTTCCGCCGGTCTATATGCTCCACCTGATATCCTTTGAAATGTCCTGCGACCGCTTCAACCTCTCGTCGATAAGCCGCCATGAGGGGATCCCTTGAATCCCACTTGCCCGAAACTTGCTGTGCCGCTAGGTCTGAATCGCCCAGGCACTTAACCCGGCTCAAATTCATCTCTTTTGCCAATCGCAAACCATGGAGCAGCACCTCATATTCCGCTGCATTATTAGTACAAGGAAATAATAACCGGAGTACATAACAAAATTTATCACCTCTGGGGGAAGTTAAGACAACTCCGGCCCCCGAGCCCTCCAACTGCTTTGAACCGTCGAAGTGAATCGTCCAATAAGTGAGATCCGGCTTCTCCTCAGGAGTCTGTAATTCCGTCCAGTCATTGATGAAGTCGACCAGTGCCTGAGATTTTATAGCAGTACGTGGTACATACTTCAACTCATGCGGACTGAGCTCAATGGCCCACTTGGCTATTCTGCCTGTGGCTTCTTTATTCTGGATTATATCTCCCAACGGAGCTGAACTAACCACAGTTATTGGATGCCCTTGGAAATAATGCTTCAGTTTCCGGTTTGCCATGAACACCCCATATACCAATTTCTGCCAATGAGGGTATCTTTGCTTAGACTCGATGAGTACTTCACTCACATAGTAAACCGGGCGCTGAACCGGATGTTCCTTCCCTGCTTCCTTGCGCTCAACCACAATCGCAACGCTGACTGCCCGTGTGTTTGCAGCAACATATAACAGCAAAGGCTCTTTATCGATAGGAGCAGCTAAAACCGGCGGTTTCGCTAGTTGCTGTTTCAGATTCTCAAACGCTGTATTCGCTTCATCACTCCAAATGAACCGGTCTGTTTTCTTCAACATTTGATAAAGCAGGATCGCCTTTTCTCCTAAGCGACTGATAAACCGGCTCAACGCCGTGATCCGGCCAGCTATGCGCTGAACATCATTAATGCAAGCCGGTTTTGTCAAAGATGTGATGGCCTTGATCTTCTCCGGGTTGGCTTCTATTCCCCTGTTCGAAACCAGGAATCCCAAAAGCTTACCAGCCGGGACACCAAAGGCACATTTCTCCGGATTAAGCATCATCCTGTAAGCCCGAAGATTATCAAAGGTTTCTCTGAGGTCTTCTATCATTGTTCTTTCCTCCTTTGATTTAACCACGATGTCATCCACATAAGCATGTACATTCCTTCCTATCTGCCCCTTCAAACAATTCTGAACGCAACGCTGATAAGTTGCCTGTGCACACTTGAGCCCAAAAGGCATAGATACATAGCAAAAAGCACCAAAAGGAGTTATGAAAGCTGTCTTCTCTTGGTCTTCAACTGCCATCTTGATCTGGTGATAACCTGAGTACGCATCCAGAAAACTCAGCCGCTCACACCCTGCTGTGGCATCAATAATCTGATCAATGCGAGGCAGAGCAAAAGGATCAGTCGGGCAAGCTTTATTGAGGTCTGTGTAGTCCACACACATCCTCCACTTCCCATTCTTCTTTAGAACCAGCACCGGATTAGCCAACCATTCCGGATGAAAAACTTCCACTATGAACCCTGCCGCCAAAAGCCTGGCCACTTCTTCTCCTATAGCCTTGCGCCTCTCTTCGTTAAAGCGGCGCAGATACTGTTTTACCGGTTTAAACTTCGGATCAATATTTAACTTGTGCTCAGCGAGTTCCCTCGGTATACCTGGCATGTCAGAAGGTTTCCATGCAAAGATATCCCGGTTCTCATGGATGAACTCGATGAGCGCGCTTTCCTATTTAGGATCCAGGTTAGCACTGATGGTGAATTGCTTAGACGAATCTCCAGGCACAAAATCAACCTGCTTAGTCTCTTCCGCTGATTTGAACTTCAAAGCCGGATCATGCTCGGTAGTTGGCTTCTTCAGCGGAGTCATATCTGCCGGATCAACATTATCCTTATAAAATTTTAACTCTTCCGTGGCACATACCGCTTCTGCATAAGCTGCATCACCTTCCTCACATTCCACTGCTATCTTACGACTGCCATGCACCGTAATCGTGCCTTTATGACCCGGCATCTTAAGCTGCAGATAAACATAACATGGCCTAGCCATAAATTTAGCATAAACCGTCCTCCCAAACAAAGCATGATACGGACTTTTAATTTTGACAACTTCAAAGGTGATCATCTTCGATCTGGAATCATGCTCATCCCCAAAGGTAACTTCTAAGTCAATCTTACCAACTGGATAAGCCGACTTACCTGGGACCACCCCGTGAAACACTGTGTTTGATGTCCTTAACTGTTTATCTGTCAGACCCATACGACGAAAGGTCTCGTAATATAATATATTGATACTGCTACCTCCATCCATGAGGACTTTAGTAAACCTGTATCCTCCCACCTGAGGTGCCACCACCAAAGCTAAATGTCCCGGATTATCTACCCGTAACGGGTGGTCCTCTCTGCTCCATACAATGGGCTGCTCTGACCATCGTAGAAACTGTGGCGTCGCCGGTTCTACCGCATTAACAGCCCGCTTTAAAACCTTCTGGTCCATCTTACATAAACTCGTGGTGAAAACATGATATTGACCGCTGCTCAACTCCTTCGGATTACTCTGGAACCCGGATTGCTGCTGTTGCTGCGGACGCTGTTGCTGCTGGTTTCCTTGGTTATTGTAACTCCCTTGACCCTGCTGCTGATTATTCTGATTGTTGTAGCCACCTTGATGATGCGATTGATTTCCCTGACCATTGTAACCACCTTGATGATGTGATTGATTTCCCTGACCATTGTAGTTCCCTTGACTACTTTGGCCGCCTGGCCGGGATTGATAACCATCGTTGTTCCCTTGATAGCCGCCGTTGCCCCTATATCCTGATCCGGAGTTGTTTCCTTGATAGCCGCCGTTGCCCCTATATCCTGATCCGGAGTTATTTCCTTGATAACCCGGACCATAAAATCCGGGCCCTGAACCGCCGTTCGGGGGCCGGTTAGGAGGATTAAAACGGTCGTTCCCTGGTTTCATAGGGGACAGGCATTCTCTTATAGAATGTCTTGCAATCCTCCCTCTTCCACTATGCTTCAGACAGGGTTGATCCAAATCCTGCTCCCAACCCGGGTTTCCTCCGCATGTTTGGGGACTGGAACCCTGCTGATTAACCTGAAGACTGCCTTGAACCTGCGTATTGGCAACAAAATCGGAGCTGTTTTCTGCCTTTCGTTTGCCCAAAAAGCTTAAAGTAACCGGATTAACCGGCGCCGGTTTACCAGACTTGCTGGCCTTCCCTGTTTTATCTCCTTCTGACTCCGGATACTTGGTATTATCTGAGTCTCCGTACTTTACCAGGGCGCTCATCAAAGTCCCCATGTCATTGCACTCCCGTTTGAGCCGTCCGAGTTTTAATTTCAAAGATTCAAACCGGCAATTGTTCTCCAATGTTACAATTGCTGTGCTCGGGTTAATGCCGTTTGAGGAGTGCAAGATCTCTGCCACTCTGCGTACCCAAGCTGCTGTAGACTCCTGTTCTCCTTGCACACATGCTGCTAAATCTATCACCGACATAGGTTGCTTTCACGTATCCTTGAAGTTTTTGATGAACTGACTGCGCAGCTCCCCCCATGATCCGATAGAATTCGGAGGTAGTGCCTTTAGCCAAGTCCGGGCTGTGCCCTCAAGCATCATAGTGAAATATTTGGCACAAGCCGATTCATCCACGTCCAGCATCTCCATGGCCATCTCGTAACTCTCCACCCAAGCTTCGGGCGGTAAATCGGCTGTGTAATTAGGCACCTTGCGGGGTCCTTTGAAATCCTTTGGCAACTTAACGCTCCGCAGGGCGGGGACGAGACACTGTATTCCAAAACCGCTCGCTGTAGCTCCTGTCCCTGTAGTGGCTGTGTGAACCGGCGTCGACTGAAGAACTTCCTCCCTGGCCTCCGATCTAGGCCGGTTTCGATCCGGGGCTGGCATCTCCGCCCTTGCCGGATTATCTTGCCTGTGCTGATGTCTCCTACGCTCACTGCTAGACACTTCGGGCTCCTCCCAATGTCTAGAGTAACTTCGGTTGGGACGTGGTGTTGAATGTAACCTTTCCCTGCTATGAGAGTACGCTTGCTGCTGTATTAACGCCGTATTGAGCAGCTTCTGGGCCCTGCGCGCCTCTATCGCCACCGGGGATGTTTCTTCCACAGGTAAAGCGGCCAACCGTGCTGCCGCTGCAGCAATATTATCCACAGGGTTTGAGTAGTGTCCCGGAGGGACAGGAACATAAGGCGCCGATGTCATCCGTCGCTCCCGTTCTGCGGCGGGCTGCTGAACCGGCTCCTCCCGAGCCGGTGGGCTTCTCCGGTTTAAGACCGGATTATTACTGGCCCCAGCCCCAGGTGTTTTGAACAAATTCGCAGATTCATAACCCGGCGGTAGGCGGGATCGATACTTTCGCCCCCTTACTGCTTCTACAGAAGCCTGCTCCATCCTCAAGTGAAAAGCTTGATCATCCAATTCTGCTTGTCTTATGGCTAACATCTCCCCTTCTGCCTTTAAATCCTCCTTTAACCGATCGATCCGGGCTTTCAACTGAAGAAGCACTGCATCATGTTGCGCCTTGTCTGCTGGAGCTACGACCTCCACTGCCTTAGCTGCGAACTCCTCGATCAAGGTGGATAGAACTTCAGTAAGGGAGGGATTTGAACCGCTTCCCCCTGCACCAGCCTCTGCTGTTGTTCCGTTCGTCGGGGGTTGTGAACCGGCCATGAAGACCGCCACCCGGTTTGGCGGGCCGAAGGGGTCCGGAATACTGTTTCCATCGGACTCGCCCTCAGACCGGCCGTCCCGCAACTGATACAGAGATTCAGTTTCCCCGGATGAAGGCTCGCCATCTGAATAGACGACAGTTGCACCATCAGATTCCGATCCGTCCTCGGTTTGGCCTCCGTGAATCGCTCCAACGAACACCTGCTTCATGGCAGGCTGAATCCGGGCCGATCTCGCACGCTAAGCCGGCTCGACGATGTTGGGGAAGGTGTCCGGCTCAGGTCCCGGTTCTCCAATTTTGCCGATGAAGACTTGGATGCTGCCGAAGGGGACCCGGTACCCGTATTCGATCGAATCGGCCTCCGGTCCCCAACCCGCGTCGTCGATGTAGATCCGGCCACGACGACTCTTGGTCATCCGGCCGACTGCGTAACCCTTTAACCCTTCGAAGCCGCCTTTCAAGAACTCGAAACCATCGTGCGCAGGCCCCACGGTGGGCGCCAACTGTCGTGGAATTAACACGGCAGATGTCCGGTTTAGCGGACTTGATGATGGAACCATCGCACGGGTTAGCTTGAAAGGATTCATGGCACACAAAGGACACAAAGGATTTATACTAGTTCGGCCCCTTCGAAATGGTAAAAGCCTACGTCTAGTTGGTTTGGTATTGCTTGGGCGTCGGTTTACAGGGAGCGGATTCGCTTTGCCTGCGTATCGACGGATTGACTGTTGCTTGTCCTTGAACCGGTACCGGGTCGTCCCTTTATATAGAGGTGACGCCTGGTCCGGTTTACAGAGTCCCGAGGCCGGCTCATAATCGTGTCTGCCTCGGTCTCTGCCTTTCCTTTCTTATCTCTCAAGTTACATCTCTTGGCGGCTTACAAACCGTTTTCTATACATGGGTCTTGAAATCTCATGGGCCGTAGTCTCTACTAAAATAGTAAAACCAAGTACAATATAACTAAGCCGGTTTACAGTACCCGGTTTATACCTACTAACCATATCCCTGACACACACCGAAAGATCTACTAGTAAAAGGTACATGCTATTAAAGAGATTAGTGTTTTGAGTGGAAAGATGGATGAACTTATGAAATTATTTGCTACTAAGAGTGCTTCTTCTGATCCTAATGATATGACTTTATCCACGTTGATTGAAAATAAAAATGAATCTTTGGATGTGAATTTTGTTGGTAGGAATAATTTTGGTAACAATGCTTATAGATGAAACTTTAATTCTAGGCCTTTTCCTAGTAATTCCTCTAATAATTATGGTAATTCCTATAGTAACTCTTATGGAAATTTTGGTAAGATGCCCTCTGAATTTGAAACTAGTGTTAAAGAGTTCATGAATTTGCAAAATAATTTCAATGCTTTGCTTGAAGAAAAATTGCTTAAGATTGATGAGTTGGCTAGAAACGTGGATAGAATTACTCTTGATGTTGATTCTTTGAAATGATTTATTCCACCTAAGCATGATATCAATGAGTCTCTCAAAGCCATGAGAATTTCCATTGATGAGTGCAAAGAAAGAACCGCTAGGATGTGTGCTAAAAAAGATTGCTTTATGAAAGCGTTTTCTTCTAGTTATCATGAAAATAAAGATGAAGATCTGAAAGTTATTGATGTGTCTCCTATTAGATCCTTATTTTCTAGTATGATTCTTGATAAATATGGGACTGGAGATGAGTCTACTTTAGTTAAAAGGTGTCCCAATGATTCAGAGTTTTTAGATCTTGCTGCTAGAATTGTTAAAAGTGGGATTGAAGAGATTAAAACTTTGCTTAGTGATGAACCCACTATTTTGGATTTCAAGGGATTTAATTTTGATAATTTCTCTTTAATAGATTGTATTTCCTTGTTGCAATCCGTACTAAATTCTCTGCATGCTTATAGTCAAAATAAGGCTTTTACCAAACACATAGTTGATGCTTTGATGCAATCTTATAAAGAAAAACTTGAATTAGAAGTTTCTATCCCTAGAAAGCTTTATGATGAGTGGGAACCTACTATTAAAATTAAAATTAAAGATCATGAATGCTTTGTTTTTTGTGATTTGGGTGCAAGTGTTTCTACAATTCCAAAAACTTTGTGTGACTTGTTAGGTTTCCATGAGCTTGATGATTGTTCTATAAATTTGCATCTTGCGGATTCTACCATTAAGAAACCTATGGGAAGGATTAATGATGTTCTTATTGTTGCCAATAGGAATTATGTGCCCGTAGATTTCATTGTTCTTGATATAGATTGCAATCCTTCATGTCCCATTATTCTTGGCAGACCTTTCCTTAGAACGATTGGTGCAATTATTGATATGCAGGAAGGAAATATTAGATTCCAATTTCCGTTATGTAAAGGCATGGAACACTTTCCTAGAAATAAAATCAACTTACCTTATGAATCTATTATGAGAGCCACTTATGGATTGCCTACCAAAGATGGCAATACCTAGATCTATTCTTGTATCATGCCTAGCTAGGGGCGTTAAACGATAGCGCTTGTTGGGAGGCAACCCAATTTCATTTTCTTTGTTTTTGCTTTTGTTTGGGAATAAATTTTGCATCTAGCTTCTGTTTAGATGTGGTTTTGTGTTTTAATTAGTGTTTGTCCCAAGTAGAACCTTTGGGAAGCCTTGTGTGAAGTTTATATGATCATGCTGTAAAAAACAGAAACATTAGCGCTCACGAGATTGGTTGTAACTTTTTTACTGGAGAGTGCTATTTAGTTGATTATTTTTGCAGATGATTAATAGAAAAATTCCTCACGTTTACCAATTTATTTCAATTTTTTGGAGTTACAGAAGTATTCGAAAGTTACAGATTACTACATACTGTTCTGTTTTTGACAGATTCTGTTTTTTGTGTGTTGTTTGCTTATTTTGATGAATCTATGAGTAGTATCGGGGGGGGGGAGGGGTATGAATCATGGAGAAGTTGGAACAGTAGGTTTAACACCAATGTAAACAAAGAATGAGTTCATTACAGTACCTTTGAGTGGTGGTTTGTTTTCTTATACTAACGGAGCTCACGAGATTTTTGGCTAAGTTTTGTGTTGTGAAGTTTTCAAGTTTTGAGTATGGCTTTGATGGACTATGGAACAAAGAGTGGCAAGATCCTAAGCTTGGGGATGCCCAAGGCACCCCAAGGTAAAATTCAAGGACAACCAAAAGCCTAAGCTTGGGGATGCCCCGGGAAGGCATCCCCTCTTTCGTCTTCATCTATCGGTAACTCTACTCAGGACTATATTTTTATTCACCACATGATATGTGTTTGGCTTGGAGCGTCATTTATGATTTGAGTCTTTGCTTTTTATTTTTCCACAATCATCCTTGATGGACAGACCTTTTGAGAGAGATAATTACGATTTAGAATTTATTAGAATACTCTATGTGCTTCACTTATATCTTTTGAGCTAGATAGTTTTGCTCTAGTGGTTCACTTATATCTTTTAGAGCACGGTGGTGGTTTTATCTTGTAGAAATTGTCGATCTCTCATGCTTCACTTATATCCTTTTGAGAGTATTTTAGAACAGCATGGTAATGTGCTTTGGTTATGAAACTAGTCCTAATATGATAGGCATCCAAGATGGGTTTAGAAATAATTACATACAAGTGCATTGAATATTAGGAGAAGTTTGGTACTTGATGATTATTTTGAGATATGAGGATGGTGATATTAGAGTCATGCTAGTAGAGTAGTTGTGAATTTGAGAAATACTTGTGTTAAGGTTTGCAACTCCCGTAGCATGCACGTATGGTAACCGTTGTGTGACAAATTTTAAGCATGAAGTATTCATTGAGTGTGATCCTTTGTGTGGAGGTCGGGATCGCGCGATGGTTAACTCCTACCATCCCTTCCCCTAGGAGCATGCATCTAGTACTTTGTTTTGATGACTAGTAGGTTTTTGCAATAAGTATGTGCGTTCTTTATGACTAATATTGAGTCCATGGATTATAGGCACTCTCACCTTTCCACCATTGCTAGCCTCTCTTGTACCGCGCAACTTTCGCCGGTACCATACACCCACCATATACCTTCCTCAAAACAGCCACCAAACCTACCTATCATGGCATTTCCATAGCCATTCCGAGATATATTGCCATGCAAGTTTCAACCGTTCCGTTTGCTATGACACACTTCATCATTGTCATATTGCCATGCATGATCATGTAGTTGACATCATATTTGTGGCTAGGCCACCATGCATAATTTTTCATACATGTCACTCTTGATTCATTGCACATCCCGGTACACCGCCGGAGGCATTCATATAGAGTCATACTTTGTTCTAGTATCGATTTGTAATATCGAGTTGTAAATCAATATAAGTGTGATGATCATCATTATTAGAGCATTGTCCCAAAAATAAAAAAATAAAAAGAAGAAGAAGGAAAGGCCAAATAAAAAAAGAAAGGCCCAAAAAAAGGGAAAAAGGAAAAAAGAAAAAAAAGAAAAAAAGAAAAAAAAAAGGACAATGCTACTATCTTTTTCCACACTTGTGCTTCAAAGTAGCACCATGATCTTCATGATAGAGAGTCTCTTGTTTAGTCACTTTCATATGCTAGTGTGAATTTTCATCATAGAACTTGGCTTGTATATTCCAACGATGGGCTTCCTCAAATGCCCTAGGTCTTAGTGAGCAAGCAAGTTGGATGCACACCCACTTAGTTTCTTTTGTTGAGCTTTCATACATTTATAGCTCTAGTGCATCCGTTGCATGGCAATCCCTACTCACTCACATTGATATCTATTGATGGGCATCTCCATAGCCCATTGATACGCCTAGTTGATGTGAGACCATCTTCCTCTTTTGTCTTCTCCACAACCACCACTCTATTCCACATAGTGCTATGTCCATGGCTCACGCTCATATATTGCGTGAAAGTTGAAAGAGTTTGAAAAAAATTTAAGTATGAAACAAGTGCTTGGCTGAAACCGGGGTTCTGCATGATTGGAGTATTTTGTGTGACGAAGATGGAGCATAGCCTAACTATATGATTTTGTAGGGATGAACTTTCTTTGGCCATGTTATTTTGAGAAGACATGATTGCTTTGTTAGTATGCTTGAAGTATTATTATTCTTATGTTAATATGAACTTTTATCTTGAATCTTTCGGATCTAAACATTCATGCCACAAAAAATAAATTGTTGGGGAACGTTGCATGGGAAACAAAAATTTTTCCTACCGTTCACCAAGATCAATCTAGTAGATGCAACTACGAGGAAGGAGTGTGATCTACGTACCCTTGTAGATCGCTAAGCGGAAGCGTTATGAACGCGGATGATGGAGTCGTACTCGTCGCGATTCAGATCGCCGAAGACCTAGCACCGAAGCAACGGTGCCTCCGCGTTCTTCACACGTACGGCTCGGGGACGTCTCCTCCTTCTTGATCCAGCAAGGGGTGGAGGAGAGGTTGATGGAGAACCGGCAGCATGACGGCGTGGTGGTGATGGTGGAGAAGAACTCCAGCAGGGCTTCGCCTAAGCACCGCGGGAGAAGAAGATATGACGGGAGAGGGAGGGCAGCACCGAGGCACGAACTGTGTTGGCTGCCCTCCCTTTGCCCCACTATATATAGGGGGGGTGGAGAGGCTAGGGCGCCCTAGGGTTTCCCCCTAGGGGCCGGCGGCCAGGGCAAGGGGAGGGGGGCGGCGGCCAGGGCAGGGGGAGGCGCCCAGGCCCTAGGGTTTCCCCCCTAGGTGCCTTGCCCCCCAAGCCCTAAGGGGTGCGGCCAGCCCTAGGGGGTCCCACCCCCTTAGCCGCATGGGGAGAGGGCCCAGGGGGGGCGCACAGCCCCTTGAGGGCTGTGGTGTCCCCCCCTTGTGGCCCAATAGGCCCAGAACACCTTCCGGACCCCCCGAAAACCTTCCCGGTACTCCGCCGATTTCCCGATGCTCCCCGGAACACTTCCGGTACTCCGAAACCTTTCATCCTATATATCAATCTTCGTCTCCGGACCATTCCGGAGACCCTCGTCATGTCCGGGATCTCATCCGGGACTCCGAACAACCTTCGGTAACCATGCACTCTTCTCACTAACAACCCTAGCGTCACCGAACGTTAAGTGTGTAGACCCTGCGGGTTCGGAAACCATGTAGACATGACCGAGACACTCCCAGGTCAATAACCAATAGCGGGATCTGGATACCCATATTGGCTCCTACATGTTTCTCGATGATCTCATCGGATGAACCACGATGTCAAGGATTCAGGCAATCCCGTATACAGTTCCCTTTGTCTCGTCGGTATGTTACTTGCCCGAGATTCGATCGTCGGTATCTCTATACCTAGTTCAATCTCGTTACCGGCAAGTCTCTTTACTCGTTACCGTAATACATAATCCCGTGACCAACTACTTAGTCACTTTGAGCTCACTGAGATGACGTATTACCGAGTGGGCCCGGAGATACCTCTCCGTCACACGGAGTGACAAATCCCAGTCTCGATCCATGTCAACTCAACAGACACCCTCGGAGATACCTGTAGAGTACCTTTATAGTCACCCAGTTACGTTGCGACGTTTGGCACACACAAAGCACTCCTACGGTGTCAGTGAGTTACATGATCTCATGGTCATAGGAACTTATACTTGACATGCAGAAAACTATAGCGATAACTGACACGATCAAAAGCTATGTTAACGTTTGGGTCTCGTCCATCACATCATTCTCCTAATGATGTGATCCCGTTATCAAATGACAACTCATGTCTTATGACCTGGAAACCTCGGTCATCTTTGATCAACGAGCTAGTCCTGTAGAGGCACACTAGGGACACAAAGTCTGTCTATTCATCCACACGTGTATCTGAGTTTCCAATCAATACAGTTATAGCATGGATAATAAACGATTATCATGAACAAGGAAATATAATAATAACTCTTTTATTATTGCCTCTAGGGCATATTTCCAACAGTCTCCCACTTGCACTAGAGTCAATAATCTAGCATTACAAGGTAATGAATCTAACACCCATAGAGTCTTGGTGTTGATCGTGCTTAGCCCGTGGAAGAGGCTTAGTCAATGGATCTGCAACATTCAAATCCGTGTGTACTTTGCAAATGTTTATGTCCTCCTCCTTGACCGAATCGCGGATGGAATTGAAGCGTCGCTTTATGTGTCTGGTCCTCTTGTGAAACCTTGGTTCCTTGGCTAGAGCAATGGCACCAGTGTTGTCACAGAACAGAGTCATTGGGTTCAGTGCACTAGACACAACTCCAAGATCTGTCATGAACTCCTTCATCCAGACACCTTCCTTAGCCGCCTCCGAGGCAGCTATATACTCCGCTTCACATGTAGAATCAGCTACCACGCTCTGCTTGGAACTGCACCAGCTTACTGCTCCCCCGTTGAGAATATATACGTATCCGGTTTGAGACTTGGAGTCATCCGGATCAGTGTCAAAGCTTGCATCGACGTAACCCTTTACGACGAGCTCTTGATCACCTCCATAAACGAGAAACATATCCTTAGTCCTTTTCAGGTACTTTAGGATATTCTTGACCGCTGTCCAGTGATCCATACCAGGATTACTTTGAAACCTTCCGGCCATACTTATGGCAAGGCTGACATCTGGTCTTGTGCACAGCATTGCATACATGATAGAGCCTATGGCTGAAGCATAGGGGACGACACTCATCTTTTCTCTATCATCCGCAGTCACTGGGCATTGAGTCTTACTCAACTTTGTACCCTGTAATACCGGCA
This sequence comes from Secale cereale, assembly GCA_902687465.1. NCBI lineage: Eukaryota > Viridiplantae > Streptophyta > Magnoliopsida > Poales > Poaceae > Secale > Secale cereale. Next base: position 423,998,244 of record LR738709.1, read on the forward strand.
AGAACCCCTTCTTGGATTGATCCATTTTGAACTTCTTCAAAACTTTATCAAGGTACGTGCTTTGTGAAAGTCCTATCAAGCGTCTTGATCTATCTCTATAGATCTTGATGCCCAATATGAAAGCAGCTTCACCGAGATCTTTCATCGAAAAACTCTTGTTCAAATACCCCTTCACGCTATCCAAAAATTCTATATTGTTTCCAATCAGCAATATGTCATCCACATATAATATTAGAAACGCTATAGAGCTCCCACTCACTTTCTTGTAAATACAAGCTTCATTATAAACTTGTATAAACCCAAACGCTTTGATCACCTCATCAAAGCGAAGATTCCAACTCCGAGATGCTTGCACCAGCCCATAAATGGAACGCTGGAGCTTGCATACTTTGTCAGCATTCTCTGGATCGACAAAACCCTCTGGTTGCATCATATACAACTCTTCCTTAAGAAAACCGTTAAGGAACGCTGTTTCGACATCCATCTGCCAAATTTCATAATCGAAATATGCAGCTATTGCTAACATGATTCGGACGGATTTAAGCATCGCTACGGGTGAGAAAGTCTCATCGTAGTCAATCCCTTGTGAAAAACCCTTTGCCACAAGTCGAGCTTTATACACGGTGACATTACCGTCAGCGTCCGTCTTCCTCTTAAAAATCCATTTATTCTGAATGGCCTTCCGCCCTTCAGGTAATACTTCCAAAGTCCATACTTTGTTTTCATACATGGATCCCATCTCGGATTTCATGGCCTCTAACCATTTGTCGGAATCTGGGCCCACCATCGCTTCTCCATAGCTCGTAGGTTCACCGTTGTCTAGCAACATGACCTCCAAGACAGGGTTACCATACCACTCAGGTGCAGTGCGTACCCTTGTCGACCTACGAGGTTCGGTAGTAACTTGATCAGTAGCTTCTTGATCATCATCATTGGCTTCCTCTTCAACCTCTGCAGGCTCCACAAAAACATCTTTCTGTGCTGCGCTACTTTCTGGTTGAAGCAGAGGTTCAATAACCTCATCAAGTTCTACCTTCCTCCCACTCAATTCTTTCGATAGAAACTCTTTCTCGAGAAAGGACCCGTTCTTAGCGACAAACACTTTGCCCTCGGATCTGAGATAGAAGGTGTACCCAACTGTTTCTTTTGGGTATCCTATGAAGACACATTTGTCCGCTTTGGGTTCGAGCTTTTCTGGCTGAAGCCTTTTGACATAAGCATCGCAACCCCAAACCTTGAGAAAAGACAACTTAGGTTTCTTACCAAACCACAGTTCATACGGTGTTGTCTCAACGGACTTGGATGGAGCCCTATTTAAAGTGAATGCAGCTGTCTCTAACGCATATCCCCAAAACGATAGTGGCAAGTCGGCAAGAGACATCATAGAACGTACCATATCTAATAGGGTTCGATTACGACGTTCGGACACACCATTACGCTGTGGTGTTCCAGGTGGTGTCAACTGTGAAACAATTCCACATTTTCTTAAGTGATCACCAAACTCATAACTCAGATATTCTCCCCCTCGATCAGATCGTAGGAACTTGATCTTCTTGTTACGATGATTTTCAACTTCACTCTAAAATTGCTTGAACTTTTCAAAAGTTTCAGACTTATGCTTCATCAAGTAAATATACCCATATCTACTTAAGTCGTCAGTGAAGGTGAGAAAATAACGATATCCACCGCGCGCCGTTACACTCATCGGACCGCACACATCAGTATGTATGATTTCCAATAAGTCACTTGCCCGTTCCATTGTCCCTGAAAACGGGGTCCTTGTCATCTTGCCCATGAGGCACGGCTCGCACGTGTCAAGTGATTCAAAATCAAGAGACTCCAAAAGTCCATCATCATGGAGCTTCCTCATGCGTTTCACGCCGATATGACCGAGACGGCAGTGCCACAAGAAAGTGGTATTATCATTATCTACTCTACATCTTTTGGCATCAATGTTATGAACATGTGTATCATCACTATCGAGATTCAATAAGAATAAACCCCTAACTTCGGGTGCATGACCATAAAAGATATTACTCATATAAATAGAACAACCATTATTCTCTGACTTAAATGAGTAACCGTCTCGCAATAAACAAGATCCAGATATAATGTTCATGCTTAACGCAGGCACTAAATAACAATTATTCAGGTTCATAACTAATCCCGATGGTAATCGAAGAGCGAGCGTGCCGACGGCGATCACATCAACCTTGGAACCATTTCCCACGCGCATCGTCACTTCGTCCTTCGCCAGCCTCCGTTTATTCCGCAGTTCCTGTTTAGAGTTGCAAATGTGAGCAACCGAACCGGTATCAAATACCCATGCACTACAACGAGAGTTGGTAAGGTACACATCAATAACATGTATATCATATATACCTTTGTTGTTGTTGGCCCCCTTCTTGTCCGCCAGATACTTGGGGCAGTTCCGCTTCCAGTGGCCATTCCCCTTGCAATAGAAACACTCAGTCTCTGGCTTGGGCCCAGCCTTGGGTTTCTTCACTGGATTAGCAACTGCTTTGCCACCCTTCTTAGAGTTACCCTTCTTGCCCTTGCCATTCTTCTTGAAACTGGTGGTCTTATTGACCATCAACACTTGATACTCCTTCTGGATGTCTGCCTCAGCGACTTTCAGCATCGAAAACAGCTCGGCGATGGTTTTATTCATCCCTTGCATGTTGTACTGCTGGACGAAGCTATTGTAGCTTGGAGGGAGTGACTGGAGAATTCTGTCAATGATAGCCTCATCCGGGAACACAAGTCCCAGATCAGCTATGCGGGTATAGTACCCAGACATCTTCAGTAAGTGCTCACTGACAGACGAATTCTCCTCCATCTTGCAAGCGAAGAATTTATCGGTGGTCTCATACCTCTCGATCTTAGCATTCTTCTCAAAGATGAATTTCAACTCCGTGTACATCTCATATGCACCATGACGTTCAAAACGCCTTTGGAGTCCTCCTTCCAAGCCGTACAACATGGCACATTGTACTATCGAATAGTCATCCGAACGCGTCTGCCAGACGTTCATATCGTCCGCAGAGGCTCCAGGAGCGGGGGGTTGACCTAGCGGTGCATTTAGGACATAAACCTTTTGGGCAGCTGTGAGGATGATCCTCAGATTGCGGAGCCAGTCCACAAAGTTGCTCCCATCATCTTTCAGTTTAGCTTTCTCTAGGAACGCATTAAAATTCATGGGAACTCCTGCGCGAGCCATCTACAACATAAATTTGCAAAGACATTTTAGACTATTGTTCATGATAAGTGAGTTATTACCTAATCAAATTAATTATAACTCCCACTCAAATTGACATCCCTCCGGTCATTCGAGCGTGACATGATCCAAATTCACCAACCCAAGTCCGATCATCACGTGAGATGAGGTGGTGTCAATGGTGAACATCAACATGTTGATCATATCTACTATATGACTCATGCTCGACCTTTCGGTCCTCCGTGTTCCGAGGCCATGTCTGTACATGCTAGGCTCGTCAAGTCTAACCCGAGTGTTCTGCACGTGCAAAACTGGCTTGCACCCGTTGTATGCGAACGTAGAGTCTATCACACCCGATCATCACGTGGTGCTTCGAAACGACGAACCTTCGCAACGGCGCACACTCGGGGGGAACACAATTTTATCTTGAAATTTTAGTGAAGGATCACCTTATAATGCTACCGTCGTCCTAAGCAAAATAAGATGCATAAAAAGGATTAACATCACATGCAAATCATAAGTGACATGATATGGCCATCAACTCGTGCTTTTGATCTCCATCTCCAAAGCACCGGCATGATCTCCATCGTCACCGGCGCCACACCATGATCTCCATCATCATGATCTCCATCATCGTGTTGCCATCGGGGTTGTCGGCGCCCCACCATGCTCTTACTACTATTGCTACCGTTTAGCGATAAAGTAAAGCATTACAAAGCGCTTAATGATTGACACGCAGGTCATACAAAAAATAAAGACAACCCTATGGCTCCTGCCGGTTGCCGTATGCATCGACATGCAAGTCGATGTTAACTATTACAACATGATCATCTCATACATCAAAATATATTTCATCATGTCATTGGCCATATCATATCACATACATACCCTGCAAAAACAAGTTAGACGTCCTCTAATTTGTTGTTGCATGTTTTACGTGGCTGCTAGGGGTATCTAGCAAGAACGCTTCTTACCTACGCAAAACCACAACGGTGATATTCAAGTTGCTATTTAACCTTCTACAAGGACCGCCTTGTTCTATTCCGATTCAACTAAGATAGGAGAGACAGACACCCGCCAGCCATCTTATGCAACAAAAGTCACATGTCTGTCGATGGAACCGGTCTCATGTACGTGGACATGTAAAGTTGGTCCGGGCCGCTTCATCCTATAATACCGCTGAATCAAGAAAGACTAAGGAGGGCAGCAATTTAAACATCAACGCCACAAACTTCTTTGTGTTCTACTCGAGAAAGCATCTACGCAAGATCCTAGCTCATGATGCCACTGTTGGGGAACGTTGCATGGGAAACAAAAATTTTTCCTACCGTTCACCAAGATCAATCTAGTAGATGCAACTACGAGGAAGGAGTGTGATCTACGTACCCTTGTAGATCGCTAAGCGGAAGCGTTATGAACGCGGATGATGGAGTCGTACTCGTCGCGATTCAGATCGCCGAAGACCTAGCACCGAAGCAACGGTGCCTCCGCGTTCTTCACACGTACGACTCGGGGACGTCTCCTCCTTCTTGATCCAGCAAGGGGTGGAGGAGAGGTTGATGGAGAACCGGCAGCACGACGGCGTGGTGGTGATGGTGGAGAAGAACTCCAGCAGGGCTTCGCCTAAGCACCGCGGGAGAAGAAGATATGACGGGAGAGGGAGGGCAGCACTGAGGCACGAACTGTGTTGGCTGCCCTCCCTTTGCCCCACTATATATAGGGGGGGTGGAGAGGCTAGGGCGCCCTAGGGTTTCCCCCTAGGGGCCGGCGGCCAGGGCAAGGGGAGGGGGGCGGCGGCCAGGGCAGGGGGAGGCGCCCAGGCCCTAGGGTTTCCCCCCTAGGTGCCTTGCCCCCCAAGTCCCAAGGGGTGCGGCCAGCCCTAGGGGGTCCCACCCCCTTAGCCGCATGGGGAGAGGGCCCAGGGGGGGCGCACAGCCCCCTGAGGGCTGTGGTGTCCCCCCTTGTGGCCCAATAGGCCCAGAACACCTTCCGGACCCCCCGAAAACCTTCCCGGTACTCCGCCGATTTCCCGATGCTCCCCGGAACACTTCCGGTACTCCGAAACCTTTCATCCTATATATCAATCTTCGTCTCCGGACCATTCCGGAGACCCTCATCATGTCCGGGATCTCATCCGGGACTCCGAACAACCTTCGGTAACCATGCACTCTTCTCACTAACAACCCTAGCGTCACCGAACGTTAAGTGTGTAGACCCTGCGGGTTCGGAAACCATGTAGACATGACCGAGACACTCCCAGGTCAATAACCAATAGCGGGATCTGGATACCCATATTGGCTCCTACATGTTTCTCGATGATCTCATCGGATGAACCACGATGTCAAGGATTCAGGCAATCCCGTATACAGTTCCCTTTGTCTCGTCGGTATGTTACTTGCCCGAGATTCGATCGTCGGTATCTCTATACCTAGTTCAATCTCGTTACCGGCAAGTCTCTTTACTCGTTACCGTAATACATAATCCCGTGACCAACTACTTAGTCACTTTGAGCTCATTGAGATGACGTATTACCGAGTGGGCCCGGAGATACCTCTCCGTCATACGGAGTGACAAATCCCAGTCTCGATCCATGTCAAGTCAACAGACACCTTCGGAGATACCTGTAGAGTACCTTTATAGTCACCCAGTTACGTTGTGACGTTTGGCACACACAAAGCACTCCTACGGTGTCAGTGAGTTACATGATCTCATGGTCATAGGAACTTATACTTGACATGCAGAAAACTATAGCGATAACTGACACGATCAAAAGCTATGTTTACGTTTGGGTCTCGTCCATCACATCATTCTCCTAATGATGTGATCCCGTTATCAAATGACAACTCATGTCTATGACCTGGAAACCGCGGTCATCTTTGATCAACGAGCTAGTCCTGTAGAGGCTCACTAGGGACACAAAGTCTGTCTATTCATCCACACGTGTATTTGAGTTTCCAATCAATACAGTTATAGCATGGATAATAAACGATTATCATGAACAAGGAAATATAATAATAACTCTTTTATTATTGCCTCTAGGGCATATTTCCAACATAAATTACATTGAGAATTATGTTAGTTAGCATTCCACATCAAAAATTCCGTTTTTATCATATACCTACTCGAGGAAGAGCAGGAATTAAGCTTGGGGATGCTTGATACGTCTCCGACATATCTATAATTTTTGACTGTTCCATGCTATTATATATTCTGTTTTGGATGTTTAATGGGCTTTATTATACACTTTTATATTATCTTTGGGACTAACCCAAGGCCCAGTGCAAATTGCTGTTTGTTGCCTATTTTAGTGTTTCGCAGAAACGGAATATCAAACGGAGTCCAAACGGAATGAAACCTTCGGGAGAGTTATTTTTCGAACCGTATCTACCCAGAAGACTCGGAGTACATGCGAGGGAACGAGAGAGGCGGCCATGAGGGTCCAGGGTGTGCCCAGGGGGGCAGGCGCGCCCCCACCCTCGTGGGCCCCCTTTGGCTCCCCTGATGCCCTCCTTCCTCCTATATATATCCATGTACCTTGAAAACATCGAGGCAACAGAAAAAAACCCTAATTCCACCGCCGCAACCTTCCGTTCCCATGAGATCCCATCTTGGGGCCTGTTCCGGAGCTCCGCCAGAGGGGGGATCCATCACGGAGTGCTTCTACATCAACACCATAGCCTTACCAATGAGTTGTGAGTAGTTTACCAAAGACCTTCGGGTCCATAGTTATTAGCTAGATGGCTTCTTCTCTCTTTTTGGATCTCAATACAAAGTTCTCCTCGATCTTCGAGGAGATATATTCGATGTAATCTTTTTGCGGTGTGTTTGTCAAGATCCGACGAATTGTGGGTTTATGATCAAGATTATCTATGAACAATATTTGATTCTTCTCTGAAATCTTTTATGTATGATTATAATATCCTTACAAGTCTATTCGAATTATTGGTTTGGTTTGGCCTACTAGATCTATAGTTCTTGCAATGGGAGAAGTGCTTGGCTTTGGGTTCAATCTTGCGGTGTCCTGTCCGAGTGACAGCAGGGGCAGCAAGGCACGTATTGTATTGTTGCCATCGAGGATAAAAAGATGGGGTTTATATCATATTGCTTGAGTTTATCCCTCTACATCATGTCATCTTGCTTAAAGCATTACTCTGTTCTTATGAACTTAATACTCTAGATGCATGCTGGATAGCAGTCGATGTGTGGAGTAATAGTAGTAGATGCAGAATCGTTTTAGTCTACTTGTCACGGATGTGATGCCTATATATAATGATCATGCCTATATATTCTCATAACTATGCGCTTTTCTATCAATTGCTCGACAGTAATTTGTTCACCCACCATAGAATTCTGCTATCATGAGAGAAGCCACTAGTGAAACATATGGCCCCTGGGTCTATTCTCAACAAATTAATCTTCCATCTACTTTACTTTGCTTTATTTACTTTCTGTTCTTATACCAAAAATATCATACTATCCTATCTATCAGATCTCACTTTCGTAAGTGACCGTAAAGGGATTAACAACCCCTTATCGCGTTGGCTGCGAAGTTCTTATTGTTTGTGCAGGTGCGAGGGACTCGCACGTTGTCTCCTACTGGATTGATACCTTGGTTCTCAAAAAGTGAGGGAAATACTTACGCTACTGTGCTGCATCACCCTTTCCTCTTTGAGGGAATACAACGCAAGCTCGAGAAGTAGCAAGAAGAATTTCTGGCGCCCTTGCTAGGGAGGCTTACACAAAATTCATATACCAAGTACCTATCACAAACCGTTATCCTTCGCACTACATTATTTGCCTCTCATTTTCCTCTCCCCCACTTCACCCTTGCCGTTTTATTTGCCCTTCTTCTTCCGTGTGTTTACCGTTCACTTGCCTCTTGTTTGCTTGTGTGTTGGATTGCTTGCTTGTCACTATGGCTCAAAACAATACCAAATTGTGTGACTTCTCCAATACCAACAATAATGATTTTATTAGAACGCCTATTGCTCCTATTATCGATGCTGAATCTTGTGAGATCAATGCTACCCTGTTGAATCTTGTCATGAAAGATCAATTTTCTGGCCTTCCTAGTGAAGATGCCGCTACTCATCTGAACAACTTTGTTGATTTATGTGATATGCAAAAGAAGAGGGATACGGATAATGATATTGTTAAATTGAAGCTATTTCCGTTTTCACTTAGAGATCGTGCTAAAACTTGGTTTTCCTCTTTGCCTAGAAATAGTATTGATTCATGGAATAAGTGCAAAGATGCCTTTATCTCTAAGTATTTTCCTCCTACTAAGATTATCTCTCTTAGAAATGATATTATGAATTTTAAGCAACTAGATCATGAGCATGTTGCACAAGCTTGGGAGATAATGAAATTAATGATACGTAATTGCCCTACACATGGTTTGAACTTATGGATGTTTATACAAAACTTTTATGCTGGATAGTGGTCGATGTGTGGAGTAATAGTAGTAGATGCAGAATCGTTTCGGTCTACTTGTCACGGACGTGACGCCTATATATAATGATCATGCCTACTTATTCTCATAACTATGCGCTTTTCTATCAATTGCTCGATAGTAATTTGTTCACCCACCGTAGAATTCTGCTATCATGAGATAAGCCACTAGTGAAACCTATGGCCCCCGGGTCTATTCTCAACATATTAATCTTCCATCTACTTTAGTTTGCTTTATTTACTTTCTGTTCTTATACCAAAAATACCAAAAATATCATACTATCCTATCTATCAGATCTCACTTTCGTAAGTGACCGAAAAGGGATTGACAACCCCTTATCGCGTTGGCTGCGAAGTTCTTATTTGTTTGTGCAGGTGCGAAGGACTCGCGCGTGGTCTCCTACTGGATTGATACCTTGGTTCTCAAAAACTAAGGGAAATTCTTACGCTACTATGCTGCATCACCCTTTCCTCTTTGAGGGAATACAACGCAAGCTCGAGAAGTAGCACTACTCATGTTGATATCCCTAAGGAGAGTGGTTTAAATATCATCCTCCCATTGAAGTTAAAATAGTTGAACGAATTAAAGTTCAAGAAGAAACTATTACTTATAATGTTGATCCTATTATTCCTACTACTCATGTTGAGAAACCACTGATACGTCTCCAACGTATCTATACTTTTTTATTGTTCCATGCTATTATTTATGAAGTCTTGGATGTTTAATGGGCTTTATCATTCACTTTTATATCATTTTTGGGACTAACCTACTAACCCAAAGGCCAAGTCCAAATTGCTGTTTCTTGTCTATTTCAGGGTTTTGCAGAAAAAGAATATCAAACAGAGTCCAAATTGAATGAAACCTTCGCGAGAGATATTTTTGGAGAAAATCACGACAGAGGAACTTGAGAACCACGTCAGGGGAGCCTCGAGTGCCCTCGAGGGTGGGGGGGCGCGCCCCCCTACCTCGAGGCCCACTCGAGCGTCCCCCGGTGCCCTCCTTCTTCCAATATAAGTCCACGTACCCCAAAAACTCCATATACAGAGAGAAAACCCTAATTCGACCGATATAGCTTCTATTCCCGTGGAGATCCCATCTTGGAGCCTGTTTCGGAGCTCCACCGGAGGGGGATCCATCACGGAGGCCTTCATCATCATCATCATCGCCCTCACCATGAGTTGTGAATAGTTTACCATAGACCTTCGGGTCCATAGCTAGTATCTAGATGGCTTCTTCCCTCTCTCTGGATCTCAATACAAAGTTCTCCTCGGTCTTCGAGGAGATCTATTCGATGTAATCTCTTTTTGCTGTGTGTTTGTCGAGATCCGATGAATTGTGAGTTTATGATCAAGGTTATCTATGAAAGATATTTGGTTCTTCTCTGAACTTTTTATGTGTGCTCATAATATCCTTGCAAGTCTCTTCGAATTATTGGTTTGATTTGGCCTACTAGATCTATAGTTCTTGCAATGGGAGAAGTGCGTGGCTTTGGGTTCAATCTTGCGGTGTCCTTTCCCAGTGACAGTAGGGGCAGCAAGGCACGTATTAAATTGTTGCCATCGAGGATAAAAAGATGGGGTTTACATCATATTGCTTGAGTTTATCCCTCTACATCATGTCATCTTGCTTAAGGCGTTACTCTATTCGTATGAACTCAATACACTAGATGCATGGAGTAATAGTAGTAGATGCAGGCAGGAGTCGGTCTAATTGTCTCGGACGTGATGCCTATATACAATGATCATGCCTAGATAGTCTCATAATTATTCGCTTTTCTATCAATTGCTCGACAGTAATTTGTTTAGCCGCCGTAGAATATCGCTATCATGAGAGAAGTGACTAGAGAAAACTATGACCCCCGGGTCTATTCTCAACATATCAATCTACATCTACTTTACTTTTACCGCTTTTATTTGCTGTTTTATTAAACTAAAAATACCAAAAATATAAACTATCATCTCTATCAGATCTCACTCTTGTAAGTGACCGTAAATGGATTGGCAATCCCTTATTGCGTTGGCTGCAAAGTTCTTATTTGTTTGTGCAGGTGCGAGGGACTCCCGCGTGGTCTCCTACTGGATTGATACCTTGGTTCTCAAAAACTGAGGGAAATACTTACGCTACTGTGCTGCATCTTCCTTTCCTCTTCGAGGGAATACAATGCAAGCTCAAGAGGTAGCAAGAAGAATTTCCGGCGCCGTTGCCGGGGAGGCTTACGCAAAAGTCATATACCAAGTACCTATCACAAACCCTTATCCTTCCCATTACATTTATTTGCCTCTCATTTTCCTCTCCCCCACTTCACCCTTGCCGTTTTATTCGCCCTTCTTCTACTGTGTGTTTATCGTTCGCTTGCTTCTTGTTTGCTTGTGTGTGTTGGATTGCTTGCTTGTCGCTATGGCTCAAAACAATACCAAATTGTGTGACTTCTCCAATACCAACAACAATGATTTTATTAGCACTCCGATTGCTCCTATTACCGATGCTGAATCTTGTGAGATCAATGCTGCTTTGTTGAATCTTGTCATGAAAGATCAATTCTCCGGCCTTCCCAGTGAAGATGTCGCTACCCATCTAAACAACTTTGTTGATTGTGTGATATGCAAAAGAAAAGGGATACAGATAACAATATTGTTAAATTGAAGTTATTTCCGTTTTCACTTAGAGATCGTGCTAAAACTTGGTTTTCCTCTTTTCCTAGAAATAGTATTGATTCGTGGAATAAGTGCAAAGATGCTTTTATCTCTAAGTATTTCCCTCCCGCTAAGATCATCTCTCTTAGAAACGATATTATGAATTTTAAGCAACTAGATCATGAGCATGTTGCACAAGCTTGGGAGAGAATGAAATTGATGATACGTAATTGCCCTACACATGGTTTGAATCTATGGATGATTATTCAGAACTTTTATGCTGGCTTGAATTTTGCTTCTAAAAATCTTTTAGATTCGGCCGCCGGAGGCACTTTCGTGGAAACCACCTTAGGAGAAGCTACCAATCTCCTAGATAATATTACGGTTAATTATTCTCAATGTCACACTGAAAGATCTACTAGTAAAAAAGTGCATGCTATCGAAGAAATTAGTGTTTTGAGTGGAAAGATGGATGAACTTATGAAATTGTTTGCTGCTAAGAGTGCTTCTTCTGATCCTAATGATATGCCTTTGTCCACTTTGATTGAGAATAACAATGAATCTTCAGATGTGAATTTTGTTGGTAGGAATAATTTTGCCTTTCCCTAATAATTCCTCTAATAATTACGGTAATTCCTACAACAACTCTTATGGAAAGATGCCTTCTGAATTTGAAACTAGTGTTAAAGAGTTTATGATCTCGCAAAAGAATTTCAATGCTATGCTGGAAGAGAAATTGTTTAAGGTTGATGAATTGGCTAGAAGTGTGGATAGAATTACTCTTGATGTTGATTCTTTGAAACTTAGATCTATCCCAACTAAGCATGATATCAATGAGTTTCTCAAAGCCATGAGAATTTCCATTGATGAATGCAAAGAAAGAACCGCTAGAATGCGTGCTAAAAGAGAAGATTATATTAAATCGTGTTCTTCTAGTTATCATGAAAATAAGGATGAAGATCTGAAAGTTATTGATGTGTCTCCTATTAGATCCTTGTTTTCTAGTATTAATATTGATGATAATAGGATTGGAGATGATTCTGCTTTAAGGTGTCCCAATGATTCAGAGTTTTTAGATCTTAATGCTAAAATTGCTAAAAGCGGGAGTGAAGAGATTAAAACTTTGCATAGTGATGAACCCACTACCTTGGATTTCAAGGGATTCAATTATGATAATTGCTCTTTGATTGATTGTATTTCCTTGTTGCAATCCGTGCTAAATTCTCCGCATGCTTATAGTCAAAATAAATCTTTCACTAAACATATAGTTGATGCTTTGATGCAATCTTATGAAGAAAAACTTGAGTTAGAAGTATCTATACCTAGAAAGCTTTATGATGAGTGGGAACCTACTATAAAAATAAAAATAAAAGATCATGAATGCTATTCTTTGTGTGATTTGGGTGCAAGTGTCTCCACTATCCCAAAAACTTTGTGTGATTTGCTAGGGTTCCATGAGCTTGATGATTGTTCTTTAAATTTGCATCTTGCGGATTCCACTATTAAGAAAACTATGGGAAGAATTAATGATGTTCTTATTGTTGCCAATAGGAATTATGTGCCCGTAGATTTCATTATTCTTGATATACATTGCAATCCTTCATGTCCTATTATTCTTGGTAGACCTTTCCTTAGAACGATTAGTGCAATTATTGATATGAAGGAAGGAAATATTAGATTCCAATTTCCTTTAAGGAAAGGCATGGGACACTTTCCTAGAAATAAAATCAAATTACCATATGAATCTATCATGAGAGCCACTTATGGATTGCCTTCCAAGGATGACAATACCTAGATCTATCTTGTATCGTGCCTAGCTAGGGGCGTAAAACGTTAGCGCTTGTTGGGAGGCAACCCAATTTTTTGTTTTTTGTTTTTGTTGCTGTTAGGGAATAAATATTGCATCTCGCCTCTGATTAGATGTAGTTTCATGTTTTGTTTAGTGTTTGTGCCAAGTAGAATCTTTGGAAAGACTTGTGTGAAGTTTATATGATCTTGCTGTGAAAAACAGAATCGTTAGCGCTCGCTAAAGTAGTTGTGGGATTTTACTGAGCTTGATTTTTAGTTGATTCTTTTTGCAGATGATTGGTAGACAAATTTATAAAATTTACCAATTTTTATTGAATTTTTTGGAGTTCCAGAAGTAGGCGAACCCTGCAGATTACTACAGACTGTTCTGTCTTTGACAAATTCTGTTTTTCGTGTGTTGTTTGCTTGTTCCGATGCATCTATGAGTAGTATTGGAGGATATGAACCATATAGAAGTTGGAGTACATTAGGTTTAACACCAATATAAACAAAGAATTAATTCATTGTTGTACCTTTGAGTAGTGGTTTGCTTTCTTATACTAACGGAGCTCACGCGAATTTTTGTCTAAGTTTTGTGTTGTGAAGTTTTCAAGTTTTGAGTATTTCTTTGATGGACTATGGAACAAGGAGTAGAAAAGGCCTAAGCTTGGGGATGCCCATGGCACCCCAAGTAAATTCAAGATAATTAAAGGCCTAAGCTTGGGGATTCCCCGGGAAGGCATCCCCTCTTTCGTCTTCATCCATCGGTAACTATACTTGGAGCTATATTTTTATTCGCAACATGATATGTGTTTTGCTTGGAGCGTCTTGTATAATTTGAGTCTTTGCTTGTTAGTTTGAAACAATCATCCTTGCTGGACACACCTATTTGAGAGAGTTAAAAATGGCCTAGAAATTGTTAGAACACTCTATGTGCTTCACTTATATCTTTTGAGTTCAATAGTTTTTGCTCTAGTGCTTCACTTATATCTTTTAGAGCACGGTGGTGGTAATATTTTGTAGAAATTGTTGAACTCTCATGATTCACTTATATCTATTTGAGAGTCTATTAAAACAGCATGGTAATGTGTTTAGGCTAAAGAAACTAGTCTTCACATCATAAACATCCAGTGTCAATGTAGTATAAAAAAATTCACACTAAGTGCATTGAATAGAATGAGATGTTGGATGCTTGATAATTGTTTTGAGATATGAGGATAGTGATATCAGAGTCATGCTAGTGGAGTTACTATGAAATTGAGAAATACTTGTGTTAAGTTTAGTGATTCCCGTATCATGCACATACGGTGAACCGCTATGTGACGAAGTTAGAGCATGAGGTATTTGCAGAGTGCTGATGTCTACACACGCTTCTACTCTTGTAGACTATGTTGGGCCTCCAAGCGCAGAGGTTTGTAGGACAGCAGCAATTTCCCTCAAGTGGATGACCTAAGGTTTATCGAACTCAGGGAAGTAGAGGTTGAAGATGGTCTCTCTCAAGCAACCCTGCAACTAACATACAAGAAGTCTCTTGTGTCCCCAACACACCTAATACAACTAGGAGTTGTATAGGTGCAGCATGAACATGGTGAGGAGGAGGTTGATGATGGTGTTGATGGAGAGGTGCAGCCCCGCGAGGAGGAGACGGCCGGCGGCAGCCACGGAGGCGGCGGCGGCGGCCCTAGGGGGCAGCGGCTCCTTGGCCCCCCTTCTTCCTTGTGGATGGTGATGCAATGGTGCTGGTCCTCCCCTCCAAGACGGCGGCTCGGGAGGAGGAAAATTCGTGGCCCTTGGTGACCTAGGTTTCCTCTCTTTATATAGACTCTCGGATTCCCGTCATCAGATTTTGAGCCTCAGTAAAACGGGCTTTACTCGGCCGTCCGGACTTCGATTTGGACGAATTTTATATCCAGAAGCATCGCCTCGAAATTCCCCACAACTTTAGCAACTATACTTTTTCCATTTGACGTCGTCTTCGGGCCGGAACGTGATCATCTTTAAAAAACGTTCTCAGACATATTTCAGGAAAGTCAGAGTCCTACTCCAATACGACTCCTTTTGCGTTTTTGTCAATTTCCAAGTAATTCCTACACAATAAAGTGTAAAACAAGAACATTGTGCACTTTTGCAACCATTAGTAGGTTAGTCCAATAAATGCCTAAAAAGATAAAAAACTTTGATATAAACATGAGACAATGATGCAAAACAAGCATGTCACAAGCAAAAATTATGGATATGTTTGAGACGAATCAACATCCCCAAGCTTAATTCCCGCTCGTCCTCGAGTAGGTAAATGATAACAAGCATAATTTCTGTGGTGACATGCTACCAAAGAGTCTTTCACAATCACATGACAAATGCTTATTGAGATAATGAATCTTTAGTAATTAAGTTGCCTCATGAGAATATCACAAAGAACTGAAAGTTTACAATATGATGTTGAAACCCCCAATAGATTTGTAGTGAGCATGGTGTGCAAACATGACAAAGTGATACCTCGCTTGCCCCCTTTAGTGAAGCAAAACATAAATGCAGGGGCACCTCCAAAATTTAAGTGACGACTAGATACAATGATTTCAGAATAAACGATATCATAATCATGCAAAAGACAATGATACTTTGGGACAATGCACATTACACTCAGAATGACAATCATGCTCTCAATAGTTGGTGCTTTAAAGAAGGTGAAGACTCTCGAACCGTGGCTTTTGTTGGCAAGGTTGAAAACCCGTGGTCGGAAACAAAAACTAAACATGTACCAGAGCTCTTGGTTTTAAAAACAGAGGTAATATTTTTTTTTAGAATATGCATATTTCGTCAACGAATGCTAGCAGATAACTCAATCACTTCTTGAGCTGGACAAGTTTTGAGGAACGGCTCCCGAATGAGGACGATCACATCCTCTTAATCTCCTTTGTTTATCACTGCCAAAATTTTCTGATTTCTCATGAACAAAGCGTGAAGGAGGGTTTGTTTGTTGTATTATTTTTAATGAGCCGGGCGCACTCTATGCCAGTTCCTTCTCGTATTATGGGTTTGCACATTAGACATGCAATCCCGGGGTGAAGCTTGTCCAACTTAAAAAGATCATGAATTAACTATTAATTCCTCATGAGCTAAAACAGAGGCACAAAATAGAAATGCTTTTTTTTGAATAATTTCGAGATGGTACATGAAAGTCTTCGTTAGGAATGGCAGGTAAATACCATGTATAGGAAGGTATGGTGGACTCATATGGCATAACTGGTTTAAAGGATTTTGGATGCACAAGCAGTCAGTCCGCTTAGTACAGGCGAAGGTTAGCAAAAGACTGGGAGCGACCAACTAAGAGAGCAATGACGGTCATAATCATGCAGAGCGACAAAGCAACATTGAATCGGGCATGGAAGTTATATCGCTACTCAGAAATTAAAGATCATCAAGGCTTGATGGACTTTCTTTACAGTCTTAAATATGCGTGAGCATACGCCAAGTCAATCAAAATAAATTCTTGAAGGAAGATATCACTAGACCATACCACATCATAGGCAAACAAATCATGTTGGTACTCCAATAACACATTGAGAACCCCCCAGCTATTTGAGACTAACCATAAGAAAACTTGAACTACTAAGCATCATTATGCACATAGCATTTTTATCATACACATATCGACCAGTGCAACAGAAGCCAACTCTCTTAATAAGATAAGCATGATAACTAAAGAGAGTTCCAGCGACCAACTAAACAAAAGCTCTTTAAAAAGATAAGCATGGACACTAAGAGCTGAACATGATAGTAGCTATTGAAAGACAAAGAACACACACAGCAAGGATAGACATGAAAATTCTATGTTGTGCTCTAGGTTGAAGTGGAGCGTGTTTCTCTCCCACACAAAGAAAGCTGAGTTCCAACTCGTTATGAACAGCAAGCAAAGCTAAAGAAAACTAAAAAGGAAACTAAAGCAAGACGCTCCAAGCATAGCACATAACACATGAAGTGATAAAAATATAGTGGAACGAAAGACGAACTGATAATTGTTGATGGAGAAGGGGATGCACGGGGGCATCCCCAAGCTTAGACGCTTGAGTCTTCTTGAATATTTCTTGGGGGTGCATGGGGGCATCCCCAAGCTTGAGCGTTTGACACTCCTGAATCTTTTTATCATCTTCCCTCGCACACTTGAAAACTCCCTTCATACATAACTCATCATAATCTGATTAGCGAGGTTAGTACCCTTAATAAAATAATTGTTCCTTGTTGGAAATAAGGATATTCTTGAAGGTCTACTGTTTCTCAAGATTGCCAAAAGGTTTTTGCAAAGAAAAAGCAAGCTCAAGGTTTGCAAAATGAAGGAAAGGCAAAACATGACAGAATCTGAGAAAAACAGACCAGCAGGTAGTAAATGATTTTTTCGGGGCACTTCTGCAACTCAAATCAAAAAACTCAGAACAGACGCCCGAAAGACAATTGTATAGAGCACGCTGTCGAAACAATTCAGACCAAAAAGATGTTCTAGTGATTTTATACGAATTTTTCTGTCCAAGGACAGAATCTGTTTCCTGGACAGCACGTCACAACTTTTGAACTTTCTTGCAATCAGAGGCTACACTTGGCACAAAGCTGAAAAGTAAAGATACAATGATGATGCTACTGTAGTAACAACATCAAGACACAACAAAAGCAAAATAAAATTTTATTCATTGTGGGCTGCCTCCCAAAAGCGCTTTCTTTTATGCCTTTAAGCTAGGCATAAGACTTTAATGATGCTCTCGTAGGAATAAGAGTTGAAGAACAAAAGAGAGCATCAAGAAGCAAATACCAAACACATTTAAGCCTAACATGCTTCCTATGCATAGGAATATTGCAATAGAATAATTCATTGAAGCACAAAGCAACTAGCATAGGAAGGCAAAACAAGCATAACTTCAAAATATTCACCATAAAAAGAGGAAACTTCTTATTATTAAGATATTTAGAACCATGTCTCCCTCTCTCATTATAAATTTCAGTGGCATCATGGATGAACTCAACAATATAACTATCACATAAGGCATTATTTCCATGATCCAAAAGCATAAAAGTGTCATTACTCTTCATATAAGCAAAATCTTTCTTATTAGGAATAGTGAGAGTAAGACTATCATAACCATCATGGTAATCATCGTATTTAGGAGGCATATCATAATCATAATAAATTTTATCCTCAATAGTAGGTGGACTGAAAATATCATATTCATCATTGTAATCATCATATATAGGAGGCATAGTATCATCAAAGTAAATTTTCTCCTCAAAATTTGGGGGACTAAAAATATCATGTTCATCAAACGTGTCATCCCCAAGCTTAGAGCTTTCCATGTCATTAGCAATATTGATATTAAATAAAAAAAATACTAATAACATCACTACCATCATGATTGTTATGCAAATAATGTTCCAAAGGTTTTTTAATTTTCTCTTCGAACACATCATGTCCAAGTTCAAGGTAGAGCTTATAAAGCTCTCTCATATTTTTGTTGTTTTCCATTAAGCAAAACTAATGAAAATAAAAACAAGAAACAAAAAGATTTAATTGCAAGATCTAAAGATATACCTTCAAGCACCCACTTCCCTGGCAACGGCGCCAGAAATAGCTTGATGTCTACACACGCTTCTACTCTTGAGGACAGCAGCAATTTCCCTCAAGTGGATGACCTAAGGTTTATCGAACTCAGGGAAGTAGAGGTTGAAGATGATCTCTCTCAAGCAACCCTGCAACTAAGATACAAGAAGTCTCTTGTGTCCCCAACACACCTAATACAACTAGGAGTTGTATAGGTGCAGCATGAACATGGTGAGGAGGAGGTTGATGATGGTGTTGATGGAGAGGTGCAGCCCCGCGAGGAGGAGACGGCCGGCGGCAGCCACGGAGGCGGCGACGGCGGCCCTCGGGGCGGCGGCGGCCCTAGGGGGCAGCGGCTCCTTGGCCCCCCTTCTTCCTTGTGGATGGTGCTGCAATGGTTCTGGTCCTCCCCTCCAAGACGGCGGCTCGCGAGGAGGAAAATTCGTGGCCCTTGGTGACCTAGGTTTCCTCTTTTTATATAGACTCTCGGATTCCCGTCATCAGATTTTGGGCCTCAGTAAAACGAGCTTTACTTGGCCGTCCGGACTCCGATTTGGACGAAATTTATATCCAGAAGCATCGCCTCGAAATTCCCCACAAATTTCGCAACTAGACTTTTTCCGTTTGACGTCGTCTTCGGGCCGGAACGTGACCATCTTTAAAAAACGTTCTCAGACAGATTTCAGGAAAGTCAGAGTCCTACTCCAATACGACTCCTTTTGCGTTTTTGTCAATTTCCAAGTAATTCCTACACAATAAAGTGTAAAACAAGAACATTATGCACTTTTGCAACCATTAGTAGGTTAGTCCAATAAATGCCTAAAAAGATAAAAAAACTTTGATATAAACATGAGACAATGATGCAAAACAAGCATATCACAAGCAAAAATTATGGATACGTTTGAGACGTATCAAGTGCCAACCTTTGTGTGGAGGTCGGGGGCGCGCGATGGTTAACTCCTACCAACCTCCCCCCTAGGAGCATGCGTTGATTGCTTTGTTTTGATGACTCGTAGATTTTTGCAATAAGTATATGAGTTCTTATGACTAATGTTGAGTCCATGGATTATACGCACTCTCACCCTTCCACCATTGCTAGCCTCTCTTGTACCGCGCAACTTTCGTCGGTGCCATAAACCACTATATATCCTTCCTCAAAACAGCCACCATATTGTTCCTCCAAACAGCCACCATACCTACCTATCACGGCATTTCCATAGCCATTCCGAGATATATTGCCATGCAACTTTCCACCGTTCCGTTTATATGACACACATCGTATTGTCATATTGCCATGCATGATCATGTAGTTGACGTCGTTGTTGTGGCAACGCCGCCATGCATAATTTTTCATATATGTCACTCTTGATTCATTGCATATCCCCGTACACCGCTGGAGGTATTCATGTAGAGTCATACTTGTTGTAGTATCGAGTTGTAATAAAAAGTTTGATGATCATCATTATTAGAGCATTGTCCCATGTGAGGAAAGGCCAATAAAAAAAGAGATGGCCCAAAAAAATAGAGAGGGGCTAATAAAAAAAAAGGGAGAAAGCCCCTCCACAAAAAATGAGAGAAAAGAGAGAAGGGACAATTGCTACTATCTTTTTCCACACTTGTGCTTCAAAGTAGCACCATGTTCTTCATTGTAGAGAGTCTCATGTTTAGTCACTTTCATATACTAGTGGGAATTTTCATTATAGAACTTGGCTTGTATATTCCAACGATGGGCTTCCTCAAATGCTCTAGGTCTTCATGAGCAAGCAAGTTGGATGCACACCCACTAGTTTCTTTTGTTGAGCTTTCATTCATATTTAGCTCTAGTGCATCCGTTGCATGGGAATCCCTACTCACTCACATTGATATCTATTGATGGGCATCTCCATAGCCCGTTGATACACCTAGTTGATGTGAGACTATCTCCCTCCTTTTTATCTTCTGCACAACCACCTCTATTCCACCCATAATGCTATATCCATGGCTCACGCTCATGTATTGCGTGAAAGTTGAAAGGTTTGAAAAGATAGAGTATGAAAACAAATGCTTGGCTGAAATCGGGGTTGTGCATGATATGAATATTTTGTGTGATGAAGAGGGAGCATAGCCAGACTATATGATTTTGTAGGGATAACTTTCTTTAGCCATAGTATTTTGAGAAGACATGACTGCTTTGTTAGTATTGCTTGAAGTATTGTTATTTCTTATGTCAATAGACTTTTATCTATAATCTTTCAGATCTGAACATTCATGCCACAATTAAGAGAATTACATTGAAAAACTATATTGGTTAGCATTCCACATCAAAAATTCTTTCTTTATCATTTACCTACTCGAGGACGAGCAGGAATTAAGCTTGGGGATGCTTGATACGTCTCCAACGTATCTATAATTTTTGATTGTTCCATGCTATTATTTATGAAGTCTTGGATGTTTAATGGGCTTTATCATTCACTTTTATACCATTTTTGGGACTAACCTACTAACCCAAAGGCCCAGTCCAGATTGCTGTTTTTTTGCCTATTTCAGGGTTTTGCAGAAAAAGAATATCAAACGGAGTTCAAACGGAATGAAACCTTCGCGAGAGATATTTTTGGAGAAAATCACGCCAGAGGAATTTGAGAACCACGTCAGGGGAGCCTCGAGTGGCCCTCGAGGGTGGCGGCGCGCCCCCTGCTTCGAGGCCCACTCGAGCGTCCCCGGTGCCCTCCTTCTTCCTATATAAGTCCATGTACCCCAGAAACTCCATATACAGAGAGAAAACCCTAATTCCACCGCCGTAGCTTCTGTTCCCGTGGAGATCCAATCTTGGAGCCTGTTCCGGAGCTCCACCGGAGGGGGATCCATCACGGAGGCCTTCATCATCATCACCATCGCCCTCACCATGAGTTGTGAGTAGTTTACCACAGACCTTCGGGTCCATAGCTAGTATCTAGATGACTTCTTCTCTCTCTCTGGATCTCAATACTAAGTTCTCCTCGGTCTTCGAGAAGATCTATTCGATGTAATCTCTTTTTGCGGTGTGTTTGTCGAGATCCGATGAATTGTGAGTTTATGATCAAGGTTATCTATGAAAGATATTTGGTTCTTCTCTGAACTTTTTATGTGTGCTCATAATATCCTTGCAAGTCTCTTCGAATTATTGGTTTGGTTTGGCCTACTAGATCTATAGTTCTTGCAATGGGAGAAGTGCGTGGCTTTGGGTTCAATCTTGCGGTGTGCTTTCCCAGTGACAGTAGGGGCAGCAAGGCACGTATTGTATTGTTGCCATCGAGGATAAAAAGATGGGGTTTACATCATATTGCTTGAGTTTATTCCTCTACATCATGTCATCTTGCTTAAGGCGTTACTCTGTTCGTATGAACTCAATACACTAGATGCATGCTGGATAGCGGTCGATGTGTGGAGTAATAGTAGTAGATGCAGGCAGGAGTCGGTCTACTTGTCTCGGACGTGATACCTATATACAATGATCATGCCTAGATAGTCTCATAATTATTCGCTTTTCTATCAATTGCTCGACAGTAATTTGTTTACCCGCCGTAGAATATCGCTATCATTAGAGAAGCCACTAGAGAAAACTATGGCCCCCGGATCTATTCTCAACATATCAATCTACATCTACTTTACTTTTACCGCTTTTATTTGATGTTTTATTAAAATAAAAATACCAAAAATATAAACTATCATCTCTATCCGATCTCACTCTCGTAAGTGCCGGTAAAGGGATTGACAACCCCTTATCGCGTTGGCTGTGAAGTTCGTATTTGTTTGTGCAGGTGCGAGGGACTCGCGCGTGGTCTCCTACTGGATTGATACCTTGGTTCTAAAAAACTTAGGGAAATACTTACGCTACTATGCTGCATCTCCCTTTCCTCTTCGAGGTAATACAACGCAAGCTCAAGAGGTAGCAACCACCTTTCCCTGTTAGAATAAAGGATCATGCTAAAGCTTCAACTATGGTTAATAAACGTAATATTAGAGCACCTAGACCACCTGAAGAAATTAAAGTTGAACCTAGAATTGCTATGGGTAAAGATCTCTTGGCTGATGATATGGATGAGCATGTTATTCATTTTTGTGATGAAGCTGCTAGAATTGCCAAACCCGATATTAAAGATAAATATAGACCTGTTGTTGGCATGCCTATTGTTTTTGTTAAAATAGGAGATCATTGTTATCATGGCTTATGTGATGTGGATGCTAGTGTGAGTGCAATTCCTTTTACCTTATATGAAGAAATTATGAATGAAATTACACCTGCCGAGTTAGAAGAAATTGATGTTACTATTAAACTTGCTAATAGAGATACTAAATCACCAATTGGGATTGTTAGAGATGTTGAAGTCTTGTGTGGGAAAATAAAATATCCTACTGATTTTCTTGTTCTTGGTTCCCCACAAGATGACTTTTGTCCCATTATATTTGGTAGACCTTTCTTGAACATTGTTAATACTAGAATAGACTTCGAGAACGATATTATTACTATTGGTCTAGGGGATATGTCTCATGATTTTAATTTCTCTAAATTTCGTAGAAAACCGCATGATAAAGAATTGCCTAGTAAGGATGAAATTATTGGTCTTGCTTCTATTGTTGTGCCTCCTACTGAACCTTTAGAAAAATATTTGCTAGACCATGAGATTGATATGTTTATGAATGAAAAAAAGGAAATATATGAAATATTCTTTAAACAAGGGCCTATTATGAAAAACAATTCGCCTATTGAAATCCTTGGGGATCCTCCTCCACATAAGGGTGATCTCGTGTTTGAGCTTAAAGCATTACCTGATACTTTGAAATATGCTTATCTTGATAAAAAGAAGATATATCATGTTATTATTAGTGCTAACCTTTCAGAGCATGAAGAAAATAAACTATTGAAAACTCTGAAGAAGCACCGTTCTGCTATTGGATACACTCGTGATGATCTTAAGGGCACTAGTACCACTTTATGCCAACACAAACTTAAGCTGGAACGAGATATTAAACTAGTTGTTGATCACCAAGGTTAATTAAATCCCAGGATGAAGGAAGTGGTAAGAAATGAAATACTAAACTTCTGGAGGCAGGTATTATTTATCCTATTGCTGGTAGTCAGTGGGTAAGTCATGTTCATTGTGTCCCTAAGAAGGAAGGCATTACCGTTGTTCCTAATGATAAGAATGAATTGATGTTACAAAGAATTGTTACGGGTTATAGAATGGTAATTGATTTTCGTAAAATGAATAAATCTACTAAGAAAGATCGTTACCCTCTACCTTTTATTGATCAAATGCTAGAAAGATTATCCAAACATACACACTTTTGCTTTCTAGATGGTTATTCTGGTTTCTCTCAAATACCCGTGTCAAAAGAAGATCAAGAGAATACCACTTTTACTTGCCCTTTCGGTACTTTTGCTTATAGACATATGCCTTTTGGTTTATGCAATGCACCTGCTACCTTTCAAAGATGTATGACTGCTATATTCTCTGACTTTTGTGAAAAGATTGTTGAGGTTTTCATGGATGATTTCACCGTCTACGGAACTTCTTTTGATGATTGCTTAAGCAACCTTGATCGAGTTTTGCAAGGATGCAAAGAAACTAATCTTGTATTGAATTGGGAGAAGTGCCACTTTATGATAAAAGAAGGCATTGTCTTGGGGCATAAGATTTCCGAAAGAGGTATTGAAGTTGATAAAGCTAAAGTAGATGCTATTGAAAAGATGTCGTGTCCTAAAGATATCAAAGGCATAAGAAGTTTTCTTGGTCATGCTGGTTTCTATAGGATATTTATTAAAGACTTCTCTAAAAGTTCTAGGACTCTCACTAATCTCTTGCAAAAATATGTTCCTTTTGTTTTTGATGATGATTGTTGATAACCCACAAGTGTAGGGGATCATTTGTAGCCTTTTTTGATAAGTAAGAGTGCCGAACCCAACGAGGAGCTAAAGGTAGAACAAATATTCCCTTAAGTTCTATGGACCACCGATACAACTCTACGCACACTTAACGTTTGCTTTATCGAAAACAAGTATGAAACTATTTTGTAGGTGTGATGCTAGAACTACTTTGCAAGAATAAAACTAGAAGTACTTAGCAAGATAATAAAAGTGGATAGCTTTTGTCAACAAGAAAGTTATTTGTCCCTAGGCAATCGATAACAAGTACCGGTAATCATTCTTGCAATTATATATGAGGGAGAGGCATGATCTAACATACTTTCTTTACTTGGATCATATGCACTTATGATTGGACCCCTAGCAAGCATCCGCAACCACTAAAGATCATTAAGGTCATGAAACCCAACCATAGCATTAAGTATCAAGTCCACTTTACTCCCATACGTCATACACCCACTACAAAAAATACACTTCCGTGATGATACGTGTTTGTCACAGTAGGTCACGTTTCTGTCATGCATGTACATCCATGCCAAATTTATGATAGAATCAAGATAGGCATACCTGTGCTGTCGTAGAAGTGTTCCATGACATTACCAAAATTATCATCAGAGAAGTGTCCACTTCCATGACGATAAATCGCGCGTCACAGAAGTGCTTTCGTCAAGGGTGACCGACACGTGGCATCCACCGAAACAGAACACCGTTAAGCTCTCGGGTCCGGTTTTGGATCCGATAACCCGTTAACAGCCCCGACCAATGGGGATTTTCCACGTGTAAAATCATCATTGGCCGGAGGAAACACGTGTTGCCTCACCGTTGGGACAGATGTCACCCACTCATTGGACATGAGGCGCCTATGATAGGTCGACACGTGGAACGACCCAACAGTGGCCCATTCCGGTGAAAAAGGCCAGCCCAGTAAAAAATAGCAGGCCAGCCCATATAAGGCCTACTTGTGTCAGGTCCATTTAAGCCCACGGCCCATACGAGATGTGCCAATTCAGCCCGTCAATGGCCCGTTAAAGATTTGACACCATTGCAGCCCATCGTCAGGTCGAGCCCGTTAACAGCCCGCTATATATTTGGGCTCAATATCGGCCCGATGAGATTTCGGCCTGTTAACGGCCTGTTCAGTGGATGGGCCAATTTTCACGCTGTACATCTTTCGGCCTTTTAGTGACCCATTTAAATATTGGGCTAATTTCCGGCCCGGTGTGTCTTTCAGCCTGTTAACGTCCCATAAATCAGTTGGGCCATTTGTAGTCGGACCTGAGTTTCGGCCTTTTAGCGACCCATTTAAGTGTTGGGCCAATTTCCGGCCCGATGTGTCTTTCAGCCTGCTGATGGCCCATATATCTGTTGGACCATTTGTAGTCGGACATGAGTTTTGGCCTTTTAGCGACCCATTTAAGTGTTGGGCCAATTCCCGGCCTTGTGTGCCTTTCAGCCTGTTAACGGACCATAAATGAGTTGGGCCATTTGTAGTCGGACCTGAGTTTTGGCCTTTTAAAGGTCCATGCCCTTCATGCTTCAATACCAGCCTGGTTTCTCTTTCGGCCTGCTAAAGGCCCACAACACAGTTGGGCCATTTACAATACGACCTGACTTTCGGCCTCTTAGCGGCCCATGCTCTTCATGGTCCAGTACAAGCCCGATGTCTCTTTCGGCCTGCTAAAGGCCCATAGTATAGTTGGGCCATATGTAGCCCGAACTTAGTAGCGGCCTGTTAACGGCCCGTGAAATCAATTGGGCCCACCTGTTGCCCGCTTTGATGTCAGCCTGTTAACGACCCTGGAGTTAAGAGGGCCGACCATTAACTTTCGGCCTGGTAACGGCCCATTAACTTAATGGGCCCACTAAAGTTCGTACATGTCTTTAGGCCAAATTAGATAACTTGAGCCCATTACGACGAGCAATTATGCACGGGACCAAAACCGATCAAGCAAAGGTACGACATACATGGAAAAACGTTGCACATCCAGCATATATTACAGGAAATTATATCCACTGGGCAATCAAAGATTGATGCCAGTGCAAATAAATGAACAGAACCTAACGATCTACAACGTCACAGTCTGCAACCTCAGCATGGATGACGCCCATAAGCATGTGGGCAAATTGTTGCTGCTTTGCTACACTGTCTCTGAAAACATTGATCAGTTGTTGTGTTGCACGACTCTGCACCTCTGATTCCTCCACCACTTCCATCATTCCATCAGCCATTAATTGGTTCACAGACATACATTTTTTCCGTTGCATTCGAGATAGAGGATACTGAATAGATTCAGATGGCGATTTTGGCAGGCTTGTATTATTGATAGGGGAGAGTGTCTCGACCACTGCATCATAACATAAATTAGGAGGGGAACCAAACAGATTAATCGTGAGTTATTGGCATATTACCTGGCCTAGATTTATTGGAAAGAAACAATGGGGTTGTCTTGCTGTTTTCAGAGTTTGTCTTCTTATCTTCAGCAACCTGCACCAAATTAAGACACTAGCATTGCTATCATTGGCCAAGTCAGATAATAGGAAAGCAACATTGGCGCAACGAACATTTGGGCACTAGCCAAAACCAAATTAACACAATATGTGATACGTCCAAAACGTATCTATAATTTCTGCTTGCTCCATGCCACTTTTGGGTGATATTGCTATGATATTCATACACTTCCATACACTTTTGATCATATTTGGACTAACTTACTAATCCAGTGCACCCCAGTGCCAGTTTCTGTTTTTGGCTGTTTTTGTATTTCAGGTTTTCATGTTACGAGAACTGCCAGGAAAAATCCAGAAAAATTATATAAAAAATCAGCGTTCCGGAAACTTCCGTGCGTCCGAACGGCAGCCGGGGGGGGGGGGGCACCAGGGCTCCAGGCGCCCTGGCGGCGCGCCCCCCCTGGGCCGCGCAGGGGGGGCGCCTGGGCCCCCCGAAGCTTCCCCGATGCTCCCCTTTGGCATATATTTAAAGCGTCCTAATTTGTTCCGCCGCCGCCGCTTCCAAGATCGGGAGCACCAGGAGAACTCTTCCCGGCACCATGCCGGAGGGGAGGATCACCACCGGGAGCTTCTCCACCACCATGGACGCCTCCCGGATGACTCGTGAGTAGTCTCCCTTGGACCATGAGTCCATGACCAGTAGCTATGTGATGTTCTCCTCCCGTTCTTGTGCTTCACTAATTAGTCCTCGTGAGCTGCCCTACATGATCGAGGCACATATGTAATCCTTATGCTGTTGCTATGTTGAGTTTGCTGGGATCCGATGGATTATGGGATTATGTTCAGATTGATCTTGAGTAATATATTTGATCTACCTCTTTTATATTTATGTTCATAAGTAATTCTTGCATGTTCTCCGTTGTTATTTATTGCTTTGTCCAAGTAATACATAGTGACTCCAAGAGGGAACGTTATGCTCGATTGTGGGTTCATGCCCCTCGATGACTAGCTTGAGTGACAGAAACATGAGTCTAGGGGATGTGTTGTTGCCACAAGGGGGAAAACAACGGTGCTTGTGCCCGCGGGTGCAAGGATTGTTTACTTTACGCAAAGTTCTTTTAATGCAGTTGTCTGTTGCATTGAGTTTACACTATGGGTGGGACTCGCAACTTAATACCAGCGAGATGTTCTGGATAGATATCTCAAGGTGGATGATTAGTAGTAGATATTGATGGATTTCGGTCTACTTATTTTGGCGTACCGCCCATGCTTTGAACCTCAACCTTCTACAATGTAATCAGCATTGGTTTGCGTTCGTGGTCCTGTCAATTGCCCATCTGTAATTTGTTTACCTCACATAGCCGTTTTATCGTCTTTTGGGAGAGAGACATCACTAGTGAACATCATGAGACTCCGGTCCATATTACCATCATTGATCACATCCGCTATTTACTTTTCGTTATTTATTTACTATTGCAAAAACACTATCTATCACTACTATCATTTGCTTTTAACCCTTTGTGAACTACATGTTGGGGAACGTAGTATTTTAAAATTTTCCTACGATCACGCAAGATCTATCTACCAGATGCATAGCAACGAGAGGGGAGAGTGAGTCTACGTACCCTCGTAGACCGAAAGCGGAAGCGTTAGAACAACGCGGTTGATGTAGTCGTACGTCTTCACGGCCCGACCGATCAAGCACCGAAACTACGGCACCTCCGAGTTCTAGCACACGTTCAGCTCGATGACGTCCCTCGAACTCCGATCCAGTCGAGTGTCGAGGGAGAGTTTCGTCAGCACGACGGCGTGGTGACGATCTTGATGTTCTACCGTTGTAGGGCTTCACCTAAGCACCGCTACAATATTTATCGAGGAGAACTATGGTGGAGGGGGGCACCGCACACGGCTAAGAGATCAAGAGATCAATTGTTGTGTCTAGAGGTGCCCCCCTGCCCTCGTATATAAAAGAGGGAGGGAGAGGCCGGCCCTAGAGGGGGCGCACCAAGTGTGGGGAGTCCTACTAGGACTCCCAAGTCCTAGTAGGATTCCCCTTGCCTTTCCGGAGTAGGAGAGAAGGAAAGAGGGGGAGAGGGAGAAGGAAAAGGGGGCTGCACCCCTTGTCCAATTCGGACCAGAAGGGGGGTGCACGCCTCCTTCCTTTTGGCCTCTCTCCTCTATTCCCGTAACTCCCCAGTACTCCGAAAATACCCGAATCACTCGGAACCTTTCCGATGTCCGAATATAGTCGTCCAATATATCGATTTTTACGTCTCGACCATTTTGAGACTCCTCGTCATGTCCCCGATCTCATCCGGGACTCCGAACTCCTTCGGTACATCAAAACTCATAAACTCATAATAAAACTATCATCGAAACCTTAAGCGTGCGGACCCTACGGGTTCGAGAACTATGTAGACATGACCGATACACGTCTCCGGTCAATAACCAATAGCGGAACCTGGATGCTCATATTGGCTCCCACATATTCTACGAAGATCTTTATCGGTCAAACCGCATAACAACATACATTGTTCCCTTTGTCATCGGTATGTTACATGCCCGAGATTCGATCGTCGGTATCTCAATACCTAGTTCAATCTCGTTACCAACAAGTCTCTTTACTCCTTCCGTAATACATCATCCCGCAACTAACTCATTAGCTGCAATGCTTGCAAGGCTTATAGTGATGTGCATTACCGAGTGGGCCCAGAGATACCTCTCCGACAATCGGAGTGACAAATCCTAATCTCGAAATACGCCAACCCAACAAGTACCTTCGGAGACACCTGTAGAGTACCTTTATAATCACCCAGTTACGTTGTGACGTTTGGTAGCACACAAAGTGTTCCTCCGGTATTCGGGAGTTGCATAATCTCATAGTCATAGGAACATGTATAAGTCATGAAGAAAGCAATAGCAGTAAAACTTAAACGATCATAGTGCTAAGCTAACGGATGGGTCTTGTCCATCAGATCATTCTCCTAATGATGTGATCCCGTTGATCAAATGACAACTCATGTCTATGGCTAGGAAACATAACCATCTTTGATCAATGAGCTAGTCTAGTAGAGGCATACTAGGGACACTATGTTTTGTCTATGTATTCACACATGTATTAAGTTTCCGATTAATACAATTCTAGCATGAATAATAAACATTTATCATGATATAAGGAAATAAATAATAACTTTATTATTGCCTCTAGGGCATATTTCCTTCAGTCTCCCACTTGCACTAGAGTCAATAATCTAGTTCACATCGCCATATGATTTAACACCGATAGTTCACATCGTCATGTGATTAACACCCAAAGGGTTTACTAGAGTCAATAATCTAGCTCACATCGCTATGTGATTAACACCCAAAGAGTACTAAGGTGTGATCATGTTTTGCTTCGTGAGAGAAGTTTAGTCAACGGGTCTGTCACATTCAGATCCGTATGTATTTCGCAAATGTCTATGTGTCTACAATGCTCTCCATGGAGCTACTCTAGCTAATTGCTCCCACTTTCAATACGCATCCAGATTGATACTTAGATTCAGTTGGATTTAGTGTCAAAGCTTGCATCGGCGTAACCCTTTACGACGAACTCTTTATCACCTCCATAATCGAGAAACATTTCCTTAGTCATCCAGTTACTAAGGATAATTTTGACCGCTGTACAGTGATCTACTCCTGGATCACTATTGTACCCTCTTGACAAACTCATGGCAAGGTACACAACATGTTTGGTACACATCATGGCATACTTTATAGAACCTATGGCTGAGGCATAGGGAATGACTTTCATTCTCTCTATATTTTTCTGCCGTGATCTGGCTTTGAGTCTTACTCAACTTCACACCTTACAAGTCATGTAAGAACTCCTTCTTTGACTGATCCATTTTGAACTACTTCAAAATCATATCAAGGTATGTACTCATCGAAAGTCTTATCAAGCGTCTTGATCTATCTCTATAGATCTTGATGCCCAATATGTAAGCAGTTTCACCAAGGTCTTTCTTTGAAAAACCCCTTTCAAACACTCATTTATGCTTTCCAGAAAATTCTACATCATTTCCGATCGACAATATGTCATTCACATATACTTATCAGAAAGGTTGTAGTGCTCCCACTCACTTCTTGTAAATACAGGCTTCACCACAAGTCTGTATAAATCTATATGATTTGATCAACTTATCAAAGCGTATATTCCAACTCCGAGATGCTTGCACCAGTCCATAGATGGATCGCTGGAGCTTGCACATTTTGTTAGCACCTTTAGGATTGACAAAACCTTCTGGTTGCATCATATACAAGTCTTCTTTAATAAATCCATTAAATAATGCAGTTTTGTTATCCATTTGCCAGATTTCATAAAATGCGGCAATTGCTAACATGATTCGGACAGACTTAAGCATCGCTACGGGTGAGAAAGTCTCATCGTAGTCAACTCCTTGAACTTGTTGAAAAACTTTCGCAACAAGTCGAGCTTTGTAAACAGTAACATTACTGTCAGCGTCAGTCTTCCTCTTGAAGATCCATTTATTTTCGATGGCTTGCCGACCATCGGGCAAGTCAACCAAAGTCCACACTTTGTTCTCATACATGGATCCCATCTCAGATTTCATGGTCTCAAGCCATTTTGCGGAATCTGGGCTCATCATCGCTTCCTCATAGTTCGTAGGTTCATCATGGTCCAGTAACATGACTTCCAGAACCGGGTTGCCGTACCACTCTGGTGCGGAACGTACTCTGGTTGATCTACGAAGTTCAGCAGTAACTTGATCCGAAGTTTCATGATCATCATCATTAGCTTCCTCACTAATTGGTGTAGGAATCACTGGAACCAGTTTCTGTGATGAACTACTATCCAATTCGGGAGAAGGTACAATTACCTCATCAAGTTCCACTTTCCTCCCACTCACTTCTTTCGAGAGAAACTCCTTCTCTAGAAAGGATCCACTCTTAGCAACAAAGACCTTGCCTTCGGATCTGTGATAGAAGGTGTACCCAACAGTTTCTTTTGGGTATCCTATGAAGATTTACTTCTCCGATTTGGGTTCGAGCTTATCATGTTGAAACTTTTTCACATAAGCATAGCAGTCCCAAACTTAAAGAAATGACAGCTTAGGTTTCTCATCAAACCACAGTTCATACGGTGTCATCTCCATGGATTTAGATGGTGCCCTATTTAACGTGAATGTATCCGTCTCTAATGCATAACCCCAAAAGCGATAGTGGTAGATCGGTAAGAGACATCATCGATCGCACCATATCTAATAAAGTATGGTTATGACGTTCGGACACACCATTACACTATGGTGTTCCAGGTGGCGTGAGTAGTGAAACTATTTCACATTGTTTTTACTGAAGGCCAAACTCGCTAACTCAAATATTTTACCTCTACGATCATATCGTAGAAACTCTTATTTTCTTGTTACGATGATTTCCACTTCACTCTAAACTTCTTTGAACTTTTCAAATGTTTTAGACTTGTGCTTCATTAAGTAGATATACCCATATATGCTCAAATCATCAGTGAAGGTCAGAAAATAACGATACCCGCCACGAGCTTCAACACTCATTGGTCCACATACATCTGTATGTATGATCTCGAGCAAATCTGTTGCTCGCTCCATTGTTCCGGAGAACGGAGTTTTAGTCATCTTGCCCATAAGGCATGGTTCGCAAGCACCAAGTGATTCATAATCAAGTGATTCCAAAAGTCCATCACTATGGAGTTTCTTCATGCGCTTTACACCATTATGACCTAAACAGCAGTGCCACAAATAAGTTGCACTATCATTATTAACCTTGCATCTTTTGGCTTCAATATTATGAATATGTGTATCACCACGATCGAGATCCAACAAACTATTTTCATTGGGTGTATGACCATCGAAGGTTTTATTCATGTAAACAGAATAACAATTATTCTATGACTTTAAATGAATAACCGTATTGCAACAAATATGATCAAATCATATTCATGCTCAACGCAAATGCCAAATAACATTTATTTAGGTTTTACACTAATCCCGAAAGTATAGGGAGTGTGCGATGATGATCATATCAATCTTGGAACCACTTCCAACACACATCGTCACTTCACCTTTAACTAGTCTCTGTTCATTCTGCAATTCTCGTTTTGAGTTACTAATTTTAGCAACTGAACCGGTATCAAATACCCAGGGGTTGCTATGAACACTAGTAAAGTACACATTAATAATCTGTATATCAAAATATACCTTTGTTCACTTTGCCATCCTTCTTATCCGCCAAGTATCTAGGGCAGTTCCACTTCCAGTGACCATTTCCTTTGAAGTAGAAGCACTTAGTTTCAGGCTTGAGTTTTAGCTTTGGGTTTCTTCACGGGAGTGACAACTTGCTTGTCATTCTTCTTGAATTTCCCCTTCTATCCCTTTGCCCTTTACTTGAAATAAGTGGTCTTGTTAACCATCAACACTTGATGCTTTTTCATGATTTCTACCTTCGCCGACTTCAGCATTGCGAAGAGCTCGGGAATTCCTTTCATCATCCCTTGCATATTATAGTTCATCACGAAGTTCTACTAACTTGGTGATAGTGACTAGAGAACTTTGTCAATTACTATCTTATCTGGAAGATTAACTCCCACTTGATTCAAGTAATTGTAGTACCCAGACAATCTGAGCACATGCTCTCTGGTTGAGCTATTCTCCTCCATCTTGTAGGCAAAGTACTGTCAGAAGTCTTATACCTCTAGACACGGGCATGAGTATGAAATACTAATTTCAACTCTTGGAACATCTTATATGCTCCGTGGCGTTCAAAACGTTTTTGAAGTCCCGGTTCTAAGCCATAAAGCATGGTGCACTTAAACTATCAAGTAGTCATCATACTGAGCTTTTGTCAAAATGTTCATAACGTCTACATCTGCTCCTGCAATAGGTATGTCACCTAGCGGTGCATCAAGGACATAATTCTCTGTGCAGCAATGAGGATAATCCTCAGATCACGGAACAATTCCGCATCATTGCTACTAACATCTTTCAACTTAGTTTTCTCTAGGAACATATAAAAAATAAACGGGGAGCAACATCACGAGCTATTGATCTACAACATAGATATGCTAATACTACGAGGACTAAGTTCATGATAAATTAAAGTTCAATTTAATCGTATTACTTAAGAACTCCCACTTAGATAGACATCCCTCTAGTCATCTAAATGATCACGTGATCCAAATCAACTAAACCATGTCCGATCATCACGTGAGATGGAGTAGTTTCAATGGTGAACATCTTATGTTGATCATATCTACTATATGATTCACGCTCGACCTTTCGGTCTCCAGTGTTCCGAGGCCATATCTGCATATGCTAGGCTCGTCAAGTTTAACCCGAGTATTCTGCGTGTGCAAAACTGGCTTACACCCGTTGTATTTGAACGTAGAGCTTATCACACCCGATCATCACGTGGTGTCTCGGCACGACGAACTTTCGCAACGGTGCATACTCAGGGAGAACACTTATACCTTGAAATTTAGTAAGGGATCATCTTATAATGCTACCGTCGAACTAAGCAAAATAAGAAGCATAATAAGATAAACATCACATGCAATCAAAATATGTGACATGATATGGCCATCATCATCTTGTGCTTTTGATCTCCATCTCCAAAGCACCATCATGATCACCTTCGTCACCGGCGCGACACCTTGATCTCCATCGTAGCATCGTTGTCGTCTCGCCAACTATTGGTTCTACGACTATCGCCACCGCTTAGTGATAAAGTAAAGCAATTACATGGCGATTGCATTTCATACAATAAAGCGACAACCATATGGCTCCTGCCAGTTGCCGATAACTTTACAAAACATGATCATTTCATACAAAACCGTATAACTCATCATGTCTTGACCATATCACATCACAACATGCCCTGCAAAAACAAGTTAGACGTCCTCTACTTTGTTGTTGCAAGTTTTACGTGGCTGCTACGGGCTTAGCAAGAACCGTTCTTACCTACGCATACAAAACCACAACGATATTTCGTCAAGTATGTGTTGTTTTAACCTTCACAAGGACCGGGCGTAGCCACACTTGATTCAACTAAAGTTGGAGAAACTGA
Source organism: Secale cereale (assembly GCA_902687465.1). Taxonomy (NCBI): domain Eukaryota; kingdom Viridiplantae; phylum Streptophyta; class Magnoliopsida; order Poales; family Poaceae; genus Secale; species Secale cereale. The sequence continues at coordinate 424,033,344 of LR738709.1, forward strand.
CACCCGCCAGCCACCTGTGTGCGAAGCACGTCGGTAGAACCAGTCTCGCGTAAGCGTACGCGTAATGTCGGTCCGGGCCGCTTCATCCAACAATACCGCCGAATCAAAGTATGACATGCTGGTAAGCAGTATGACTAGTATCGTCCACAACTCACTTGTGTTCTACTCGTGCATATCATCTACGCATAGACCTGGCTCATGATGCCACTGTTGGGGAACGTAGTATTTTAAAATTTTCCTACGATCACGCAAGATCTATCTACCAGATGCATAGCAACGAGACGGGAGAGTGAGTCTACGTACCCTCGTAGACTGAAAGCGGAAGCGTTAGAACAACGCGGTTGATGTAGTCGTACGTCTTCACGGCCCGACCGATCAAGCACCGAAACTACAGCACCTCCGAGTTCTAGCACACGTTCAGCTCGATGACGTCCCTCGAACTCCGATCTAGCCGAGTGTCGAGGGAGAGTTCCGTCAGCACGACGGCGTGGTGACGATCTTGATGTTCTACCGTCGCAGGGCTTCGCCTAAGCACTGCTACAATATTTATCGAGGAGAACTATGGTGGAGGGGGGCACCGCACACGGCTAAGAGATCAAGAGATCAATTGTTGTGTCTAGAGGTGCCCCCTGCCCCCGTATATAAAGGAGGGAGGGAGAGGCCGGCCCTAGAGGGGGCGCACCAAGTGTGGGGAGTCCTACTAGGACTCCCAAGTCCTAGTAGGATTCCCCTTGCCTTTCCGGAGTAGGAGAGAAGGAAAGAGGGGGAGAGGGAGAAGGAAAGGGGGGCTGCACCCCTTGTCCAATTCGGACCAGAAGGGGGGTGCACGCCTCCTTCCTTTTGGCCTCTCTCCTCTATTCCCGTAACTCCCCAGTACTCCGAAAATACCTGAATCACTCGGAACCTTTCCGATGTCCGAATATAGTCGTCCAATATATCGATTTTTACGTCTCGACCATTTTGAGACTCCTCGTCATGTCCCCGATCTCATCCGGGACTCCGAACTCCTTCGATACATCAAAACTCATAAACTCATAATAAAACTATCATCGAAACCTTAAGCGTGCGGACCCTACGGGTTCGAGAACTATGTAGACATGACCGAGACACGTCTCCGGTCAATAACCAATAGCGGAACCTGGATGCTCATATTGGCTCCCACATATTCTACGAAGATCTTTATCGGTCAAACCGCATAACAACATACATTGTTCCCTTTGTCATCGGTATGTTACATGCCCGAGATTTGATCGTCGGTATCTCAATACCTAGTTCAATCTCGTTACCAACAAGTCTCTTTACTCGTTCCGTAATACATCATCCCGCAACTAACTCATTAGCTGCAATGCTTGCAAGGCTTATAGTGATGTGCATTACCGAGTGGGCCTAGAGATACCTCTCCGACAATCGGAGTGACAAATCCTAATCTCGAAATACGCCAACCCAACAAGTACCTTCGGAGACACCTGTAGAGTACCTTTATAATCACCCAGTTACGTTGTGACGTTTGGTAGCACACAAAGTGTTCCTCCGGTATTCGGGAGTTGCATAATCTCATAGTCATAGGAACATGTATAAGTCATGAAGAAAGCAATAGCAGTAAAACTTAAACGATCATAGTGCTAAGCTAACGGATGGGTCTTGTCCATCAGATCATTCTCCTAATGATGTGATCCCGTTGATCAAATGACAACTCATGTCTATGGCTAGGAAACATAACCATCTTTGATCAATGAGCTAGTCTAGTAGAGGCATACTAGGGACACTCTGTTTTGTCTATGTATTCACACATGTATTAAGTTTCCGATTAATACAATTCTAGCATGAATAATAAACATTTATCATGATATAAGGAAATAAATAATAACTTTATTATTGCCTCTAGGGCATATTTCCTTCACTACAAGGCCGGAGGGATTGACAACCTCTCTGTACTCGTTGGGAGCAAAGTTATTTGTATCTGTGTGCAGGTCCACGTTGATTGCTAATTTGCGCCGTTAGCAGTTGACACCTACTTGTTGAACCTAGGAGTCTCTGGGGATTCGATCCTTGGCATCTTTGCTAAGGGAAAACACTTCTACATACTGCATCTTACACCTTCCACTTGGGGTAACCAACGAGGGGTTCGAGGCCCATCAAGGAGTATTTTCTGGCACCGTTGTCGGGGACTCCACTCTTCAGGATAGGGGAGTTGCATGCTATCTTTTACCTTTGTTCTTAGTCTTGTTAGTTTACCTTTCAGTTTTTGCTTTAGTATCTTTTATCAAAAATCACAAAAAAATTATTTACCTTTCTGTTAGTAGTCCTATCTGTTTAGCTAAACATGTTAGGATTTGGTGCGTTGAGGGAATCAGAAGTTCTAGATTTCCATCAAAGGGATGGAGAAAATATGAAGAAGGCATGGGACAGAATTTCTGATGCACATAGGAGAATTATGCCTTGGATACCTATAAAAATTGTGCTTAGGAATTTTTACCAGGGTCTTTTTAAATGGTGTAAACACTCTCTTGACATTATAGCCGAGGGAGATTTCCTAGAGTGTGATGAAGCTAGAGCTCTTGAAATTATACATGGTCTATCTAGTTACTTTGTTTATGATCATAATCTTGATGCTGTCATAGATAGACTTGCTACTATTGAAAAAAGAATGGATGCTCTAGACTTAATGAAGGTAGAGAAACCCAAACCCAATAAGAGAGATATTTTGGAAATAGATAATGACTGGGAGCCTCTTGTTAGGATTAGCATCTCTAATCAAGACTTCCTTGCTTATTGTGATATTGGATCTATGGTTTTTACTATGCCAAAAATTGTTCATGATTCTTTAAAATTTAACATGGATAGATTATCATCTTATCATGAACATACTAATGGAAATATTTCTGAAATCCAGGGAAGAATAAAAGACGTGCCAGTTAAATTCCTTAAAGGGATTGCAATGATTGATTTCTTCATCATGGAGCCAAACCAAGGAAATATAGTGCTTGGAATGGACTTCCTCCGAGCGGTAAAAGGCTTCATCGATATAGGTAAGGGACAAATCCGCTTACGCGGGAAGGAAAAAGGTGTGTACCCCTTTCCTAGAAGGAACAAGAGTGAACTTGTTGAGGAACCTTATGAATCAATTTATAACTCCGATTATTATGATGGTTATTGATTCCTCTATGCATTATGCCTAGCTTAAAGGCATAAAAGAAAGCGCTTTTGGGAGGCAGCCGACATGAATATTTTTTTTTTGCTTTTGTTGTGTCTTGATGTTGTTTACTGCTGTAGCATCATCATTGTATCTTTGCTTTTCATATTTGTGCCAAGTATAGCCTCTGATTGCTAGAAAGTTCAAAAGTTGTGAGGTGTTGTCCAGAAAACAGATTCTGTCCTTGGATAGAAAAATTCGTATAAAATCACCAGATCATCTTTTTGGTCTGAATGTTTTCGACAGTGTTCTCTATATAATTGTCTTTCGTGCGTCTGTTCTGAGTTTTTTGATTTGAGGTGCAGAAGTATCCCGAACAGATCAATTACTACCTGCTGTTCTGTTTTTCACAGATTCTGTCCTGTTTTGCCTTTCCTTCATTTTGCAAATCAAGAGCTTGATTTTTCTTTGCAAAAACCTTTTGGCAATCTTGAGAAACAGTAGAACTTCAAGATTATATTTATTTCCAGCAAGGTATAATTATTTTATTAAGGGTACTAACCTCGCTAATCAGATTATGATGAGTTATGTATGAAGGGAGTTTTCAAGTGTGCGAGGGAAGATGATAAAAAGATTCAGGAGTGTCAAGCGCTCAAGCTTGGGGATGCCCCCGTGCACCCCCAAGAAATATTCAAGGAGACTCAAGTGTCTAAGCTTGGGGATGCCCCCGTGCATCCCCTTCTCCATCAACATTATCAGTTCGTCTTTCGTTTCGCTATATTTTTATCACTTCATGTGTTATGTGCTATGCTTGGAGCGTCTTGCTTTTAGTTTTCTTTTTAGTTTTTCATAACGAGTCGGAACCCAGCATTCCTTTATGTGGGAGAGAAACACGCTTCACTTCTACCTAGAACATAACATAGAATTTTCATGTCTATCTTTGCTGTGTGTGTTCTTTGTCTTTTAATAACTACTATCATGCTCTGCTCTTAGTATTCATGCTTATCTTTTCAAAGAGCTTTTGTTTAGTTGGTTGCTTGAACTCTCTTTAATTACCATGCTCACCTTATTAAGAGAGTTTTCTTCCGTTGCATTGGTTAATATGTCTATGATAAATATGCTACGTGCATAATGGTGCTTAGTAGTTCAGGTTTTCTTATGGTTAGTCTCAAATAGCTGGGGGATTCCCAATGTGTTATTGGAATACCAACATGATTTGTTTGCCGATGATGTGGTATGGTTTAGTAATATCTTCCTTCGAGAATTTATTTTGATTGACTTGGCATATGCTCACGCATATTTAAGACTGTAAAGAAAGTCTGTCAAGCCTTGATGATCTTTTATTTCTGAGTAGCGATATAACTGCCATGCCTGATTCAATATTGCTTTGTCGCTCTGCATGATTATGACCGTCATTGCTCTCTTAGTTGGTCGCTCCCAGTATTTTGCTAACCTCCACCTGTACTAAGCAGACTAACCTTGCAATACATAGCTCATGGGAAAGTAGCTTAAAAACTATTGTGGTAAAGAATATGTTGCTTATGTATCTTATTTCTTATAAGTTGCTTGCTGAGCGGTAACCATGTTTCTGGGGACGCCATCAACTGTCACACTTTTGTTGAATATCATGTGAGTTGCTATGCATGTTCGTCTTGTCTGAAGTAAGGGTGATTTGCCGTGGGTTGAATGAATATGCATATTGTTAGAGAAGAATATTGGGCCGCCAACCAAAGCCATGCATCATGGTGGAAGTTTTAGCTTGGACCTAATCCTCAATCTCTTATGAGAATATGCTTATGCATTTAAGAGGAGTCCATCATCTATTTTCTATGTTGTCCCGGTATGGATGTCCTCAAGTTGAGATCTATCGAAAACGAGAAATCAAATGCGATTTATCTCCTTGGACCTTTGTACAGGTGGCATAGAGGTACCCCTTTGTGACACTTGGTTGAAACATATGTAATGCAATGATAACCCATGGAAATCCGAGCTAATTAGGACAAGGTGTGAGCACTATTGGTATTCGATGCATGAGGCTTGCAACTTATAGGATGTTTTATACATGACACATATGAAGTACTACTACCGTTGACAAAATTGCTTCCATGTTTTCAAAATAAAAAGCTCTAGCACTTAACCATTCTTTTACTTTTATGAGTCTCCACTTTCTGTTAAAAGCACCAACTACTGAGAGCATGATTGTCATTCTGAGTGTAATGTGCATGGTCCCAAAGTAGCATTGTCTTTTGCATGATTGAGATATCGTTTATTTTGAAATCATTGTATCTAGTCATCACTTAAACCTTGAAGGTGCTCCTGCATTTATGTTTTGCTTCACTAAAGGGGGCAAGCTAGATATCACTTTATCATATTTGCACATCATGTTCATTGCAAATCTTTTTGATGTTTCAATATAATGTTGTAAAACTTTCAGTCATTTGTGATTTTCTCATGAGGCAACTTAATTACTATAGAATCATTGTCTCAGTAAGCTTTTGTCATATTACTATGAATAAGTCCTATATGGTTAATAGCATGTCACCACAGAAATTATTCTTGTTATCATTTACCTACTCGAGGACGAGCAGGAATTAAGCTTTGGGATGTTGATACGTCCAAAACGTATCTATAATTTCTGCTTGCTCCATGCCACTTTTGGGTGGTATTGCTATGATATTCATATACTTCCATACACTTTTGATCATATTTGGACTAACTTACTAGTCCAATGCACCCCAGTGCCAGTTTCTGTTTTTGGCTGTTTTTGTATTTCAGGTTTTCACGTTACGAGAACTGCCAGGAAAAATCCAGAAAAATTATATAAAAATCAGCGTTCCGGAAACTTCTGTGCGTCCGAAGGGCAGCCGAGGGGGGGGGGGGCACCAGGGCTCCAGGCGCCCTGGCGGCGCGCCCCCCCTGGGCCGCGCCGGGGGGGCGCCTGGGCCCCCCGAAGCTTCCCCGATGCTCCCCTTTGGCATATATTTAAAGCGTCCTCCGAAACCCTCAGAACAGGAACTCTTTTCGCGATCCCATCTCTGTTCCGCCGCCGCCGCCACTTCCAATATCGGGAGCACCAGGAGAACTCTTCCCGGCACCCTGCCGGAGGGGAGGATCACCACCGGGAGCTTCTCCACCACCATGGACGCCTCCCGGATGACTCGTGAGTAGTCTCCCTTGGACCATGAGTCCCTGCCGGAGGGGAGGATCACCACCGGGAGCTTCTCCACCACCATGGACGCCTCCCGGATGACTCGTGAGTAGTCTCTCTTGGACCATGAGTCCATGACCAGTAGCTATGTGATGCTCTCCTCCCGTTCTTGTGCTTCACTAATTAGTCCTCGTGAGCTGCCCTACATGATCGAGGCACATATGTAATCCTTATGTTGTTGCTATGTTGAGTTTGCTGGGATCCGATGGATTACGGGATTATGTTCAGATTGATCTTGAGTAATATATTTGATCTACCTCTTTTATATTTATGTTCATAAGTAATTCTTGCATGTTCTCCGTTGTTATTTATTGCTTTGGCCAAGTAATACGTAGTGACTCCAAGAGGGAACGTTATGCTCTATTGTGGGTTCATGCCCCTCGATGACTAGCTTGAGTGACAGAAACATGAGTCTAGGGGATGTGCTGTTGCCACAAGGGGGAAAACAACGGCGCTTGTGCCCGCGGGTGCAAGGATTGTTTACTTTACGCAAAGTTCTTTTAATGCAGTTGTCTGTTGCATTGAGTTTACACTATGGGTGGGACTCGCAACTTAATACCAGCGAGATGTTCTGGATAGATATCTCAAGGTGGATGATTAGTAGTAGATATTGATGGATTTCGGTCTACTTATTTTGGCGTACCGCCCATGCTTTGAACCTCAACCTTTCTGCAATGTAATCAGCATTGGTTTGCGTTCGTGGTCCTGTCAATTGCCCAGCTGTAATTTGTTTACCTCACATAGCCGTTTTATCGTCTTTTGGGAGAGATACATCACTAGTGAACATCATGAGACTCCGGTCCATATTACCATCATTGATCACATCCGCTATTTACTTTTCGTTATTTATTTACTATTGCAAAAACACTATCTATCACTACTATCATTTGCTTTTAACCCTTTGTGAACTACAAGGCCGGAGGGATTGACAACCTCTCTGTACTCGTTGGGAGCAAAGTTATTTGTATCTGTGTGCAGGTCCACATTGATTGCTAATTTGCGCCATTAGCAGTTGACACCTACTTGTTGAACCTAGGAGTCTCTGGGGATTCGATCCTTGGCATCTTTGCTAAGGGAAAACACTTCTACATACTACATCTTACACCTTCCACTTGGGGTAACCAACGAGGGGTTCGAGGCCCATCAATATGGCACAGCTATCATCTGCGAGGTAAGGTAATACGAAAGCAACATTGACAGAATGAATGAATGGGCAACCAGAGCAGCACTACAATTTAGTAATGTGCATGATATGAGATAGTACACTCATGCAGGTCAGTATGCAAAACTACAAGGCAATTTTCTTTACAAAAATCAACATTGGTGCCTTTAACATTTTGCTACAACTAATTTTAGATCAGACAAAGGTTGGATTCACGCCAATTAACAAAATACATGATGATGTAAGAATATAGTGATATACAATAGGTACTTACATCGACATTGGAGCATAGAGAATTCCCGCAAGATATTTTCCTCGAATACAATGCCAATGAAGGAAATCTTCTATCATTTAACCTTATTTTCTAAAAGAGAGATGGGTAAGAAACATGCAGAAAATATGATCAGAATGCTATAAAATTTCATGATGCGAGGATACGCACACGCTTCTTAGAATGGATTTGACATTCTTTTGCTCGACTGGAGCGGACTAGTTCTTTGGCCACTGAAATCTGCTTATTATCAGTGGGAGTTGGGTTTCTCTGTGCTGGAGCAGTATCTATGAAAAATGGAGTTGGTTTATTATCTACTAGCGTTTGGATCTTTTGCAAAGACCTGGTTTGTAACCCTCCAGATTCTAACATAGCCGTCTTTCCCTTGCATGACGTATATAGAAGAATGGTGCTTCAATTATAAAACATGGTACATCAGAGATGGAATAGGTACTGAAGAATAGAAATGCATGACATATTGACATGTATTCCCTCCATCCGGAAATAAATGGATAGGTCTCGGCATATTTCAGTTCTAGATACATCTAGTTTTATCCATTTATGTGACATGTAATCCGGACGGAGGGAGTATGATGTAAGAGCTAGGGATACTTCAGGACAACACGGTAAAAACACACTAAAAACCCACTTCAGAACCAAAGTAATCGAACCCACTGATATGAGATAGTACACTCATGCAGCTCAGGATGCAAAGCTACCACGCAATTTTCCTTACAAAAATCAACATTGTGGCCTTTAATCATACATTTTGCTAAAACTAAATTTAGATCAGATAAAGGTTGGATTCACGTCGATTAACAAAATACATGTTGATGTAAAAATATAGTGATATACAACAGGTACTTACATCTGCATTGGAGTACAGAGCATTCCTGCAAGAATCTTTCCTCACAGACGATACCAGTGCAGAAATTCTTCTATCTGTTAAGCTTATTTTCTAAAAGAGAGATGGGTAAGAAACATGTAGAAATTATGATCAGCATGCTATAAAATTTCATGATGCAAGGATACGCACACGCTTCTTAGAATGGAGTTGACATATTTTTGCTGGAGTGGAGCCGACTAGTTCTTTGGCCACTGGAATATGCTTATTATCAGTAGGAGTTAGGTTTCTATGTGCTGGAGCAGTATCTATAAAAATTGGAGTTGGTTTATTATCTCCTGGCATTTGGATCTTTTGCAATGACCTGGTTTGTAACCCTTCAGATTCTAACATAGTCGTCTTCACTTTGCATGCCTTGTATAGAAGAATGGTGCTTCAATTATAAAACATGCTACAGCAGAGAGATGGAATAGGTACTGAAGAATAGAAAGGCATGACATATTGACATGTATTCCCTCCATCCGGAAAAAATGCATGGGTCTAGGCGTATTTCAGTTCTAGATACATCCTTTTTATCCATTTCGGCAACATGTAATCCGGACAGAGGGAGTATGGTGTAAGAGCTAGGGATACGACATGACAACACAATAAAAAACACTAGTTGAATGTAAAACTGTATACTAGCGGAATACGTACAGAAAAAACTATGGCAACATACACGTGTATGATTGGGAAACTAAGATGGCATTGCAACAGAGCACTAGAACAACACTTCAATGTAAAAAAACATGGTATGGTAGACAGATGAAGTACATACTGATGAATAACAATGCATAAGATATTCAGAAGCATGATGTCCAAATTAAGCAGATGGCATTGCGATAGAGTAGAATGACAGTACTTGAATTTGAAAACTTGTTATCATGAATGGAATAGGTACTGAAAAACAGGAAGGCATGACATATTTACATGCATGATCAGCATGCTAAGCACATGGCATTGCAACGGAGTAGATACACTCGAGGACATTATATGCATGTTGTACCCATATCATGGGCCAAGTTCGAGCAAGGACCTTGTGGGGTGAAGGGGATTCAACATCTTTCTGCAAGTCTTCTGAAGAACTGCCTTTACATGTTCCATCATATTGGGTATCATTGACATCAAGTTTATTGGTCTTTACATTGCTCCGTGAGGTTCTTGTGGATACATCAGTGTGTGCAATTATATTTGACATGCATGGAAGACAACTAGTAGTTAGATTTATGTAATGAGTGCATGTAGGAGACGGCATAAATAGTAGGACTAGGGTTAACTAGCAGCAACAGGTCTCAAAAACTAAAGGGAGAACACAGATGAAAGCTACATAATATGTATCGTTTGTACTCGAGATTAACTAGATGGCACACAAATGTATTATAGAACAACATAGGTAATACTAGAAGTGGTATAATACTATAATCACCAGCCTGTGGGATAGCATTGGTTGATGGATGATAACTATGGAACAATGTTATCTAAAGAACAAGTATCTTAGCTGAACTATGGAACATCGTTAACTCCTGAACAAGACCCGTAAGAGATCAGCATGAATATATAGTGAAATGTGATCATCTATTTTCCATGCTTAGATGAATAACAAAGCCATAAATGTTGCACAAAAGTAAGATGAGAGTACAACCTATCTGGCCGCCATCCATAGGAGTGAGCATCATGTGCTGACTTGTCGATGGCCCTGCAGTTGTTGTGGCTGTCCATGTCGGGCACGCGCATTCGATGCAGGGAACTATTGAGTGGGGACTATAGCTCCCTTCTGGTGTATGCTTCCCTTGTTGGAGCAGCTGCGGTGAGTCGGAAGACGGTGTGGCTGAAGATGCAGATAACTCATAATGTTAAGAACGACACATCTCTTTGATCTAAAGAAATACACTAAGAGATCAACAACAAGGTACGAGAGTGGTCACACGTATGTTGATTAAGACTAAATTGGGGTCACACGATTTTATTATATTTTGGTACTGTCCGATCTACGCCGGATGGCTTGATGGCCGTCTTGTGCCTCCCGACTGACACTGTTAGGAATCTTCCCCGAAGAGCCAACGACCAACGGTAGAGCAGCTTGCCTCCGCCGTCCGTGGCCCAGCCAAAACCCCGCTCCCCGCCCCACCGCACTTCCGTGGTTACGCCGCCCCTGGGCCAATCCACAAAGACTCCCCGTGATCCAGATCCGGTGGCGGCAGTACCTTGAACCCACGCAACTCTAAGATAGCCATCTAAGAGCTGCTTCCGCGGTGAACTTGCGGCCCCGCACCCTTACGTTAGACACTAGTCAACCGGCAGCCTAGGAGCTCCGCCGCCTTGAGGGGTGCTACTTCCCATTGGGAATCGATTGGCCCAAAATAAAAATTCAGACAACTGACGCCTAACTAAAGTGATTTGAGATGAGGGTGCGACCTATCTGGCGGCATGGTGAAGTAGGCAGGTCCAGCTGCCGAGTCAGTGAGGCCGGCGTGGTTGCAGAGGCCACCAGCGGCAGGGAAACATCGATGTCGAGACGATCGACAGCTATGGGGAAGCAGCAATGGGACTCTGGACGGATCCGAAGTTGGAGCCGCTCCGGCGCCGTGAACAACGGCGGGGGTGAATCAGCTCCGGTACGGTTCACGTGGCCGTCGTCGAGGCAACTCCAGCAACACGGAGTAAGAGGCACACGGCCCAGTGGACAACGGCAAATGGACAGCGTCTCCGGCATTAGGGAGGAGGGTGTTTGTGAAACTGGTGTGGTGGGGGCGCCATGGAGGAGGGGCTGAGGTTTCGCGGTGTCGGGGGAAACTGTCCTCCCACGAGCACCTATGGGACCAGAGCCCCTTCTACGTTGCGGTAAGGGAGCGGAGGGAGCACGGAGAGCAGATCGAGGAGCACACGCGGGCAGTTTACCCAGGTTCGGGCCGCGAGGACGCGTAAAACCCTACTCCTGCCTTAGGTTGTATTGAGTTCTTAAGCTCGGGAGCTTGAAGAGCTACAGTACTGGCTACACCGAGCGAGAGAGTTGTCTAGGTTTCGAACCCTTTCTACGTTGTGCATGGGCCTCCTTTTATAGCTCAAAGGGGTCACCGACAGGTGTCAACGTAGAGGAGGGTAAAAGCGTAATTTTGGTGGTAGTTGTAACAATGCGGGAATAGTGCGTGAACAGTGGATGAACAGTGGTCTTTACCTAACTTTGACAGTGGGGGACAAGGGCTTTAAATGCCCGTCACCGTCGACCCCAAAAGTGTCCGTCCATGCTTCTCCGTTCGCCACGGCGGTAGCCTCGTCACCGTGGCTTGCCACCGTGTGTCCCAAGCTGCACAGCCTTCTGCCACGTGCCCCTGGAAGGGCCCCAGGGCGACGCGTGGGCCGATGAGCTGGAGCGCGGGCACACAGCATAGGTTTCCCCGGCAAGCACCTTGCCGGGGTAGTGATCTTGCCGGGTCCGGAAGCTTGTCGCTCTCCGGGTCCTGCCGGGGCGCATGATGCGCCGAGGCATTTCTTGAGATATGTAATCCTTGGCCTTCCTGACAAGCTCCTCTTGCCAGGGTCTTGTACTAAAGTGATAACCTTGAGCCTGGTGCGGCCTTCCCGGCAAGCTCCTCTTGCCGGGGCCTTGATCTTCTGACTTGTATACTTTGTTCTTGAATGGCTTCATAGGGACCAAAAAGGATTCCGGCGAGCACGTGGTAAGCCCTGCCGCGGGAAGCTGCCACTGCCCGTGCACAAGTTGGGGTACTAAGGTACCCCTATCTTAGTACACCGACAGGAGCCCCGGGCCTGGGCCACACACGGTGCCGAGCGCTGTTGGGCCAGGCCCAAGACAGTGCACGGGCACGCGCGGCCCACGGCAAGCCGTATCCCCTTCCGTATCCGCCGCATCCCTCCCTAACGGCACGCGTCGATTGCGGCGTCGTGGGAGAGATCGTGGCCTGTTTCTTTAATGGGAAATGCGGAACGTCCCCCACTCCCCCCTTAAAAGCAGAGGAAGCAGGGGCAGTTCCCCTCCATCGTCTTCATTGCGCCTTGATTCTCCAGAAAACTTCCGCTGCTTCTTGCCTCCGCCCCTCCTCCGGTGTCTTCCGCATCCGCAGCACCGTCGAGCTCCTCGCCTCTTCCCTCGCCGCCTCCGCCATGGCTCCGAAGAGCGACAAGGCGAAAAGCGACAAGGCCAAGAACGACAAGGCCAAGAAGGAGAAGTCCGAGCAGGCGGCAAAGCTGGCCGCACTGCGGAAGAGGAGCGTGGTCTTCGCGCCGAGGCTTGGCGCGAGGGAGCTGCGGAACAAATATTATTTGTTCTGGGCGAGGGAGACCAAAGCTCATCCCCGCACCAGAGCCTTCCCCGCCGTCGCCAAAGACATGTTCCCCGGCGGGTACTTCTTCTTCGCTGCATTTTTCCACTGTGGTCTGTGCCCTCCATTCTCGGAGTTCTTTTGTGATATCATGAACACATATGGCCTCCACCTCCTAGATTTCACCCCCAACACCATCCTTACGATGGCCGTTTTCATACATCTGTGCGAACACTATGTTGGGATTCATCCAAACGTAGCCCTTTTCCGCCACTTCTTCATGCCTAGAGTAGAAGCTGGCGCTCCCCTCTCCGGCGGCATCTCCTGGATCTTCAGGCTGAACAAGAAGGACTCGTACCTGAAGGGAGAGCTCCGCGGCAAGTGGGAGGAATGGAGAGCCGATTGGTGCTGGGTGGTGGAGGATAAGCCGGAGCCCTTCACCGCGCCGCGCACAACTGCCATAGTGCGTGGCAGGGATTGGAGCGAATTGGCCCCGGAGGACAACAAGCTTAGTATCGCCGTCATCAGGATTATTCGTCTCCGGGTCGCCAATCTGACTATCGGAGAGGTTGGGGCAGATTTCCTCTGCCGCCGCATCGCCCCTTTACAAGAAAGGAAAAGGGCCGCCTGGGAATTCGGCAATGCGGCAGATATCATGAGGCTGCGCCCTGGGTTAAACTATAACTTCACTGCCTTGGAGTTGAAGGGGATGGTCCGAGAGCTCTTCAAGCATGACCCGGCCCACCCCGGAGTGGTTCAAACCTTCCCAGGGAGTGGTGCCGCTGTGCAACAGCACTGCCCGAGATTCCTTGCGCGCGATGATGCCTGCGTGCGACTCCCATGGCGTCGTCCCCACCTGGATCGAGCCTCCGCCGGACACCGTGCTGAGCTTCTTTGACAACTTGGTTGAGACGCCCTGCAATGCTGAGGAGAACAGGGGCCTCACCCGGGCCACTACGGCACGGGATATAGCTTACATCGCCACCAGGATGGAGGAGGCCGCCGCAGCTGCGGCGGCGGGTAACTTTGGGTATACTGTGGAAGAGGCACAGGCCGCGGACGTAGTGAGCCAAGCAGAGGAGGCAGAAATCCTCAAGCTGCTGAAACTTGCGCCCGAGGAGTTTGTCGGGGAGCCTTCCGTGCAGTTTGCCGGGACGAGCGAGGTCGCCGGAGGGAGCGAGGCCGCTGGGCATGGTGCTGAGTCCAGCGGGCCTGCTGGGGAGGAGGAGGACGTCGAGGCTGACGAAGAGTCTGGTGGATCTCTGAATCTTGATGACGACGCCTCCTCATCTTCAGAGAACTCCCCGCCTCTGGCAAGCCCTACGCAACAACCGAGGAAGCACCTCCGCAAGGCGGCTACGGCGACGAGGCCACAGGCGCCCCGACAGCAGCCGGCGCGCCGGGCGACGCGCGCCACCAGGACGAGCGAAGTCGTCAAGGAGGCACCCCGTGCCCGTGCGCCAAGCGGGGGAGGATCTTCCCGGAGTGGAACGGGTGTTCCGTCTGCTCCTCGGGCCCCGACGACGACGGGGGCCGGGTCTTCGCAGCCCACGGCCCCGGAGCCCACCAAGCGCCCGAGGGAACCTTCTCCTCCAGCTCCTCGCGCGGGAGCAAACCAGGCGGAGTTTGACTTCTCCGCCCTCAGCTCCGACGAAGAGGAAGAGGAGTAAGTACTTGTACTTCTTTAGTTTCTTCGATTTTGTCTTGATTTTCCTTGTTGATTCTGATCTTGTTTTTGTTTTGCTTTCAGGACCCTGACCCAGCGGATGGCGAAGAGGGCCAAGATCCCTGTGGTCGAGGTTGAAGACGACTCGCCCGCCGCGGCGACCGGAGACGTGCCAGCGGCAAACTTGCCGGATCAACCTGCTGCTCCGAGGAGCAGTCCCCAGCGCAGCCCCCAGCGTAAGTCTTGTTTCTATCTTTCTGCTTGACGGGCGCGCTTGAGGTTATAGCTTGGTTGACGTCTTGATGTCTCGTTTGTCTTGTGCAGAAGTGGAGCCGCAGCCGCAGGAGCGCCCGGAGGTCGCCCCCGACGAGCTACTTGCTCCACCCTCCCCGCCAAGGGTGAACTCCCCGGCAAGGGAGAATGCTCCTCCAAGGACGGGCACTCCGCCAAGGGTGAGCAGCCCGACGAGGGTGAGCACCCCGCCAAGGGAGGGCGCGGGCGGCCCTCCGCCAGCAGGGGCCACCACTCCGCCGCCAAGGGTGGATTCCCCGGCGAGGGAGCCTGTCGTTGAAGAAGTCCGCGAAGGTAAATCTTGTAGCTTCTTCTTCTTGAACTTGTCTTTTTGGATATTTGCTTGACTCTTTTTTTTTAGATCCTCCTGCCCCAGAGCCGATGGAGACGAAGGCCACCATTGAGGAGGAGGTGCACGGCGACGGCGGCAACGCCACTGCCACTGAGGGCATGGCTGGAGCCGACGAGCCTGCCGCTGAAGAGACTGCCCCGCCCGCAGACGCCGCGGCTGGGGAAGGGACCGGCGACCACACTGCTAGCCCGGAGGCAGCAGGAGCGTCAAGCGCTGCACCGGCCGCCGACCCTTTCGCCTCCACGACTGGGCAGGGCGTCTACCTGGAGGCCCCCAACGGGGTCTTTATACAAGTCTCGTGGGCGTCCTCGTCTCGAGCACCCGCGGAGGGAGAAACCTTTGACAGAGAGGTCCTCGCCTCCGCCGGTTTGAAGGTTGTTGAAGCGCCCGGCGGTAGTGACGAGCCCGAAGAGGAGAAGCTCCTTCGCCGGCTCCTGGCCTTGTATCGGGCCAGGCAGGCGAAATTGGAGTCTCGGGAGGCTCTCGCCGCCAAGGCTGGAGCTGATCTGGAGAAACGCGCTGCAGAACTCCGCGCCGACAACCAGGCGGCCCTCCGCAACTTAGCGGAGGAGCGCGAAGAGCTTGCCGGGGCGCAGCAAGCCTTCCTCCTGGAGAAGGCCGAGGTGGACGAGCAGCAGTGGTTGGCCGCCGAGGAGCTGTCCCGGCGAGAAGGAGTGCTCAACCAGCGGAAGGTCGACCTCGATGCCCACGAGGACGACCTCACCGCCCGGGAGCAGGCCATTGGCGGGGCGCTGAAGGAGGCGAAGGCCGCCGCAGCCGCCGCGGAGACCGCCAAGAAGGACCTGGAGGCCAAGGTGGAGCAGCTGGAGCTGTACCTGAAGGCGAGCGAGGACAGAGTCACCGCGCTCAATGTGGAGCGGGAGAAAGATGCCCACACCAACTCTGACTTGCAGGTACGTCTCTCCAAGAAAGGCGACGAGCTCACTGCCGCCAAGGATTCCATTGCTGACTTAGAGTTGAAGGTCTCCACTCTGACTGATTCGCTCGACGCCGCCCGGGACCGCGAGACGAAGCTGAAGGACGAGCTCCGCAAGGAACGAGGCCTGGTGGAGAGCGCCGCCGTCTCGGCGAACCAGTTCAGCCGGGCAGTGGAGCAGTGGACTTATGAGTTGGTCACCTCCGCTGCCAGTATTGACATGGAGATGATGGCGCTGAGGGCTGAACATCTTGTGTACTCCCCGGACGAGAACCTCCCCCACAGCGCCAAGCTAAGTCTGTTCTTCCGGGGAATTGCGCCGGCGCTTGCGCGGCTGCGGGAGAAGATTTCCGCGCAGCTGGCCGACGAGGCGCGTCGGCTCTGCATGGGCACCCTGGAGCGTGTCTTGTCGAAGATCGTCTACCGCAACCCCGGCATCAACCTCGTCAACGTCCTCCGCACCTTGCCGCCCAAAGCTGACCAGGAGGCGTTGAAGGCGCAGGTTGCCCACATTGTCGCCAAGGTGAGCAAGATCACGAGGCGTGAAGGCGATCGCGTAGACTAGATTCTTTTCCTTTCTGCTTTCCTTGCCGCTGCCAATTTAGTCATAGGCAGTAGTTGATTAGAACAGCGGCAAGCTATCTTTGTAATATACAATCTTATTTCGAGCAAACAATGCAGTGTTATCTCCCTTGCTTTTGGTCCTCCACTTTGTATGCTTTTTACCCTACGCTTTTTTGGGGGGCTTGCCGGCAAGGGGCCCTTGCCGCGAGCGCTGAGTGCTGGACTCTTAGCAGCCTGCTGGCAAAGACCTTGTCGGCAAGCAACCTTGCCGCAGCTAGTCGCAGCACACTTAGACTGCTGAGCGAACTCGAAAACGAAGTAAGGGTGCGACACTTGTCGCAACTCACTAGGCCGTTGAGCGTGCTCGAAACAGAATAAGGGCGCGGCTAGCCACGGGTAGGTTCCTCCGCGCACAGGTTTTCCATACAAAGTGTGGTTGTTCAAGGAAGATAACTAAAATTTAAAAAATTTGAATTACTCAACCTTTGGTAACTTAGCTTTCATAGGTTGTTTGCTCCCCGATAAGGCTTCTCTTTCTTGAACAACACTTGGTTCATCCTGGTTCATCCTCCATCTCCTTCCCCCCGGCAAACTTGTGCGCGAGGAATATTCCTTCTGCTTAAGAGGGAAAGAAAAAAGAGGAGGAAAAACAAGTATAGGGCCTCACAGCTTGCTAATGCTTACCGGGGTTGTGCGTTGCACAACGTGTCAAACAATGCATGCAAATAACAAAGAAAAGCATGAAAACGACAAATAGTGCGAAGCACAAAAGCTTTACTGATGCACGGGGTCTGCGCCCGGCTTTGTACAAAGGTTTACATGCAACAGCGGCAAGACTCGTACAAAAGGTGGTTGCCGGGGTGGATCACGGCAACCGCGCCTTACGGGTGAAACTTGCGAAGATGCTCTATGTTCCAGGAGTTGCTCACCGGCAAGCCTTCTTCGGTCTCAAGGCGGGCAGCGCCGGGCCTTGTGACTTGCCTCACCCGATAAGGGCCTTCCCACTTCGGCGTCAACTTGTTGGAATTCTTCGTGGACTGAACACGCCGAAGAACAAGGTCGCCTTCCTCGAGACTCCTGGCCTTGACCTTGTGGCTATGGTAGCGACGCAAGGCTTGCTGGTATCGAGCAGCTCGTACAGCAGCCTGGAGACGTTCCTCCTCAAGGAGCAATGCATCATCTTGTCGCAGTTGCTCTTGCTCGAGCTCATCATAAGCGAGCACTCGAGGAGATCCGTATACGAGTTCCGTGGGGAGAACTGCCTCTGCTCCATAGACAAGAGCAAAGGGTGTCTGTCCGGTGGCTCGATTTGGTGTCGTCCTGATTGACCAAAGAGCCGCCGGCAACTCCTCTATCCAGTTTCTTCCGCACTTGCGCAGCCTGTCGAAGGTTCTTGTCTTGAGTCCGCGCAGCACATCAGCATTGGCCCTCTCCGCTTGACCATTGCTCCTCGGGTGAGCAACAGAAGCGAAGCAGACCTTGGCGCCAAGGTCTTGGACGTACTGCATGAAGGTGCGACTTGTGAACTGTGTGCCGTTGTCGGTGATAATCCTGTTAGGGATTCCGAAACGGCAAACAATCGCTCTGAAGAACCTGACTGCTGACTGTGCTGTCACCTTTCTCACTGGTTCCACTTCTGGCCACTTTGTGAACTTGTTGATTGCTACGTACAAGTACTCAAAGCCCCCGACAGCGCGGGGAAAGGGGCCGAGGATATCGAGCCCCCAGACCGAGAAGGGCCAGGACAAAGGAATCGTCTGGAGAGCTTGAGCTGGCTGGTGAATTTGCTTGGCATGGAACTGGCACGCTTCACACTTGGTTACTTGTGCAGTTGCATCTTGGAGGGCTTCTTGCCAGAAGAACCCTTGCCGGAACGCCTTCCCGGCAAGTGCCTTGCGCCAATGTGGTGGCCACATATGCCTCCATGTATCTCTGCCAACAGCTTCTGTCCATCTTCTCTGGAAATGCACTTCAACCTGACACCGTTGAGTCTTCTTCTGTACAATTCATTGTCAACGAACTGGTACATACTTGACTGTATGGTTATTTTCTCTATCTCTTCTGGCTCATCGGGAAGTTCTCCAGTTTGCAGAAAACGGACGATCTGCTGTGCCCATGCCGGAGCCCGAGGCTCAACGGCAAGGACTAAAGGCATGAGGGCTGCTGCGGGAACCTCAGCTTCTACGGCAAGAACCTCCGGCTCTGCCGGAGCTGATGGTCCCCCGGCAAGCCTGCCGGGGCAGGGCTTGTCGGGAACGCCTGCTTCAACTGTACAGACCCTTGGATCTGCAGGAGCAAACTGTTCCTCAGCATCTTGGCCGTTGATCTTGGGGACCTTGGCGGCGGCTTCGGGAAGATCCGCCAGCAAGTAGTCGCCGGAGACCAACTTTCTCTTCTTGTTCTGCCCAACTGATGGTGTAACGGATGGTTGAGTTAACTTGAGCAGGAAGGTCCCTGGTTCCACAGGTAACTTCATTGCAGCACACTTTGAAAGGCCATCCGCAATATCATTCTGAGCTCTTGGGACGTGCTCCATTTGCAGACCTTCAAAGTGCTCTTCAAGCTTCCTCACTTCATCAACATAAGCTTCCATCAAAGGGCTCTGATAACTCTTATTCACTTGTCGGACCACCAACTGTGAATCTCCCCGCACAATCAACTTCTTGATCCCAAGTTCGGCCGCAATTTTGAGGCCGGCAAGCAGACCTTCATACTCAGCAGTATTGTTTGTCGCTTGTTCCTTGGGAAAGTGCATCTGGACAACATACTTGAGGTGTTCTCCGGTGGGCGCTATGAGTACCACGCCAGCACCGGCGCCTTGCAGCGAGAAAGCACCATCGAAGTACATCATCCATTCTTTGCTCGTTTCTTGGACGGGGACACTTGTCTCTTGGACTTCTTCGTCTGGCGTTGGGGTCCATTCCGCTATGAATACTGCCAAAGCTCTGCTCTGTATGGTTGAAGTACTCTCAAACTTGAGACCAAAACTTGACAGCTCCAGTGCCCACTCGACGATCCTACCTGTTGCCTCTGGATTCTGCAATATCCTCTTCAACGGAAAGCGAGTGACCACTGTTATCTCGTGTGCTTGGAAGTAATGGCGCAGCTTTCTTGAGGCCATGAGGAGGCCGAACAGCAACTTCTGCACCCCAGAGTATCTTGATCTAGCCCCCTGCAAGAGGGAACTTACAAAATACACTGGGCGCTGCACCATCTTCTTTCAGACTTCTCCTTGTTCCTGCGCAGACTTGTCCTTGTCGGGGCCAGAGCTTGTCGGAGTAGCCCCCTGCTTGTCGCTGGATTCGCTTGCCGGAGGTGTGGGTTCCTCATCCGCCTCCCTCTCCGCTACCAACGCAGCACTAACCACTTGATTGGTTGCCGCTAGATACAGCAGCAACTTCTCTTGCGGCCTAGGTGCGACAAGTATCGGAGTAGAGGACAGGTATCCTTTCAAGCCTTGCAGCGCTGCCTCCGCTTCCGGAGTCCATTTCATAGGACCTGCCTTTTTCAAGATTTTGAAGAAAGGCAGGGCGCGTTCTGCAGACTTTGAAATGAACCTGCTGAGGGCAGCCACACAACTAGCAAGTCTCCTTACGTCCTTGACACGCTTCGGGGCTTCAATCTGCTCGATGGCTTTTATCTTGTCGGGATTGGCTTCAATCCCCCTCTGGGACACAAAGAACCCGAGAAGCTTGCCGGAGGGGACTCCGAAGACGCACTTCTCGGGGTTCAGCTTGAGTTGGATCTTGCGCAGATTCTCAAAGGTTTCTTCTAAGTCTTGGATCAGGGTATCTTTGCTCTTGCTCTTGACCACTATATCATCCATGTAGGCTTCCACATTTCTGTGGATCTGTGGCTCAAAAGCAGTGTGCACCACCCTTGCAAATGTCGAGCCTGCATTCTTCAATCCAAAGGGCACGCGTATGAAGCAATATGTGCCACATGGAGTAATGAATGCAGTCTTCTCTTCATCTTCCTTGGCCATGAATATCTGGTGGTAACCTGAGTACGCATCAAGGAAGGAAAGCAGCTCACATCCGGCGGTGGAGTCAACAATCTGGTCAATACGCGGCAAGGGAAATGGATCCTTGGGACACGCTTTATTCACATCAGTGAAGTCTATACAAAGTCTCCACTTCCCATTGGCCTTGCACACGACAACTGGATTGGCTAACCACGTAGGATGGATCACGCCTCTAACCAGGCCTGCTGCTTCCAACTTCTTAATCTCCTCGGCGATGAACTCTTGGCGCTCCACGGCTTGCTTCCTGACCTTCTGCTTGACGGGCCGCGCATGAGGACAAACAGCAAGCTTGTGCTCAATTACCTTCCTGGGAACGCTGGGGATGTCAGATGGTTGCCATGCAAACACATCGACATTCGCCCGCAGGAAGGCAACGAGCGCGCTTTCCTATTTGTTGTCGAGCGTAGCACTGATGGTGAAAGTACCACCAGTGCCGTCCTCCATGGCGGACACCTTCTTGGTTGCCGGTGGAGCTGCCATTCCTTTCTTGCACTTGCCGGTGGAGCTCGATGGTGCGTCCTCGACGGCAGCGCAGCACTCCGAAGAGGTGCGTTTGCCGGAGTGGGCCCCAGAACTCTTGCCGGACTTGGTCTTGGTCTTCCCCTCGGGAGCTTCAGCGGCAAGTGTGTTGCTCTCTGCTGCGGCTGCTGCATCCCGGTAGATCTTGTCGGCGTAGATAAGCGCGTCCTTCTTGTCATCGGGGACAGAGATGACGCTTATCGGCCCCGGCATCTTGAGTATGTTGTAGGCATAATGGGAAGCTGCCATGAACTTGGCGAGGGCAGGACGTCCAAGTATCCCATTGTATGGTAATGGGATATCGGCAACATCAAATGTGATCCTCTCCGTCCTGAAGTTGAGCTCCCCGCTAAAGGTCACTGGCAGCGTAATCTTCCCCTTCGGCTTGCTCCTTCCCGGGTTGATCCCTTGGAATGACCCGGTTTCTTCGAGCTCGCCGTCTGGGATCTGTAGCTTCTTGATCACAGCTGAGGAGATCAAGTTCAAGCCAGCCCCGCCGTCAACCAACATCTTGGTGACCTTGAGGTTGCGGATAGTTGGTGAGACCAACATCGGCAAGCACCCGACCGCCGTGGTGCGGTCAGGGTGGTCCTCAAGGTCAAAGATGATGGGCGTGCCAGACCACTTCAGCAGCCTGCGTGACTCGACGGGCGGCTCTGCTGCGTTCACTTCTCGCACCCACTGCTTGAGCTGGCAGTGGGAAGTGTGCAGAGAGGCGCCTCCGTCGACACACAGAA
This sequence comes from Secale cereale, assembly GCA_902687465.1. Classification (NCBI taxonomy): domain Eukaryota; kingdom Viridiplantae; phylum Streptophyta; class Magnoliopsida; order Poales; family Poaceae; genus Secale; species Secale cereale. The sequence goes on from LR738709.1 coordinate 424,055,371, forward strand.
CCTCTGTGGCTTTCTGGAACTCCTGCTCGCTGTTATCTCCTTCTTCCATGTCGTTGTCGTCTTCTTCTTCCTCATCGTTGTTGCGGCCCCGGGGAGGTCTGTCACCTTGCCGCTGCTTGGCCTTGCCGCGGCGTCCTCCCCGGCCATTGAACGGCCGCTTCTTGCTGGGCTCTCCTCCGCCTCCTCGGGCCTTCTCCTTGTTGCGACGCTCGTATTCAGCCTTCTGCTGTTCTACGAGGTACTCGACTCGTTTGCAGTTCTGAAGATCGTGGCCCTTGGTGCGGTGGATCTTGCAGTACTGCTTGTCGGAGCCGTCCTGCTTGTCGGCTGCCGCTATAGGGGCGGGCTCCTTGCCGGAACCGCCAGCCTGTGCCGTCTTGGCGGGAGCCTCCTTGCCGGACTGCTCGACAACCAGCACCTCCTTGTTCTTCTTCTTTCTGTTATTCCGCCGCCGGCTCTTCTTCGCCGGGGCGGCATCTTCGCTGTCGCTTCCTCCTGCGCCAGTATCCTCTCCGGGGAGTCTCCTCCCCTCTTCTGCGCGCGCGCACTTGTCGGCCAGAGCGTAGAGCTCGCTGACATCCCGGATTTTGGTCATGGCCATCTCCTCCCTCATCCGGCGGTTACGCACGTTCTGGTGGAACGCGCTGATAACCGCGGCTGGGTGGACGTCGGGAATGTTGTGTTGCACGCGACTGAATCTCTGGATGTCCTTGCGCAGGGACTCTCCCTCCTTCTGGGCCAAGATGTGGAGATCACTCTCCTGGCCGTGGGGTTTGTGGCCGCCTGTGAAGGCACCAACAAACTGGTGGCACAGATCTGCCCACGAAGAAATGGAGTTCTCCGGCAAGTGCATAAGCCAAGACCGGACGTTTGGCTTAAGCACTAGCGGGAAGTAGTTGGCTAGTATCTTCTCGTCGCGTCCCCCTGCAGCCTGCACCGCGATGGTGTAGATGCTGAGGAACTCCGAGGGGTGTGTCTTGCCGTCGTACTTCTCGGGTACGTCGGGCTTGAAATTTTTCATGCTGGGCCACTGGACTTGCCGCAGCTCACGGGTGAACGCAGGGCAACCTGCCGCGTACGGCAAGTCGCCTGGTTCACCGGGCGCGTGCGTGTCGACAGCGGTCCCAGCGCGCTGATCTGACTGTCTTCGGGCTTCTCGTCGACGCTCGATGCGAGTCCGAGCGTCTTCTTGCCGCCTGTCGTCTAGGACTTGGCGCTGATCACGGCGAGCCCGCGGATACGACGACGCCGTGGAGTCGTCGTCGACGTTGATCCGGCGGGGTGGCGATTTCTGCTTCCGCGGCGGGGAGTGCACGGTAGTTGCACCCCCGGCGGTCTTGTTGCCATCGGCCTTCGCTTGATCGACTTGCCGCGGCCGTGAGGTTGCCGGCTGCTGTGGCGCGTATTTGTTGGCGAAGGCGATGAGGCTCTGGATCGTCGCCCTCCAGTCTTCGGCCTTGTCTGCCGCTGGAGGGAAATCGAGGAGCAGCTGTGCTCTTGCTAGAGCTTCTGCTGGAGAAGAGGTGAACGGCGGCGAGTGGTGCGAGGAGCGGGACACGCTCGGACTTCTAACTGCGTTAGAAGGAGCACGTTCCCACCCCGGCGACCGCGCCTTGCTCGTGCCAGCACGCTGGCCTTGAGCATCCCGCGATCCTCCGGCTTGGCTTCGTCCCAGCAAGCGTATGGTACCTCCTGTACCACGCCGCTGCGGGTCTTGTACGTCCCGAGAGAGACGTGGCGCGTCCACGGACACCGAGGCCTTGGAATTCGCCCAGTCGTCCGTCTTGTCCTTGGACTTGGTGGCGCCGTGAGTTTCCTCGCCGGCGACCACCCTTCCGCCGGCGTCTCCTCCACCAACCGTTGGCTCTGGTGGCGGTGGAATCGACGCAGACGGGCCTCCGACCTCCGAAGCCTTCTTCTTCGGAGGCATGTTGTTGTAGCTGATGAAGTTGAAGAAGCTGGAGAGGTTGGTGAAAAATGCGCCCGCGTGAGCACCGGATCAGGTTCGCACAACCTCGACGCCCCCTACCTGGCGCGCCAAAGATGTCGGGGGAAACTGTCCTCCCACGAGCACCTATGGGACCGGAGCCCCTTCTACGTTGCGGTAAGGGAGCGGAGGGAGCACGGAGAGCAGATCGAGGAGCACACGCGGGCAGTTTACCCAGGTTCGGGCCGCGAGGACGCGTAAAACCCTACTCCTGCCTTAGGTTGTATTGAGTTCTTAAGCTCGGGAGCTTGAAGAGCTACAGTACTGGCTACACCGAGCGAGAGAGTTGTCTAGGTTTCGAACCCTTTCTACGTTGTGCATGGGCCTCCTTTTATAGCTCAAAGGGGTCACCGACAGGTGTCAACGTAGAGGAGGGTAAAAGCGTAATTTTGGTGGTAGTTGTAACAGTGCGGGAATAGTGCGTGAACAGTGGATGAACAGTGGTCTTTACCTAACTTTGACAGTGGGGGACAAGGGCTTTAAATGCCCGTCGCCGTCGACCCCAAAAGTGTCCGTCCATGCTTCTCCGTTCGCCACGGCGGTAGCCTCGTCACCGTGGCTTGCCACCGTGTGTCCCAAGCTGCACAGCCTTCTGCCACGTGCCCCTGGAAGGGCCCCAGGGCGACGCGTGGGCCGATGAGCTGGAGCGCGGGCACACAGCATAGGTTTCCCCGGCAAGCACCTTGCCGGGGTAGTGATCTTGCCGGGCCCGGAAGCTTTTCGCTCTCCGGGTCCTGCCGGGGCGCATGATGCGCCGAGGCATTTCTTGAGATATGTAATCCTTGGCCTTCCTGACAAGCTCCTCTTGCCAGGGTCTTGTACTAAAGTGATAACCTTGAGCCTGGTGCGGCCTTCCCGGCAAGCTCCTCTTGCCGGGGCCTTGATCTTCTGACTTGTATACTTTGTTCTTGAATGGCTTCATAGGGACCAGAAAGGTTTCCGGCGAGCACGTGGTAAGCCCTGCCGCGGGAAGCTGCCACTGCCCGTGCACAAGTTGGGGTACTAAGGTACCCCTATCTTAGTACACCGACACGCGGCTTGGGAGAAGGGAGCTTCCGGGGAGAAGGTGATTTGGCACCCACGAGGTATGAATGGGGGGGATTGGGAGGGGAGTGGAACCATGTAGGCATTTGTCTGAAATGTGAGGGGGAGTTACAGTTCTACCCCCACCTTTAGGCTTCTCGGCTTGGGTCTGTGTACTGAGGGTCGGGGATAGTATAGTAACTTTGCTTCTCCCCAAATAGTGGGCGGGAGCGATTTCGGGCGAGGAGGGCGTGTTTTGAAATATAGTGGGCGCGAGCGATTTCTGGCGAGGAGAGCGTGTTTTGAAATAGTGGGCGCGAGCTATTTCGGGCGAGGAGAGCTTGTTTTGCCGACCATGATTTATGAATTATTCGGCACATGTCATTTCGTCCGAGGAGAAGGCGCGCTTGGATGAAGTTACGAAACTACCCTCGATGCACAACGGGCCAATTAATGTGTCTCCAACATAGGACGGTAATTTCGCATCTCCCATTTATTTGCTCGGGCGAATTCCACCGAGCAGAGGATGTTTAACGGTCCGTTCAAAATTTGGGAGAACGAGCATCCACGTCTACCTTACCAAGTCGATTTGAATCAAATTTAAAAATATTAGCTTGCCACTTCTTTCTTAGATGGAGAGATGATGCTTGAGAGTAATGTGTTTTTACATGCTCGTTGCTAGTGATTTACTATATGACAAATAGTTGACCCACTCAAAAACGGGAATCAAACCCAAAATGAAATATCTCGATTCAATGAAATAGCTCGTTCACCAGGTCAAAATAGTGAACTAAATCAAAAATTGAACACCTCAATCGAATATCATGTTGTACAGTATTATAGTACTCCATGAACATGTTGAAAGTCAAATTAATGAACATGTTTGATATAAGCATATATCCGTTCATGTGTAGATATCAGTCTTTGATGCATAAAACGCGACCTCCCCCTCTCTCTCT
>LR738709.1:424063847-424108488 GCA_902687465.1 Secale cereale
AGAGAGGACTGAGGTAATAAAAAAACACTTGTTTGGGAGAGTGAGAGGCTGGTGTAGTTGGTTTGATTGATTTGTTTATACATGTGGGTCTGTGTGCACAGCGGTGCCAACTCTCTCACATCGCGAGAGCGTTGCCAAAGTCTTTTGATTTGACATCGATGCGTATTATGTGGCATAATTTTGCGAAATATGGCATCGGCCACATAGTGGAAGGCAACAAATGCCCAAGCTCTTCACGTACTCCTAGGTAAATGAGAGGAGAGAGAGAGAGAGTGACAAAATATCACTAGCCAGCCAACCCTATCGTATGAGCGAATGATATTGGTATCTCTTGATGACACGGAAATCTTATACATCCCCAGCTGCTCTAATATGTTCTCGTTTTTTGTAGATAAAAAAAGACCCAAAAGTGAAAAATGTGCTGCACTATAACAATATCATCGAATGCCTTGATCTCCATCTTACAGAAATTGATTTGATCGACTATCGAGGTAGCACATCTGAGATTAAATTGTCCAGGTTCTTTATTCTGGAGGCAAGTGTGCTCAAGGTAATGAGGTTTGGCGTTCTGTGGCGCAACAATGAATGGCGTGCTGATCACCGCAAGCGTTTAAGACTAAATGACAAAGTCTCCGCAGAAGCTGAATTTGTTTTTGAAACATCAAGTGGCCAGAGACTCGAAAAGTTATTTGCCCATTAGTGACTTGTCAGGGCGGTGGATTTTAGTTTGTACGATAATGTTGCATCCACCTAAAGTAACGAAAGTTCTTACGTAAACTTCCTAGTAATTCCCTCTTCGTAGGTGCAGCATTACTCCTAACATTTGTAATATCAGTTTGAAACTTAAAATATTGCCGTGTCCTATTCCTGCGTTTTCAAAATCCTGTGAATCAAACAGGTCCTGAGTTGGTGATGATGTTGTGCCTGCCATCTTTCACCAATAGCCGTCGGATCTAGATCTGACACATACAAACGAAACTTCTCCAGTTTTGCAAAAAGATGCCCGCACTTGTTCCCTATTTACAAAAACTCCTTGTCTCTCACAATCAGCCTTATCTCCTCCCCACCACATCTAGAAGGCCATGGAAAAATCTGGCACGATGGCCGCTGCCGGTGCTGTCCACCCCCAATCTTGGTGTTCCGTGCAATGCTAGGTCTACAACCATGATGATAGTGACTGTAGACGGCGAGGCTGACAATGGCATGCCGAACACGGCGCATATACTCAGGTGTCATCTCCGGCGTATGGTCTTGTCACTTCACTACGAGGAGCAGCACATAATAATTTGACCAACGGGTAGTACAGTGCTACTACTACATTGGTAGTAGTACTACTACTAGTAGTAGAACCACCGTCTGGATTTAGTAGTACTACCACGTCCATCTGGATTTAGTATTTGACTAGCAATATCTAGTAATGCATGTCACAAAAAATGTACTACTCCCTGTAAATAAATACATGTTGTATTGTTTTATTCCTATCGGCGATATAACTTACTGTCTTTTTGCTACTTAATAGGATTAACTACAATTAACTAACCATTGCATGTGATGTTTGGCAGTCTCAAGTCATTGAAAGCATGCACGGGCATGGAGGGGGACGCAACTTCATTGACTTACTGCACCTGCCTTTGGGTGTATGACACATGGGCCCAACGGGTGGCTGGCCAACCTGTCATACAGCCAAAGGCAGGTGCAGTAGAGGGGCGAGGAGTAGATGGCCAACACACACGTGAATTCAATGCAGTTTGCACTTCTCATATAAAGGCTCCCGCCATTCCAATCTACGAAATCCTATGCACCTACGCACCCAAGGGCAAGAGTGATCACTCTAATCGCAGGATCAGTTGACTAGAAGCTAGACCCATGGAGGCGATGAGCGCGAGCATCAGACGGCTGTGCCAGATGGTCCACGACGCCAGCCTGCGGCCCCGCATCGAGGAACGTCTCCAGGTAGTGCTTGAGGCCGCCAGGGCGAGGGGCCGCTTGGACGACAACTTTGTCTCCTTGTTCGACGAGGTCCTCGTCGGCTTCCTCGTCAAGTTCACCGTTGTCAAGAAGCTCGCGGACGACCTTGACGTACGCCTCCAGCCCACGCGCCCAGGCTCTGTGATGCCTGCCACCCTCAACAGCCTCTATGGTGACAACCTCTTCGACGCACTGGTGGCCCTGCGATTGCCCGCCGTCGCGCCGGAGAATGTCCACCTCGAGGTCGTGCTCGCCGCGCAGCGCCTGGCACAGCAAGACACCATCGACATAATCACCCACGTCTACGTGCAAATCGTCCACAAGGACTACTACATGCAAGAGGAGGACGATAGGACACTGGCCTTATGGGACCGCAGGGCAACCTTGGATGGCATTGTTCAGAAGCACGTTGAGCTTGCCGCCAACGCCGCTGCTCCTCACACGTCGGTTGGTGATCCGGTGCACTAGGGCGTGAGGATGTCATTGATGGATCCGTATGTATCTTTATCTTTTCGTCAAATCCGTGTAGTAGTATATGGTACTACTAGTAATTATCTTACCTTTCGCATCAACTTCATAATTTTCCTATGTACTCCATGCATGAACCGCGCCAGAACCAAACTTCTCATTACTCTAGGGAAAATTGTTATTTCTATCTATCGGTCACGCCATGGAGCAGAACCAAATTTTACAAGTTACAAGTTAGAAAGGAAAAGCCTACCGTGTTCGTGTCGCACCCCCACACGGTTGGTCCGGCATGCCGCTCAAGGGGGAATGCGTGATGTGTTGCATTTTCACTTACAAGTGGGACCGCAGTTGAGCAAACCGCCTATCGGCAAACCCCCACCCCACCCACCGCGCGATGGATGAGAAAACAGGAGGGAGAAGAGATGGTTGTAGCACGGATTCCAAGAAAATTGGTGTCGGATGGGATTCGTGTGGGTGGCATGTGCCGTACTGCTAGACATGAATGCTAAATATGGCCTATGCCACCCCACTATATCCAGGTGCTGGTTACGTAGAACAAATTTCTTGGAGTCCGTGCTCAGCCCTCCTCTATCTCTCTTCTCAGCTAGCCAGCTGACGCGCAGAGCCCATCATCTGTTTGCTCATATGCGGTCCCACATGTTAGTGAAAACACAAGAGGACCCACTGAACCTGCACATCTTTCACCTCGATGTGCTGGTGATGAAAAACAAATCCAATCAAGATCTTCGGTGGCCGCTTTTGGAGTTACTCAAGAGTAGTAAGATTCTATTTATAATTTAACCCAAGATGCACATCACGTGGCTTCAACTACCACTCTATTTTCTTCCATGAATGACCTAGATGCTGGATGTCCCACATGTCGGCTAAAGGAGGAAGAACTCGACCAAATATTCGGTTGTGCTCTCGGATTAGACTAGTTGTGCTAACTTAAAATTTTATTGTGTAGAGTGGATGCAAGTTTTGCTATTGGGAAGAAGAGTACAACGACATATTGATAGATCGCAATTTAGTAGATGTTCTAGCACTTTTAGCTAGCATAGAGGCTAGAGATGAGACTAGTGCACTTGTTCATAGAATAGAGGCTAGACACGTCTACTTCTTTACACTCGAAGAAGAAAGAAGCACGCAGGATCGAGCCTTCACAGATCAACAATGAATGTATCGAGAAGGCACTAATCCAACTTACAGGAGCAGTTATGGAAGTTGGATATCTTCCAAAATGTATTCTTGTGGTTCTTGTTCTTCTAGTCAAAATTTTGGTGATGTATTTCCATGTACCAAAAAATCAATGATGAAAAAAAGATATGTGTTTCAAAGAAAAATGTACGCAGCCGGGATGCGTCCGCGCGTTCGGCGCACAGCCACCGCATCCGAGAAATGGCCCGGACACGACCCCATTGCCCTACCCAAACGGACAGAATCCAGACAAAATGGAGGTCCGTTTGGGGTCGTGCGTTGGAGTTGGCCTTACAAGTGGGACCGCGGTTGAGGAAACCGACTATCGGCAAACCCCCACCTCACCCGCCGTGTGATGGCTGAGTTAGAGAAACGACGAGGTTGAAGAGATTGCTGTAGCGTGGACTCCAACAAATATGGTGTCAGATGGAAGTCGTGCTGGTGGCGTGTGTCGTACTCCTGGACGTGAATGCTTGTTCTGGCCCATGCCACCCAACTACTCCTATTACTTATAGTAGTTATATCGAAGATTCGAGGTGCTGGTTACGTACAACGAACACATTAACATATGACCCACCTCACGTTGTGGCCAAATTTCCCGGAGTCTGTGCTAGGTTCAAAAGTGTTCTTTGTGAGGATGGGTGGCTGGTCTCAAGTTTAAAACATGTTGTATTACGTACGTAGACATAGAGATAGTGCAGCATGTGAAGCTAGTACAAATAGTGTACTATTGTTGATTGGCCTCATCCGATAACCTGTTGCAATGCACGTACAATTATGTATTCGGAAAATATATTTTTTCCTCGTCGCAGCACCCACTCAAAGAAGCGACTCGAAAGCCATTCATAAATTTAGTAAGTTTATCACAGGCATATCATTTTATTACCTACAATAGGTCATCAACCCACAACGACAACGAGGATACATTATAAATACTAAAGTTTTCATCACACAACAAATAACAAGCAATGAAATGAACTTCAACTCAACCAATCCTCGGCATTGGAAACGCTTGCTTTGAACCACAAGTGATTCTCTGGGAAGGGCTAGCTAGTGTCAATCTCGAGACAAACGCATGACTGATCATCTAGGCTAAAGTGGCCTACTATATCACGACCAGGGTAGGGAGCCACCGCAATGCCCGATGTATAGATACAGTTGCTTCTCATAAATGGTAGTAACGTTGTGTCAACAGCAGTTGGATCGCCTTTCACCATCATTGGATAGTTTTGTCCAAGGAAGAGCGAGTTTGCTCCAAGACTATCAATATTGTACCAGGGAGAAGGTGTTGGCTCTAGCACACTAGTATCCATCCCGAATACCATGCAACGGGTGTTGGAATAGGTCCGGAGAGTGCGACCATGGGAGATAACACCTGCTCCCTCATTAGTAACATCAGTAGTGGGTTGTATACAGACAAGAAGTGGTGATCCATTGGAATTAGTTGCCAGCCGCCAGTGAGCATATGGGCCCTGCTCGTCCTCATGCTCGTGATGATCACTATCGTCATCTCCCCCTTGGTTATAAAAAAAATTCAAGTATAGGTGGTGGAATGTTCACATGACCTTGGAAACACAAGAAGAAGGTTAATTAGTAGAGAAGGGAAACTTGCTAACTTGCATGCATGTGGATGAAACAATTATAATTACGGTGGAAGACAAACGTACCGAAAGAATAAGGATCCCATGCAAAAACAGTGCCAGGAGTGGTGGCAGCAAACACAAGACCCTCGTATTCAATTGCATCAGAGTACACATCCGTGTATAGAAACTGATTTTTGAACAATATCCATCGAGTCGAACCACGACGGATGGCAAAAAACTTGACGAAGATAGCAACAACTTTATAGTTCTTGTAATTCCAAGAGCGGTTGGGAACTCGAGAAATTGCTATCTTCCATAGATGACAGTCACCATGATCATATTTGAACGTATGTCGATCATTTGTGTGCTCAACCTCAGGGCACTCGGAGATTTTTGGAAGTGGAATCCACTGACGAGTGTACACATTCACAAGTTCCCACTCGCAATTGTACCCAATATAAACAACCCAATCTCCATTTGCGCCTGCCCAATGCTTGCCCTCAAGCGATGGCATCTTAACATCATACGTATCATTATCAAGCGGCATAAACTTGCACAAGGCGAGGCTTCCCTCGTCCCTGCGCCGGTCAGCAGGGTCACGGTGAAGAAGATAGGGGAGATCAAACCGCTCCTGGACCCTTGGGGTTCCTTGTAATGATGTTATTAGTTGAATCGAGAATGTTCTTGAACGAACCTGCCATGCTAGCCGAGGTGATGACATCACACCGATCAATGAGTTCCCCCCACACTTCATCTTTTAGATCGGGGCAAGAATAACGGGGTCGTTTCCGGCTTGTTCCCTTCATGGAGAAGACGATCGAACAATGGTAGAAGGAAGGGTGAAGGCAAATGGAGGAGGGAGGAAGAGCATGCGACATCAGTTCCGAATCGAGAGGGAAAGTCGAAGAGTCGATGGATGGTTGCCAGTTTGCCACGGTACATGAAGAGGCGCCCCGGCCTACACGTCCTTTCGGAAATTGTACAAAAGGACTCGCCGTCGTCTCACTGACATGTTGGAACGGGACCACATGTCAACGAAACATGGTGTGTAATTTCTCGTGCAAAATGCGATCTGGCCGCGTTGGCCCGAGGTGCCGCATTAGTTATCGCTGAATAATATAAAATATTACGAGTGCAGGCGCTCCACCCCGAGGTTTGTAGCTCCTTCTCGGTCGTCGGGAGTCTATGTTCTTCCACTCTTTCGTTTAAGACATGAGCTTTGTTCATCCTGTTACCGGCACGCGGGACATCTATATGCCTCCATTTTACAAGATCATACTATATGCCTCCATGAAACACGGGACATCTAGCATCAAGGTGGCGTGTCATGCAAGAAAATGGAGATATGTAGTGCGTAAGTGAGTCGTGCACTTTGATGGCACCTAGTACTACGCAATATTTTTTCTCCTCGATGGCACATGAATAGTGCACGTACTCAATGACAGAGAACGGGATGGTAGCCATGGACATGGTCGGCCCTTTTTGAAGAGAGTACTAATAAATACATAACTTTGATGTGTCCCGTCAACCTGCAAAACGACGAGAAGCTTGCTTACTACGCCTTCTCCCTCGCCAACGCGTGCGCGGTGGCTCGCAGCACGAGGAGAAACTTTTGCTTACAAGCGGTGGACGTGCAGCAGTTCATTTGGTGTCAGATTGCCAGAAGTAGTACCATCATTATTGTTCGACTTCCGGAAGAGGAGAAGAGCCAAGCGCAAGGTCACCTACTAACCTACAGTACTACTATAGCCAAAGCTGGTCCACCTTTTTAGAGCATGGTTAATTAATATAGGTGGCTCTTGCAGTGGCACATCATTTAGAGCAAGAACTCTCTTCGTAGGATCAAAAGAAGTGAAACAAAAGTTGGAGTGGATGCTAGATTGCCAATTAAAACATGATTACATAGGAAAAAAATTCTTATAGCATTCTATCCATGAATCAAACGACCAATGTAGGAAAATTATGAGGGGGGTCTCTCCAACAGTGTTCCTCGGCTCGCACCTGGCATCACGGTGGTCGAACTTGGAGTCATTCATCTGGTACATGGGACCACATGTCAACGAAACATGGTGTGTAATTTCTTGTGCAAAATGCGATCTGGCCGCGTTGGCCAGAGGTGCCGCATTAGTTATTGACCTTTATTTTTTTAATGGCGTGCCATTCAGTTTTGAAGCATGACTAACTAGTACTGTTTGCAGAGAAAATATAAACTACTCTACCACTACTCCACCTGTAGTACTAGTTGTATAAAAAATATATATAGGCTGTAGCTTCAGAGCTTTCTTGCTAAGGGCTGCCCACTTGCTTCTCACACTATCACCCTCTCTCCAGATCTAAAAAAGACGACCTCTCTCTCCCTCCTCACCGGTGGTCACTGATCCACCGGGGAAGAAAAGGACGTGCAGCATTGACACACTCGTCGTCGGCGAGCGAGGTCAGCATTGATGACAAGGCCGTTCTCTCAGACCTAGCACCCGCGCGGGATGGCCTGTGTCCCCAAACTCGCTGCCGTGGTGCGTGCGGAGGACGACGACCACGAGCGAAGCCACTTCCCGCCGACCCTCAGGTATGCTACATCTTTTCGAACCATACCCTCGCTGCATGTGGATCTTTTTCCACTCCACCATCTTCCCAACTTGCTATCCTCTGCTCTGCTGGTCACGCAGACGAAAATCTTAATTTGCACTATTAAAGGAAACCCTACTTCATGCAGACTAATCAATGTCTGGGTTGAACAAGGAAAGGAAGGGAGACTGTACTGTCCAAGAGAGTAGGCATCGAACCCGCATCTAGGTTGAAAAGGGGAAAATCAGTAGCTAAGGAACGAGTCTCGTGTCTCTTGGTTGAAGAAGGGTAGAAAGGCATGACAACGCAATAGAGAATGACCAGGTCGATCGGTTTGTTGTCCTCACATAGGAAAAAGGTGGTTGAACATAACAAAAATGGGACGTAATCCACATATGCTGCCTGGATGTTTGTTGCTCTGGGCAACCATACCTCCCTCACCACTCTATGTGTCCGTGGAGGTACATCGTACTGGTGCGCCCAATGTCCGAATGGGTCTCCCATGCTCTTATTGCCACTTGTTTTGCTGTTAGTATAACGCTAGCGGTAAAGTCAACCAATGCTACTACTAAAGTGATGCCACATTTAACAAATGCCACACTCAGTCTAATGCCACCGATAAATTTAAGCAATGCCATTTAATGTCTCTGGATTATTTATGGGTTAGCTGTTGATTGTGGATGTATTAAAGATTTTTCAGCTAAGGCATTCTAATGTTGTTGCACAGCCAATATACCAACGATGAAACTTGTTACTACCTTCTGATTTTTGCACTGTTAATGCTTATAGATTACATACCTCACTTTCATGAGCTAAGTCAATTTTTTTGTACAGTGTCACCAAAATGCCAAGGCGCTGATGTCACTTTATTTTGGTTAAACTACACAAAAAATTATGAAGACAAGAGGAAAGGTCAAGGGTGGGCACCTCCTTATCCGTCTGTTTTCTTTGATTCGGTTGGTCAAATTTTATGTTTAATCGACTATCAAGATTGGGATAGCAATTTTCAGGTCCTCTCGAGTTCAAAATGATATATACCTTCAAGGTACATGGTTTGCAAAAAAAATTGTACTATCATTAGTTTATAATGCTAGTTACCTCCAGACTTATGTATTGGTTTAATGTTGTTCCCAGCTAGTATACCAATGCTGAAACTTGTTACCTTTACATTTTGTATTGTTAATGCTTATAGAAATCTTCAAGTGCTAGCTTATGGAGATCAGTTCAGTAAAACCATTATACTCTACCCCGTAATAAAAAAATTACTCCACTGTTCTACTAGCGAGTGGATTAGTGTATATTTGTACTATTTGAATGGCGTTGCATTAGCGTATCGACATATATAAGGTGTGGCAAGCTTTCCCAGAGAAACAAGTTTCAGCATTGGTATACTAGCTGTGCAACAAGTTTCGGCATTGGTACAGAGGGTGTAGAGTTCACTGAAATACTGCCAGTAAAGCTAGCTGCACCTTTGTTAAGATTGGGATAGCAATTTTTCATGTTCACCCGAGTTCGAAATGATATTTACCTTGAAGGTACATGGTTTGCAATTTTTTAATACTATCATTAGTTAATAATGCTAGTTACCTTCAGATTTTTTTATTTGGTTTAATGCTCTTGCACAGCTAGTATACCGATGCTGAAACTTGTTACCTTTACATTTTGTATTGTTAATTCTTATAGAAATCTTCCAGTTCTAGAGCTTATGGAAATCTTCAAGTGCTAGAGCTTATGGAAATCTTCCAGTGCTAGAGCTTATAGAAATCTTTTCCCATTAAGAAATTGGAATGCTTATATTTGTGAGTCTATGCTTCAACTAGTGCCACTTTTATAGTAATCACACTTTCAATATCAATGCAAACAGGGATGCTCAATTTTAGTGGAACTGCACAAAAAGTCCAATTGGTTCAACATTAAGAGCATGTTTTCTTCCAAACCTTTATATCCAATTGGTGGAACTATGAGTTGTTCATTAAGAAGGTACATGGTTTGCTACTATCTTGGTACTCTTTTTGTACTGTCATTAGATAGTAATACTAGTGGTTTGCATGTGAATTTATTGGTAGGGTGGACCTACATTGGAGGTGCAGGACAGGATTCAATGATTGGATTTTCAATTTCACCCCTTCCATCACTGCAAACATGGATATCCTTGGTCTGATGAAGAATAGGCGCTATATTTCTGCTCTGAACAAGCAAATCAATTCAATATGAAATTGACCAGGGCAAAACATGACCGTATCAAATTGTCAAGTGCAAAACATGACAGATGGTAAGCGGAAGAGACATGTTTAAACCGAAAATACAAGGTGGGGTATATGTTTACTAGTTGCTTGATATTTGTGCAAACAGAGATGTCTGGCCATTGCTATTTGGCAAACACACAAAGTGACCGCAATTTTGGTTGAACTGCATAAGAGAATAGTATAGTCACTGCATGCAGTGCCATTTGAAAATAGACACAGAAAGATTGGATAGTCACGTCATGGACTGCAGAAAAGTAGTATTGTACCATTTATTGGCCAACACTAGGTGCTTCATTGCTTTTGTCTGATTATACAATGGGCATCATTTTTCCTAAGTTAAAGTTCGTATTCCGAAAATAGTCTCGCCGTGTGATCTAGAGAAGACCAAATCATATTGCAGTGGATGTTCCTCCATCATGTGTGGTTCATTCTGATGGTTCCAGCTGTTGGTGAAACCACTTACGTTTGCAAGAGTAATTGTAGACTTCACTAACAAATCTGTCTTTCAGTATGTACTAAATGTTGGCCAAGAGAAAAATCCATGTTAGTAGGAAGAACAAATGTTTTTTTCTAGATCTTTGCTTTTGGAGCTACATATTTGTATATGATCTGTGAATCATTGAGATGCATTAACATGTTGATCTTATGTATGGGAATCGTACTAGTTGGTTTTAGTTGTGGCTGATCTTTGCTTTTGGAGCTACATATTTGTATATGATCTGTGAATCATTGAGATGCATTAACAGTTCCTTATATCTGTTCGCTCAGTGTTTACAAGTTACTGATCGATCAATAGCTAGCCTACTAATGAGCTCCTAGTAGTTTTAGTTGCAATGCAAGATCCGAAGTGGCAGTTTTTTGAATATAAAATGCCTACCTCTGAAGAAACTGACAAGCTTCTCTAAAGAAAATGTCATGCGAATCTGAAGAAACTGCCAGCAAAAACGTTCGCAAATGCCTTATCTCCCAATGAATGTTCATCAGTTAATGCGATCGTACACGTACACCATCCGACCTACTCGATCCTACACGTACACTATTCGACCTACTTGATCCTACACAGATAAATAGCGGATCACACACGTACTACCTCCTTTTCGGTTTACATGGATCAATTCAAAAAACGACCTACTCGATCCTACACAAATAAATAGCAGATCACACACGTACTACCTCCTTTTCGGTTTGCAGGGCTTAATTCAAAAATCGCACCAACCAAGGTAGATGATGAGTGGTGGAATGATTTTTGACAAGGAGGGAGTACCTCATCTGGATGATTCGAGTTCTCAAATGCCTTATCTCCCAGCTAAAGTTCATCAACTAATGCCCTCGGCTGCGACTCGTTGCATGCTGCTCCGCGTACTGGCTGTGAGCGATTTTGAGTGCCTGCATGCAGCTGGCCGTAATTAAGGCAGCTAACTGATGCGAAAAAGATGCGCTTTAATTGTTGAGGTCCTTTTAAATCCGTGGAATCATTATTGACAAGGAGGTAGATGATTCGAGTGCACTCATTTGACCGTCATGCCGGCGTGCGACCCAGCACGGACGGGACGGGACGGCTCACTCAGAATTTCAGTTTCTCTAGTTTTCCACGCCAAGCTGGCGTGCTAAGGCATGCCTGCTTAATTATGCATTGAATTCCGATGACCGTCGCGCTACCTTCCACCTATAAGTATTGTTTCTCGGCCTTTTGGTGGCATCGTGACCCCACCGGCCCGACGTCGCTCGCCACTTATCCTCGCTCTCGCCACGTTCGCCATGCCCCCGCCCGTCCGTGATAGGCGAGGCCGGAGGCGGTCACCGCCGGAACTAGTGTTAGGTTTTTCACCGGAAGGCAGACGAAGGGAGGAGGCATTCTATCAGTCTTTAGATGGCAATGCGGAGATCGAGGACTTGTTGGAGCGGGACCGCCTGGCGGAGGAGCAGGAGTGGTTGGAGTGCGACCGCTTGGCGGAGGAGCAGCGTATCGCCGATTTGCGCCGCCAGCGGGACATGGAGCAGCGGCGCACCGATGCTTTGAGTCGCGAGCAGAGCGCCCGCAACTGGGCCGACTACGTGGAGGCCGGCGCCCAGCATATAGACCTAGAGGTTGTCGGGCACGCACCCGTTCGCGACGCCGATTTTTACAACCAGCTCATCAATTGGGTTTCCTGCTTAGAAGACGAAGTTTCTGTGGACCATGCCGGCACAGAAAGGATCAACGCGCGCGCAACGCGCCCTATCGCACCTCTGGCAAGTCAGAGGCGAGGCGGAGGACACTGGTGCGGGCGTTTAGCGTGTACCACAGATGGCGGCCAGCATCGTCTAGTTAGCTAAGAGTAAGTTAGTACTTGTACGCTACTAGAGTATTAGTGGGAGTAGATAGTTAACTTGGCTATGATGGTTGTCAACGTGGAAGTTCAGTACTCTATATGTGGATGAGTCCTGTTACTTTGCTCTGAATGTTGAACTTTCCGTTTGAACGTATGGAATGGGCTGTTATTTTTTTAAATGGGTTGTATTTGTCCTCCACGGGTTTAGAGGCTGACTTGTGGACCTACCAAGTTGACGCGTAAACAATCAGGAGATGATTGTACTTGGAGAGGATGACAACAGGGACCCACCAAGGTCATGGCAGTACGCAAGCAAGTGCCTCCTTATTTCAGTTCAATAAAAAAATGGCTCCTCCTAATGGATTTATGACATCTGGGTCCCATGCCATTGTCAACGTAGTCAATAAACGAGAGAATTGCACAACGAGCGGCTGACACCAGGGACCCAGCAGCTCGCCCAATTATTTTTGTTTTGGGTTAATTTGATAAATGCCACTCCAAATCTGGTGTTTCTTAGAAATGCCATTTCATGCCATTTCCAGTGGCATTTTTCGAAGTCTGGAGTGGCATTTTTCAAAGTTTGGAAATTGCAGTGGCGTTTTCCAAAGTATGCAAAAATTGTAGTGTCATTTCTCAAAGTTTGGAAATTGTAGCGGCATTTTTATGAATCGCCATAATTGGAGTGGCATTTATCTAATTTGTTTTTGAGACGGAAGCAGGGTGTCAACTGGGCTGTGCGGGGCACTCTGGCCTGTCTAGACAACCTTCTCTTTTATGTTTACCACAGACCAGCCCAGTAGTTTTTTTCTTTCTGAAAATGGCTAGCCTAGTTTTTTTGTGGTTTGCCAAGTAAGTCGCTTTGTCAGGCTGTTGGGCTGCAAATCTTTCAAGACGAGGAGAGCTTCATTCAGCTGGACGAGAAAATGGCCAATCAGTAATGAGAAATGGGTTGTACATCTTTAAAACACATCAAACCGGCAATTAGTTTCAATTTTTTTTTCATTTCGAGATTTTAAATTGCATTAATTTTTATGCGTGGCCATTTTTTGGATTTTATATTGATATACATTTATTTTTAAAATTAGTTTGAATGTCACTCGAAATTTCGGGATTAAAAACAGTTCGGACCGCACCGAAATATGCAAAAAAAATGTATAATTATTTAACCGTGGCCACAATATGGGCTGTAATACTAACAAAAAGAATATGGGCTCCAAAAAAAACCTTAACAATTAGCAAATGGGCTGTAAATTATTAGAAATAATGGCAGATGGGTTGTATGCTGTTTTCCATAGTTTGAGGCTTTCCTAAAAAAAGGTTGACGCACAAGAAGTGACAGTTGGATGTCCATCCAACGGCCGTCGTGCTTCTTCAATCTCTGCTTTTCCTACACCAGCCGCTCAAACAAGCGCCGGCGGGACTGCCTGCTCTCTCCTCCCCGTGACCGGCTGTGCTGCCGTGCAGGCCTCACCGCCCCACCGTACTCCCATCGCTGGCCTAGCCACCCCTCTACTCACCCACACCTGCTGTTATTCTCCCGCGACGGCAGACGAACCAGTAAACCCTCGTACAGTCATACTCCCCTCCGCGTGGGAAACAACTGCCGAGTCTTCCCTGCCTTCGTGCCGTTCCCTTCCTAGGCCTCGCCATTGTCCACCGCCCTTGTGCTCTCGACGCGGCCTGGTCAACGTGGTCAACGACCGACAAGCATCTGAAGTGGACTGTACGTGGACAGGCTGACAGCTGGGTCCACGGCCGCACGCAAGAAAATGCCTCCTTATTACGCGCAAAATAATGATTCCTCCACCTGACATCTAAGACCCACCGAAAGGGCCTCTGTATTTCGCGAAAAAAACATTACCGCCGCTGACAGCTCGGACCCACCATCTATATCTTCACACGCAAGGAAGTGCGTCCTTATTATGCACAAAAAATGAATACTCCCCCAGCTAGCAGGGACCCAGTATAGTTGCAGGCTGACTTGTGGGCCTACTAAGTTGATGGGGACGGAGGGCTTTGTCAGCTTAGTCAATATGCACGATTCTAGCTCCAGTGACCGTACGATGTCCATCCAACGGCCGTACGTAGTGCTTCTTCAACCTCTGGTCTTCTTGCTCCAGCCGCCCCAACCAGCGCCAGTCGTGCCTCGTGCTCCTGCCTCCCGTGGCCGGCTGCGATGCGGCGGAGGCTTCACCTGTAATGCCCCGGATGTAATACTTTCCCTTTTGGGCATATAATATATCTCCGGCTTCATCTATTTCCATTCCGGGTTCTTTGTCTTTCGGGTTTTCGTCGTTTTGTTGTGTGAGTGTGTGGCATTCATTCGTATCATGTAGACATGTGCATCGCATTGCATTTGTGTTGTCGGTTGCATCCGGTTCCACGTGTTTCTTCCCGTTGTCCGTTTCGCGTTCCGGAGCTCCCTCACGTGTCCGTGACGTCCCGTAGGTCTACTTTGTTGTTTGGGCGCGTAACGCTACCGGTGTGCCACGAGGTTGTTGTGTGTGTTGTTGTTTTGTTGTGTGCAACCCGCCTCTCAAATCTCGTCGCGTTTGGACTCCGTTGGCTATCCCATCCGTTGTTCGTGTGGGTCCAAGTGCCTTCACTTTGTGTCCCGGAAACACCCCTACAGCAGTCCTCTACCTTCTCCTAGGCCTTTCTAAACTACCCCCGCGATCGGATCCGTCGGATCGCGATCGGAGGGCTCCAAACACCCCTAAATTCCCCCCTAACCCTAAAAACTGCTATATATTAGACCCTAGTCTAATTTTGGCATCTCTATCTTCTTCCCCACTCTCTCCCCCTCATTTTTTTTCTCAGATCCCCTTCTTCCCTAAATTTCAGACCTGGCCAACCCCCTCTCAGCCACTTGGCTCCTCCCCTCGAAGCCAGCGCCGTTCTTCGCCTGGGATCGGTCGAACCGACCAGGTCCTTCGATCCAGGTCAACGTCCAGCGCCGCCGAAGTTTCCTTCGATCCCCTGGTCTCCGCGTCGGCCCAGGCAGCCTCTCCGTTCGATCGGTCCAGGGGACCACTTCCCCGTCGCCGCCTGGGCCATCGCCTTCTCCGCGGGCCGGCCACTCCCTTCGCCATCGATCGCCGCCGCCAGGCGCTCGAGCCTCCCCGCCTCCAGGCCACCGCAGACCGGGCCGACCTACTTCCATCCTCCAGCGCCTGGGCGCCTCACCGCCGCCAGCCGCGCCTCCGCGGGCCGCGCGCCAGTGGGCCGCCGCCAGCGTGCCACCTCGCTCCGCCGGCCTCCTCGTCCGCGAGCCGGGCCGACTCCAACGCCGAGGCCGCATCACGGGCCCGCGCCACCGCCTCCCCTCGGGCGCCAGTGGGCGCCACTTCTTCCACGGGGTCCATCCCCACCCCGGGCCCGTGGACTCTCAGATCCAGATCTGGAGGTTGTCTCCTCAAACCACTAAGTCCCTGTTTGTTATTCTGTGATGCATTTTTCAACTGTGGATAACTTTCAGTGTGGTGCTCCGATTCGCGCATATAATATGTCCAGACGTTCGTGGAGACTTGCTCTACGTTTTATCTGTTGTTGTCATGCATGTTAGAGATCATCTAGGTGCTTGTTTTGCTGTTGCAAGAGTGCATCATGATATAAACTGCTGCTATGTGATGTTTTTATGCCATCCTTGCCATGTGATATCTTTTAGCTCGTTTGTCCGAATGATGCAAATGACATGTCCACGTGTTCGTCTTGCCATGCTCTACGTGTTGTATGTGCTAGGTAGCATGTTAGATTTATTCTTGCCATGTTTATCATCGTTGCAAAGTGCCATGTGGCTGTGATGTTATTTTCACTTGTTATGAAATGCCATCTTGTTGAGCTCGTTGCTACCGTTGTGTTTACCTCAATGATGCATGCTTGTGTGTTTCGGAATCACCATCATGTGTACTTTGATGAGGTGCTTACCACTTTCCATGTTTAGTTTCGAAGTGACTTAAACATGCTCTTTTAGATGCCATGATGAAATTGCTGTTTTAGGACTTAGTGGTTTTTCACAAAGTCTGAAATCTGTAACGTTCCGATGCCATGTTCGTGTGATGTTCTAGGACAAAGCATGATAGTTTTGGAGTGGATCTTGATTGTTCCTTGTAGTATATATTGTTGTCTTTCCATTCATGTCCTCACATGTCTATTTAAGTGGCTGTAGCATGTTTATCTTTTGCTCCAAAGTTTCAATAAAATTCTGCTGCCAGAATTTTATTATCAAGTTCAATATGTCCAAGATCATTGCTATTGATCCGTGGCTCCGTTGGGGGTGCACCTTTGGACTTAGTTGCTGTAGTATATGTCTAGTTTGTGTTCTAGGTCTTTGCCATGTTATTTGAGTGCTGTAGCTTAATTATTTTGTGCTCCGAAGTTGCTATGATGCTGTAATTTTCAGCTTTCGCTCATTTCTTGTTTCGGGCATAACTTTTAGCCCGTAACTCCGATTTCAGCGAATCTTATATCGAACTTGATTGTTTTTCTGTGTAGATTAATAATATCAGATTGTTATCATGTTTTGAGGTGTTCTGCTTGAGTGAGATTTTACGTGCTCCGTGTGCATCCGTAGTGCATCCATCATGCATCCATCATTTTCGAGTGCGCATTGCATCTTGTTGATTTGTGCTTGGTGTGATTGTTTTGTTTAGAGCCGGAAGCCGATTCTGAGTTCGAGTACGAGCACGAGGTTTCCAACGAGGTTGAGCACGAGGACCCTTCTTACGATCCGAACGACTTCTCTTCAGGCAAGATGACCGAACCCCGATAACATTACTATCTTTGCCTATTGCTAGAAGTTCCGCTCTGTAGTTTTGCCTCGATGCCCATGATCTTCTTGTCAGCCTCCTACTTGTAAACCATTGCCATGTTTAACCAACCTACCTATGCAAACCGTTGCTTGGCTAAGTACGCTTCGCTCAGCCCTTCTTATAGCATTGTTAGTTGCAGGTGAAGATCGAAGATGCTTGCTTCATGTTGAAGTTTGGTTGGGTTTTATCACACTATATAAATGCTTAAAAAGTGAAATCATCTATATATTGGCAAGGGTGGAAGGCTAAGCCTTTTGCTTGGTGATTTGTTCCACTCATGCCGTTAGGAACCGTATAAACCGGTGTTATGTTCCTTGATTATGCGTTCCTAACATGGTTGGGGTGTATGGGACCCCCTCGATAAACCGCTAAGTGCTAAGTCTTTTCCAGCAAGTCCCAACATTGGTACTATTTGCCTAATAACAAACTAAACTTGCATAGGGAGTTATAAACCCTTTTTCTTAATCAACAACCCCGGGCCAGTGCTCCACATGAGTGTTGGTCCGAAACGAGCAGACTGCGGGGCCACCTCAAGGAAACTTGAGGTCTGGTAAAAACCTGTAGGATGACTCATCCGGACGTGGCCTGAGACGAGATACGCGCGGCTACTATCAGGGTGTCGGAACGCCGGGAGGATTTGCTGGATTAGCCTTACCTTAGTTCGGTATATCTTGAGCACGGGATTCCGAGGATACTCGGGTCTTCCCACTTTGGAGTTGCGACTCCGCGGATCGTGGGCTTGTAATGGGTCAAGTTGGAACACCCCTACAGGGTTTGAACTTTCGAAAGTCGTGCCCGCGGTTATGTGGCAGATGGGAGCTTGTTCATATCCGGTTGTAGATAACTTGACACAATGTTGCTAATACACTACCAGCGTGTGTTCCGTGACCGTCAATTTCCGAATAGGGATTCGGAAGTTGAACACGGAGGGGTTATGTTTCTGGAACTTGTAGCTAGGATCACTTCGTGATCACTTCTCGCCGAGGCCTTCTCTTCTCGCTCTCACTCACGTAAGCTAGTTGCTAGTTGCTGCTGCAGACACTATTTCGTTTCTTCAGCCTTATCCTCTCCCAAGGCTTAAATAGTCTTGTTACCCGGTAACGGGATTGCTGAGTCCTCTGTGGCTCACAGTTACTTCACCACCCCAGATGCAGGTCCAGCTGTGAGCTATCCAGGTGATGGCACCGAGCTGGATTGGGAGTTCGACGAAGAGCGTAGTCGGTACTATGTGCGATACCCGGATGATCAGTAGTGGAGACTCCTACTAGGATTTGATCCGCCTGTGGTTTATTTATTTCAGTTTGGTATCTTGACATTTGGGTTTTGCCCTTAGAGGGTTGTGATATTCTTAATGTATGATGATTGAGACTTGAATTGTAATTCTGTGACGTGGCGAGTGTAAGCCAACTATTTATGTTTACTATCCCCTCTTTTACATGAGATGTGCAAAGATTACCAAACTTGAGATCATTCTAGGATGGATTTATGCCTTTAAGTCGTGCCTCGACAGGTAGGAGGTATAACTCCATCCTGGGCATTACAAGTTGGTATTCAGAGCCTTCTCCGACCTAGGAGCCCCCACTGTTTGATCGAATCGTTGACGGTCGAGTCTAGGCACACACTGAAAACTTTTTGAGTCCTATATTATATCGGAGAGTAGGATTTCTTTGCTTCTCATCCCCTTTCTCTCTGGTGAGGACTCCTGACGACTACTCTTGTCTCTCCTATCTTCAAAAATTGCACAAATTTTTTTTAGGAATCCCGCGAGTATTCTGGGATTGTTTCGATGTTCTTGTGACAAGGATATTGTTCTCGATGCCTCCTGTTACCGAGGAGTTGAGCTTCGGGGTATTGTTGTCACAAGCATATCGCGGCAGTACTAAATACTTAAGACGACCGACATCGAAAATCTCTCCTATACGGCCAGTGGCAAGATAACCCCGACATCACCCAGTACTGGGGAGGTAGTTCGGGAGTATTGCCATAGCTTGTTATAGTGGATGCTTTTCGAAGGTCCGAGGTACATAGTTTTCGAGAAACACTGGTTATGTGTTGAAGGATGGATACACCTGGATGTAGGTTTAGAGTTGATTGCGCGGTGCTTCCCGTGTATCCCCAACACCTGATTGCATAACTGGAATCTTTCGGAAATCTATAGGTGGGTTTATCCAGTAGATCGTAGGCATTCTTCCAACGGATGCAGGTTAGTGGTTCGGGGTTCTACATTGAGTGAAGTGGTATTATGACCGATGTTACTATCAGGATTTGCATCTTAAAGGGTCCTTGGCTATGCTGATCCGGGGATTGTAAAACCTTTTCGTAACGCGTTCATATGCTTTCAGCACAAAGATGTTAGAACGAAACTCCTCTCTTGTGTTTGTTCCCATCCGTACCTTGTTGTTTTTTCTTATTTTCATTTTGATCCCTATGTGGCTTCTCGTGAAGATTGATGTTATCATTTAACTAAGAATATCATTCGTTCCTCTTGTTCGAATGATTTCATTCGTTCTATTGTTCGAATGATTATTGTGAAGACTTGTTGCAATTCATTCCATTGATTCAGCTTATACCTTTTGTCAATCAATTGCTGATTCGTGGTCATCTCTTTCAGGATGGCTCCGAAAAAGGTTCCCAATGCTAACCCAGAGGTGGAAGAGGTCCCAGATCGTCCTCCTTCCCCTCCTCCTCCGCCTGAGGCTTGGAGAGCAATTATGCAGACTACAGCTCAGAACACCCAGTTGATGATGCAGATGATGCAGCAGATGCAAGCTAATCAAGCTAATCAGGGTATTCCAGGGAACCAAGGCAACTTCTTCAACCAGCAGCACCATGCTACTCTTAACCAGTTCTTGGCCAACAATCCTAAAGCTTTCAGTTACTGTGTCGACCCTCTTGATGCTGAAGATTGGTTAACCGATATAAAGAAGCATTTTGAGTGCAGTAACGTGAAGGAAGATGATTATGTGAAGTTTGCAGCCTTCCAACTGAAAGATCAAGCAGCTGATTGGTGGCAGCAGTACAAAGACTCCAGGCCAGGTCAAGTGATCTCTTGGGAGAATTTCTGCAAGGACTTTCGCTCGCACCACATTCCTACAAGTGTCATCGAGGGTATGCGTGAGCAATTCCGCAACCTAAAGCAGGGCTCCATGACAGTCTATCAGTATAATGTCAAGTTCCAAAACCTCGCTCGTTATGCTAAGCAAGACATTCCTGATGCCAAGAGTAAAATCAACCAGTTCCGTGGAGGTCTCAAAGATGAACTTCAGCTTGCTCTCACCTTGTTCGAGCCCGATGAATTCGACAAGTTCTATAACATGGCTTTGAAACAAGAAGCAGCTCAGCTTAAGATGGAGGCTTCTAAGAAGAGAATTCGAGATGCCGTTCACTCTTCCTCATCGTCTCAGCTGGTCGCGAAGCATCAGAAATTCTGGCTTCCTCCTCCTCCAGTGATTCGAGCTCCATACAACAACTCCAACAACTCCAACTACAAGAACTCTAGTGGTCGTGGCTTCTCCCACCCACCCAACCCAAGCAACCAGTCGAAGAAGCAGTTTCAGTCTCAAGGCTCCAAGTCCAGTGGTTCTCATTTCCGTCCTCTCTCAGAAGTGACTTGCAACAAATGCACTCAGAAAGGTCACTATGCCAACAGATGTCCGAATCCGAAGCGTCTTCCTCCTCCTCCACCTGTGAGTTCAGCTATTGTCAGGCATGATCCAAAGTCTGCAAGGGTCAATCTGATGAATGCAGCGCAAGCGGAGAATGCTTCTGATGTCATTTGGGTAACCTTCCAGTGAACTCTATCCCTGCTAAAGTTTTGTTTGATTCGGGTGCTTCATGTTCTTTCATGTCTCAACCATTTGCATCCAAGAATAATGTTGACATCCAAAGTCTGCCTCAGAAGTTGCAAGTTATTTCTCCGGGCAAGTGCATGACTTCCAACATATTTGCTCCGAATGTTTCTATTCGCATGGGAGATTATCGTTTTCTAGCTAATCCGGTGGTCCTTGGTAATTCTGACATCGACCTCATCCTCGGAATGGATTGGCTTTCTCAGCACGATGCTCATATTGATTGTGCACAGAAGGAAGTCAAGATGACTCATCCTGATGAAGATGTGATTATCTTTGCCTCAAGGGATAACACTATCAGACTTTTCTCTCTCAATGATAAGGGCGAAATTAATGCCATATCTCAAATTCCGGTGGTGAACGAATATCAAGACGTCTTTCCTGAAGAACTTCCAGGCATGCCTCCACACCGTCAGGTGGAGTTTGTCATTGAACTCGAGCCGGGTACTGAGCCAGCATGCCGGCGTCCGTACAAGCTCTCTCCGGATGAATTGAAGGAACTGAAGAAGCAGCTTGATAAGCAGGAGAGTATGGGTCTCATCAGGCCTAGTACGTCTCCGTGGGGCTGTGGCATCTTATTTGTCAAGAAGAAAGATGGCACGGAGCGTCTCTGTGTTGATTACCGGCCATTGAACAAGAAGACGATTAAGAACAAGTATCCGCTCCCCAACATCAACGAACTCTTTGAGCAGCTCAAAGGAGCTAAAGTGTTCTCTAAGATTGACCTCCGAATGGGCTATCATCAAATTCGCATTCGCGAGGAAGAAATTCCCAAGACGGCCTTCAGAACGAGCTACGGTTCATACGAGTATACCGTCATGTCCTTCGGTTTCGCCAATGCTCCTCCTACCTTTTCGAGGATGATGCATTACATCTTCAACCCCTATACGGGCGAGTTTGTGCTTGTGTATCTGGATGATATTCTGGTGTTTTCCAAGAATGAAGAAGATCACGAAAAGCACTTACGTCTGGTTCTTGATCGACTCTGAGAGCATAAATTCTATGCCAAGTTCTCCAAGTGCGAGTTTTGGCTCGATAAGGTTTTGTACCTGGGCCACATCATCTCAGCTGACGGTATTGCGGTTAACCCCGAGAAAGTTGAAGCAATTGTCAACTGGGAAGCTCCTCAGAACGTCAAGCAGCTCCGCAGTTTTCTGGGTCTTGCCAGCTATTGCAGAAGATTCGTTGAGAACTTCTCCAAGATTGCCAAGCCTCTTTCCAACTTGCTTCAGAAGAATGTCAAATACTTTTGGTCTCCAGAGTGTGAAGTGGCATTCAAAACTCTCAAAGAGAAGCTTGTCTCTGCTCCAGTTCTGACTCCTCCAGATGAATCCAAGCCCTATGAAGTATTCTGTGATGCTTCTCTTCAAGGTCTTGGTGGTGTGCTTATGCAAGATAAGAGAATTGTGGCATACACTTCTCGTTAGCTCAAGCCAAGTGAGAAGAACTATCCCACACATGATCTCGAGCTAGCAGCTGTGGTACATGCTCTGATTACGTGGAGACATCTGTTTTTGGGTAGAAAGGTCGACATCTTCACTGATCACAAGAGCTTGAAGTACATCTTCACACAGCCGCATCTGAACCTCCGCCAGACTCGTTGGGTTGAAATGATCCAAGAGTATAATCCCAGCATCAAATACACTCCTGGCAAGGCGAATGTAATTGCAGATGCTTTGAGCAGAAAGGCATATTGCAACAGCCTTCTTATCAAGCCGTACCAGCCTGAGCTTTGTGAAGCTTTCAGGAAGCTCAACCTTCAAGTTGTTCCGCAGGGTTTTCTTGCAAATCTCCAAATTGCTCCTACCTTGGAAGATCAAGTCCGTGAGGCCCAACTCAGTGATACCATGGTGAAGAAAGTGAAACATGGGATTGCAAAGGGCACTCCAAAATACAAGTGCTTCCGTGTTGATGAGAGAGATACCTTGTTCTTCGAGGACAGACTCGTTGTTCCCAAAGGTGATCTCAGGAAGCTCATAATGGAAGAAGCTCATGATTCTCTCCTTTCCATTCATCTTGGCAGTTCCAAGATGTATCAAGACCTCAAGCAGTCTTACTGGTGGACACGCATGAAAAGGGAGATTGCCCAATTCGTGAACGAATGTGATGTATGCAGAAGAGTGAAAGCAGAACATCAACGTCCAGCCGGTCTTCTCCAACCTCTTCCTATTCCCGAGTGGAAGTTCGACCACATTGAAATGGATTTCGTCACTGGCTTTCCTAAATCCAAGCGAGGAAATGATGCTATCTTTGTGGTGATTGACAAGCTTACCAAAGTCGCTCACTTCCTGCCAGTCAAAGAATCAATCAATGCAGCTCAATTGGCAGAGCTGTACACTTCCAGAATTGTGTCCCTACATGGCATTCCTCAAGTTATATCCTCAGACCGTGGAAGCTTGTTCACATCAAGGTTCTGGGACTCCTTTCAGTCCGCCATGGGCACGAAGATCAGGTTCAGCACTGCCTTTCACCCTCAGACTAGTGGTCAAGTCGAGCGCGTGAATCAGATTCTAGAAGACATGCTCAGAGCCTGTGTCATATCCTTTGGCAGGAAATGGGAAGACTGCCTTCCATTTGTCGAGTTCTCTTACAACAATAGCTTTCAAGCAAGTGCAGGCAAAGCACCGTTTGAAATTCTCTATGGCAGAAAGTGCCGTACCCCTCTCAACTGGTCTGAAACAGGCGAACGTCAACTTCTTGGCAATGACTTGATCTCAGAAGCCGAAGAAATGTGCAAAGTCATACGTGAGAATCTCAAGGCCGCTCAGTCGCATCAGAAGAGCTACTATGACGGCAAGCATCGTGATTTGGCCTTCAACATCGGTGATCATGTCTATCTCCGAGTTTCTCCGATGAAAGGCACCCAAAGATTCGGTATCAAAGGAAAACTTGCTCCTAGATACGTCGGGCCTTTCAAGATTCTTGGCAAAAGAGGCGATCTAGCCTACCAACTTGAGCTCCCTCCCAACTTCGCAAATGTCCATGATGTCTTCCATGTGTCTCAACTTCGCAAATGCTTCAAGGCACCTGAGCGCATGATTCCGTTTGAGGAGATTGATCTTCAACAAGACCTGTCCTACCGAGAGCATCCAGTTGCAATTCTCGAAGAAACCGAACGCAAGACCCGCAACAAGTCCATCAAATTTCTGAAAGTCAAGTGGTCACATCACACCGACCGAGAAGCTACCTGGGAACGAGAAGATCATCTTCGTTCCGAGTACCCTTCCTTTTTCCAGTCCTAGATCTCGGGACGAGATCTTTTTGTAGTAGAGGAGAGTTTGTAATGCCCCGGATGTAATACTTTCCCTTTTGGGCATATAATATATCTCCGGCTTCATCTATTTCCATTCCGGGTTCTTTGTCTTTCGGGTTTTCGTCGTTTTGTTGTGTGAGTGTGTGGCATTCATTCATATCATGTAGACATGTGCATTGCATTGCATTTGTGTTGTCGGTTGCATCCGGTTCCACGTGTTTCTTCCCGTTGTCCGTTTCACGTTCCGGAGCTCCCTCACGTGTCCGTGACGTCCCGTAGGCCTACTTTGTTGTTTGGGCGCGTAACGTTACCGGTGCGCCGCGAGGTTGTTGTGTGTGTTGTTGTTTTGTTGTGTGCAACCCGCCTCTCAAATCTCGTCGCGTTTGGACTCCGTTGGCTATCCCATCCGTTGTTCGTGTGGGTCCAAGTGCCTTCACTTTGTGTCCCGGAAACACCCCTACAGCAGTCCTCTACCTTCTCCTAGGCCTTTCTAAACTACCCCCGCGATCGGATCTGTCGGATCGCGATCGGAGGGCTCCAAACACCCCTAATTCCCCCCTAACCCTAAAAACTGCTATATATTAGACCCTAGTCTAATTTTGGCATCTCTATCTTCTTCCCCACTCTCTCCCCCTCATTTTTTTTCTCAGATCCCCTTCTTCCCTAAATTTCAGATCTGGCCAACCCCCTCTCAGCCACTTGGCTTCTCCCCTCGAAGCCAGCGCCGTTCTTCGCCTGGGATCGGTCGAACCGACCAGGTCCTTCGATCCAGGTCAACGTCCAGCGCCGCCGAAGTTTCCTTCGATCCCCTGGTCTCTGCGTCGGCCCAGGCAGCCTCTCCGTTCGATCGGTCCAGGGGACCACTTCCCCGTCGCCGCCTGGGCCATCGCCTTCTCCGCGGGCCGGCCACTCCCTTCGCGACCGATCGCCGCCGCCAGGCGCTCGGGCCTCCCCGCCTCCAGGCCACCGCAGACCGGGCCGGCCTACTTCCCTCCTCCAGCGCCTGGGCGCCTCACCGCCGCCAGCCGCGCCTCCGTGGGCCGCGCGCCAGTGGGCCGCAGCCAGCGCGCCACCTCGCTCCACCGGCCTCCTCGTCCGCGAGCCGGGCCGACTCCAGCGCCGAGGCCGCATCGCGGGCCCGCGCCACCGCCTCCCCTCGGGCGCCAGTGGGCCGCCGCGCCACTTCTTCCACCGGGTCCATCCCCACCCCGGGCCCGTGGACTCTCAGATCCAGATCTGGAGGTTGTCTCCTCAAACCACTAAGTCCCTGTTTGTTATTCTGTGATGCATTTTTCAACTGTGGATAACTTTTAGTGTGGTGCTCCGATTCGCGCATATAATATGTCCAGACGTTCGTGGAGACTTGCTCTACGTTTTATCTGTTGTTGTCATGCATGTTAGAGATCATCTAGGTGCTTGTTTTGCTGTTGCAAGAGTGCATCATGATATAAACTGCTGCTATGTGATGTTTTTATGCCATCCTTGCCATGTGATATCTTTTAGCTCGTTTGTTCGAATGATGCAAATGACATGTCCACGTGTTCGTCTTGCCATGCTCTACGTGTTGTATGTACTAGGTAGCATGTTAGATTTATTCTTGCCATGTTTATCATCGTTGCAAAGTGCCATGTGGCTGTGATGTTATTTTCACTTGTTATGAAATGCCATCTTGTTGAGCTCGTTGCTACCGTTGTGTTTACCTCAATGATGCATGCTTGTGTGTTTCGAAATCACCATCATGTGTACTTTGATGAGGTGCTTACCACTTGCCATGTTTAGTTTCGAGGTGACTTAAACATGCTCTTTTAGATGCCATGATGAAATTGCTGTTTTAGGACTTAGTGGTTTTTCACTAAGTCTGAAATCTGTAACGTTCCGATGCCATGTTCGTGTGATGTTCTAGGACAAAGCATGATAGTTTTGGAGTAGATCTTGATTGTTCCTTGTAGTATATATTGTTGTCTTTCCATTCATGTCCTCACATGTCTATTTAAGTGGCTGTAGAATGTTTATCTTTTGCTCCAAAGTTTCAATAAAATTCTGCTGCCAGAATTTTATTGTCAAGTTCAATATGTCCAAGATCATTGCTATTGATCCGTGGCTCCGTTGGGGGTGCACCTTTGGACTTAGTTGCTGTAGTATATGTCTAGTTTGTGTTCTAGGTCTTTGCCATGTTATTTGAGTGCTGTAGCTTAATTATTTTGTGCTCCGAAGTTGCTATGATGCTGTAATTTTCAGCTTTCGCTCATTTCCTGTTTCGGGCATAACTTTTAGCCCGTAACTCCGATTTCAGCGATTCTTATATTGAACTTGATTGTTTTTCTGTGTAGATTAATAATATCAGATTGTTATCATGTTTTGAGGTGTTTTGCTTGAGTGAGATTTTACGTGCTCCGTGTGCATCCTTAGTGCATCCATCATGCATCCATCATTTTCGTGTGCGCATTGCATCTTGTTGATTTGTGCTTGGTGTGATTGTTTTGTTTAGAGCCGGAAGCCGAGTCTGAGTTCGAGTACGAGCACGAGGTTTCCAACGAGGTTGAGCACGAGGACCCTTCTTACGATCCGAACGACTTCTCTTCAGGCAAGATGACCGCACCCCGATAACATTACTATCTTTGCCTATTGCTAGAAGTTCCGCTCTGTAGTTTTGTCTCGATGCCCATGATCTTCTTGTCAGCCTCCTACTTGTAAACCATTGCCATGTTTAACCAACCTACCTATGCAAACCGTTGCTTGGCTAAGTACGCTTCGCTCAGCCCTTCTTATAGCATTGTTAGTTGCAGGTGAAGATCGAAGATGCTTGCTTCATGTTGAAGTTTGGTTGGGTTTTATCACACTATATAAATGCTTAAAAATGAAATCATCTCTATATTGGCAAGGGTGGAAGGCTAAGCCTTTTGCTTGGTGATTTGTTCCACTCATGTCGTTAGGAATCGTATAAACCGGTGTTATGTTCCTTGATTATGCGTTCCTAACACGGTTGGGGTGTATGGGACCCCCTCGATAAACCGCTAAGTGCTAAGTCTTTTCCAGCAAGTCCCAACATTGGTACTATTTGCCTAATAACAAAATAAACTTGCATAGGGAGTTATAAACCCTTTTTCTTAATCAACAACCCCGGGCCAGTGCTCCACATGAGTGTTGGTCCGAAACGAGCAGACTGCGGGGCCACCTCAAGGAAACTTGAGGTCTGGTAAAAACCTGTAGGATGACTCATCCGGACGTGGCCTGAGACGAGATACCCGCGGCTACTATCAGGGTGTTGGCACGCCGGGAGGATTTGCTGGATTAGCCTTACCTTAGTTCGGTATATCTTGAGCACGGGATTCCGAGGATACTCGGGTCTTCCCACTTTGGAGTTGCGACTCCGCGGATCGTGGGCTTGTAATGGGTCAAGTTGGAACACCCCTGCAGGGTTTGAACTTTCAAAAGCCGTGCCCGCGGTTATGTGGCAGATGGGAGCTTGTTAATATCCGGTTGTAGATAACTTGACACAATGTTGCTAATACACTACCAGCGTGTGTTCCGTGACCGTCAATTTCCGAATAGGGATTCGGAAGTTGAACACAGAGGGGTTATGTTTGTGGAGCTTGTAGCTAGGATCACTTCATGATCACTTCTCGCCGAGGCCTTCTCTTCTCGCTCTCACTCACGTAAGCTAGTTGCTAGTTGCTGCTGCAGACACTATTTCATTTCTTCAGCCTTATCCTCTCCCAAGGCTTAAATAGTCTTGTTACCCGGTAACGGGATTGCTGAGTCCTTGTGGCTCACAGTTACTTCACCACCCCAGATGCAGGTCCAGCTGTGAGCTATCCAGGTGATGGCACCGAGCTGGATTGGGAGTTCGACGAAGAGCGTAGTCGGTACTATGTGCGATACCCGGATGATCAGTAGTGGAGACTCCTACTAGGATTCGATCCACCTGTGGTTTATTTATTTCAGTTTGGTATCTTGACATTTGGGTTTTGCCCTTAGAGGGTTGTGATATTCTTAATGTATGATGATTGAGACTTGAATTGTAATTCTGTGACGTGGCGAGTGTAAGCCAACTATTTATGTTTACTATCCCCTCTTTTACATGAGATGTGCAAAGATTACCTAACTTGAGATCATTCTAGGATGGATTTATGCCTTTAAGTCGTGCCTCTACACGTAGGAGGTATAAGTCCATCCTGGGCATTACAGAGGCTTCACCACCCCCTACTACTCCCACCGCTGGCCAGGCCATCCCTCTAATCACCCACACCCCCTGTTATTCTGCAGGGACGGCAACCTCACACCACAGTGATACAGTGAACCCTCATACTCCTCTACGTGTGGGCATCCACTGCCGCGTCTTCCTCGGCTCCGCGTCGTCCCCTTCCTAGGCCTCGCCGCCATCCACCGCCCTGGTGCTCTCGCACGGCGTGGTCAACGTGGTCAAGGAACGACTTCCATCGGAAGAGTAATGTACGTGGAGAGGCTGACAGATGGGTCCACGGCAGCCGCAAGGAAGTGCCTCCTTATTACGCGGAAAATAATTATTCCTCTACATAACAGCAGGGACCCACCAGACGGGCCACCATATTTGGCGAAAAAAATGTTTCCCCGCTGACTGCTGGGACCCAACGGACGGTCCACCGTATTTCGCGAAACAATGTTCCCCCCGCTGTCAGCTCGGACCCACCGGAAGTGCCGCCTTATTACGCACAAAAAAAATGAATACTCCCCCTACTAGTTGGGACCCACCTTGGTGGGTGGCTGACTTGTGGGCCTACTAAGTTGACGGGGACGGAGTGCTTTGTCAACTTAGTCAATATGAACGATTCTAGCTCCGGTGACCGTACGATGTCCATCCAACGGCCGTAGTGCTTCTTCAACCTCTGGTCTTCTTGCTCCAGCCGCCCAAAGCAGCGCCCGTCGTGCCACATGCTCCTGCCTCCCGTGGTCGGCTGTGCTGCCGTGGAGGCCTCACCGCCCCTACTATTCCCATTGCTGGCCAGGCCCTGCGGCGACGGCAACCTCACACCGCAGCTGAACCAGTGGACCCTCGTACTCCTCTCCCCACGGGCTTCCATTGTCGCGTCTTCCCCGGCTCCGCATCGTCCCCTTCATAGGCCTCGCCATCGTCAACCGCCCTGGTGCTCTCGGCGCGGCGTGGTCAACGTGGTCAAGGAACGACTTCCATCGGAATAGTACTGTACGTGGAGAGGCTGATAGTTGGGTCCACGGCCGCAGCAAGGAAGTGCCTCCTTATTACGCGCAATATAATTATTCCTCCACCTGACAATGGGGCCCCACCGGACGGGCCACCGTATTTGCGAAAAAACGTTTCCCCCTGACTGCTGGGACCCACTAGCTACATCTTCACACGCAAGGAAGTGCGTCCAGGCAATAAAACGATTCACTCCCCTGACTGCTGGGACCCACCAGCTACATCTTCGCACGCAAGGAAGTGCCTGACAGTCGGGACCCACCTGGTCGAAGCGTACGTAGCATTGTCATTTTGGTCACGAACATGTACGTACATACAGGTCGATGTAATGGCGCGCACGTGTCGTAGTAGAGGCGCACACGTATCATGTACACGTACGTACAGCGGCCTGTGTGCAAGAAAGAAAATATGGCCACGTACGTACATACAGGCAGGGTCTCGAACACCTACTCGCGCATACGTACGGCCAGGGGTCATGTACATGGCTGAGTCGGAACGGAGAAACAACGTCGTCGTCGTGTTCATGGGGAGCCAACCGGCTGGGTCAGAACGGAATGCGTCGTCGTGTTCATCGGGAGGGCTCGGACAGAACAACTGATGGAAACGAGGCCTAGCGTACCGCTGAACGGAGGAAACGGCCTTGTGTTCGACCGGCCACGGTCAAAACATGATCCTGTTCATTGGGAGGGGTCTGGCGTACCGCAAAACGGAGGAAACGGACCTCCTATGGTCGAAACGGGGGTCCTGTTGATCGGGAGGGGTGTGGCGTACCACAAAACGGAGGAAACGAACTTGTGTTGGAGCGCTACGGTCGAAACGGGGTCCTTTTCATCGGGACGGGTGTGGCGTACCGCAAAACGGAAGAAACAGACTTGTCTTGGAGTGCTACGGTCGAAACGGGGGTCATGTTCATCGGGAGGGGTGTGGCGTACCGCACAACGGGACTCCACGGGATATTGTTCATCTCCACCGTCGGCCCCCTCCAGCCTCCACGGGCTACTGTTCATCCACCGTCGACCTCCTCTTGCCTCCACCTGCGACTGTTCAGCCTCCACCACGCGCTACTCCATCGGCTACTGTTCAACCAGCCCTCTCCACTAGCTCCTGTTCAACCACCCCTCCACGGGCTACTGTTCATCCAGCCCTCCACCGTCTACTGTTCATCGTGTCATCCACGGGGTGGTCCTGTTCATCCAGCCCTGTCAGGACCGGTTTTCCAATAAAACATTTATTGAGAAACCGACCTTTTTATCGGACCAGTGTAGAAGAATCCTTCTTACTGGTAGACAAATCCTCGATACAGAATTCCAAAAGCACTAAATATTATACAAGGTTGAGCTGAGGGTGCTCAACAATTTATTACAAGCACGCCAATATTATACATAAAGGCGGATATGACACAAGGGTATGGTGGCATAACTACTGACTTGTAATAAAAGTGGTGGTGGATATGCCACAGTGTAGTGGGTGACATGACTACATTATCTTACAGTTCATCGAGCGTCGGAGTGAGGCTCGATGAATTTATTTGGGTAGCGGAAGCGTATATAATACAAGTGACCAACTCCAGGATCTCAAGAGACTGACTGGGACTCCTCTAGGCATCGGACTCTCTGTTGAACTCTTCATCCATGAGATCGCCTTCGACAACATCTGGCCAAATCAACAAGCCAGGTGAGTACTTTGAATGTACTTGCAAGACAGTTCGGACATAAGATATAACAAATGCAAACATGATGCACATGAGCAGACTAGTAATGCGCACTCAGATAATAAATTTGTACTGCTTGTTAAATAAAAAGGAAGTCACGCGGTAGTCCTTCCGAAATCCCAATAAAATAACGGAAGACCGATCGGGTGTCTGAAGCGACGCCTCGAAAGGTAAAATGAATAAATATGCCACAGTCGGGCGTCTGGACGACACCACATAAAGGGCTTATATCAAAAGTAAATGACAGTACGTGCCACAGTCGGACGTCTGAGCGACATCACATAAAGGGCTTATATCAAAAGTAAATAACAATAATGCCACAGTCGGACGTCTAAGCGACATCACATAAAGGGCTTATATCAAAAGTAAATAACAATAATGCCACAGTCGGGCGTCTGAGCGACATCACATAAAGGGCTTATATCAAAAGTAAATAACGAGAATGCCACAGTCGGACATCTGAGCGACATCACATAAAGGGCTTATATTAAAAGTAAATAACAATAATGCCTCAGTCGAACGTCTGAGCGACATCACATAAAGGGCTTATATAATCATTTGAAACCAAGTAGCTTGTGAAGGTAAATCATCTCAAGGTAATACTCAGTACAGAATAAACTGGTTAGTTCATCCACCGGGATAACATTCGGCCGGTTTACCACTCTTAGCGCTATATTTAATCACCAGAGACTGTCACTCACACTGACACAGAGACTGACGCTTGGCCGTAGAGATGGCTACTCGAATGGTTTTAACTCTGCAGAGTTTGTACTCTTTAACCAGAGCCAACGGATTTCAGTAGTCACAAAGGACTAGTTCCTTTAAGGTATTTTAGCAGAAAACACAACTAACCATTGCACACCCATTCCACATCCCGCTGCCAGGAATCACCCTAGGCAACGTTCACGAAAAACTTTAAGACGGAGAGGCTACAACCTTGAATAGCATGGGATCAAATTTATATCGCGCGCTCTAAGGGGTGCCCCCCTCTCGGTCCCAACCGGAAACACCCATGCCCCCTGACTGGATGACAGGCTTTAATCCAGGGCCATGGAACCCTCATCCCGGCCCCTCTATTTGGTGTGTACAAGGAAAGAGGTTTGCAACCGACCAGACCGTATTCTTTGCAGAAGACATGTGGCAGCACAACAAAAAGGGGACGAATGGGAACATGACTTGATCCACGTTAACACTGGAGTTAAACGGTTGACTGGCATGCTTCAACAATACCATCTTACAACCTATCATATCACCACATGATCAGGTTGGCTCACCATCAACTTTCGAAGCTCACACAAAGCTTGTCTTGCATGTAATATAACACCCACAAAATGCTTATATAAACATGCCATGAGAAAACTACTCAAGAAAACATGCAAAGCACTCATCATATCAAAGGTTCAAACATGCTTGCCTGTTTCGGATTAGTCGGAGTCTAGCTCGGCGAAGTTTGCGGTTCCGTCACCTCCTTCGGTATCTACGGATAAAATAAATCGGATACTAACGTAAATACTGTGCGTGCATAAAAATTGTTCCAAATATTTTTTCAAATAAATATGATAAAACACTAGACAGAAAAATAAAGATGACAGAAAAAAGAATCAACAAAAAATCTTCTTCTGTTTAAAAGTTATTAAGGTTTTAGCCTAGGGACTTATCTGTAATGAAACAGAAAGTTTCTAGAGTTTTGTTTATAAAAACAGAAAACATTTCAGTAAGAAATACGCCAACCCAAATGGAAAAGCGTACTTTACCCGAAGGCTGACGAGGGGGTCCCACCCGTCAGGTTTAAATATTTGAAAAGGAAAAACAGAGTACGCCGGCGCCCGAGAACCGCGGTGGTAGCCGGCGCCGATCCACGGCGAGGTAGGGGGAGGGGATGGTACCTACGGACTCACGATGCTCTCCCGCGTCTGTGGGTGGTGGAGTTGGACGTCGGCGAGCACCACGTCGACGTCGGCCTTCACTCCGGCGGACGGTGGTTCGGGTGGTGGTGGATCTCGCCGGGGAGGGCTGCAGAGGCCAAATTGAAGCGCGGGTTAGGTGTCTAGGTGCACTAGGAGGCTACTGGCACGAATAGGGAGGCGGAGGTGCCCTCACCAGAGAGAGACTTGCCGGAACCCGAAGCGGATCGGGGCGGCCGGAGCTGGGGAAGAAGGACTCCTCGAGGTCCTTCTAGTGGCTAGGCATGGTCTGGTGAGGTGGAGGAGAGGCGCAGGGTCGAAGGCGAGCTCGGGGCCGCTATTTATAGCCGGCCCGAGGCGGTTGCCGCAAACGGGATAACTCCGGCTGGTGATTACAGCGAGGCCGTGGCCGAACAGGCGGTTCAAGCGACTGGGCATTAACGTGATGGTCTACTGGTTCCATCCAGAGGCTAAGCTTGGCAAGAATTGGGCGATACTTCACGTTCTCTATGGAACGACTTCACGGGCACGTCGGCGGCAGAGAGAACGCTCTGTGCCTCTCAGGCCACGGCGACGGTGCTGCAGCGTGCACAGGGGAGGGGACGGCCACGCAGAGGCGTCTGGTGGTTTGGGCGGTGCCGGACGGCGCTGTTTTGCAGGGTTGGCCCCTATTGGCTGCCTCGGGTGGCTCTGTCACCGCGGAAGACGCCAGCGCAGGCGGGACACGTCGCCACCGACGCTCGCAACCGGCCAAGCAAACATGTGGCGCTTTGGATAAGGAGGGGAAGCAGTGAGCAAGGCGCCAACGCATGCACTGGCAAGATTGACGCCGTGCTCTGAAGAAAACGACACGGTCGACTGAACCCAACACTGAACTCTGAATTTTACTGAATTCGAACAGCAACAGTGCATGCCAACCATTCGATGAAATGATTCAGGCACACGGAAAATTTTTCTGGAGCTAGGACTAGGTGGAGTGATCTCTTGATGCATCTAGAGGCTGCCTGAATTTTCACAGATTTTTAGGAAGAGAAAAAATATGAATTTCACCAAAAATGTCAAATATGGTCCAAACTTGCAACAAGCAAATTTTGAACTGTGGACCAGCATGTCTTGATGGATCTAGGTTGAGGGTACTAAGGACTAGTCAGGGGAGTTTATTTGGAATCAAAACTCAAAGGGAATCCAGTAGTTCCTTTGTAAATCACTAAGGTCCAAATTACAAGACAGAAAATGTTTTGAGTGGAAAATAATTAGAATTCAAATCTAAAGGAAGTTGAAACCTGCTGGAATTTGATGTTAGACTTGACCCAAAGTGGGAATGAGGGTTTTGGAGGAAAGTCTTCAATGGGTGTCATAGAAACAGAGAAATATTTGAATGGGAAAGGATAAGTCCATACTTTTATAGGAATACTTTTTAGTAAAAAAATAATTGTCAAAACCCTTCAAAAATTATTTGTGTTGAGCCAACACAAGGTGAAAACTCTCAAGACCAAAGATCAAGGTTGAGAAGGACACAATTTTTTTTCATAAAAGATTTGAGAAGGAGGGGTTTTAAGAAAAAATTAAATAACCTCCTTCCAAGAGAATAAAGAATTTGATAAAAACCAATCCAAATTTTTTGGAGTGTTACAACACCTACCCCCTTAAGAAAAATCTCGTCCCCGAGATTTCAGCTGATCCTCAAATAGGTGTGGGTACTCTGTCCGAAGAAAATCCTCTCTTTCCCATGTTGCTTCATCCTCGGTGTGATTGCTCCACTGAACGTTGAGAAACTTAATTGTCTTCTGACGGGTCCTTCTTTCAGACTCGTCCAATATTTTTATTGAGCGTTCCCTGTAGGTGAGGTCTGGTTGCACATCAATTCTTTCATGAGATACATGCTTCTCTGGGTTGCTTACACATTTCCTCAACTGTGGGACGTGGAACACGTCGTGGACGTTTGACAGCTCTTTGGGTAGGTCTAGCTGGTAGGCTACTGTGCCTCTTCGTGCAACTACACGAAAGGGTCCAATAAATCGTGGTGCTAGCTTTCCTTTGACTTTGAATCGTTGCAGGCCCCTCATAGGAGATACACGTAGATACACATTTTCACCGGGTTCAAAGCTGACTTCACGATGTTTTTGATCGTAATTACTCTTTTGTCGGCTCTGGGCTGTCTTGAGTCGGCCCCTGATCAGTCTAACCTTCTCCTCAGCTTCCTTGAGCATGTGTGGTCCGAAGATACGACTGTCTCCTATTTTTGACCAATTTAATGGGGTACGGCATCTTCGCCCGTACAAGGCTTCAAAAGGTGCCATTTGTAGATTGGCTTGGTAACTGTTGTTGTATGCGAACTCGGCATACGGCAAGCTTTCTTTCCAACTGGTTCCATAGGTGAGAACACATGCCCTCAGCATGTCTTCTAGGATTTGGTTCACACATTCATTTTGACCTCCAGTCTGGGGGTGGTATGCTGTACTGGATACTAGTTGAGTTCCCAGAGCCTGTTGCAAATGATCCCAAAATTTAGAAACGAATTGAGTGCCTCTGTCGGATATTATAGTTTTCGGAACTCCATGCAGGAAAACTATATGGGAGAGGTAAAGTTTGGCAAGCTTCTGAGTGGTGTGGGTTGTCTTTACTGGGATAAAATGTGCCACCTTAGTTAATCTATCTGTGATGACCCATATGGCATCATTTCCGTGTTGTGACCGAGGTAGTCTGACAATAAAATCCATTCCAATTTCGTCCCATTTCCACTCTGGTATCTTGTTTGGCTGTAATAGTCCTGCTGGTTTTTGGTGCTCGGCTTTAATGCGCTGACATGAATCACAACACGCAATGAATGTGGCTATTTCCCTCTTCATACCGTGCCACCATATTTTTTCCTGGATGTCCTTGTACATTTTGGTCCCTCCGGGGTGGATTGAATATGGAGCGGTGTGGCCTTCGGCTAGAATTTGCTTTTTGAGGTCTTCTATATTTGGTACGCAAAGTCTCTCTCTGTACCATAATATTCCCTTATCGCCTACGACGAATTCTGAGGCCTTGCCCAGACTCACTTTTCTTTTTATGCCTTCGATGATGGGGTGTCCATGCTGAGCCTTCTTAATCTGTTCCATTAGGGTGGGCTGTATTTCCAAATTTGACACATATCCTTCAGTGACCATCACCAAGTTGAGTTTGGCAAACTCCTACTGAAACTCAGGTCTCAAATTTTGTAGACTGTCATTGGAGCTGGGGTTTCGACTAAGAGCATCCGCCACTACATTCGCCTTTCCTGGATGGTAGTGAATGCCAACATCATAATCTTTCAATAATTCCAACCACCGCCGTTGTCGTAAATTGAGTTCAGGTTGCATGAAAATATATTTATGGCTTTTATGGTCCGTATATATTTCACAATGATTTCCAAGCAAAAAGTGCCTCCAATCCTTGAGTGCATGAATGACTGCTGCCAATTCTAAGTCATGAGTAGGATAATTTTCTTCATGCTTTCGTAGTTGCCTGGAGGCGTATGCGACTACTTTGCCTTCTTGCATTAGCACGCATCCGAGGCCCTTTCGGGATGCATCACAATATACTTCAAAACTCTTATGTATGTCTGGTACAACCAATACTGGTGCTGTTGTTCATTTCCTTTTGAGTTCTTGGAAACTTTTCTCACAAGCTTCAGTCCATACAAATTTCTTATCCTTCTTGAGTAACTGTGTCATTGGTTTTGCTATGGTGGAGAACCCCTCAATAAACCTTCAGTAATATCCAGCCATTCCTTGGAAACTTCGTACATTTGTTACGTTGGCCGGTGGTTTCCAGCCAAGTACGGCTTTGACCTTTTCTGGGTCCACGGCAACACCTTCTTGGGTCAATACGTGGCCTAGAAAACCAACTAGTCTTAACCAAAATTCACATATGCTGAATTTGGCGTATAGTTGATGTTTCCTTAATTCTCCCAGTATAATTCGGAGATGTTCAGCATGTTCTTCTGGAGTCTTAGAGTATACCAGGATATCATCAATGAACACCACAACAAATTTGTCCATAAATTTCATAAACACTTTGTTCATGAGGTGGACAAAATATGCGGGGGCGTTTGTCAGTCCAAACGGCATTACTATAAATTCATATAATCCGTATCTGGAAGTGAATGCTGTCTTAGGGATATCTTCTGTCCGTACCTTTAATTGATGGTATCCCGACCTTAAATCAATTTTTGAGAAAACCATGGCTTGTGCGAGCTGGTCAAATAAATCATTTATCCGTGGCATCGGATATTTGTTTTTGATGGTGACCATGTTGAGTGCTCGATAGTCTATACATAATCTCAGTGTCCCATCCTTTTTCTTGGCAAATAATACTGGTGAACCCCAAGGTGAAGAGTTGGCCCGTATAAATCCTTTGTCCAGCAATTCTTCTATTTGCTTCTTTAATTCTACCAATTCGGCGGGTGCCATTCTGTATGGTTTCTTGTAAATGGGGGTGGTTCCAGGTGCTAGCTCAATAATGAACTCTATTTCCTGGTCTGGTGGCATGCCTGGCAGTTCTTCGGGAAATACGTCCGGGAACTCACACACTACTGGAACTTTGCTTAACTCTGAAGTGTCTACCTTGTTCAATCTTGGTTGCCGTGATACTGGTCTTTCTTGAGCTGCAACTCTTATCGTCTTCCCGTGATGATGAGTAAGAATTACAGTCCGATTGAAGTAGTCGATAAATCCTTTGTTGGTGGTTAGTCCATTC
Organism: Secale cereale; assembly: GCA_902687465.1. Lineage (NCBI taxonomy): Eukaryota > Viridiplantae > Streptophyta > Magnoliopsida > Poales > Poaceae > Secale > Secale cereale. The sequence continues at coordinate 424,101,633 of LR738709.1, forward strand.
CTAGATAACACCCAGTCCCTTATTTTCCAATACGATAAGGTTTGCCTGAAACTTTAGTCCTTCAATCTCAATAATCACACCTTGGCAGTAACTTTGAGTGATTTGCTTAATGCCGGGGGTCTTGATGGTCATAGATTTTCCCAAGGGAAGCATCGAAAAATCATGTTGCAAAGCAAAGTCCTTTGAAATGAACGAATGAGAAGCTCCAGAATCAAACAAAACAGTGGCAGGTATTGTGTTGACACGGAACATACCGAGTACGATATCCGGGGCATCATATGCTTCCTCCTTGGTCACATGGTTCAAGTGACCCTCCTTGTGGTTGTTATTGGGGTTGAAGTTGTTACGCTTGGGTGCTGAATTGTTTCCACTGTTGTTCGGTTTGGGGGCCGAGTTTCTTGGTTTTGGGCACTGTTTGTCATAGTGTCCCTCTTTTCCACAAGTGTAGCAAGTAACACCTGGGCGATACGTAAAATCCTTGTCCCTTGCATGAAATTTTTTGTTCGGGCGTGGGTCATTGGTCATGGTTTTGTTTGCCCCATTTTTCTGAAAATCAGTCTTGTTCCGGTTGTTGCGAGTATGTGTAGTCTTATCCCTTTTGCGCTTGTGAATATCCTCCAAGCTGCGGCGCTTATTTTCCAATGTAATAGCTTTGTCCACAAGTGTTTTGAAATCGGGAAAGGTGTGTACAACCAGCTGGCATTTAAGTGCTGGTGCCAGACCGTCCAGGAATTTTTCCATCTTTTTATTTTCAGTCATACGCTCTTCGTTGGCATAACGAGATAATTGAGTAAACTGACTATTGTACTCAGTCACTGTCATGCTTCTCTTCTTGAGGTAATCAAACTCCCTTTTCTTGATCTTCATAATGCTTCTAGGGATGTGCGCCCCACGAAAACCTTCTTTAAATTCTTCCCAGGTGATATTATTTTCATTGGGGTGCATGTGTAGAAAATTTTCCCACCATGATGCAGCTGCTCCAGTGAGGTAGTGCGGTGCATAAAGTACATTTTCACGGTCCGAACATTGTGCAATAATTAATTTCCTTTCAATGTCTCGAAGCCAATCATCGGCCTCAAGAGGTCTATCAGTGTGAGAGAATGTTGACGGACGTGTCTTCTGTAGTTCAGACAATTTTGAATGCTGCCGATATGGTTCATGGTGATTTCCCATACTGATAACATGGTTCATCATTTCTTGATGCTGCTGCTGGCTTTGCTCATAAAGGCGGCATACTAGAGAAAATGTTGTTTCACTGCCTTGCTAACTTGACTGCCCCTGCATGAAATTGTTACTTGTCAGGGTACCGAAATTTTCTTCCGGTGGACTTGGCATGGAACGAGTCCAGGGACGAGTCATTTTCCACTCTAGGGTATTTTTGCAAAACTCATGAGAAAAACTGAGTGGAAAAAATAAATAAACATTTTTGCAAATGCGGAAAATTTGAGAACTCCAAAGATTTTTCAAGAAAAGACTCGATTGCGCATGGAGAAGGACCGCTCAGTACATATCTTACACGCAAGTCGTAATTATACAATACATCACTCAGGATGTGCGTACACATTCCTGACATGTTATTTAGGCTAGTGCACTTCTCCGAGTTCCTACATGATGCGCACACCAACTACTTCTCACCAAACCTATATACATATAAACATATCATACAAGCGGACACTTCGCGCGGCGGCTAGGTGCACTTAGTCGGAGATGGTGAAAACTTCCCTCGGCTTGCCGAGGGTAAGACCCAGTGGTGATGGAGACTCAACCTCCTCATCACTAATAGGTTCCAGGCGCGAAGCACTGGGTTGAGGAGTTGGTGCGGGCGCGGCAGGTGGTGCAGCTCTGATTGGAGTAGGAGCAATGACTTGGTCAAACTCCTAAGTGGTAGGCAGGCAGCGAGCGGTGGCTAAGATGGCAGGTGCATAGGATGCTGAGGACGAGACGTAAGTCAGTGGTGGTAATGTATGGAGGAGCTCCCTCCTGTTGGCGGAACAGCTCTGAACTAAGTCCATACGAGCAGCCACCAAGTCGTCCACAAGGTAATCAAAAGCTGCCTCAAGAGCCTTGAGGTACTCAACCAACATTTCGATAGACTCATCTTGCTCTCCCCTTCTGCAAGCGAACGCATAATGACATGTGTAAGGCATGTGGCATGGAAGGTAGCGGTAGCGACGAGTCTTCATCGAAGGAAGAGCATCCCGGAGACGAGCTATCGCCTCACGGGCAGCCATCTACATGGCATGCCTCTCCGTAGGCATGGCCCTGCCCACAAATCGGAAGCGGCGTGACTCAGAACGCCCTCCCTTGAATTGCACCGCGGCCTGGTGCATCGACATGATGTCACTGATCTTGTGCTGGTAGAGTGTGAACTCTGGACGAGTCGATGGCCCGATCACGACCTTGGTGATGGAGACGAGAAGCTTGATAAACCCGTCAGGTATATTGGCGAACACCTATGACTCAGAGTCGCTGCCGGCCATCTACAAAAGTAGACAAAAATTCCGAATAGTCAAATCATAAATTTATGATGACCAACAGAAAATTGCTACAAATGTAAAATGCTAAAATAGCACTCAATACGCTAATAACTGATTAGCGATCGTACCTAGTGGCTTCCTACAGTCAGCCTGGCTCTGATACCAAGGTTGTCAGGACCGGTTTTCCAATAAAACATTTATTAAGAAACCGACCTTTTTATCGGACCAGTGTAGAAGAATCCTTCTTACTGGTAGACAAAACCTTGATACAGAATTCCAGAAGCACTAAATATTATACAAGGTTGAGCTGAGGGTGCTCAACAATTTATTACAAGAACGCCGATATTATACATAAAGGCGGATATGACACAAGGGTATGGTGGCATAACTACTGACTTGTAATAAAAGTGGTGGTGGATATGCCATAGTGTAGTGGGTGACATGACTCCATTATCTTATAGTTCATCGAGTGTCGGAGTGAGGCTCGATGAATTTATTTGGGTAGCAGAAGCGTATATCATACATGTGACCAACTCCAGGATCGCAAGAGACTGACTGGGACTCCTCTAGGCGTCGGACTCGCTATCAAACTCTTCATCCATGATATCGCCTTCGACAACATCTGGCCAAATCAACAAGCCAGGTGAGTACTTTGAATGTACTCGCAAGACAGTTCGGACATAAGATATAACAAATGCAAACATGATGCACATGAGCAGACTAGTAATGCGCACTCAGATAATAAATGTGTACTGCTTGTTAAATAAAAAGGAAGTCAGGCGGTAGTCCTCCCGAAATCCCAATAAAATAACAGAAGACCGATCGGGTGTCTGAAGCGACGCCTCGAAGGGTAAAATGAATAAATATGCCACAGTCGGGCGTCTGGGCGACACCACATAAAGGTCTTATATCAAAAGTAAATGACAGTACGTGCCACAGTCGGACGTCTGAGCGACATCACATAAAGGGCTTATATCAAAAGTAAATAACAATAATGCCATAGTCGGACGTTTGAGCGACATCGCATAAAGGGCTTATATCAAAAGTAAACAACAATAATGCCACAGTCGGACGTGTGAGCGACATCACATAAAGGGCTTATATCAAAAGTAAATAACAAGAATGCCACAGTCGGACGTCTGAGCGACATCACATAAATGGCTTATATTAAAAGTAAATAACAATAATGCCTCAGTCGGACGTCTGAGCGACATCACATAAAGGGCTTATATAATCATTCGAAACCAAGTAGCTTGTGAAGGTAAATCATCTCAAGGAAATACTCAGTACAGAATAAACTAGTTAGTTCGTCCACCGGGATAACATTCGGCCGGTTTACCACTCTTAGCGCTATATTTAATCACCAGAGACTGTCACTGAGACTGACACAGAGACTGACGCTTGGCCATAGACATGGCTACTCGGATGGTTTTAACTCTGCAGAGTTTGTACTCTTTAACCACAGCCAACGGATTTCAGTACTCACAAAGGACTAGTTCCGTTTACGGTATTTTAGCAGAAAACACAACTAACCAGTACACACCCATTCCACATCCCGCTGCCAGGAATCACCCTAGGCAACGTTCACGAAAAACTTTAAGACGGGGAGGCTACAACCTCGTATAGCATGGGATCAAATTTATATCGCGCGCTCTAAGGGGTGCCCCCCTCTCGGTCCCAACCGGAAACACCCATGCCCCCTGACCGGATGACGAGCTTTAATCCAGGGCCATGGAACCCTCATCCTGGCCCCTCTATTTGGTGTGTACAAGGAAAGAGGTTTGCAACCGACCAGACCGTATTATTTGCAGAAGACATGTGGCAGCACAACAAAAAGGGGACGAACGGGAACATGACTTGATCCACGTTAACACTGGAGTTAAACAGTTGACTGGCATGCTTCAACAATACCAACTTACAACCTATCATGTCACCACATGATCAGGTTGGCTCACCATCAACTTTCGAAGCTCACATGAAGCTTATCTTGCATGTAATATAACACCCACGAAATGCTTATATAAACATGCCATGAGAAAACAACTCAAGCAAACATGCAAAGCACTCATCATATCAAAGGTTCAAACATGCTTGCCTGGTTCGGAGTAGTCAGAGTCTAGCTCGGCGAAGTTTGCGGTTCCGTCACCTCCTTCGGTATCTACGGATAAAATAAATCGGATACTAACGTAAATACCGTGCGTGCATACAAATTGTTCCAAATATTTTTTTAAAATAAATATAATAAAAAACTAGACAGAAAAATAAAGATGACAGAAAAAGAATCAACTAAAAATCATCTTTTGTTTAAAAGATATTAAGATTTTAGCCCAGGGACTTATCTGTAATGAAACATAAAGTTTCTAGGGTTTCATTTATAAAAACAGAAAATGTTTCAGTAAGAAATACGCCAACCCAAATGGAAAAGCGTACTTTGCCCGAAGGCGTTTTCCAGGAAAACGGTTTGAATAGAAAAGAGAGGCTGACGAGGGGGTCCCACCCGTCAGGTTTAAATATTTGAAAAGGAAAAACAGAGGACGTCGGCGGCCGAGAACCGCGGTGGTCGCCGGCGCTGATCCACGACGAGGTAGGGGGAGGGGATGGTACCTACGGACTCACGGTGCTCTGCCGCGTCTGCGGGTGGTGGAGTTGGACGTCGGCGAGCACCCCGTTGACGTCAGCCTTCACTCCAGCGGACAGTGGTTCGGGTTGTGGTGGATCTCGCCGGGGAGGGCTGCAGATGCCTAATTAAAGCGCGGGTTAGGTGTTTAGGTGCATTTGGATGCTACTGGCACGAATAGGGAGGCGGAGGTGCCCTCACCAGAGAGAGACTCGCCGGAGCCCGAAGCGGATCGGGGTGGCAGGAGCTAGGGAAGAAGGACTCCTCGAGGTCCTTCTAGTGGCTGGGCGTGGTCTGGTGAGGTGGAGGAGAGGCGCAGGGTCGAAGGCGAGCTCAGGGCCGCTATTTATAGCCGGCCCGAGGCGGTTGCCGCAAACGGTATAACTCCGATGGGTGATTACGGCGAGGCCGTGGCCGAACAGGCGGTTTAAGCGACTGGGCATCAACGTGATGGTCTACTGGTTCCATCCAGAGGCTAAGCTTGGCAAGACTTGGGCGATACTTCACATTCTCTACGGAATGACTTCACAGGCACGTCGGCGGCAGAGAGCATGCTCTGCGCCTTTCAGGCCACGACGACGGTGCTGCAGCGTGCAGAGGGGAGGGGACGGCCACGCGGAGGCGTCTGGTGGATAGGGCGGTGCCGGACGGCGCCGTTCTGCAGGGTTGGCCCCTGTTGGCCACCACGGGTGGCTCTGCCACCGCGGAAGACGCCGGCGCAGGCGGGACACGTCGCCACCTATGCTCACAACCGGCCAAGCAAACGTGCGGCACTCTGGATAAGGAGGGGAAGCAGTGAGCAAGGCGCCAACGCGTGCACTGGCGAGATTGACGCCGTGCTCTGAAGAAACGACGCGGTCGACTAAACCCAACACTGAACTCTGAATTTTACTTAATTCGAACAGCAACAGTGCATGCCAACCATTCGATGATATGATTCAGGCACTTGGAAAATTTTTCTGGAGCTGGGACTAGGTGGAGTGATATCTTCATGCATCTAGAGGCTGCCTGAATTTTCACAGATTTTTAGGAAGAGAAAAAGTATGAATTTCACCAAAAATGGCAAATCTGGTCCAAACATGCAGCAAGCAATTTTTGAAAATTCTGAACTGTGGACCAGCATGTCTTGATGGATCTAGGTTGAGGGTACTAAGGACTAGTCAGGGGAGTTTATTTGGAATCAAAACTCAAAGGGAATCCATTAGTTCCTTTGTAAATCACTAAGGTCCAAATTAAAAGACAGAAAATGTTTTGAGTGAAAAATAATTAGAATTAAAATCTAAAGGTGGTTAAAACCTGCTGGAATTTGATGTTAGACTTGACCCAAAGTGGGAATGAGGGTTTTGGAGGAAAGTCTTCAATGGGTGTCATAAAAACAGAGAAATTTTTGAATGGGAAAGGATAAGTCCATACTTTTATAGGAATACTTTTTAGTTAAAAAAGAAATTGTCAAAACCCTTCAAAAATTATTTGTGTTGAGCCAGCACAAGGTGAAAACTCTCAAGACCAAAGATCAAGGTTGAGAAGGACACAAAATCTTTTGTCATAAAAGATTTGAGAAGGGGGGGGGTTAAGAAAAAATTAAATAACCTCCTTCCAAGAGAATAAAGAATTTGATAAAAACCAATCCAATTTTTTTGGAGTGTTACAAGCCCTCCACGGGGTCCTGTTCATGCAGCCCCAACCGGCTCGATCGACCGGGGTCTTGTTCATCCAGAGGCAACACCACGGGGTCCTGCTCATCCACCCCCATTGGAAACTG
>LR738709.1:424108573-424147722 GCA_902687465.1 Secale cereale
CCCCCCCCAGCAATGCTCACTGTTCATGCAGAGGCAACATCGATCGGCTTCAGTTAGCATCAATAGCGAAGGAATCGCTCAATCGGGTTCAGTTAACAGCCATCGATCGATCACTCGGGTTCAGTAACGCGTAGCCTGCAGTGCAATCGCTCGGGTTCAGTTAGAGCCCAACGCCTCGCTCGGGATCAGTTAGAGCCCAACGCCTCGCACCCACGCGCGTGCGTGTATGAGAGAAACGCGCATCGCTCAGCCCCGACCACCCACCGTAACTAGGAACACCCTGATATTTTCCTCACCCTCGCTTCTACCACGGTTTTTCCGTCATGGACGACCCAAAGAATGTCATGCAGCTGCGTCTCCGGCCCGCCCAGGACGAAAAGCCCATTTTCTGTCATGATTTTTTTTAATAGAAGTAGGACCCCACCACATCTATGATGATACCATGTTTTGTCACAATTATTGTCATAGAAGTGTCATAAGTATGACAGAAAAAATTCGTTCGGCCCAAAATGTCACGGATGTGTCATTTTTTTGTAGTGCCCCCTTACTCGGGTTTAAGTTTCTGTCACTCTCGCAACCCACCATAAGCGAACCATGAACATATTGCAACACCCTACAGTGGGGCCCCTCACAGAATGGAGGGCACCGTAGGACAACAACATTAATAAAATATACAATCATACCAACCAAGATCACGATTAACCCATAGGACAAAACGGATCTACTCAAACATCATAGGATAACCATAGATCATTGGGAAATAATATATGGAGTTGAGCACCATGTTTAAGTAGAGATTACAGCGGGGGTAAAGAGGTGTTACACCGCTGCAATGAGGGGGGAGAGAGTTGGTGTTGACGGTAGCCAGATTGTTGATGTAGATCGTCGTCCCGATCATTGCCCCGGTGGCACTCCGGCGCCACCGGAAGCGAGGGGGAGAGAGCCCCCTCCTCCTTCTTCTTCCTTGGCCTCCTCCCTAGGTGGGAGGAGGTTATCCCCTCTGGTGCATGGCCTCCATGGCATGGGATCTGTCTCTCTGTCCTCTTCTGTTTCTCGTGCCCCAGATCTGGCCCTTCACCGTTTCGTAAATTCTCGGACAACCGTAACTCCGATTGCGCTGAATTTTTGACACGATTTTTACCCATAAATTAACTTTCTTGCGCCAGAAGAAGGGCCCCAACCGAGGTTCGAGGAGGGAACTAGACACCAGGGCGCGCCTGGGCCTAGTGGCGCGCCATGGTGGGTTGTGGGCACTACGGCCCCCTGTTTGCGTTGCTTCCACCTCCTAAAAATCACATATATTCCAAAATAATTCTCCGCCGATTTTTATCACGTTTGGACTTCGTTTGATATGGATTTTACGTGATACAAAAAACATGAAAAAACAGGAACTGACACTTGGCACTGGATCAGTAAGTTAGTCCAATAAATCATATAAATAGATGCCAAAAATATGTGAAAGTTGTATAATATTGGCATGAAACAATAAAAAATTATAGATAGGACGGAGACGTGTCAATTGTGTAGAAGCATTTGAAATACTTAAGAAAGCCTTGATTTATGCACCTATTGTTCAACCACCTGATTGGAATTTACCCTTTGAAATTATGTGTGATGCGAGTGATTATGCTGTTGGTGCTGTTCTAGGACAAAGAGGTTATAAGAACTTGAATGTTATTCATTATGGTAGTAAAACTCTAGACAATGCCCAGAGAAATTATGCTACTACTGAAAAAGAATTCTTAGCAGTTGTTTTTGTATGTGATAAGTTTAGATCTTATATTGTTGATTCCAAAGTAACTTTTCACACCGATCATGCTGCTATTAAATATTTTATGGACAAGAAGGATGTTAAACCTAGACTTATTAGATGGATTCTCTTGCTACAAGAATTAGATTTGCATATTATTGATAGAAAGGGAGCTAAGAATCCCATTGCAGATAACTTCTCTAGGTTAGAAAATGTTCTTGATGACCTACTACCTATTGATGATAGCTTTCCTGATGAATAATTAGCTGTCATAAATGCTTCTCGTAATGGTCCCTGGTATGTTGATTATGGTAATTACATTGTTGCTAAATTTATACCAGCTAGCTTCACATACCAACAAAAGAAAAAAATCTATGATTTAAGACATTACTTTTGGGATGACCCACACCTTTGTAAAGGAGTAGATGGTGTTATTAGACGTTGTGTACCTGAGCATGAACAGGAACATATCCTATGTAAGTGTCACTCTGAGGCTTATGGAGGACACCATGCTAGAGATAGAACTGCACATAAGGTATTACAATCTGGTTTTTATTGGCCCACTCTCTTCAAAGATGCCCGTAAGTTTGTCTTGTCTTGTGATGAATGTTAGAGAATTGGTAATATTAGCAGACGTCAGGAAATGCCTATGAACTATTCACTTGTTATTCAACCATTTGATGTTTGGGGATTTGATTATATGGGACCTTTTCCTTCCTATAATGGGTATACACATATTTTAGTTGCTGTTGATTACGTTACTAAGTGGGTAGAAGCTATTCCAACTAGTAGTGCTGATCATAACACCTCTATTAAGATACTTAAAGAAGTTATTTTTCTGAGGTTTGGAGTCGCTAGATACTTAATAGCAGATAGTGCTTCACATTTTATTCATGGTGCTTTCCGTAAGATGCATGCTAAATATGACGTTAACCATAGAATTGCATCTCCATATCATCCTCAGTCTAGTGGTCAAGTAGAATTTACCAATAGAGAGATTAAATTGATTTTGCAAAAGACTGTTAATAGATCCAGGAAGAATTGAAATAAGAAACTTGATGATGCATTATGGGCTTATAGAACTGCTTATAAAAACCCTATGGGTATGTCTCTGTACAAAATGGTTATGGAAAAGCATGTCACTTACCTCTTGAATTAGAACATAAGGCATATTGGGCTATTAAAGAACTCAATTATGACTTCAAACTTGCTCGTGGGAAGAGGTTATTTGACATTAGCTCTCTTGATGAATGGATAACCCAAGAATACGAGAATGCCAAGTTCTTTAAAGAAAAAGTTAAAAGATGACATGACAAGAGAATACAAAAGCATGAGTTTTACGTAGGTGATCATGTTTTGCTATACAACTCTTGTAAGTGCATCTAGTGCCCCTTAGTGATTTTGGTGTATTGAAGACTTATAGGTTAAGGGACTAATGTGTTTATGAGTGTACACAGGTCTATAATTCTATGAGGAGTTTGATAATTACAGGGAAAGTCGACCCCTAAAAATGAAGTTCTTCGACTGAAGATTTTGGATTTCTGAAGACTTTCTGAAGACTTTGAAAGTGAAGAAATTGGTGTAACCCTGAAGACTTGGTATTCATTTGAGGAACATGAAGCATGAAGACTTTTGTTTTTATAGTTTCATTTTCTCTTTCTTGAGTCATAGGAAACACCGTACTGTTAAAGGGGGTCGAGGAAATACTAAGGAAAAAATTCCATGTGATGCTCAACTCAAAATCCTACACCTACCAATCTCTTCGAGTGAAGCCATTGGAAATCTCATACAGTTCAGTCATATTCATCAGTGACAGAGACAAAGTTCTTCTGGTCTCTGAGGAATTTGTTTTGACTGAGGAGTTAGGAATTCGCCAGTGCGGATTACCTACACAGTGAGGAACATGATAGCCCTGACGAATTTGATACTCGAATTTCCGACCGTTGCTGTGCTACGTGCCAGCTGTCCCAAAATATCTACCTACCTAATGGTTATATCATTAAAGGGCATTTATGTCTTATCATGTCGGGATGCTCCCTAGGCTCTGAATAGCCGCCCCCTACAACCTCTAGTTGGTTGGCTGCACCGAGAGAAACTGACACTTGTCATAAGAGCAACCCATCCTCCAAAGACTTTGAGCGAAAATCATCAAGTGAGGAAAAACCCGAAACCAAACCCAAAACCTTCAAACCCAAAAGTGATTGAGCATCACTGAAGAGATTGATCCTGCATGGATCCGATGCTTGTTACCTTTAAAGACTGTGCTTCTTCCAGACGGTTAGGCGTCAAGGTCTAGAGCATCCAAGAGGAATTGTGGATCACCGAGTGACCAAGTCTGTGAAGGTTCGGAAGTCACCTGAAGACTTACCACGAGTGATTGGGCAAGGTCTGTGTGACCTTAGCTTAAGGAGAATACAGTGAGGACTTGGTGTCTTGGACTGTGTGTCCTTGACTGGGTGTCCGGGACTGTGTGTCCTCAGGTTTAAATACCTAGCCGCTCCAACCAGATGTACAACTGAGACAGCAGTTGTAACTGGTCTACCAAATCATTTTCTTCACCAAACTTACTGGTTCTATCTCCTCAACTCTTACAATTCTTCATATCTGTGTTGTGTGCTTGTTCATATCTGTTTGAAGACTTTGACTGAAGACTTTCTCAATTTCCTCTGTTCATTTTCTTCAGTCTATTTGTCTTCATTCTATGCCATCATGTGTTTACGCTTTCAGTACTCTGTATTTGTCTTCATATCTTCATGATGACCATGCTTGTATTCTGTGATGTTTACTTCTGAGTACTTATTCCGCTGCAAGTGGTTCTTCGCTAAGGAATTTCCTCAACAACAAATTCCTCAGTGAAGAATTCATAAAAATTGCCTATTCACCCCCACTCTAGTCAATATAACGCACTTTCAATTGGTATCCGAGGAAGGTACTCCCTTGTTCTATGTAATCTTGGTTTAACCGCCTAGAGTTTTAGTTATGTCGACCGCAGGTTTGATCAAGGTCTCAGCTGGGTGTCCTACCTTTGATGGGACGGACTACCCCTACTAGAAGAACAAGATGCGAATGCATCTTGAGGCAATTGATAACGATCTCTAGTATGTTGTGGAAAATGGTGTTCCCTCGGTATCACCTTCTCTGAATGCTACTGATGTGAAGAGATTCAAGCAACTCGATTCTCAAGCAAAGAATATCGTTTGTGGCCATCTAAGCAAAGGGCAGTAGGGAAGAGTGAGTGCTTTGGAAACTGCGAAGCTCATCTGGGATAGGCTGTCCAAAGTCAACAAGGAGTCTCAACACAGCGTGACTCTCGAGTTGATGTTCTTCGCAATCTCTTCAACCGTTTCAAAAGGCTTGACAATGAAAACGTTCAGCAAACCTTCGATCGTCTCACTGACATCTCAAATGAACTTCAAGAACTTGGTGCCATGGACATCACCGACCATGAAGTGGTGAAGAAATTGCTGAGATCGCTTGATTCCTCATTTGATACTCTGGCTTTGATGATTCAAGAGCGTGGTGATTACAAGGCACTTGATCCCGCTGATATCCTCGAAAGGCTAAACACTCATGAGTTCCAGCTTGCATAAAAGAGAGATCTCTATGGTCCAAGCTATGGCAGATCACGTGCCCTGAAGGCCAAGGCCGTCTCTGAATCTGAAGGTGAAGATTCTGGTAGTAGCCTTGGTGATCCTGAAGAATTGAGCTAGGAGCTAGCTTTGCTTGTGAAGAAATTCCAAAGGTTCTCAAGATGTGGTCGCTTTGGAAAGTTCACTAAGACAAATGATTCCTCATCCAGTGACTACAACAAACGGCTATGTCAGAAATGCAAGAAGCCTGGTCACTACATTCAAGATTGTCCTCAGTGGGAAAAGGAATCCAAAAAGAAGAAATACAACGATTATAGTTCTGATGATGCAAAGAAGAAGAAGAAATCGTCAAAATCCTCAAAGTCTTCATTTCACAAGAAGAACAACTCCAAAAAGGCTCAGGCATTCATATTGGCAAGGAAATGGACTCTGAAGCTGAATCTGAGGATCATGAGGAAGAGGAGAAATCTGAGGAATCTGAATCTAGTGTGGCAAGTCTAGCTCTCGCTACTGCATTCGTCAGCAAGTCTGTCTTCAACACTGAAGAAAATGATCTCACCAACAAGGCTGATGAAGACAATTATGACTATGCTCCTACCTATTGCTTCATGGAAAAGGGTGCCAAGGTACTCAATTATCCCTCCTCTGAATCTAGTGAGGATGAATCTGATGAAAACCTTAAGCCCAGCTATTCTAAACTTGCTAAAATTGTTGTGCAACAACAAAAGGCTCTTGATAAGGTTCAAAACATGCTATATAAAAGTGATGATATGTTGGGTGAAGAAATGGATCGAACTAAAATCTTGACTGAAAATCTTCAGAGACTTCAGTCCAAGTGCGAACCTTCAAAGTCATCATAACACTCTCTTGTCTGATCATGAGAAGCTTTCTTATGAATTTCTTCAAAGAAAGCAAGATCTTGAAAAGCTAAGAGTGAGTTATGAAGATCTTCAGAAGGAGCGCGATTCATTACTTGCTCAACAAATCATTGCTTCTCAGGAAGAATTCATTCCTCCATGCTTGAAATGCATTGAACGAGAAACTGTAAGTTCTTCACCTGAATGTTCAAATGCTTCAAATGCTACAAATTCTTCAACTGTCTCTGCTATCACTAATTCCTCATATGAGGACATTGCTAGTATCACTGACAATGCAGGGCTGAAGGAATTGTACATGACAGGCATGTACAAAAGCCTCAAAGGGCATCAGACTCTTTGTGATGTGCTTAAAAAGCAGATCCTCAACAGGAACCCTAGGAAGGAGGGAATTGCCATTGAGAGGAAACTTAATGCTGATGGTTCATATTGGAAGCCTAAGCAGTATCCCAAAACCTCATGGGTTGCTGCAAAGGGACCTCCAGTTGATCCATCCAATTTATCTGGCTTTACATGTGAATCTCCTCACTCCTCTGATGAGTCATTTGACTCCAACTATAAATTGTTCAAAAATCAGAATGGTGAAGTATTTGCTAGGTATGTTGGAACCAACTACAGGAATGGTCCCCCTATGAAGAAAATCTGGGTCCCTAAGAGGCACCTTGAAAATCTTCAAGTGAATGTCCTCGTGACACCTCGTGTGAGGAATAGGAACCCCAGATCCAATTCTTAATATGGATCAAAATCTTCAGATGGAGTAAAATCCTCATACGGACCAAATTCCTCATATGGATCAAAATCCTCAAAAGGATCAAAGTCCTCATATGAATATCATCGTGCTAACAACTCTGTTTCGTAGGGAAGAACTAAGGGCTATGAATATGAGCATTATTCTTCTAACCACTATGTTCATAAGTCCTCGAAGAATTACTTTGCTTATTCATATGCTTATCCTAACTCCTCTTATGTGAAACGAAACGGGCTGGCGTCTATGCCACCTTTCTCGTATGGAGCTCGTAGAGTGATGAACTCTTTGCCACCCCTTCAGATGTGGGTGGTGAAGAAAAAGAACTAATCTCTTCTGCAGGGTCAGGTCTCCAGACGTGCTCAAACGTCTGAAGAATTTGCTGGAGACCTGAAATATGCCTGAAAGGACGCGGGCTAATCACGAAGAAATGAACTCTCATTTCTCACGTCCTCATACTGCTTTATGTGTTGCATTGCTTGATGAAATTGATCTGATGATTTTATGTCATATTCTTCACTGATGAAGTATATGAGTTCGTAAGCTGCACTAATTCATCTGCAGGATGATCAACCCAAAGCCACTGAGTGGGTTCTCGATAGTGGATGTACAAATCACATGACTGGTGACAAGAATCTCTTGATGGATGCTCCCTTATCACCATCTCATCTGAAGCTCATCATCTTCGCTGACAAAGGAAAAAGGCAGGTATTGGGTCTAGGTAAGGTTGCGATCACTAGGGATCGACACATGGACAAAGTCATGCTTGTCGAGTCCTTAGGATACAACCTCATGTCTGTCTCAATGCTCTGCGATCTGGATATGGTTGTTGCTTTTGGCAATTATCGTTGTGCTGTGATCATGGAATCTGACAACTCCATTGTCTTCGAAGGCTTTGGGAGAGGAGACTTGTATATTGTTGATTTCTCTACAGGACCTCAACCAGTGGTGTGTCTACTTGCAAAAGCTTCAGAAGGCTGGCTATGGCATCGACGATATGGTCATGCAGGCATGAGGAATTTGCACACGCTTGCGAAGAAGAAGCATGTCATTGGCATAGAAAATGTCAAATTCCTCAAGGATCACTTATGTAGTGCCTGTGAAGCTGGAAAGATGACCAAGTCCAAGCATCCAGCGAAGACTATCATGACTACTACTCGACTATTTGAATTGCTTCACATGGATCTCTTTGGCCCCAATCATTATTCTGAAGTCTCAATTGATGCTTCAGTATATGGCTTTGTTATTGTTGATGATTACTCTCGATACACATGGGTACACATTGTTACTTACAAACATGAAGTGCAGGAAGTCTTCAAACGATTTTCCTCGAGGGCTTCAACCAACTTTGGTGTGAAGATCAAGCACATCATAAGTGACAATGGAACTGAGTTCAAGAACTCTGGTCTCGGTGACTATCTTGATGAACTTGGTATTACTCATGAGTTATCTGCTCCTTATACTCCTCAGCAGAATGGCGTCGGGGAGCGTAAGAACAGGACTCTTGATGACATGGCTCGCACTATGCTTGATGAATACAAAACGCCTCGTCATTTCTGGATTGATGCTATTGATACTGCGTGCTGATGTCTACACATGCTTCTACTCTTGTAGACTATGTTGGGCCTCCAAGCGCAGAGGTTTGTAGGACAACAGAAATTTCCCTCAAGTGGATGACCTAAGGTTTATCGAACTCAGGGAAGTAGAGGTTGAAGATGGTCTCTCTCAAGCAACCCTGCAACTAAAATACAAGAAGTCTCTTGTGTCCCCAACACACCTAATAAACTTGTCAGATGTATAGGTGCACTAGTTCGGCGAAGAGAGGTTAAATGGCAAGTGATATGGATGGCAAAACAAAGTAATATAAATCTGTAATAAAAGTGCAGCAAGCAAACAAGTGGTAAACGTGAGCACAAATGGTATTGCAATGGTGGAAACAAGGCCTAGGGTTCATACTTTCACTAGTGGCAACTCCCAACAACATTAACATAATCGAATCACATGATATTTCCCATAAACCATGCAAAGGGGACACACTCGGAGTTCATTCCTTCGTGGTCAAGAGAGGACGAGAATTATGTAGGGCTACAAAAGCACACCTCAAAGTTTGTAGTTCTCAATCTAAGGATTTCCCAATGTCACCGCGGCCATCCAAAGAGAGTCCCACAATCACCACAACATATCTAAAGGATAGTCAAAGACAAGCACCAAGAGACTCTCAATCTTCAATCAACACACAAGAGAGGAAATCACTCATGAAAATACTTTTCTAATCCATGTGCAATAGACCGCTGTCACCTTGGTCTCGGGGATTATACTAGATAAATACAAGTGAGAACATCAATCCAATACATAGAGGAAGGGGAAATATCATAGATTAACATAGCCTATGATCACAACGAAGATCACATCATGGGAGAGAGAGTTGACCACATAGCTACTGGTAAGAACCTCAGCCCCGAGGAGGAACTACTCCCGCATCATGGAGGGAGGAAGCAACGTCGATGGAGATGAATCTGGGGGCACTTCCCCGTCCTGGCAGGGTGCCGGCGCAGGAATTCAGGTCCCCCGAAGCTTGATGGCGATGGCGGCGGAGATCGGAATCGCGTCTGGAGAAAAGGGTTCTGGAATCAGGGTTTCCTCGACGGATCTTAAATATATGCCAAAGGGGGTCACTAGACGGGTCTCGGGGGGCCCAGGCGCCCCCCCGGCGCGGCCCAGGGGGGGCGCCACCAGGGCGCCTGGAGCCCTGGTGCCCCCCCCCGGGCTGTCCTTCGGCCGCACGGTAGCTCCTGGAACGCTGATTTTTTATATATTTTTTCTGGATTTTTCCTGGCAGTTCTCGTAATGTGAAAACCTGAAATACAAAAACAGCCGAAAACAGAAACTGGCATTGGGGTGCACTGAGTTAATAGGTTAGTCCAAATATGATCAAAAGTGTATGGAAGTGTATAAATATCATAGCAATATCACCCAAAAGAGGCATGGAGCAAGCAGAAATTATAGATACGTTTTGGATGTATCAACATCCCCAAGCTTAATTCCTGCTCGTCCTCGAGTAGGTAAATGATAACAAGAATAATTTCTGTGGTGACATGCTATTAACCATATAGGACTTATTGATAGTCATATGACAAAAGCTTACTGAGACAATGAATCTGTAGTAATTAAGTTGCCTCATGAGAAAATCACAAAGAACTGAAAGTTTTACAATATGATACTGAAACATCAAATAGATTTGCAATGAACATGATGTGCAAATATGATAAAGTGATATCTAGCTTGCCCCCTTTAGTGAAGCAAAACATAAATGCAGAGGCACCTTCAAGGTTTAAGTGATGACTAGATACAATGATTTCAGAATAAACGATATCACAATCATGCAAAAGACAATGCTACTTTGGGACAATGCACATTACACTCAGAATGACAATCATGCTCTCAGTAGTTGGTGCTTTAAAAGAAGGTGGAGACTCAACATAAAAGTAAAAGAATGGCCCTTCGCAGAGCGAAGCAGGGATTACTCATGTGCTAGAGTTTTTTTTTATTTTGAAAACATAGAAGCAATTTTGTCAACGGTAGTAATACTTCATATGTGTTATGCATAAGACATCCTATAAGTTGCAAGCCTCATGCATCGAATACCAATAGTGCTCGCACCTTGTCCTAATTAGCTCGGATTTCCATGCGTTATCATTGCATTACATATGTTTCAACCAAGTGTCACAAAGGGGTACCTCTATGCCACCTGTACAAAGGTCCATGGAGATAAATCGCATTTGATTTCTCGTTTTTGATAGATCTCAACTTGAGGACATCCATACCGGGACAACATAGAAAATAGATGATGGAC
The DNA here is from genome assembly GCA_902687465.1 of Secale cereale. Lineage (NCBI taxonomy): Eukaryota > Viridiplantae > Streptophyta > Magnoliopsida > Poales > Poaceae > Secale > Secale cereale. The sequence continues at coordinate 424,119,387 of LR738709.1, forward strand.
TCCTCTTTAATTCTTAAGCATATTCTCATAAGAGGTTGAGGATTAATGTCCAAGCTAAAACTTCCACCATGATACATGGCTTTGGTTGGCGGCCCAATGTTCTTCTCTAACAATATGCATACTCAAACCATTCAACTCATGGCAAATCACCCTTACTTCGGACAAGACGAACATGCATAGCAACTCACATGATATTCAACAAAAGTGTAACAGTTGATGGCGTCCCCAGAAACATGGATACTGCTCAGCAAGCAACTTATAAGAAATAAGATACATAAGCGACATATTCTTTACCACAATAGTTTTTAAGCTACTTTCCCATGAGCTATGTATTGCAAAAATGAAGGTTTTAAAGGTAGCACATGTAAATTTACTTGGAGTGGCGGTGAAATACCACATATAGGTAGGTATGGTGGACTCATATGGCATAACTGGATTAAAAGAATGTGGATGCACAAGCAGTAAGTCCGCTTGGTACAGGTGGAGGTTAGCAAAAGACTGGGAGCGACCAACTAAAAGAGCAATGACGGTCATAATCATGCAGAGCGACAAAGCAACATTGAATCAGGCATGGTAGTTATATCGCTACTCAGAAACAAAAGATCATAAAGGCTTGACAGACTTTCTTTACAGTCTTAAATATGCGTGAGCATACGCCAAGTCAATCAAAATATATTCTTGAAGGAAGATATTACTAAACCATACCACATCATAGGCAAACAAATCAAGTTGGTACTCCAATAACACATTGGGAATCCCCCATCTATTTGAGACTAACCACAAGAAAACATGAACAACTAAGCGCCATTATGCACGTAGCATCTTTATCATAGACATATCAACCAATGCAACGGAAGCAAACTCTCTTAATAAGGTGAGCATGGTAATTAAAGAGAGTTCAAGCAACCAACTAAACAAAAGCTCTTTGAAAAGATAACCATGAATACTAAGAGCTGAACATGATAGTAGCTATTAAAAGACAAAGAACACACTCAGCAAAGATAAACATGAAAATTCTATGTTGTGTTCTAGGTTGAAGTGGAGCGTGTCTCTCTCCCACACAAAGAAAGCTGAGTTCCAACTCGTTATGAAAAACAAGCAAAGCTAAAGAAAACTAAAAATGAAACTAAAAGCAAGACGCTCCAAGCATAGCACATAACACATGAAGTGATAAAAATATAGTGGAACGGAAGACGAACTGATAATGTTGATGGAGAAGGGGATGCACGGGGGCATCCCCAAGCTTGAGCGTTTGACACTCCTGAATCTTTTTATCATCTTCCCTCGCACACTTGAAAACTCCCTTCATACATAACTCATCATACTCTAATTAGCGAGGTTAGTACCCATAATAAAATAATTGTTCCTTGCTGGAAATAAGGATATTCTTGAAGGTCTACTGTTTATCAAGATTGCCAAACGGTTTTTGCAAAGAAAAAGCAAGCTCAAGGTTTGCAAAACAAAGAAAAGACAAAACAGGACAGAATCTGTGAAAAACAGAACAGCAGGTAGTAAATGATTTGTTCGGGGCACTTCTGCAACTCTAATCAAAATACTCAGAACAGACACACGAAAGACAATTGTATAGAGCACGCTGTCGAAAAAATTCAGACCAAAAAGATGATCTGGTGATTTTATATGAATTTTTCTATCCAAGGACAGAATCTGTTTCCTGGACAGCACGTCACAACTTTTGAACTTTCTTGCAATCAGAGGCTACACTTGGCACAAAGTTGAAAAGTAAAGATACAATGATGATGCTACAGTAGTAACAAACATCAAGACCACTAAAACTGAAAGCAAAGATAACAAGGGTTGTCTCCCTAGAGCTCTTTCTTTATAGCCATAAAGATAGGCTTAAGACTTTAATGATGCTCTCGTAGGAATAAGAGCTGAAGAACAAAAGAGAGCATCAAGAAGCAAATACCAAACACATTTAAGCCTAACATGCTTCCTATGCATAGGAATATTGCAATAGAATAATTCATTGAAGCACAAAGCAACTAGCATAGGAAGGCAAAACAGGCATAACTTCAAAATATTCACCATAAAGAGAGGAAACTTCTTATTATTAAGATATTTAGAACCAAGTCTCCCTCTCTCATTATAAATTTCAGTGGCATCATGGATGAAATCAACAATATAAGAATCACATAAAGCATTGTTACCATGATCCACATGCAAAAAGGTACTCTTACTCTCCACATAAGCATAATCTTTCTCATTGGTAATAGTGGGAGTAGGACTATCATAAACAACTTGAACACTATAGATTAATTGTGTATTAGGAGGGTGGTGTTCAACAAGGGAGCAATTCCCTCCATGATTATGACAAGTTTCATAAGGATAATTTCTCCTTATGTCATAGGTACCTTTATAATCACTATAGGTTGGAGTTATGACATCATCATAGTAGAGAAGAGCATTATCATTGCTAGCAACTATATTTGTAATCATGTTGTCTTTATTCTTACTAGCAAAAGAATTATCAATTATCACATCACTAGTGGGTAAAGGTTTTGCAATCCTATCATCCCCAAGCTTAGAGCTTCCCATATCATCACTTTCAGAGTTGGTACCAAAAAGATTTTCAAGATCATAAGTAGCATTATCATCATTTTCCCAATCACAATAAGTAACATGCATATCATAATCAAAATCATCTTCAATAGTACTTACGGACGTATCATCGAGATGATAATTAAGGCAATAAACTTCACCTTCTTCTTTAAACTTACAATCGTTGGGATAAAAGTTGATGGGAGGAATATGCTCAGGCCAGGTTGATACCCATTCTTCTTCTTTCTTGCTCCTCTTCCTCCTCCTCTTCTTTTTCTTCTTCTTAACCTTAGGAGGGAGTGGTTGGAGATGAAGCTTCTCCACATATCCTGGTTTATCATTAGAAACAATAGGGGAAACTTGGGAGAAACTCTCCTTTTTATTAGCAGAAATATAAGAGACATTTTTATACTTTGGTAAAGTTCCCTCCTTTATAATCTTACCTATGTAATCATTTTCATGGCAATTAACAACACAATAGAGATGGCAATTTTGCAAAGTGTTTTTTATTCCTATGGCATTAACATCTAGCCATGAAGTCTTTTCTGATAACTCTTCACACATCAAAAATAACATAAGCTCATCATAAAGATCAGAGGTGATCATGTTATCACACAACCGGTTAACAGTTATGTTTTGAAAGTTCATGCATTGAAAATTAAAGTGACCCTCCATACGGCAAAGTTCACAAGCAAAAGGATAAAGGTCACACAATTCTCTAGCAATTTCATTTAAATCTCTGACCCAAGTGATTGTTCTTTCATGCTTATGTTGCTTACAATACTTCTCTTCTTCAATCATAGGCCTTTCACAAGGTCTATCCACTCCACAAAAATTAACATGCTTATATAAAACTTCATTTTTAGGAATTGGATCATGCATGTTGCAATCATCATGAACAATTTCATTTTCTTTGCAAGTCTCTTTAAAAGGTTTATGATACTTGATCCAATCCTTCTTAGGCATATTAAGATGTGAAGCAAAAGATTTGAGGAAATCAACAAGGAGTTGAGAATCAAGCCCAAACTTAGCACTAAACTTATTAAAACTTGTAGTTTCAACAAAGGACTTAATGCAATCATACTCATAAATTATACCTGACTCTTTACCTTTGTCGATCTCCCAATCTTCAGTGTTGCCTTGAATTCTTTCAAGGAGTTCCCATTTAGCATCAATCATTTTGTTTGTGAAAGAACCCATAGAGGAAGCGTCGAGCAAATCTTTATCCTGTCGAGAAAGCCTCGCATAGAAATTAGTAATAATCATATCTTTGGGGAGCACATGGTTAGGACATTTTAGCATTAACGGTTTCAGTCTCCCCCAAGCTTGAGCTATGCTCTCTCCGTCATGAGGATAAAAATTATAAACATAATTCCTATTCTCATGGACTTCATGAAGAGGATAAAACTTGGAGTAAAAGAGAGACTGGATCTCTTCCCACTCCAGCAGGTGAGAGTCATTTAGTAGCCTATACCATTCCAATGCTTTTCCTTTCAGTGACAAGGCAAATAATTTCCTCATGACAAACTCCCTCGATACACCTTCAAGCTTAAATAATGAACATAGTTGTGACATATATAGCAAGTGTTCACCGGGATGTCTGTCTCCTGCATAACGATTAGCCAAAACATAATCGATAATACCATCCGGTATTTTATAGGGCACAATTTCAGTAGGAGGAGGAGCAACCACCACAGGTGTGGGGCGTCCTCCCGCAAGCAACGATCCAATAGCAAGGTTTTCCATAAACAAAACTAGTGAAATAAAAACAAGAAACAAAAAGATTTAATTGCAAGATCTAAAGATATACCTTCAAGCGCTCACCTCCCCGGCAACGGCGCCAGAAATAGCTTGATGTCTACACACGCTTCTACTCTTGTAGACTATGTTGGGCCTCCAAGCGCAGAGGTTTGTAGGACAGCAGCAATTTTCCTCAAGTGGATGACCTAAGGTTTATCGAACTCAGGGAAGTAGAGGTTGAAGATGGTCTCTCTCAAGCAACCCTGCAACTAAAATACAAGAAGTCTCTTGTGTCCCCAACACACCTAATACACTTGTCAGATGTATAGGTGCACTAGTTCGGCGAAGAGATGTTAAATGGCAAGTGATATGGATGGCAAAACAAAGTAATATAAATCTGTAATAAAAAGTGCAGCAAGCAAACAAGTGGTAAACGTGAGCACAAATGGTATTGCAATGGTGGAAACAAGGCCTAGGGTTCATACTTTCACTAGTGGCAACTCCCAACAACATTAACATAATCGAATCACATGATATTTCCCATAAAACATGCAAAGGGGACACACTCGGAGTTCATTCCTTCGTGGTCAAGAGAGGACGAGAATTATGTAGGGCTACAAAAGCACACCTCAAAGTTCGTAGTTCTCAATCTAAGGATTTCCCAATGTCACCGCGGCCATCCAAAGAGAGTCCCACAATCACCACAACATATCTAAAGGATAGTCAAAGACAAGCACCAAGAGACTCTCAATCTTCAATCAACACACAAGAGAGGAAATCACTCATGAAAATACTTTTCTAATCCATGTCCAATAGACCGCTGTCACCTTGGTCTCGGGGATTATACTAGATAAAGACAAGTGAGTACATCAATCCAATACATAGAGGAAGGGGAAATATCTTAGATTAACATAGCCTATGATCACAACGAAGATCACATCATGGGAGAGAGAGTTGACCACATAGCTACTGGTAAGAACCTCAGACCCGAGGAGGAACTACTCCCGCATCATGGAGGGAGGAAGCAACGTCGATGGAGATGAATCCGGGGGCACTTCCCCGTCCCGGCAGGGTGCCGGCGCAGGAATTCAGGTCCCCCGAAGCTTGATGGCGATGGCGGCGGAGATCGGAATCGCGTCTGGAGAAAAGGGTTCTGGAATCAGAGTTTCCTCGACGGACCTTAAATATATGCCAAAGGGGGTCACCAGACGGGTCTCGGGGGGCCCAGGCGCCCCCCGGCGCGGCCCAGGGGGGCGCGCCACCAGGGCGCCTGGAGCCCTGGTGCCCCCCCCCCCCGGCTGTCCTTCGGCCGCACGGTAGCTCCTGGAACGCTGATTTTTTATATATTTCTTCCGGATTTTTCCTGGCAGTTCTCGTAATGTGAAAACCTGAAATACAAAAACAGCCGAAAATAGAAACTGGCACTGGGGTGCACTGAGTTAATAGGTTAGTCCAAATATGATCAAAAGTGTATGGAAGTGTATAAATATCATAGCAATATCACCCAAAAGAGGCATGGAGCAAGCAGAAATTATAGATTCGTTTTGGACGTATCACGTGCCACATCATCAACAGAGTATATCTTCACAAATTCTTCAAGAGGACTGCCTACGAACTCCTCACTGACGAGAAACCCAATGTGAGTTATTTCAAAGTCTTTGGTGCTAAATGTTGGATTAGAGATCCACATCACAACTCAAAATTTGCACCGAAAGCACATGAAGGGTTTATGCTTGGTTACGGAAAGGACTCGCACACCTACAGAGTCTTCAACAACGTTCTTCACAAGGTTTTTGAAACTGTAGATGTGCGGTTCGATCAAACTAACGGCTCGCAAAGAGAGCACCTGCCTACTGTGATAGATGAACCAGCTCCTGAGGAAACTATCAAATTCAAGGCTACTGAGGATGTCATTCCTACCGAAGAATATGCTGAAGAATTCATTACAGAACCTGAAGATCGTCGAGCTAATGCACCTGAGGAAAATGTTGAAGAAAATGGTGCTGAAGAAAATGCTGATCAAATTCCTCGACGACAACCAGCTCATCCTCGCGTTGCAAAAGAAGTGCAGATTGGGAAAATCATCAGCGATATCAATATACCAGGTCCACTCACACGCTCAAAAGCTTCACACTTATCTAACTTTTGTGGGCACTTTGCTTTTGTCTCTATCACAGAGCCCACTAAGGTAGATGAAGCATTTCTGGAGCCTGAATGGATTCAAGCTATGCAAGAAGAATTACATCAGTTCGATCTCAACAACGTCTGGGAACTGGTCAAACGTCCAGATCCTCGCAAGCATAATATCATTGGCACAAAGTGGATCTACTGCAACAAGCAAGACGAAAATGGCCTTGTGGTAAGGAATAAGGCACGGCTTGTAGCTCAAGGCTACACACAGGTTGAGGGAATTGACTTCGATGAAACTTTTGCACCTGTTGCTAGACTTGAGGCTATTCGCATATTACTTGCTTATGCTAACCATCATGATATCGTTCACTATCAAATGGATGTGAAAAGTGCATTCCTCAATGGTAAGCTTGAGGAAGAAGTATATGTTGCTCAACCCCCAGGTTTTGAAGATCCAAAGAATCCTGACCAATTCTTCAAACTTAATAAGGCTCTCTATGGCCTCAAGCAGGCCCCTCAGGCTTGGTATGACACTTTGAAGGAATTCCTCATGAAGAAAGGCTTCAAATCCGGTTCACTCGATCCAACTCTTTTCACTAAATCTTATGATGGTGAATTATTTGTGTGCCAAATATATGTTGATGATATTATCTTTGACTGTACTGACCAACGCTATAGTGATGAATTTTCCTATATGATGAGTGAAGAATATCAAATGTCTATGATGGGAGAGTTGAAATTCTTCTTAGGTCTCCAAATTCGTCAACAACGCAATGGTATATTCATATCTCAGGAGAAATACCTCAAAGATGTACTGAGGAAATTCGACATGCACGATTGCAAAGGCATCAAAATTCCTATGCCCACAAATGGCCATCTATGCACTGATGAAACTGGTATTGACTTCGATCATAAGGTATACCGCTCCATGATTGGTTCTCTATTGTACTTATATGCATCTAGGCCAGATATAATGCTCAGTGTCTGCATGTGTGCCCGATTTCAAGTTGCACCGAAGGAATCACACCATAAGGCCGTGAAACATATTCTTCGATATCTAGCTCACACACCAACACTTGGATTATGGTACCCCAAGGGCTCAGTTTTTGATCTCATTGGATATTTCAGGCTCTAACTATGCTGGTGATCGTGTGGACCGCAAATCAACGTCTGGTACATGTCATTTCCTTGGAAGATCTTTGGTCTGTTGGTCCTCGAAGAAATAGAACTGTGTATCACTATCTACCGCTGAAGCTGAGTATATTGCTGCTGTCTCTTGCTGAGCTCAAAATTTGCACCGAAAGCACATGAAGGGTTTATGCTTGGTTACGGAAAGGACTCGCACACCTACAGAGTCTTCAACAACGTTCTTCACAAGGTTTTTGAAACTGTAGATGTGCGGTTCGATCAAACTAACGGCTCGCAAAGAGAGCACCTGCCTACTGTGATAGATGAACCAGCTCCTGAGGAAACTATCAAATTCAAGGCTACTGAGGATGTCATTCCTACCGAAGAATATGCTGAAGAATTCATTACAGAACCTGAAGATCGTCGAGCTAATGCACCTGAGGAAAATGTTGAAGAAAATGGTGCTGAAGAAAATGCTGATCAAATTCCTCGACGACAACCAGCTCATCCTCGCGTTGCAAAAGAAGTGCAGATTGGGAAAATCATCAGCGATATCAATATACCAGGTCCACTCACACGCTCAAAAGCTTCACACTTATCTAACTTTTGTGGGCACTTTGCTTTTGTCTCTATCACAGAGCCCACTAAGGTAGATGAAGCATTTCTGGAGCCTGAATGGATTCAAGCTATGCAAGAAGAATTACATCAGTTCGATCTCAACAACATCTGGGAACTGGTCAAACGTCCAGATCCTCGCAAGCATAATATCATTGGCACAAAGTGGATCTACTGCAACAAGCAAGACGAAAATGGCCTTGTGGTAAGGAATAAGGCACGGCTTGTAGCTCAAGGCTACACACAGGTTGAGGGAATTGACTTCGATGAAACTTTTGCACCTGTTGCTAGACTTGAGGCTATTCGCATATTACTTGCTTATGCTAACCATCATGATATCGTTCACTATCAAATGGATGTGAAAAGTGCATTCCTCAATGGTAAGCTTGAGGAAGAAGTATATGTTGCTCAACCCCCAGGTTTTGAAGATCCAAAGAATCCTGACCAATTCTTCAAACTTAATAAGGCTCTCTATGGCCTCAAGCAGGCCCCTCAGGCTTGGTATGACACTTTGAAGGAATTCCTCATGAAGAAAGGCTTCAAATCCGGTTCACTCGATCCAACTCTTTTCACTAAATCTTATGATGGTGAATTATTTGTGTGCCAAATATATGTTGATGATATTATCTTTGACTGTACTGACCAACGCTATAGTGATGAATTTTCCTATATGATGAGTGAAGAATATCAAATGTCTATGATGGGAGAGTTGAAATTCTTCTTAGGTCTCCAAATTCGTCAACAACGCAATGGTATATTCATATCTCAGGAGAAATACCTCAAAGATGTACTGAGGAAATTCGACATGCACGATTGCAAAGGCATCAAAATTCCTATGCCCACAAATGGCCATCTATGCACTGATGAAACTGGTATTGACTTCGATCATAAGGTATACCGCTCCATGATTGGTTCTCTATTGTACTTATATGCATCTAGGCCAGATATAATGCTCAGTGTCTGCATGTGTGCCCGATTTCAAGTTGCACCGAAGGAATCACACCATAAGGCCGTGAAACATATTCTTCGATATCTAGCTCACACACCAACACTTGGATTATGGTACCCCAAGGGCTCAGTTTTTGATCTCATTGGATATTCAGACTCTAACTATGCTGGTGATCGTGTGGACCGCAAATTAACGTCTGGTACATGTCATTTCCTTGGAAGATCTTTGGTCTGTTGGTCCTCGAAGAAATAGAACTGTGTATCACTATCTACCGCTGAAGCTGAGTATATTGCTGCTGTCTCTTGCTGAGCTCAATTGTTATGGATGAAGCAAACTCTCAAGGACTATGGTGTCAACGTGAAGAACGTGCCTCTACTCTGTGACAATGAGAGTGCCATCAAGATTACTCACAACCCAGTTCAGCACTCGAAGACAAAGCACATTCATATATATAGGGTGGGTCTATTCTCATAACACCCCTTAAGACCTTATTCTCATAACAAAAACCTTATTCTCATAACACCCCCAACTTAAATAGGTTTCTAGCGCGGAGCGCCCCGAAGACAGCAACCACTGCCCCGCCTCCTACCCCCGCGCTGCCGCCCCGCCTCCTTCCCCCAGCACCGTCGCGTCGGCTCCTACCCTGATGCAGTGCGGTTTTCTTGTGCAGTTCGGAAGCGCAAAAAAACGCTCGCTGCCATTATTCGTCGGTCGCACCGTTTTCAAAACTGCTCTTAAACCCTGCGGAATCTCAGAAAGTGTTCAACATGGCGAAGTTGCGTCTACTCCATAGCTTTTCAACGATATATTACACGCATAATTCCGATAAACTGTTAAAAAACTAGAGCAAAAAAGGTACCGAAAAAACAACACGTACAGTTTTTTCAAACATGCAGTTCACCGTTTTCAAAACTGCTCTTAAACCGTGCGGAATCTCGAAAAGTGTTCAACATGGCGAAGTTGCGTCTACTCTATAGCTTTTCAACGGTATATTACACGCATAATTCCCATAAACAGTTAAAAAACTAGAGCAAAAAAGGTAACGAAAAAACAACACGTACAATTTTTTCAAACATGCAGTTCACCGTTTTCAAAACTGCTCTTAAATCGTGCGGAATCTCGAAAAGTGTTTAACATGGCGAAGTTGCGTCTACTCCATAGCTTTTCAACGATATATTACACGCATAATTGCGATAAACGGTTAAAAAACTAGAGCAAAAAGGTACCGAAAAAACAACACATACAGTTTTTTCAAACATGAGGTTCTGTTGCAGTATCTGTGCAGTGCGCATAGCTTTCCAATGCAGTAAAACAAAGCAGTTCGGAAGTGTTATAAGAATATTATTCTTATAAAGTTATGAGAATAGACCGGCTGTATATATATATATATATATATATATATATTCTAATAACGTTATGAGAATATTATTCTTATAATGTTATGAGAATAGACCGGCTGTATATAACATCATGAGAATAATATTCTCATAACACTTCCGAACTGTATTGTAATACTGCATTGGAAAGCTATACGCACTGCACCACAGAGACCAGCGAACTTCATGTTTGAAATAACTGTACGTGTTGTTTTTCGGTACCTTTTTTGCTCTAGTTTTTTTAACTGTTTATCGGAATTATGCGTGTAATATACCGTTGAAAAGCTATGGAGTAGACACAACTTCGCCATGTTGAACATTTTTCAAAATTCATCATAGTTTAAGAGCAGTTTCGAAAATCGTGCGGCTCACAACGAATGGCTGCGAGCATTTTTTGACGTTTTTTTCTAAACCGCTCGTCAGAATTAAACATATGATACACCGTTGGAAAGGTATCGTCGGCGCGCATCTTTTTCATATCTATTATTTTGTCTAATTCGCTACGGTTTAAGAGCAGTTTTAAATTTACTAAATCGCGGAATTGTGTTTTTCGATTTTTTTTCAAATTTTCGGTACTGTTTTCGCTCCAGTTTTCTAACCGTTTGTCGAAACAAGGCGTGTAATATACCGTTGGAAATCTACGAACAAGGCGCAACTTTCATATGTTGAAATGTTTTTTGAGATTCGTTACGGGTTTTAGTTAAATTTGAAAATCGTGCGGCTGACTATGAAGGGCAGCGGCCTTTTTTCGTGAAATTTTATAAAATGTAGGACGAAATGATCCAAATGATACACCGTTAGAAAGATATCGTCGAGACGCTACTTTTTCATGTAGAACACTCCCTCTAATTCATTACGGTTTAAGAGCAGTTTTGAAATTACAAAAACACGGAAACTCTGTTTTTCGCGACAACAAAATCGACGCGTGCACTGCATCGGACAGAAAAGCGCACTGCTTCAAACTGAAAAACGCACTGCATTAGACAGTCAAACGAACCTCATGATTTATTTTGTTGGACGTAGATTTTTCTCAGAGGAGTTTTGTTAGTTTTTTCCAACTTTTTTTTCGAAGGAAAGTGGACCGCAACACTCCCGAAAGTGAAGCGGAACACTACCAAAAGTGAACCTCATGATTTGTTGTTGTCTTTTTTCGTACTAATTAATTTTTTTACGCGTGTTGAGAAGTGAGCTGCTTTCCGATGTGTTTTTGTTTTTGGATCACCAAGTGAACCACAAACGTTTTTTTATGGCCAACTTCGTGAGAGAACAAAGTGAGCTTCAAAGAGTCCTTTGCAATGGACTTTTTTTAGACCAAAGTGCACTGCATTTGTTTGTATTTTTAGACCAGTGAACTGCATGTTTGAAAAAATTGTACGTGTTGTTTTTCGGTACCTTTTTTGCTCTAGTTTTTTAACCGTTTATCGGAATTATGCCTGTAATATACCGTTGAAAAGCTATGGAGTAGACGCAACTTCGCCATGTTGAACACTTTTCGAGATTCCACACGGTTTAATAGCAATTTTTGAAAATGGTGAACTGCATGTTTGAAAAAACATGCGAGAGGACTGCATTTGTTGTTTGCACGCTACATATTACAGACAAGCATATTACATACAGTGTTGTCATGAAGAGGTGTTTTGCACTGCAGCAACAACAACCAAAATTACCCCAAGGGAGGACAGTGAGCTACATATTAAAAATATGACATTTTCTGCTGTGCACCACGAGGAAAGTGAACGAGAAAACTTTGTATGTATATGTTGTTTTTTCCGAGCTCTGGTTGATGACTACGGTGGACTTCTTTAACAACAACAAAGCTCCAGTGTACTGCTGCTATACACCAAAGACCCACCGAATGCTCGGTGGCCAAACTACACAGGGGTCATGTGTAGCTCATCTTCTCCAACGACGCGGTTAATTTCTTTCAGTGAAGCAAACAACGAACTGCAATAAAGGAAGAGGGGATCAGAGGCAATCCTTCAATCTCCCAGGACTACGAGAACAAAATAAACAAAAACACAAAATGAACTGCATTAGTCTCGATCACCGGCAGTATGTCTCCGGCAAGAGCATTCGCCCCCAAATCCAACACCCTCAGGTTGCGGCAATTCACCACCCTCTCCGGGACCGGGCCGGCGAGCTGGTTCCCCGACGTGTCGAAGTATGAAAACTTGCTGCCGCACGTGGCAATGTTGGGGATTTCGCCGTCGAAGGCGTTGGAGGAGACGTTGAAGTAGGTGATGTTGGCGAGGCCCAGGAGGCCGAAGGGCGCGGCGCCGGAGAATCGGTTGCTCCCGACGTCGAGCAGGTCGATGCTGCGGCAGGCGTCGAGCTTGCCATCGATGCGGCCGGAGAGCTCGTTGCTCCGGACGGAGATGTAGTTCATCTTCGGCGGCGCACAGATCTGGTCGGGGAGGTCGCCGGAGAGACGGTTGTAGGAGAGGTCGAAGCCGGCGAGGCGGGAGCAGTTGGCGATGCCGGGCGGGACGGCGCCCTGGAGCGCGTTATGGGCGAGCGAGACGTAGCGGAGGCGGGGGCAGGGGTCGAAGAGGCCCGGTGGGATCTCGTCGGAGAAGGCGTTGTAGGAGAGGTCGAGCAGGCAGGGCCAGGGGAAGGCGCCGAGGAAGGGCGGGATCTCGCCCGAGAGCGCGTGGCGGCTGAGGGGGACGCCGCCGGCCGCCGGGGCACTGCCTCTCTAGGAGGCGGGGAGGGAGGGGGACGCCGCCGGCCGTCGGGGCGCTCCCGCACTTGGAGGCGGGGAGGGAGGGGGACGCCGCTTTCCGTCGGCGGCCGGGGCGCTCCCGCGCTAGGAGGTGCGTAGGGAGGGGGTGTTATGAGAATAAGGGTTTTGTTAGGAGAATAAGGTCTTAAGGGGTGTTATGAGAATAGACCCACCCTATAACCCTATATATATATATATATATATAAGGGGTGTTATGAGAATAGACCCACCCTACCCCCTCTATGCTAAACTCTACCCATTCCATTCACAAATTCTTCATATGCGTTCTATTTGAAACTTGTTCAAAATTTTCATTGTGTCCTTGTCAGCTGAAAAAATTGCGAACGCAACGTTAAAACTTATCCTTTCCAAAATTTTCGGTTTTGCCGCTCAAATCATTCCGCATCCCACGACAATACTTATCTATTCACCCACGATCTCCACTACACAGTACGTGGGTGACACATGTCGTGCGAATGAGAAGGGTCATGGGCACGTTCGTCCTATTTCTTCGGTCGAACGGTTTTTCACCTCAGCTATAAATACCCCTCCCCTTCCCTCACTTCACTTTTTACTCCGCTCGTTCTCACTCTCCCGCTCGAGCTTCTCCAACCCAAGCGCCATCGCTACTCCATCGTCGCCGGTGAGGAAGAGCTTCACAGCCTCAACCTCGTCGCCATCGTACTCGCGCCGGCCACGGATTTCTTCACTCCGCCACTACCATAGCTATCTTTCTCCGCCAAGTTAGGGCGTGGAAGATCTGCATAGATGAACTTCACTTCTCCATCCCACAGTTCGTCGTGTTCTTCATCCATGGTAATTAAAAGTTACTTTTACTGCCCTCTTTGATTCAAACGTGTTCTTCAAAATTCTCAAAAGGTGTTTTTCTTCATCAAATCTTCACACACTAAACACCTCACATATCGTCTGTTCTTGATTTGATTTCTCTAAGCTATGATTTTCTTCAAGATTCCTCAATTGTGTGGATTTTCCAATCTATACAACTCTGGAACCTAAGACAAAGAACGCTTAGTCAAATTCGTCAAGACTCATCTGGTCAAATTCCTCAAACTTGTTCTTTTTACAAAAACTTCTGAGAACGCATATGACCTCTCCAAATTCCTCGCAACTATACTCTGTTCACAGGTGCTCATGTTTGCTACTGAATCACTAGGTTCTCATCAACTTAACTCATTTGCAGCATTCCTTGAAGAAAAGTTGCATACTTCTTCAGAGAATTCGATTGTCCAAATTCCTCATCTGAAGAAAATGGCTGACGGAAAGAAGCCGCAGAAAGGAGGAAAGAAGCTAGAGGTCAATACTGCTTTTGAACTGCCTGAAGACATTTATGCTGATTATTGCACTCATGATGAGGCAAAATTCGGAAAAGAGGACAAGAATCAACGCAAAGTGCGCATACAACAAATAGAGAGGAGATGTGCACGTGAGTGTAGGGAGTACAGATATGTCACTCCAAAATACATGAAGAAATTCGCACTCAATCCTCCCTGCCCAAGACTTCCACTGGCACATGGCCAAGTTGCTGATCCCACAAGCATCAAGCATGGTGAGGACTTTCCTGGAGAATGGGCCAAGCGCCATGCCAAGTTGGCCAGACAAGCAAAAGATGCAGTGAGGAAATTCAATGAAGACTCTGCTGCTGCTGCTGCTGCTGCCTCTGCCGAGGCTTCTGCTTCCAAGCCTAAGAAGGCCATGGTTAAGAAGCCTGCTCACAAGACAAGTGCTTCTTCCTCAGCAATGCCCTCACGGCCAGTCTCTTCAAAGCCCTCACGACAAATTCCTTAGATTGCTCCTGCTCCTCCAAAATCCTCAGCTCCTCCGCAAAAGTCTTCAGATGCTGCAACAAAATCTTCTGCTACATTGCATCTTGCCACATGTCAGAGGACTGTAGGCATATCCATTGCCTCAGGAGCCTCTGCAAGCTCCTCAGCTGCCCCAAGTTCCTCAGCGATACCAAGTTCCTCAGCTGGTCCCTTGCTGTTGAAGAAAAAGACAACTTCTGGACGAGGCTCTCGCCCAAGTCCTCATAAGAAGCAAGTTGCTTTCCAAGTGCCGTCTGATGACGAAGCTGATGATGAAGAATTTGTTCAAATCATCAGAGACAGGCAAGAAAGGGCCGCTAGAGCCAAAGGAAGTGAAGTACCACTGCTGTTGGATCCCAAGGTGATCCTTGATTTCATTGATCTCTGGCACAAGGACCCAAACACTCCTATGCCCGATTTCAACTTGACTCCTGGCCAAAGTCATATGCTGACCGCCTTCATAGGCGAAGAAAAATGGAAGTTTGAACAGGCCAGGCAGACCAAGAAAGTGCAGTACAAGAAGGAGCGCTTTTTGAAGAAAAATGCTGTCAACATGACAACTGAAGAACTAGTCAAGATTCAGGGTGAAATCAAAGCCCTTAGTAATGAATTTGAAGCATATCGTGCGGACTGGTTGGGCGCCAAAGTCAGATTTTTCAATCTGACCAAAGGTTTTTCTTCAAGTGTTGCTCGTTAGACGCACATTGAAATTCCTCAGGCTGAAGCATCTGCTCAGTCTGTTGAAGGACATGCCAGCATCGCTGAAGAACATTAGGCTACTGAAGAACATCACAGGGCTGATGACTCCACCTCAGTTGCTGAAGAAATTGCAAGTGCAACCACTAGTGTTGCGCCTGAAGAAAATGTCAGGCCAGCTGAAGCTCCAAAGGCTGTGCCTGAAGATCGTGAAGAAATCAGGACAACTGCATCAGTTGTGCCTGAAGAAAACGAACCAAATTCCTCTGCTGCTCCTGCGCCCACACCAACTCCAATCCGTCCATCTGCATTATATGTGAAGAAGACAAAGGCTGAAGAGCGTGCAGCTGTGAAGAAAAGGAAGGCATCAGCGTTCTTCAGATTCTTTAGTTCCAAAGAAAATTAAGCCATTGACAAGCTCTGCTGAGAATCCAATTGATGCCATTCCAATTTCCTCCATGCCATCAAAGGACCTTGTTTCTTTTGATGAAGAATATGTGATTCCAAGTGAATCGGATGAAGACATTCCCTCTGCTGCTTCCTCAGAGAAGACGGATGAAGAAATTGAAGTGGATGCTATCCCTTCAACCCCTATCATCTCCTTGCCTATGCCTCAGTTTACGGCTGAAGAGGCCGGTGTTGAAGAAATGGAAGAACAAGACTCTGACGTGGACATTGGGAATGCCACTCCACTGATGACTGATGAATTCTGGGATAGTCAGCATCCCAACTCCCCTTTGTTCACGCCACTCCAACAAATTCCTCATTCACTAGCACCAACTGTTCCATTGGGCTCTGAGGAAACTCATCCCATACAGACTGTTCATGAAGACATTCCAGCCACTAGTGCTGAAGAAACTGCTGCTGCTGCTGAATCAATGAAGACTGCTGCTGAAGAGGAACAAGAAATTCCTCAGACTGAAGAGACTGAGATTGCTAATCCAGAGGTAGTGATGCAATTGACTGACACTCCTCAACCAAAGCCAAAGGATCCTTTCTCAAGGAAGCAATCTTTCAAGAAGGCTAATTTCTTCGGCGAACATGTGTTCTTCACTGATTTCAATCCATATGACTCTGCTCGCATAAGGAAGAGGCGGTTCTGGACTGCTAGTCAGGCAAATTTCTATTCCTTAGTGCTATACAATAAAGACAAAGTTTTTGCGCATCAGCATATTCCTCACGTGGACATGGATTCTATGTCATGTTTTGTGCCGGTCCTTAGTGTTCTTCACGACGCTGGACTTCTCGGTTTTTGCATAGACATATGCGATTGAATGAAGAATTGATTCTTCAATTTTATGCAACCCTGCACATCACTGGCAACTCTGAAGACATAAATTCATGGGTGCTGGACTGGATGTCTGAAAATACTCATTACAAAGCTCCAGCCTCTGAATTACTTCAGGCTCTGCCTCTCAATCCTCCAAATGAAGCAGCACGTTGCATGTATGAAGAAACTGAACTCACTGATCACTACATGCAAGTGCTCATGAAACCTTTGAAGCCAGGTCAAGCCCCACGGACCAAATTCCGCGTGAAGGAATTGCTGTTTCTGCCTCGGACTGTCTATCGCATTCTGACGAAGACATTGAGTCCAACAAGGGCCACAACTCGAATGATGAAGAAGTCATTGGCATCATGAAGAATCTGCTATTCAACATCATCCATGGCATTCCCGTCAACTACCATGACTTCTTCATGAGGACAATGGCAAATGTTGCATTGTCCCCTTTCAGCCTGAAGCCTTATGCTCCCTGGATTATGAGATTCATCAAGACAATGTCTTCAGTGAATTACAAAGCTGACACTCTCAATCATTGCAGCTACTTGCCCCCAATTGAAGTCCTCAAACGGACATTTTCCTTAGCTGATGACAAGGGCAAGGCCACTGTTGTCTTTGATGAAGGCACTCGTCCATTGGATGGCCAGTTTCGCAAAGCTGCATCTTATTCCACCAATGATGACTCTGCCACTCATGACTCCGCCGCCAACGCTCCAAAGCAAAATCCTCAAGGCACAGCTCCCAGGGTGATGACTGATCGTGAGCTTCTCCTCAGTGTTCATCAGAAGGTTGATCGCAACCATAAATGGGTCAAACATCAGTTTGGTTCAATTCTTCACAACATGACCTCTACGCACAATGCAGTGAAGAAAAACCATTACTACCTTCATGAAACCCTCAACCGCACCTGGGCTATTCTGTCTCATCTATATGGCGAAGAAGATCTGACGAAAATGGGTCTCAAGGATGACTTTGACTGGTTTGCTCCTCCTCCGAAGAAATACAAGAAGGTCAAGGTTCCTCCCTTGGTGGCTAGCTCTTACTCTTCATCGCGCGAGACCGATGAGTATGAAGACCTGGACGACAGTACAGCAGGCCCTACCTCAACTATCGACCCCGACAACGCTGGCACTCCTTCATCATCTTGAGATTCTTCAGGGGCGTTAGTCCTCAGTTTCGATCCTTTTGGTCACTTGATGACAAAGGGGGAGAAATTTGAGTTAGTCTTCAAGCGGGTCTATATATATGGGTGTTTTTTGCTAAGTTACAACTCTCGTTCTTCTGATGACTTTGTGGATCGAGTTGTAAACTTAAACCCTATGGTGACCTGATACTTTTGTTGTGGTGTTTCTGCATGCTTATTCCTCATTAATGTTATGCACGCATGCTGAATTACATCAGTCACCATATTTCATCATGCATTTCAAATTCTTCTTATTATATGCCAAATGCGTGTATGAATTACAAGATATAGGGGGAGATCTCCATGATTTTACTCTTCAAGTGTGCATTGCTTCAAAAGCAAATTCTTCACTATGCACAACTTCAGGGGGAGTTCTTCTATATCTTGCAATCAAATTCCTCAATATCAGTAATTACACTTCATATGTTTATCCCCGTTGAAAACTTAACCTGTATTGTCATCAATCACCAAAAAGGGGGAGATTGTAAGTGCATCTACTGCCCCTTAGTGATTTCGGTGTATTTAAGACTTATAGGTTAAGGGTATAATGTGTTTATGAGTGTACACAGGTCTATAAGTCTATGAGGAGTTTGATAATTACATGGAAAGTCGACCCCTAAAAATGAAGTTCTTCGACTGAAGCTTTTGGATTTCTGAAGACTTTCCGAAGACTATGAAAGTGAAGAAATTGGTGTAACCTTGAAGACTTGGTATTCATTTGAGGAACATGAAGCATGAAGACTTTTGTTTTTATAGTTTCATTTTCTCTTTCTTGAGTCATAGGAAACACCGTACTGTTAAAGGGGGTCGAGGAAATACTAAGGAAAAATTTCCATGTGATGCTCAACTCAAAATCCTACACCTACCAATCCCTTCGAGTGAAGCCATTGGAAATCTCATATAGTTCAGTCATATTCTTCAGTGACAGAGACAAAGTTCTTCTGGCCTCTGAGGAATTTGTTCTGACTGAGGAGTTAGGAATTCGCCAGTGCGGATTACCTACATAGTGAGGAACATGATAGCCCTAAGGAATTTGATACTCGAATTTCCGACCGTTGATGTGCTACGTGCCAGCTGTCCCAAAATATCTACCTACCTAACAGTCATATCATTAAAGGGCATTTATGTCTTATCATGTCGGGATGCTCCCTAGGCTATAAATAGCCGCCCCCTACAACCACTAGTTGGTTGGCTGCTCCGAGAGAAACTGACACTTGTCATAAGAGCAACCCATCCTCCAAAGACTTTGAGCGAAAATCATCAAGTGAGGAAAAACCCGAAACCAAACCTAAAGCCTTCAAACCCAAAAGTGATTGAGCATCACTGAAAAGATTGATCCTGCATGGATCCGACGCTTGCTACCTTTGAAGACTGTGCTTCTTCCAGACGGTTAGGCGTCAAGGTCTAGAGCATCCAAGAGGAATAGTCGATCATCGAGTGACCAAGTCTGTGAAGGTTCGGAAGTCACCTGAAGACTTACCACGAGTGATTGGGTGAGGTCTGTGTGACCTTAGCTCAAGGAGAATACGGTGAGGACTTGGTGTCTTGGACTGTGTGTCCTTGACTGGGTGTCCGAGACTATGTGTCCTCAGGTTTAAATACCTAGCTGCTCCAACCAGATGTACAACTGAGACAGCAGTTGGAACTGGTCTACCAAATCATTGTCTTCACCAAGCTTACTCGTTCTATCTCCTCAACTCTTACAATTCTTCATATCTGTGTTGTGTGCTTGTTCATATCTGTTTGAAGACTTTGACTGAAGACTTTCTCAATTTCCTCAGTTCATTTTCTTCAGTCTGTTTGTCTTCATTCTGTGCCATCCTGTGTTTACGCTTTCAGTACTCTATATTTGTCTTCATATCTTCATGATGACCATGCTTGTATTCTGTGATGTTTACTTCTGAGTACTTATTCCGCTGCAAGTGGTTCTTCGCTAAGGAATTTCCTCAACAACAAATTCCTCAGTGAAGAATTCATAAAAATCGCCTATTCACCCCCCTCTAGTCGATATAACGCACTTTCAACTCTCGTTTAAGATTTTTTGTAGGAAGGCTTCTCTCTAAATGGGAAGGCCCCTACATTATCAAGGAGGTCTATCGCTCCGGTGTCATCAAAATCAACAGTGCCGAAGGCACAACCCGAAGGTGGTAAATGGTCAAATAATCAAACACTATATCACAGGTACTCCCATAAATGTTGAGACCAATATAATTGAAACCGTGAGACCGGAGGAGTACATAAGGGACACTTTCCAGAACGTTTCAGAATCCAAAAAGGAATAGGTATGTGATGTTGCTTAAAGCTACGTAGGTATTTCCCCAAAGAGGAAGGGATGATGTAGCACATCGGCGGTATGTATTTCCCTCATATGTGAAACCAAGGTTATCGAAACAGTAGGAGAACCAAGCAACACAACGTAAATGGCACCTGCACACAAATAACAAATACTCGCAACCCGACGTGTAAAAGGGGTTGTCAATCCCTTTCGGGTAACAGACGTGATAGAGTTGTAAATATTGATATATTGGATAATAAATAAGATAAATTGCAGCAAGGTATTTTTGGCTTTTTGGTTTAGTAGATCTAAAAATAAAAGTAAAGGCAAATAATATGAGGAAGAGACCAAGGGGCTGTAAATTTCACTAATGGCTTCTCTCGAGAAATATAGCAAACAGTGGGTAAACAAATTACTGTTGGACAATTGATAGAACCTCAAATAATTATGACGATATCCAGGTAATGATCATTACATATGCATCACGTCCAAGATTAGTAGACCGACTCCTGCCTGCATGTACTACTATTACTCCACACATCGACCACTATCCAGCATGCATCTAGTGTATTAAGTTCATGGAAAAAATGGAGTAATGCATTAAGAATGATGACAAGATATAAACAAGATTCGTTTATCTATGGCATTAGATGTGGATCTCGTCGTTTTATCCTTAGTGGCAACGATACATACCTCTCGGTTCCCTTTCTGTCACTGGGATCAAGCATCGTAAGATCGAACCCACTACCGGGCACCTCTTCCCATTAGAAGATAAATAGATCAATTCGGCCAAACATAACCCAAATATCGGAGAAGAAATATGAGGCTATAAGAGATCATGCATATAAGAGATCAAAGAAACTCAAATAACTTTCATGGATATAAAAAGATAGATTTGATCATAAACTCAAAGTTCATCGGATCCCAACAAACACACCGCAAAAATAGTTACATCATATGGATCACCAAGAGACCATTGTATTGATAATCAAAAGAGATAGAGGAAGCGATCTAGCTACTAACTACGACCCCGAATGTCTACAAGGAACTACTCACGCATCATCGAAGAGACACCAATGGAAGTGGTGAACCCCTCCGTGATGGTGTCTAGATTGGATATGGCGGTTCTAGACTCTGCGGTGGCTGGATGAATATTTCTTCGACTCCCCTAGGGTTTCTAGAATATTGTGGCATCTATAGAGCAAAGAGGCAGTGCGGGGGGTGCTACCTCTTGAGCTTGCGTTGTATTCCCTCGAAGAGGAAAGGGAGATGCAGCACAATAGCATAAGTATTTCCCTCAGTTTTTGAGAACCAAGGAATCAATCCAGTTGGAGACCACGCGCCAGTCCCTCGCACCTGCACAAACAAATAATAACTTCGCAGCCAACGCGATAAGGGGTTGTCAATCCCTTTACGGTTACTTACGATAGTGAGATCTGATAGAGATTATAATTATATTATTGGTATTTTTGGTATAGAAACAGAAAGTAAAGAAAGCAAATAAACAACGTCGGTAGAAACTGGCTAGTTGACGGGAAAGTAATATGATAAAGATAGACCCGGGGGCCATAGTTTTCTCTAGTGGCTTCTCTCATGATAGCGATATTCTACGACGGGTAAACAAATTACTGTCGAGCAATTGATAGAAAAGCGAATAATTATGAGACTATCTAGGCATGATCATTGTATATAGGCATCACGTCCGAGACAAGTAGACCAAAATGATTCTGCATCTACTACTATTACTCCACACATCGACCGCTATCCAGCATGCATCTAGTGTATTGAGTTCATAAGAACAGAGTAACGCCTTAAGCAAGATGACATCATGTAGAGGGATAAACTCAAGCAATATGATGAAAACCCCATCTTTTTATCCTCGATGGCAATAATACAATACGTGCCTTGCTGCCCCTACTGTCATTGGGAAAGGACACCGCAAGATTGAACCCAAAGCCAAGCACTTCTCCCATTGCAAGAACTATAGATCTAGTAGGCCAAACCAAACCAATAATTCAAAGAGACTTGCAAGGATATTATGAGCACACATAAAAAGTTCGGAGAAGAACCAAATATCTTTCATAGATAACCGTGATCATAAACCCACAATTCATCGGATCTCGACAAACACACCGCAAAAAGAGATTACATCGAATAGATCTCCTCGAAGACCGAGGAGAACTTTGTATTGAGATCCGGAGAGAGAGAAGAAGCCATCTAGATACTAACTATGGACCCGAAGGTCTGAGGTAAACTACTCACAACTCATGCTGAGGGCGATGATGATGATGATGAAGGCCTCCGTGATGGATCCCCCTCCCGGAACAGGATCCAAGATGGGATCTCCACGAGAACAGCAGCTACGGCGGTGGAATTAGGGTTTTCTCTCTGCGTCTGGAGTTTCTGGGGTACGTAGGTATATATAGGAAGAAGGGGACACCGGGGGCCACACGGGCTGCCCTCGAGGCAGTGGGGCGCGCCCTAGGAAGGGGGGCGCCCCCCCCCCCACCCTCGAGGGTGGCCCCTCTGTTCCCTGGCTTGGACCTGAAGTCTTTCGTGCGTGATTTCCTCCAAAAATATTTCTCGCGAAGGTTTCATTCCGTTTGGACACGTTTGATATTTCTTTTCTGCAAAACCCTGAAATAGGCAAAAAAAATAGCAATCTGGACTGGGCCTTTGGGTTAGTAGGTTAGTCCCAAAAATGATATAAAAGTGAATGATAAAACCCATTAAACATCTAAGACTTCATAAATAATAGCAAGGAACAATCAAAAATTATAGATATGTTGGAAACGTATCAAGCATCCCCAAGCTTAATTCCTGCTCGTCCTCGAGTAGGTGAATGATAAAGAAATAAATTTTGATGTGGAATGCTAACCAATATAGTTTTTCAATGTAATTCTCTTAATTGAGGCATGAATGTTCAGATCTGAAAGATTCAAGACAAAAGTCTATATTGACATAAGAAATAACAATACTTCAAGCAATACTAACAAAGCAATCATGTGTTCTCAAAATACTATGGCTAAAGAAAGGTATCCCTACGAAATCATATAGTGTTGGCTATGCTTCCTTATTATCACACTAAATATTCATATCATGCACAACCCCGATTTCAGCCAAGCATTTGTTTTCATGCTCTATCTTTTCAAACCTTTCAACTTTCACGCAATACATGAGCGTGAGCCATGGATATAGCACTATGGGTGGAATAGAGGTGGTTGTGGAGAAGACAAAAAGAGGGAGATAGTCTCACATCGACTAGGCGTATCAACGGACTATGGAGATTCCCATCAATAGATATCAATGTGAGTGAGTAGGGATTGCCATGCAACGGATGCACTAGAGCTAAAAATGAATGAAAGCTCAACAAAAGAAACTAGTGGGTGTGCATCAAACTTGCTTGCTCATGAAGACCTAGGGCATTTGAGGAAGCCCATCGTTGGAATATACAAGCCAAGTTCTATAATGAATATTCCCACTAGTATATGAAAGTGACTAAACATGAGACTCTCCACAATGAAGAACATGGTGCTACTCTAAAGCACAAGTGTGGAAAAAGATAGTAGCAATTGTCCCTTTTTCTTTTCCTTTTTTTTCCTTTTTTATTCTTTTCTCTTTTTTTGGGTATTTTTTTCTTTGGCCTTTCCCTTTTTTTCCATTTTTTTGCGGAGGGGCTTTATAGATTCAGCCTTTCCTCCCATGGGACAATGCTCTAAAAATGATGATCATCACACTTTCATTACAACACAATATTACAACTCGATACTACAACAACAAAGTATGACTCTATATGAATTCCTCCGGCGGTGTACCGGTATGTGCAATGAAACAAGAGTGACATGTATGAAAAATTATGCATGGTGGCTTTGCCAAAAATACGATGTCAACTACATGATCATGCATGGCAATATGACAATATGATGTGTGTCATATAAACGGAACGGTGGAAAGTTGCATGGCAATATATCTCGGAATGGCTATGGAAATGCCATGATAGGTAGGTATGGTGGCTGTTTTGAGGAACAATATTGTGGCTGTTTTGAGGAAGGATATATAGTGGGTTTATGGCACCGGCGAAAGTTGCGCGGTATAAGAGAGGCTAGCAATGGTGGAAGGGTGAGAGTGCGTATAATCCATGGACTCAACATTAGTCATAAGAACTCATATACTTATTGTAAAAATCTATGAGTCATAAAAACAAAGCAATCAACGCATGCTCCTAGGGGGGAGGTTGGTATGAGTTAACCATCGCGCGCCCCCGACCTCCACACAAAGGTTGACACTCTACAAATGCATCATGCTTTAACTTAGTCACATAACGGTTCACCATACGTGCATGCTACGGGAATCACTAACCTTAACACAAGTATTTCTCAATTTCATAATAACTCCACTAGCATGACTCTAATATCACTATCCTCATGTCTCAAAAACAATTATCAAGCATCCAACATCTTCTATGCAATGCACTTGGTGTGGATTTTTTGACTACATTGACATTGGATGTTTATCATGTGAAGACTAGTTTCTTTAGCCTAAAAATTTAACCATGCTGTTTTAATGGACTCGCAAATAGATCTAAGTGAAGCATGAGAGTTCAACAATTTCTACAAAATATTACCACCGCCATGCTCTAAAAGATGTAAGTGAAACACTAGAGCAAAAACTATTCAATTCAAAAGATATAAGTG
This sequence comes from Secale cereale, assembly GCA_902687465.1. Taxonomy (NCBI): domain Eukaryota; kingdom Viridiplantae; phylum Streptophyta; class Magnoliopsida; order Poales; family Poaceae; genus Secale; species Secale cereale. The sequence continues at coordinate 424,144,559 of LR738709.1, forward strand.
AAGCACATAGAGTGTTCTAACAATTTCTAGGACATATTTAACTCTCTCAAATAGGTGTGTCTAGCAAGGATGATTGTGGAAAACTAAAAAGCAAAGACTCAAATTATACAAGACGCTCCATGCAAAACACATAGCATGTTGCGAATAAAAATATAGCTCCAAGTATAGTTACCGATGGATGAAGACGAAAGAGGGGATGCCTTCCCGGGGCATCCCCAAGCTTAGGCTTTTGATTATCTTGAATTTACTTGGGGTTCCATGGGCATCCCCAAGCTTAGGCCTTGCTACTCCTTGTTCCATAGTCCATCAAAGCAATACTCAAAACTTGAAAACTTCACAACACAAAACTTAGGCAAAAAATCCTCGTGAGCTCCGTTAGTAAGAGAAAGCAAACCACCATTAAAAGGTACAGCAAGAAATTAATTCTTTGTTTATATTGGTGTTAAACCTACTGTACTCCAAGTTCTCTATGGTTCATATCCTCCAATAGTACTCATAGATGCATCGGAATAAGCAAACAACACACGAAAAACAGAATCTGTCAAAAACAAAACAGTCTGTAGTAATCTGCTGGGTTCGCCTACTTCTGGAACTCCAAAAAATTCAAAATAAATTGGTAAATTTTCGCAATTTGTCTACCAACAAGCAGAAAAAAGAATCAACTAAAAATCACGCTCCAGTAAAATCTGAAGTCTACTTTAGCGAGCGCTAACGATTCTGTTTTTCACAGCAAGATCATATAAACTTCACACAAGTCTTACCAAAGGTTCTACTTGGCACAAACACTAAACAAAACATGAAACCACATCTAATAAGAGGCTAGATGCAATATTTATTCCCTAACAGCAACAAAAGCAAAAAACATAAAATTGGGTTGCCTCCCAACAAGCGCTATCGTTTTACGCCCCTAGCTAGGCACGATACAAGATAGATCTAGGTATTGCCATCTTTGGAAGGCAATTCTTTAATTAAGCACTTATTATTTTTGAAATTTCTTTGTCCCTATAAATAATCAAACTCTTGGGCAAGAAATCAAGAAATTCTAAAGTGTCAAAAGGGTCTCTTGCAAAAGTAAGAAAATTAGGATGAACACTTATGGATTTGAGATCCGCAAGTCTAGAAGTTTCACCCTTGTCATTAGGGACATACATGAACTAAGATAACTTAGTGGAGGTATTTGGAGTGGTTTTTATAGCGGAAAGAGCAGAACCCACATTAGTGATAACATCCTCAAGCTTATTGATTCTAGTAGAATCTTGATCTAGCTTTTCTTTAACTATGGGTTCTTTCTCTTTAAGATTTTTCAGAACAACTCCTACCTTAGATCCATATTGGGTAATTTCTTTGTGAATTTTTCTATCCAAGTTCTCTAACAATTCTACCGTAGCAACTTTGTTCTCAATAATTTCTAACCTTTGCATAACATGCTCCAAAGTTAAAATGGTCCAATTAACCATAAGAGGTGGTGAGCCAAATAATTCAGTCATAGCTTTATAAGAATCAACGGTGTGGCTACCCAAGAAATTTCCTCCGGTAATGGTATCTAAGATAAATCTATTCCAAGGAGTTAAGCCAATATAAGTTTCCGATTAGATCTATTTTGCGCATTGCAAATTCTATACCAGGCATCTTTTAAGTTTTCTTCCTCCCTTTGTTGAAAGTTGAGGACCTCACTCTCGGGAGTGGTGATACTGATAGGTGTGCTAGACATGATGACAAGAAGACAAGTGTCACACAAGCAAACAAGAAGCAAGTGAACGAAAAATACACGGCAGAAGAAGGGCGAATTAAACGACAAAGGTGAAGAGGGGGAGAGGAAAACGAGAGGCAAATAAATGTAATGCGAAGGATAAGGGTTTGTGATAGGTACTTGGTATATGACTTTTGCGTAAGCCTTCCCGGCAACGGCGCAAGAAATTCTTCTTGCTACCTCTTGAGCTTGCGTTGTATTCCCTCGAAGAGGAAAGGGAGATGCAGCACATTAACGTAAGTATTTCCCTCAGTTTTTGAGAACCAAGGTATCAATCCAGTAGGAGACCACGCGCCAGTCCCTCGCACCTGCACAAACAAATAAGAACTTCGCAGCCAACGCGATAAGGGGTTGTCAATCCCTTTACGATCACTTACGATAGTGAGATCTGATAGAGATGAAAATTATATTTTTGGTATTTTTGGTATAGAAATAGAAAGTAAAGAAAGCAAATAAACAATGGCGGCAGAAATTGGCTAGTTGACGGGAAAGTAATATGATAAAGATAGACCCGGGGGCCATAGTTTTCTCTAATGGCTTCTCTCATGATAGCGAAATTCTACGGCGGGTAAACAAATTACTGTCGAGCAATTGATAGAAAAGCGAATAATTATGAGACTATCTAGGCATGATCATTATATATAGGCATCACGTCCGAGACAAGTATATCGAAACGATTCTGCATCTACTACTATTACTCCACACATCGACGGCTATCCAGCATGCATCTAGTGTATTGAGTTCATAAGAACAGAGTAACGCCTTAAGCAAGATGACATCATGTAGAGGGATAATCTCAAGCAATATGATGAAAACCCATCTTTTTATCCTCGATGGCAACAATACAATACATGCCTTGCTGCCCCTACTGTCACTGGGAAAGGACACCGCAAGATTGAACCCAAAGCCAAGCACTTCTCCCATTGCAAGAACTATAGATCTAGTAGGCCAAACCAAACCAATAATTCGAAGAGACTTGCAAGGATATTATGAGCACACATAAAAAGTTCGGAGAAGAACCAAATATCTTTCATAGATAACCTTGATCATAAACCCACAATTCATCGGATCTCGACAAACACACCGCAAAAAGAGATTACATCGAATAGATCTCCTCGAAGACCGAGGAGAACTTTGTATTGAGATCTGGAGAGAGAGAAGAAGCCATCTAGATACTAGCTATGGACCCGAAGGTCTGAGGTAAACTACTCACAACTCATGGTGAGGGCGATGATGATGATGATGAAGGCCTCCGTGATGGATCCCCCTCCCGGAACAGGCTCCAAGATGGGATCTCCACGGGAACAGCAGCTACGACGGTGGAATTAGGGTTTTTTTCTCTGCGTCTGGAGTTTCTGGGGTACGTAGGTATATATAGGAAGAAGGGGGGCACCGGGGGCCACATGGGCTGCCC
>LR738709.1:424147763-424351510 GCA_902687465.1 Secale cereale
CCCCACCCTCGAGGGTGGCCCCTCTATCCCCTGGCTTGGAGCTAAAGTCTTTCGTGCGTGATTTCTTCCAAAAATATCTCTCGTGAAGGTTTCATTCCGTTTGGACTCCGTTTGATAATCCTTTTCTGCAAAACCCTGAAATAGGCAAAAACAGCATTCTGGACTGGGCCTTTGGGTTAGTAGGTTAGTCCCAAAATTATATAAAAGTGAATGATAAAGCCCATTAAACATCCAAGACTTCATAAATAATACTCCCTCCATCCCAAAATAAGTGACTCAAAAGTGACCCAACTTTGTACTAATTTTAGTACAAAGTTGGGTCACTTTTGAGTCACTTATTTTGGGACGGAGGGAGTAGCATGGAACAATAAAAAATTATAGATACGTTGGAGACGTATCAGGAGGCCACCGAGGTGGGCACCCCCCACAAGGGCGCGCCAGGGGGCCTAGCGCGCCCTGGTGGGTTGTGCCCCCCTCGGGGCAACCCGCAGGTGCTGCCTTGGTCCATCAGGTGTCTTCTGGCCCATCAAAATTCTCCAAAAAGTTTTGCGGTGTTTGGGCTCCGTTTGATATTGATTTCCCGTGATGTAAAAAACATGCAGAAAACAACAACTGGCACTTGGCACAATGTCAATAGGTTAGTACCAAAAATGATATAAAATGACTATAAAATGATTGTAAAACATCCAAGAATGAAAATATAACAAGATGGAACAATAAAAAATTATAGATACGTTGGAAACGTATCTGCATCCCCACGCTTAACTCTTGCTCGTCCTCGAGTAGGTAAGTGATAAAAACAGAATTTTTGATGTGGAATGCTGCCTATCATGTCATATCATATTCTTTTCTTTATAGCATGGACATTTGGACTTTTATATGGTTCAAAGCAATAGTCTATTTTTGACATAATAATTTAGATACTCAAGCATATCAATAAGCAACCATGTCTTTCAAAATATCAATGCTAAAATAAGTTATCCCTAGCCCATTATGCTCAACCATTGATCCATTCATGAAACACATTCGTATATTAGTTACACCCAATGCTCAAGTACGATCATAGTGTTTCCTAGTTGGTGCTTGTAAGAGAATATGGAGACTCAAATTCAAAAATAAAAATTGCATAAGTAAAAGAAAGGCCCTTCGCAGAGGGAAGTAGAGATTTGTAGAGGTGCCAAAGCTCAAAGCTTAAATTGAGATATAATTTTTTTGAGAGGTATACTTTTCCCACCAACGAGAATGACTTGAGGTTCCCAACACTTTCCATTCTAGATATATCATATGCGATTCCCAAATAGAAAATAAAGTTTATTCCTTTTCCACCAAACTTTCACAAGCCAAGGCTAGCCGAATCCACGGTTGCCTTCCATACCAACACTTTCTAAGGAATTTATTATTTTATAACATAAAGTAAATTTGTTTTTCATTTAGGGACTGGGCATCCCTAATACCTCTGCCTTACTCTCGTGCAATGACAAGTGAATACACACTCATCGTGAGAATGACACATCTAGCATGGAAAATATTGGCCACCCCTCACCGCCTCGCGAGCGGTACGGGCACACAAAAGGGAAATTTATTTTGAAAATTAGAGATGGCACATACAAATTTACTTAGAATGGCAAGGAAATACCACATATAGGTAGGTATGGTGGAATCATGTGGCAAAACCGGGATAAAGGATTTTGGATGCACAAGTAGAGATCATACTTAGTGCAAAATGAAGGCTAGCAAAAGACTAGGAGCGACCAACCATGAAACAAATAATCTCGTAAGCGAATATTGAGCATAAATAACACAGAATAATGCACCACAAGTATGATATAATTTCATTGCATAATTATTGACTTTCGTGCTTGCATAGGGAATCACAAACTTTAACACTAATATTCTTACTAGAGCATAATTACTCATCAACATAACTCGCATATCACATCATCATGTCTCAAAACTATTACAAGGAATCAAGTTTATTTTGTCCAATGATCTTCATGAAAGTTTTTATTATATCCTTCTTGGATATCTATCACCTTGGGACTAATTTTCATGTGTTGCTTTTGATAAGCTCAAACAAATATAAGTGAAGATCATGAGCATAATTTTTCTTTCTTTCTCTCAAAATAATATATGTGAAGCAAGAGATAATTTTTTAAAATTTACTAACTCTCAAATAAATCTAAGTGAAGCAAGAGAGTATTTCTTCAAAAATACTAAGCACACCGTGCTCAAAAAGATATAAGTGAAGCACTAGAGCAAGTCCATTGCTCATCAAAATTTATGTGAAGCATAGAGAGTAATTCTAGCAAGTCATGGCATAATTTTGGCTCTCTCAAATAGGTGTGTATAGAGAGGATTGATGACTTAAAAATAAAAATAAAACAAGCAAAGACCCGTATCATACAAGACGCTCCAAGCAAAACACATATCATGTGACGAATAAAAATATAGTTTCGAGTGAAATACCGATAGTTGTTGGAAGAAAGCGAGGATGCCACTCGGGGGCATCCCCAAGCTTAGTTGGTTGCTAATTTTTGGATAATAGCTTGGGATGCCGGGGCATCCCCAAGCTTAGGCTCTTCCATCCTTCCTTCATCCACCGTAAGATAACCCAAACTTGAAAACTTCAATCACACAAAACATCAACAAAACCTTTGTGAGATCCGTTAGTATAAGAAAGCAAACCACTACTATAAGTGTTGTGTCAAACCAATTCATATTTTGTTTTTCTATTATATCTACTGTATTCCAACTTTTCTATGGCAAAAACTCATCAAAGAAAACCATAGAGCCATGAAAATAAGCACACAACACAAAGAAAGAGAATCCGTCAAAAATAGAATAGTCTGTAGTAATCTGGAAGTTTTGAATACTTCTGGAAATCTAAAAATCTTGAAAAAGATAGGGCCACGTGGGAAATTTGTATATTAATCTTCTGCAAAAATAATCAGCTAAAAATCACTTTTCTGTTAAAAATGAGAATTTTTCTCGTGAGCGCAAAAGTTCTGTCTTTTTCAGCAAGATCAAACAACTATCACCCAAGAAGATCCTATCGGTTCTACTTGGCACAAACACTAATTTAAACACAAAAAACACAATCATACAAGTAGCATAATTGTGCTAACACTCAAGAACGGAAAGCAAAAAGCAAAAATAAATTTTATTCATTGGGTTGCGTCCCAACAAGCGCTATCGTTTTACGCCCTTAGCTAGGCAAAATACCAAGGATCTAAGTTTTGTCTTCCGAAGTTTTGACAACTATTGTAAGTGTTTTCTCAAACCCGGGAGGCTCCTTACGCTTCCCTAAATTCTCCGGAAAATAAACCATCTTAAGATCCAAAATATCCAAATGCTTGTTGCAAAGAGTAATTAAGGCGTTCATGCGATTGATACTACCATTGAGGTGCTTGACGGGTTCAGTATATTTTTGTATTTCAACCATATGTTTATGCAAATCACAAGGTTTGTCCAACATTTGAACTCCCTCAGGGGTAAAGGAAAACCCCTTCTTTTCAGGAGGAATTCCCATAATTCCTTCCAAAATTTCATATTTAGAGTTTGCATGAAGCTCAATAAAATTTCCTTTAGCGGCAAAATCAAGAAGTTGTCTATGATGCAAAGCTAATCCTATGTAAATTTACGAAGCAAAACCTTAGCATCCCCCTTTAGATTGGAAACACGATACAATTCCATAAGCCTATACCAGGCATCTTTCAGATTTTCTCCTTGTCCTTGCTTGAAGTAAAGAACTTCAAAATATGGTGACAAAGGAGGAGTAGGGATTCTAGCCATCGGGACTAGAGACAAGAGATCGGTGAAAAAGAGAGGCGAATAAAACGACAAATGTTTGTGAAGTGGGGGAGAGGTAAACGAGAGGCAAATGGCATATAATGTAAATTGCGAGGAGATGAGATTTGTGATTAGGAACCTGGTATATGTTGAAGGTGCTCCCTGGCAATGACGCTAGAAATTCCTTTTGATGTCGCTTAAAGCTACGTCGGTATTTCACCAAAGAGGAAGGGATGATGCAGCATAGCGGCAGTAGGTATTTCCCTCATATGTGAAACCAAAGTTATCGAACCAGTAGGAGAACCAAGCATCACAACGTAAATGGCACCTGCACACAAATAACAAATACTCGCAACCCGACGTGTAAAAGGGGTTGTCAATACCTTTCGGGTAACAGACGTGATAGAGTTGTAAATATTGATAGATTGGATAATATATAAGATAAACTGCAGCAAGGTATTTTTGGGTTTTTAGTTTAGTGGATCTGTAAATAAAAGCAAAGGCAAATAGATCACAAAAGCAAATAATATGAGGAAGAGACCCGGGGCCCGTAGATTTCACTAGTGGCTTCTCTCGGGAAAAATAGCAAACGGTGGGTAAACAAATTACTGTTGGGCAATTGATAGAACCTCAAATAATTATGACGATATCCAGACAATGATCATTACATAGGCATCACGTCCAAGATTAGTAGACCGACTCCTGCCTGCATCTACTACTATTACTCCACACATCGACCGCTATCCAACATGCATCTAGTGTATTAAGTTCATAGAAAAAATGGAGTAATGCATTAAGAACGATGACATGATGTAGATAAGATCCGTTTATCTATCGCGTTAGATATGGATCTCGTTGTGTTATCCTTAGTGGCAACGATACATATGTGTCGGTTCCCTTTCTGTCACTGGGATCAAGCACCATAATATCGAACCCACTACCGGGCACCTCTTCCCATTGCAAGATAAATAGATCAAGTCGGCCAAACAAAACCCAAATATCGGAGAAGAAATACGAGGCTATAAGAGATCATGCATATAAGAGATCAAAGAAACTCAAATAACTTTCATGGATATAAAAAGATAGATCTGGTCATAAACTCAAAGTTAATCGGATCCCAACAAACACACCGCAAAAAGAGTTACATCATATGGATCTCCAAGAGACCATTGTATTGATAATCGAAAGAGAGAGAGAGAGAGGAAGCCATCTAGATACTAACTACAGACCCGGAGGTCTACAAGGAACTACTCACACACCGTCGGAGAGGCACCAATGGAAGTGGTGAACCCCTCCGTGATGGTGTCTAGATTGGATCTGGTGCTTCTAGACTCTGCGGTGGCCGGATGAATATTTCGTCAACTCTCCTAGGGTTTCTGAAATATTTTGGTATTTATAGAGAAAAGAGGCGGTGCGGGAGGCCACATAGGTGGGCACAACCCACCTGGGCGAGCCAGGGGGCCCGACGCGCCCTGGTGGGTTGTGCCCCCCTCGGGGCACCCCCCCAGGTGCTGCCTTGGTCCATCAGGTGTCTTCTGGCCCATAAAAATTCTCCAAAAAGTTTCGTGGTGTTTGGGCTCCGTTTGATATTGATTTCCTGCGATGTAAAAAACATGCAGGTAACAACAACTGGCACTTGGCACTATGTCAATAGGTTAGAACCAAAAATGATATAAAATGACTATGAAATGATTGTAAAACATCCAAGAATGATAATATAATAGCATGGAACAATCAAAGATTATAGATACATTAGAGACGTATCAGTATGTGGTACAGTAAGTAAACCGACTCCAAAACGTTCCAAACATCAATTTTTCTCCGTTGTGGAATATTAAAAAAATTAGGAAAATTAAAACTATGCTGGAAGGGACATGGGGCCACCACAAGGGTGGAGGGCGCGCCCTTCCCCCTGTGGCCACCCCGTGTGTCCTCCGGACTCTATTTTGTTGCAGGATACTTCTGTCTGTCGGTAAAAAATCATTATATAATCTTCCAAAGATTTTGACCACCGTACCATGACAATATCTTTAGTTTTTGTTTCGAGCTATTTTTCTGACAGATCTAGATTGCCATGACGTCTCCAAGCGCCCCCAAGGACAAGTTTTTCGAGAAGGTCATCAACCGCTACCTTGCGGAGGTGCTGCAACACCCTCAAACAATTGAGATTCGTGAGGGGGTGCTACACATGCATGACATTGAGGGGCCAAAGAAGACCGGAAGCATGGAGACAAGACTCGAAGCAATGGAACAACAAATTTTCAAATGTCAAGGGATGGTGGAGCGTGGACTTAACGCCAACAACATGTGTTAGGGAACATAGCATGCAATTTCAAAAATAACCTACGCTCACGCAAGATCTATCTAGGATATGCATAGCAACGAGAGGGGGAGAGCATCTTCATACCCTTGAAGATTGCTAAGTGGAAGTGTTTATCAATGCGGTTGATGTAGTCGTACAACTTCACGATCCATCCTGATCAAGTACCGAATATACGGCACCTCCACGTTTAGCACACGTTCAGCTCGATGACGTCCTCGCCTTCTTGATCTAGAAAGTCAGGCGAAGTAGTAGATGAGTTCCGGCAGCACGACGGCGTGGTGACGGTTGGTGGTGAAGAACAATCTCCGCAGGTCTTCGCCAAGCACTACAGAAACTAGACGGAGGATAAACTAGAGGGACGAGCTTTCCGGCACACGTATTATTGAATCTTGATGTGTCCTGGGTGCTAGCCCTGCCCCTTTATTTATATGTTGAGCCCTGGGGTCGAAACTTTGAGCAAAAGCCTCCTCAAAGTTGGTTTTTCCCAAAAGGGGAGAGTCCCACTCGGACTCCAGGGCTAGACGCCAGGGTTCGCGACGTTTACCCCCTAGACGCCAGGGTTCCCGGCGTCTAGCCTCTGTTCTCCGCAAAACTTCCTTTTGCACTTTCCTAAAGCCTCATGGGCTTTCCCCTTTGGCCCAAATAAAGTGTTCTCGTACCCAAACATTTTGGGAGACATCCGGAACCCCTTTAGGTGAATTATGGAACCGTTCCGGAGACCAAACACTATTATCCCGTATATCAATCTTTATCTCCGGACCATTCTGGAGTTCCTTGTCATGTCCATGATCATATCTGGGACTCCGAATAACATTTGTTCACCAACATACATAACTCATTCAATACTATATCGTCAACGAACGTTAAGCGCGCGGACCCTATGGGTTCGAGAACTATGTAGACATGACCGAGACATCTCTCCGATCAATAACCAATAGTGAAACCTGGATACCCATATTGGCTCCTACATATTCTACGAAGATCTTTATCGGTCGAACCGTTATGACAACATACACAATTCCCTTTGTCCGTCTGTATGTTACTTTCTCGAGATTTGATCATCGGTATCTCTATACCTAGTTCAATCTCGTTACCGGCAAGTCTCTTTACTCGTTCAGTAATACATCATCCTGCAACTAAGTCATTAGTCACATTGCTTGCAAGGCTCATTACGATGTGTATTACCAAGAGGGCCCAGAGATACCTCTCCGATACTCGAAGTGACAAATTCTAATCTCGATCCATGCCAACCCAACAAACACATTTGGAAACACCTGTAGAGGATCTTTATAATCACCCAGTTACGTTGTGACGTTTGATAGCACACAAGGTGTTCCTCCGGTATTCGGGAGTTGCATAATCTCATAGTCAGAGGAACATGTATAAGTCATGAAGAAAGAAATAGCAATAAAACTGAACGATCAATATGCTAAGCTATCAGATGGGTCTTGTCCATCACATCATTCTCCTAATAATGTGATCTCGTTCATCAAATGACAACACATGTCCATGGTTTGGGAACTTAACCATCTTTGATTAACGAGCTAGTCTAGTAGAGGCTTACTAGGGACACATTGTTTTGTCTATGTATTCACACATGTATCAAGTTTCCGGTTAATACAATTCTAGCATGAATAATAAACATTTATCATGATATAAGGAAATATAAAATAACAACTTTATTATTGCCTCTAAGGCATATTTCCTTCAGTCTCCCACTTGCACTAGAGTCAATAATCTAGTTCACATTGCCATGTGATTTAACACTGATAGTTCACATCGTTATGTGATTAACACCCATAGTTCACATCACCTTGTGACCAACATCCAAAAGGTTTACTAGAGTCAATAATCTACTCCCTCCGTTCCAAAATATTTGTCTTTCTAGAGATTTCAACAAGTGACTGCATACGGAGCAAAGTGAGTGAATCTACACTCTAAAATATGTCTATATGCATCCGTATGTTGTGTTCATTTGAAATGTCTACAAAGACAAATATTTAGGAACGGAGGGAGTAGTTCACATCGCCATGTGATTAACACCCAAATAGTACTAAGGTGTGACCATGTTTTGCTTTGTGAGAGAAGTTTAGTCAACGGGTCTGTCACATTCAGATCCGTATGTATTTCGCAAATTTCTATGTCTACAATGCTCTGCATGGAGCTACTCTAGCTAATTGCTCCCACTTTCAATACGCATCCAGATTGATACTTAGAGTCATCTGGATTAGAGTCAAAGCTTGCATCGACATAACTCTTTACGACGAACTCTTTATCACCTCCATAATCGAGAAACATTTCCTTAGTCCTCAAGTTATTAATGATAATTTTGACCACTATCTGGTGATCTACTCCTGGATCACTATTGTACCTCCTTGCCAAACTCATGACAAGGTACACAACATGTTTGGTACACAGCATGGCATACTTTATAGAACCTATGGCTGAGGCATAGGGAATGACTTTCATTCTCTCTATATGTTTTTGCCGTGGTCGGGCTTTGAGTCTTACTCAATTTCACACCTTACAAATCAGGCAAGAACTCCTTCTTTGACTGATCCATTTTGAACTACTTCAAAATCTTATCAAGGTATGTACTAATCAAAATTCTTATCAAGAATCTTGATCTATCTCTATAGATCTTGGTGCCCAATATGTAAGCAGCTTCACCGAGGTCTTTTATTGAAAAAACTCCTTTTAAACAACCTTTATGCTTTCCAGAAAATTCTACATCATCTCCGGTTAACAATATGTCATTCACATACACTTATCAGAAATGTTGTAGTGCTCCCACTCACTTTCTTGTAAATACAGGCTTCACTGCAAGTCTGTATAAAACCATATGCTTTGATCAGCTCATCAAAGCATATATTCCTACTCCGAGATGCTTGCGCCAGTCCATACATGATCCACCGGAGCTTCCACACTTTGTTAGCACCTTTAGGATCGACAAAACCTTTCGGTTGCAGCATATAAAACTCTTCTTTGAGAAATCCATTAAGGAATGCAGTTTTTACATCCCTTTGCCAGATTTCATAATAATAAAATGCGGCAATTGCTAACATGATTCGAACAGACTTAAGCATCGCTATGGGTGAGAAAGTATCATCGTAGTCAACTCCTTGAACTTATCGAAAACCTTTCACAACAAGTTGAGCTTTGTAGACAGTAACATTACCATTAGCGTGAGTCTTCTTCTTTGAAGATCCCTTATTCTCTATGGCTTCCCAATCATCGAGCAAGTCAACCTAAGTCCACACTTTGTTCTCATACATGGATCCCATATCAGATTTCATGGTCTCAAGCCATTTCGCGGAATCTGGGCTCATCATCGCTTCCTCATAGTTCGTAGGTTCGTCATGGTCTAGTAACATGACTTCCAGAACAGGGTTACCGTACCACTCTAGTGCGGAACGTACTCTGGTTGACCTACGAGGTTCGGTAGTAACTTGATCTGAAGTTTCATGATCATCATCATTATCTTCCTCACTAATTGGTGTACGGATCACTGGAACTAATTTCTGTGATGAACTACTTTCCAATTCGGGAGAAGGTACAATTACATCATCAAGTTCTACTTTCCAGGCACCACTCACTTCTTTCGAGAGAAACTCTTTCTCTAGAAAGGATCCATTCTTAGCAACAAAAATCTTGCCTTCGGATCTGTGATAGAAGGTGTACCCAAAAGATTCTTTTGGGCATCCTATGAAGACACACTTCTCCGATTTGGGTTCGAGCTTATCAGGCTAAAACTTTTTCACATAAGCATCGCAATCCCAAACTTTAAAAAACGATAGCTTAGGTTTCTTGCCAAACCACAGTTCATACGTTGTTATCTCAATGGATTTAGATGGTGCCCTATTTAACGTGAATGCAGTTGTCTCTAATGGATAACCCCAAAATGATAGTGGTAAATCGGTAAGAGACATCATAGATCGCACCATACCTAATAAAGTACGATTACGACATTCGGACACACCATTTCGTTGTGGTGTTCCAGGTGGCGTGAGTTGCGAAACTATTCCACATTGTTTTAAAATGAAGACCAAACTCGTAACTCAAATATTCGCCTCTGTGATCAGATCGTAGAAACTTTATTTTCTTGTTACGATGATTCTCTACTTCACTCTGAAATTCTTTGAACTTTTCAAATGTTTCAGACTTGTGTTTCATCAAGTAGATATACCCATATTTTCTCAAATCATCTGTGAAGGTTAGAAAATAACAATTCCCGCCGCGAGCCTCAACACTCATTGGACCGCATACATCTGTATGTATTATTTCCAATAAGTCATGGCTCACTCCATTGTTCCGGAGAACGGAGTTTTAGTCATCTTGCCCGTGAGGCATGGTTCGCAAGCATCAAATGATTCATAATCAAGTGAATCCAAAAGTCCATCAGCATGGAGCTTCTTCATGCGCTTTACACCAATATGACCTAAACGCAGTGCCACAAGTATGTTGCACTATCATTATCAACTCTGCATCTTTTGGCTTCAATATTATGAATATTTTTATTACTACGATTGAGATTCAATAAATCATTCACTTTGGGTGTATGACCGTAGAAGGTTTTATTCATGTAAACAGAATAACAATTATTCTTTGACTTAACTGAATAATCGTATTGCAATAAACACAATCCAATCTTGTTCATGCTCAACGCAAACACCAAATAACATTTATTTAGGTTTAACACTAATCCCTGAAAGTACGGGGAGTGTGCGATGATGATCATATAAATATTGGAACTACTTCCAACACACATCGTCACCTCACCCTCAACTAGTCTCCATTTACTCTGCAACTCTTGTTTCGAGTTACTAATCTTAGCAACTGAACATGTATCAAATACCCAGGGGTTACTACGAGCACTAGTGAGGTACACATCAATAACATGTATATCAAATATACCTTTGTTCACTTCGCCATCTTTCTTATCCTCCAAATATTTGGGGTAGTTCCGCTTCGAGTGACCATTTCCTTTGCAGTAGAAGCACTTGGTTTCAGGCTTGGGTGTAATGCCCAGTATGCGGCTATGTCCCCCACGTGTCGAGGCACGACTTAAGGACATAAACGCATACTAGAATGATCTCAAGTATGGTATCTTTGCAAAACTCATGTAAAATTCAGGGATGAAATTGTAAAATGATAGTTGGCTTACCCTCGCCACGTCACATAATGAAATACAATAACATACATCATCCAAAGAACATCAGAGTCCAACTACGGACGAAATTCAAACGAAAAGATATCGTAAATAACACAATCCCGGATCCTCCTAGTAAGAACCACTACTGATCGTCGGGATAAGACATGTAGTAACGTCCACGCTCTTCATCGAACTCCCAATAAAGCTCCAAACCATCTCTTGCATAGTTCTCAACGGTACCTGCACCTGGTGTGTGTTGAATCTGTGAGCTACGGAGGACTCAGCAATCCTGTTCCCGGGTATCAAAACTACCAATGCCTTAGGTGTGGAAAGGCTATATACAAGATTTGCAGCAAGCATTAAGCACTAGCTTACGATTTTAGAGCGAGAAGAGAACAAGTGTCAACGATTGCCAAGTTGATCAAGAAGTGATCCTAACTACTCACGATCAAACATAACCCCACCGTGTTCACTTCCCGAAGCCCTTCGGAAAGAGACCATCATGGTTACTCACGTAGGTAGTGTATTCATGAATAAGGTGTCAAGTTATCTACAACCGGATATTAAAAAATTCCCATCTGCCACATAACTGCGGGCACGGCTTTCGAAAGATCAAAACCCTGCAGGGGTGTCCCAACTTAGCCCATCACAGCTCACGGTCTGTGGAGTCGCAACTCCAAGGTGGGAAGACCCGAGTATTCTCGGAATCCCTTGCTCAAGATATTTCGACAAAGGTAAAACTAATCCAGCAAGACCTCCTGGCGTGTCGACACCCTGATTGTAGCCGCGCGTATCTCGTCTCAGGCCACAAACAGATGGGACATCCTATAGGTAATACCAGATACCTTGGGTTTTCCCGAGGCGGCCCTGCAGTCCGCCCAGTTTGGACCAACACTCATGAGGAGCACTGGCCCGAGGTTGTTAATTAAGAACTCGGGTTTGCAACGCCCTATGCAAGTTTTAGTTATTAGGCAAATGTAAAACCAATGTTGGGCCTTGCTGGAAAAGCTTTAAATAGAGCGAATTATCAAGCGGGCCCATAAACCCCAACCGTGTTACGAATGCAAAATCAAGGAACATAACACCGGTTTATCGGTTCCTAGGGCGGCATGAGTGGAACAAAACACCAAGTAGAAAGGCTTAGCCTTCCACCCATTACCAATATATAGGTGAATTAGTTTAACAGGAATATATATTGTGATATCCCAATAACAAGTTCATCATGGAGCAATCTTCAAATCTTCGCCTGCAACTAACAACGCTATAAGAGGGGCTGAGCGATGCGTACTTAGCCAAACAACGGTTTGCTAGGAAGGCGGTTAGAGAGTTTCATGGCAACAATAGGAGGGCTGACAAACAGGAATAGGCATCAAGGCAGTATCTAAAGAAAGAGACATCTAGCATAGGCAAAGATAGAAGTGATATCAGGGAATGGTCATCTTGCCTGTTGATTCCACGGAGGGATCGTAACCTTGCTCCTCAAACTCAGCCTCGTAAGGAACCTCGAACTCCGAATCGGCTCCCGGCTCTACCCAACACAAGAGCACAACAACGACATAATATTAAACACGATGCAATGCACAATCAACATGATGCAAGTCATATCATGGGATGCAAGCATGATGTGCATATGCATGAGGATGCTCTAGAGCCTAAGGACAAGATGATGGAAATGGTCTCATCTTGGGAAACCAAGCAAGCCACTGGATAGATTGGAAGATTTCGGTTGAAATCGATATAAAGATCACCGGAAACGGATGCACGGTTTACAAATGGCAAGCAAAACAAGATTCAAGCAAAACCATTGTTTACAGCAACATGGCATCTTTGGAGCAAGAAATAATTATGCTACAGCACCCAAACATGGATACAAAGGGCATGGATGTGAAATAGACATGATACTTAGCAAGCATGAACTTAGAGCACACCCAAAACCTTGTTGGAACACAATTAAACAAGCATGGAAGTTGCAATAAATTTATAGAAATTCTCAGACTTAGTGAAAATTACAAGGCATGGCAGAATTACAATGAATAGGCATGTTTGCAAGCTTGTGCAACTCAACTCAAAGCATAGCAAGGCAGGGGAATACAACCAACAGCAATAAGACATATTTGAGAAGCTACTCAACGTAAGAACATGCTCATAGGATGCATAGAACAAAAGATATACTCGTGGCAAAACTGAACTTGTTGATAACATGCTGACAGATACATTTTGTAGCCACTTGAGAGCATGAAAACAACAAGTTACAGCAAGCCATCATGCAAGCAAAAGGCATGGCAATAACATACATAACATGCTCTTCAAGAATAACCACATGGCTACTTCTACAACATACTAGAACATGTCCCAAACACCATGGCAAAAGTGCAAAAGTTTATCCAGACTTAGCAAAATCTGGGCATGCTATCGGAAACATTTTATAGCAACTTGAGGGCCTCATAATAACAAGCTATAGCATGACATCAAGGCAAACAAGAGCATGGATAGCTAGCGCATAACATATACATCAAAGAACACCCACTGGACAACTCTAAACATGCACAACAACGACGGTGGCATCATGGAAACATGGCAATAGAATTAACATATTCACACTTAGCAGAAATTTAACAACATGATGGCATGTTAACAAGCTTGTTGCACTCATCTCAAGACATATCATGGCATGAAAAATAATCTATCATGTAGATCACATTCCCAAGAGTAAAACTCATGTTGACACCTAGCTCATATGACACATGGATTAATATGCACAAGCAAGACAAATCATCATCTCATAACAAGTGCAGAAACTTATCAGCCAAATGCACTTTTGCAATAGAGATAAACATGGCAATATGACACCTAACATGAATGCTATAGCAACCATCATGTAGAGCACTTCACAATCAACATCTGGACATATCATTCACTCCATTCGGACCAACATGCACAAAGTTACTAGCTCACGAACATGCCAACAAATTTACACAGACAACAAGTGCTGAAATAGTTTCATCACGAAGCACTCTTGTCACGAAGTTTAAGTCAACTATATGAACTGTAACATGCATGAAACTGATACTAACATGTAGAGCATGTCGAGACGAACATTTCGATATATCATATGCGCAAAACGGAGCTACGAGCACAAAGTTATCACATGCTAAAGGAGGCAACAAAATTAACAGATCCGGGGACTTAGGCAAAAATATACCCTCTGAAAAGTCAACCCGGGACGAGGGGAACGGAGACGGGGAGGCGCGTTTGCTTGGCGGGACGGGTGGATCTGGTCCCGCCTGGACCAGATCCGGATCGGGCCCGGCCGGGGCGGCGGCTCGCCGGAGTCGGAGGCGGCGGCCGGCGGGATGGGAGGAGGCCGGCGGCCGTCGGGATGGGAGGAGGCCGGCGGCAGACGAGGCGGCCGGCCGGCGGCGGCGGGGATGCCGAGGCAGCACAGCGGTGGTGTTGAGGCGCGGCGGCGGGTCGTGGCGGCGGAGTCCGGCGCCGGCGGCGGGGACGACCGAGCACGGAGGCGCGCGTGCGAACGGGCCAGAGGGGGCCCGAACCTGGCCCTGGCGGGCCTCGGCCGGCGGGGAAGTGTGTGCACAGCTAGGCGAATGACGTCGCACCACGTGAAGGCGGAGGAGCAGGGTGGAAATGTCCCACGCGATCTGGACGTGTCCGGCGGCGGTGGAGGAGCTCGGTCTAGTGTTTGATCGGATTTCGGGGGAGAGGGGGTTATTTATAGATTTTGGGAGCTAGGAAGGTCCAAATGGGATGCGGTTTTCGCCCACACGATCACGTTCCGACGACCGAGACGATGGGAGTGGTTGTGTTGGGTTAGTGGGCTGTTGCGGAGGGGTCTTGGGCCAAAAAGAAGAGGAGCTTTCGGCCCACTAGGTTAACCGTTGGAGTATAAAAGAATCTCCAAACGCGACGAAACTTGACAGGAGGCCTACACGTACTAAAACAACAACGTACGACAAGTCTCACCTCATTCCGAGAACGTTTCACAGCCACATACAAAAGAAGGACTCAGAGGTGCCACGGGCACGTGTGTGAGTGTCGGAACTCGAAACGGACAACGGGAAGAGATGAGTATGACCGGGTGCAAGTGACAACACGAATGCGATGCAATGCACATGATGACATGACATGGATGAAATGCACACACGCACACGACCAAAACAAAGAAACCCGAAATGAAGGAAGAGCCTAGAATGGAATCGATGAAGTCAACATAGCATATATGGCCATAAATGGAAGGTATCACATATGGGGTGTTACATTGGGCCTAGCTTTGCGCTTCTTCTCGGGAGTGGCAACTTGCTTGTCGTTCTTCTTGAAGTTCCCTTTCTTTCCCTTGCCCCTTTTCTTGAAACTAGTGATCTTGTTTAACCATCAACACTTGATGCTCTTTCTTGATTTCTACCTTCGCTGATTTCAGCATCGCGAAGAGCTCGGGAATCGTTTTCGTCACCCCTTGCATATTATAGTTCATCAAGAAATTCTAGTAGCTTGGTGATAGTGACTAGAGAACTCTGTCAACCACTATCTTATCTAGAAGATTATCTCCCACTTGATTCAAGTGATTGTAGTACCCAGACATTCTGAGCACATGCTCACTAGCTGAGCTATTCTCCTCCATCTTGTAGGCAAAGTATTTGTTAGAGGTCTCATACCTCTCGACATGGGCATGAATCTGAAATACCAATTTCAGCTCTTGGAACATCTCATATGCTCCGTGGCGTTCAGAATTTTTTTGAGGTCCCGGTTCTAAGCCGTAAAGCATGGTACACTAAACTATTAAGTAGACATCATATTGAGCTTTGCCAAACGTTCATAACGTTTGAATCTGCTCCTGCAATAGGTCTCTCACCTAGCGGTGCATCAAGGACATAATACTTCTGTGCAGCAATGAGGATAATCCTCATATCACGAGCCTAGTCCGCATCGTTGCTACTAACATCTTTCAACTTAGTTTTCTCCAGGAACATATCAAAAAACATAGGGGAGCTACAAAGCGAGCTATTGATCTACAACATAATTTGCAAATACTATCAGGACTAAGTTCATGATAAATGAAAGTTCAATTAATCAAATTACTTAAGAACTCCCACTTAGATAGACATCCCTCAAGTCATCTAAATGATACGTGATCCAAATCAACTAAACCATGTGATTACCCACAAGTATAGGGGATCGTTTGTAGCCTTCTTCGATAATTAAGAGTGTCGAACCCAACGAGGAGCTAAAGGTAGAACAAATATTCCCTCAAGTTCTATCGACCACCGATACAACTCTACGCACACTTGACGTTTGCTTTACTGAAAACAAGTAAGAAACTATTTTGCAGATGTGATGCTAGAACTACTTTGCAAGAATAAAACTAGAAGTACTTTACAAGATAATAAAAGTTAGGTGTTTAGTAGAAGGGTTTGTGTCAACAAGAAAGATATTTGTCCCTAGGGAATCGATAACAAGTACCGGTAATCATTCTTGCAATTTTATATGAGGGAGAGGCATGATCTAACATAGTTTCTCTACTTGGATCATATGCACTTATGATTGGACACCTAGCAAGCATCCGCAACTACTAAAGATCATTAAGGTAGTGAAACCCAACCATAGCACTAACTATCAAGTCCTCTTTACTCCCATACGTCATACCCCCCCCCCCCCTTACTCGGGTTTAAGTTTCTGTCACTCTCGCAACCCACCATAAGCGAACCATAAACATATTGCAACACCCTACAGCGGTGGGCCCTCGCGTTTGCGCGAGAACGGAGGGCACCATAGGACATCACCATAAATAAAATATACAATCATACCAACCAATATCATGATTAACCCACAGGACTAAACGGATCTACTCAAACATCATAGGATAACCATAGATCATTGGGAAATAATATATGGAGTTGAACACCATTTTTAAGTAGAGATTCCAGCGGGGGGAAACAAGTGTTACACCGCTGCAATGAGGGAGAGAGAGTTGGTGTTGACGGTAGCAAGATTGTTGATGTAGATCGTCGTCCTGATCATTGCCCCGGTGGCACTCTGGCGCCACCGGAAGCGAGGGGGAGAGAGCCTCCCTCCTTCTTTTTCCTTGACCTCCTTCCTAGGTGGGAGAAGGTTTTCCCCTCTGGTCCTTGACCTCCATGGCATGGGAGGGACAAGAGCCCCTCCGAGATTGGATCTGTCTCTGTGTCCTCTTCTATTTCGCGTTTCCCAGATCCGGCCCTTCATCGTTTCTTAAATTCCTGGAGATCCGTAACTCGGATTATGCTGAATTTTTGACACGATTTCTATCTATAAAGAAGCTTTCTTGCGCCAGAAGAAGGGCCCCAACCATCATTTGAGGTAAGCATAAGATACCAGGGCGCGCCTGGCCTGGTGGCGCGCCCTGGTGAGTTGTGGAAACTACGGGCCCCCGTTTGCGTTGGTTCCACCTCCTAAAAATCACATATATTCCAAAATAATTCTCCGCTGATTTTTATCGCGTTTGGACTTCTTTTGATCTGGATTTTTTGCGTTACAAAAAACATGGAAAAACAGGAACTGGCACCTGGCACTGGATCAGTAAATTAGTCCAATAAATCATATAAATAGTTGCCAAAAACATGTGAAAGTTGTATAATATTGGCGTGAAACAATCAAAAATTATAGATACGACGGAGACGTATCACCATGTCCGATCATCACGTGAGATGGAGTAGTCTTCAATGGTGAACATCTCTATGTTGATCATATCTACTATATGATTCACGTTCGACCTTTCGGTCTCCAGTGTTTCGAGCCAATGTCTGTACATGCTAGGCTCGTCAAGTTTAACCGGAGTATTCCGCATGTGCAAAACTGTCTTACACCCATTGCATGTGAACGTAGAGCCTATCACACCCGATCATCACGTGGTGTCTCAGCACGAAGAACTATCGCAATGGTGCATACTCAGGGGGAACACTTATACCTTGAAATTTAGTTAAGGGATCATCTTATAATGCTACCGCCATATTAAGAAAAATAAGATGCATAAAAGATAAACATCACATGCAATCAAAATATGTGACATGATATGGCCATCATCATCTTGTGTTTTTTATCTCCATCTCCAAAGCATCGTCATGATCTCCATCGTCACCGGCTTGATACCATCATCTTCATCGTAGCGTCGTGGTCGTCTCGCCAACTATTGCTTCTACTACTATCGCTAACTCATAGTGATAAAGTAAAGCAATTACATGGCATTCGCAATTCATACAATAAAGAGACAACCATAAGGATCATGTCGGTTGCCGATAATTTACAAAACATGATAATCTCATACAATGACGTATAACTCATCACGTCTTGACCATATCACATCACAACATGCCCTGCAAAAACAAATTAGACGTCCTCTATTTTGTTGTTGCAAGTTTTACGTGGCTGCTACGGGCTTCTAGCAAGAACCGTTCTTACCTACGCATCAAAACCAAAACGATTTTTCATCAAGTGTGTTGTTTTAACCTTCAACAAGGACCGGCCCTAGTCAAACTCGATTCAACACAAGTTTGGAGAATCAGACACCCGCCAGCCACCTGTGTGCAAAAGCACGTCGGTAGAACCAGTCTCATGAATGCGGTCATGTAATGTCGATACGAGCCGCTTCATCCAACAATACCGTCGAATCAAAGTAAGACGTGCAACATGACTATTATCGCCCACAACTCTTTGTGTTCTACGCGTGCAAATCATCTATGCATAGACCAGGCTCTGATGCTACTGTTGGGGAACATAGAACGAAATTTCAAAAATTTCCTACGCTCACGCAAGATCTATCTAGGAGATGCATAGCAACGAGAGGGGAGAGCATATTCATACCCTTGAGGATCGCTAAGCGTAAGTGTTTATCAACGCGGTTGATGTAGTCGTACAACTTCACAATCCGTCCCGATCAAGTACCGAACGTACGGCACCTCCGTGTTCAGCACATGTTTAGCTCGATGATGTCCTCACCTTCTTGATCCGGCAAGACGGGCGAAGTAGTAGATGAGTTCCGGCAGCACGACGGCATGGTGACGGTTGGTGGTGAAGAACAATCTCCGCAGGGCTTCGCCAAGCACTATAGAAACTAGACGGAGGCTAAACTAGAGGGACGGGCTTGCCGACACACGGCTTGATGAATCTTGATGTGTCTTGGGTGCTAGCCCTGCCCCTCTATTTATATGTTGAGTCCTGGGGTCAAAACTTGGAGCAAAAGCCTCCTCAAAGCCAGTTTTGCCCGAAAGGCAAGGGTCCCACTCGTACTCCAGGGCTAGACACCAGGGTTCCTGACGTCTACCCCCTAGACGACAGGGTTCCTGGCGTCTAGCCTTTGGTCTTCGTGAAACTTCCTTTTGCACTTTCCTAAAACCTCATGGGCTTTCCCCTTTGGCCCAAATAAAGTATTCTCGTACCCAAACATTTTGGGAAACATCCGGAACCCCTTCCGGTGAATTCCGGAACCCCTTCCGGTGAATTCCGGAACCCTTACGGAGACCAAACACTATTATCCCATATAACAATCTTTATCTCTGGACCATTCCGGAGTTCCTCGTCATGTCCGTGATCACATCCGGGACTTCGAATTACATTCGGTCACCAACATACATAACTCATTCAGTACTATATCTTCAAAGAACGTTAAGCGTGCAGACCCTACGGGTTGGAGAACTATGTATACATGACCGATACATCTCTCCGGTTAATAACCAATAGCGGAACCAGGATGCCCATATTGGCTCCTACATATTCTACGAAGATCTTTATCGATCAAACCGTTATGACAACATACACAATTCCCATTGTCTGTCGGTATGTTACTTGCCCGAGATTTGATCATTGGTATCTCTATACCTAGTTCAATCTCGTTATCGGCAACTCTCTTTACTCGTTTTGTAGTACATCATCCCACAACTAACCCATTAGTCACATTGCTTGCAAGGCTCATTATGATGTGTATTACCGAGAGGGCCTAGAGATACCTCTCCGATACTGGGAGTGACAAATTCTAATATCGATCCATGCAAACCCAATAAACACCTTCGGAAACACCTGTAGAGCATCTTTATAATTACCCAGTTACGTTGCGACGTTTGATAGCACACAAGGTGTTCCTCCGGTATTCGGGAGTTGCATAATCTCATAGTGAGAGGAACATGTATAAGTCATGAAGAAAGCAATAGCAATAAAACTAAACGATCAATATGCTAAGCTAACAGATGGGTCTTGTCCATCACATCATTCTCCTAATGATGTGATCCCGTTCATAAAATGACAACACATGTCTATGGTTAGGAAACTTAACCATCGTTGATTAACGAGCTAGTCTAGTAGAGGCTTACTAGGAACACATTGTTTTATCTATGTATTCACATATGTATCAAGTTTCCGGTTAATACAATTCTAGCATGAATAATAAACATTTATCATGATATAGGGAAATATAAAATAACAACTTTATTATTGTGCAATGCCCAGGATGGGACTATATCTCCTACGAGTCGAAGCACGACTTAAAGATAGAAGCCCATTCTAGAATGATCGCAAGTTTGGTACCTTTGCACATCTTATGTAAAATAGGGATGAAAGCGGAAAAGATAGTTGGCTTACACTCGCCACGTCACACAATTCATTACATATCCAAACATCATTCAAATAAACATCACAACCCGTCTACGGGTGAAGATCCAAATGAAAGATACCAAACATAACATGAAACCACAGGTCTGAATCGCCCCTAGTAGAAACCTCTACTAATCGTCGGGATAATGCACGTAGTAACGGCTACGGTCCTCGTCGTACTCCCAGTACAGCTCGGTGTCGTCACTTGAATAGATCGCCTGAGTGCCTGCATCTGGTGTGGTGTAGAAACTATGAGCCACAGAGGACTCAGCAATCGCGTTCCCGGGTAACACAACTATCCAAGCCTAGGGTGTGGAACAAGGCTGAAGAAAGAACAAGAGGTTGCAGCAGCACTAGCACTAACTTACTTAAAAGAGAGCGAGAAGAGAAGTGCCTCGGACGAGAGATGATCACAAAGTGATCCTAACTAAGTAAGTCAAGCATAACCCCACCGTGTTCACTTCCCGAACCCCTTTCGGAAAATGACCGTCACGGTACTCACGCTGGTAGTGTATTCTGAACATGGTGTCAAGTTTTCTACAACCGGATATTAACAAATTCCCATCTGCCACATAACCGCGGGCACGGCTTTCGAAAGTTCATAACCCTGCAGGGGTGTTCCAACTTGGCCCATGACAAGCCCACGATCCGCGGAGTCGCAACTCCAAGGTGGGAAGGCCCGAGTATCCTCGGAATCCCGTGCTCAACATACTCCGACTAAGGTAAGGCTAATCCAGCAAATCCTCCCGGTGTGCCGACACCCTGACAATAGCCGCGCGTATCTAGTCTCAGGCCACGACCGGATGGGCGATGCTACAGGTTTTTACCAGACCTTGAGTTTCCTCGAGGTGGCCCTACAGGACCCCCAGTTCGGACCAACACCCATGTGGACCACTGGCCCGGGGTTGTTGATTAAGAAGAGGGTTAATTACTCCCTATGCAAGTTTTTAGTTATTAGGCAAATAGTACCAATGTTGGGACTTGCTGGAAAAGACTTAGCACTGAGCGGTTTATCGAGGGGGTCCCATAACCCCAACCGTGTGAGGAACGCATAATCAAGTAACATAACACCGGTTTATACGGTTACTAGGGCGGCATGAGTGGAACAAATCACCAAGCAAAAGGCTTAGCCTTCCACCCATCACCAATATATAGATGATTTCATTTAATAATTAATATAGTGTGATATCCCAACAAGCTTCAACAAGAAACAAGAATCTTCAAATCTTCTCCTGCAACTAACAATGCTATAAGAGGGGCTGAGCGAAGCTTACTTAGCCAATCAAAGGTTTGCAACAAGATCATGGTTACAATAGGAGGCTGACAGGAAAACATGGGCATCGAGGAAAAACTATAGAGCGAGACTTCTAGCAATAGGCAAAGATAGTAATGATATCCGGGTCAGGTCATCTTGCCTGAAGAGTCGTCGATGGGATAGTAAGAGAGCTCCTCGTTCTCAACCTCGGTAGTAACCTCGTTCTCGTACTCGGTCTCAACTTCTGGCTCTACTCAACACAAAACACACGAGGCACGAAATCAACAAGATGAAATGTGCAAACAACAGGATGCATGGCAGATGCACTAAGGAAGCACTACAGATGCACTTAGGAAGCACAGAAAGTCAACATAGGAAGCACAAAGGTACATCACAAGGGACATGACAATATGCATCAAGAAAAATACTTCAAAACATGTTAACAATAGGATATTATGAATATACATGCAAAATCACACAAGTTTCATATAGGACTTGCTCAAAACGGAGCAACGGGCTAAAAGTTACACCCGAAACAATAAACATGCACAAGCTGAAATTAACAGCCACATAGCAACTTCGAAGCAAGAAATATATAGCCTACAACACTCAAACATCATGACAAGGAGCATGGACCTAAAGTAGACATCTCCTACGGCAAACAATTCCATTGGAGCATCTCCAAAGGAGGCATGGATCAATAGCAACAAGCTATGACATTTTGAACTTGACAACACAATCCTGACAACAGTAATTTATAGCAACTTGGGAGCAAGAAGTAAATATGCTACAGCCACCCAAATAAGTATGTGAGAGCATGAATGGAAAGCCAACAACTTATACAACAAGGAATCATCAAGAGTCACCCCAAAACTATCATGGATTTGCCTAGAACAACAAGCAAACATGGCATCTGGAAATTACAGATTCCAGACTTGGTGAAATTTCACCAAGTGTTAAAACAGCAGTAACATCATGGCATGTTTGTGAGAAAGTTTAAGTCACCTCAAAGCATAACAAGACAAGTGGTTTGCACCACAGCAAAGTACACATGATGGTGAATCCAAAACATCTAAGCATGCATCAAGGGGACAAACACATCAATATCAACGAGCTCCTCAACTAGGCATCTCGTAACAAGTTTAACAACATAACAGCCACTAGAACTTTGCAAAGGAGATAAACATGGCAAGATGAATTCTATCATGCAAGCTAAAGCAATCAACATGTAGAGCATTTCATGATGAACATGTGGACATATCATTTGCTTCATTTGGATAAACATGCAACAAGTTATCACATTGCAAACATGGCATGAAAACAACTACTAGCAGCAGTTTATAAGAAGTAGCACTCTTCTCATGAAGATTAAGACATCTAGATGACCTCAAACATGCATGGCACAATGGAACAAAACATAGTACATGTCACCACGATCATTTTGACATATCATTTGCTCAAATTGGACAATCACAGCAAAAGTTATCAACAAAACAAAACTGCATCAGACAATAGAAAACTGGGGACTTAGGGAAATAGAAGCAACCTCAGGGTCAACGGTCAAACGGGCGGAGAAGCGGGTCGGGCTGAGGAGCGGATCGGGCTGAAGTCAACGCGGGCTACCGGGATACCGGGTCCCGGCCCGCTAGGGTTCGATCGATCCCGATCGGATCGGGGGCTACGAGTGCCCCTGGCGAGGCCGGCGTCGGGCGGCTGCTTCCCGTCGGGGCCGGCGGCGGGACGAAGTGGCGGGGTGGCGTCCTGGGGGTCCGATCGGCGGGGGCCGGCGGGAGGCCGGAGCGTGGCGGCGGAGGAGGGCCCGGCCGGCGGCGGCTGGGGCGGCGCCCGGCGGCGAGCTGCGGCGAGGGGAGGAGGCGCGGTGTTCGGTAATGAGGCCAGCAGCGAGGAGCTCGGGCGGCAGCGGTGAGGAGGCGAGCCGGAGGCGGGAAAGAAGGGGTGGCGCGGCCTCGGAAGCACGGCGCGGCAGCTTCGGAAGCACGGCACGGCGACTTCGGAAGCACGACGGCGACGAGTTTGAAGACGAGGTCGGAAGCACGGCGGCTCAACGGTGGAAGCACCGCGCGTCAACGGTGGAAACACGGCGCGGCAACAGTGGAAACATTAGGGTTTCTGGACGCAAAATTGGAGGGGGTGGACGCTTATATATGCACAAGGAGCTAGGGTTGTCCAAATGAGGGGAGGTTTTTGGCCACGAGATCACAATCGAACGGTCTAGATGAAGGGAAGGGTTGGAGTTGGGTTGGTGGGCTGTTGGAGAGGTTTCTTGGGCCTCAAAATGAGGTACTTCTAGCCCACGAGAATAACTGTTGGAGCATCAAACGAACTCTAAATGCGACGAGATTTGACAGGCGGGTTACACATAACAAAACTACATCGCACGACAAGTCTCATGCCAAACTCGAAACGTTACACGGCCAAACACCAAAGTAGGCCTCGGGGATGCCACGAACACGTGAGAAGGCTCCGGAACTCGAAACGGACTACGGAAAGGAACGAGTGAGACCGGATGCAAACGACAACACAACTGCAATGCAATGCACATGACAACATGATAAGGAAGAATGCCACACACGCACACAACAAAACAACAAAAACCCGAAAAGATGAAGAACCCGGAATGGAATTGATAAAGCCAAAGATAAATATTGCCCAAAAGGCAAAGTATTACATCCGGGGCATTACATATTGCCTCTAGGGCATATTTCCTTCAACATGATGATCGCGGAATTCACTAGTAATCACAAGCTGAACGCCAAGCACATTGGGGAGATCATCTTCAAGCTTCAAGAAAAAATCGAGCACCTCCAAGCCCAGATCTATGACCTGCAAAACCAAAACTGTGAGTATGAATATAGATTTAAGAGGATGAGTTTGGCTGCAGATTTGAGGATCCCGGAGACTCGTTCATCCTTCTTTTATGGTGAGCCTATGCCTTGGAAGATGGATGATAAACCTACTACATCAACAACTCCTTCATCACCACCTCCGAAGAAAGATTCATAAATACATGGGTATGGGCACTCCCCTTGGCAACTGTCAAGCTTGGGGGAGGTGCCCCAGTATCGTATGACCATCACACATTTATCTTTATCGTTTTTCTTAGTTTGGTTCTTTTGGTTATATCTTGATCTAGTAGAATAAAGTTTTTAGTATGATCTAGCTTTGAGTTTTGTTTTGATCTCTATCTATGTAATCAAACCCGTGAGATATATAATAAAGAGTAGTTTTAAGTTGAGGGCTTGGCTATGTACCTATGATCTTATGGGAATAAATAAAAAAGAAAAGAAGAGAATACAAATAAATAAATAAAGATCATATGTTGATCTTATGAGAAGTAATGACTTCACATATAAAGAGTATGGAGAATAAAAGTTGTTGAGTGTTGACAAACAAAGTTTTGGTCATTGTTGCAATTAATAGGAAGTAATAAAGAAAGAGGAGTTTCACATATAAATATACTATCTTGGACATCTTTTATGATTGTGAGCACTCATTAAAATATGACGTGCTAAAAGGTTGAAGTTGGACAAGGAAGACACCATAATGAGTTATGTCTTCTTACATCCTAACAGAAGTTATATTATCATAGATCCTCTAACATATTGAGCTTGCCTTTCACTCTCATGCTATCCAAAATTCTTTGCACCAAGTAGAGATACTACTTGGGCTTCCAAACATCCCTTAAACTAGTTTTGCCATGAGAGTCCACCATACCTACCTATAGATTGAGTAAGATCCTTCAATAAGTTGTCATCGGTGCAAGCAATAAAAATTGCTCTTTAAATATGTATGATCTATTAATGTGAAGAAAATAAGCTTTATACGAACTTGTGATGTGGAAGAAATAAAAGCGACATACTGCATAATAAAGGTCCTTATCACAAGTGACAATATAAAGTGATGTTCTTTTGCATTAAGATTTTCTGCATCCAACCATAAAAGCGCATGATAACCTCTGCTTCCCTCTGCGAAGGCACTACTAGGGGAAACCTTATACACAGAATCTTACCTGTAGCGCAGGACAAAAACAAGCGCTACTACTACTTACCACTAGCGCGTGGCAGGGAAGCGCACTGCAGCTAAGTTTATAGCAGTAGCGCATGAAGCGCTACAACTATAAATCCACTTCAGTTCTCCCCCAGGCTACCATTAGTAGTAGCGAGCTTAAGCAAAGCGTGCTGCTGCTAAGGTTGTTGTAGCAGTGTGTTTCACGCAGAAAGCGCAACTGCTAATGAAAGGAAAATAAAATGAAAAACATATAGAAAAGTAAATGAAAATGAAAGAAATAGAAAAAGGGGAAGGGAAAAAAGAAAATGTGAAGGAAAACAAATGATAAAGGAAAATAAAGGAGAAAGGCGTAGCAGCAGCGTGTTTTCAGGATGGGCGCTATAGCTAACTTAGTAGCAGCGCGTTTTGTCATCCAGCGCTATAGCTAATTTAGCAGTAGCGCTTTTCCTGGAACGCGCTACTGCTATTTTTTACTTAACTACGCCCCTCTTCTTCCCCACGGCCACTTCCCCCAAATCGAACTCATCTGCTTTCGCCGCCGTCGTTGCCGTGCATCGACATCGGCCGCCACGCGCTCTACCGTCGCCCTCCGCACGCCCCCACCCCCGACCCTGACCTTGACACCGCCCTACATCGCCGCCCTCCGCCACGCACCCGAGCCCCGACCCCGACCTCGACGCTGCCTGCCCCTCCCTCGGCCGATCCCTAACTCTGCCGGCACCCGAGGTGAGCACGCCTACACCCCCTCCTCCTCCTCCCCTTCCTCTGCCTATATAGGGTTCCTAGTGTTCATCAAGTTTTAGAGTGTGTCAAACTAGATAGGGTTCATCAAATTAGATGCTAATTAGGGCAGTAGTTCCTAGGTAGGGTTCATCTAATTAGTTAGTACTTGTAGATGCTTAAGAACTAGAGCAGTAGTGTTTAATAGAATTAGTAAGAGAATTAATAGAACTAGTTGAACTAGTTTATTTTTAGTAAGAACTAGTTGAATTAATAGAACTAGTGTATTTTTAGTAAGAAAATTAATAGAACTAGTTTATTTTTAGTAAGAACTAGTTTATTTTTTTATAGTAAGTGTTTAGTTGAATTAATAGAACAAGTTTATTTTTAGTAAGAAAATTTATGTTTAGTAATTTTTTTTAGTTAAAGTAATTAGTCCCGCATCAACGTCGATGATGCCTATCCCGCATCCTTGTCGTCGACTCTGCGGAGGATGCCTGCTTGATCAGAGGGGACATGTCCGGGACTGAGCTCCGTCGGGCTGGTACTGGGAGGTTCTACCTACCGGGGGCGCAGCTTGGTGAGGAGCTAGCCTGTCGTTGACCCGAACCTTCTTTGATGGCTGTCGTGGAATTGTCACGGCAGATGTCCTAGTGTGAGAACTTAGTCGTGAGTCCAACGCATCTATGTGGAAGCTTGAGAGGGGTTGAGCGGAATCGAGAGGCGCAACACACAAGACACGGATTTATACAGCTTCAGGCCCCGAGAAACATCATCCGGTAATAGCCCTACATGTTGCTTGAGGCTAGATCTCATTATGACCCTCATGGAGTCGCCGGTAAACCAGCGCTTTGTGTCTAGGCCTAGAGATTGTTTGTTGTTGCCTCTCTCTCCCTTTGGGGAGCCCTGCCCCTCCTTATATATGTTGAAGGGGCGGGTTACATGACTAGTCCTAGTAGGATTAGGATTACTCTATTACAAGTGGAGTCCTAGTCTTGCTTCCTTTGTAGGAGAATATTCCTTGTGCTTTCCTCATAAACCGGCCCACCATAACATGAACAGGTCCTTCCATAAACCGCCTTCTGGGCCACGGATCTTGTCGTTCCTCTGGCCCGCTCGCCGGGTCACCCAT
The DNA here is from genome assembly GCA_902687465.1 of Secale cereale. Classification (NCBI taxonomy): domain Eukaryota; kingdom Viridiplantae; phylum Streptophyta; class Magnoliopsida; order Poales; family Poaceae; genus Secale; species Secale cereale. The sequence goes on from LR738709.1 coordinate 424,175,797, forward strand.
GAGTCGCCAAGTCCGTCCGGGTTATACTTCCGGCCGGTTTACGCCGCGGGGTATATCCCCGACATTAGCCCCCAGTTTAATCTGGATTTATCCATGTTAAACTGATATGCAACATAAACACACGAACAAATTTGGCGGCTTGTGCTTCGGGTTAAATATTCTTATAAACCGGCACTTGATCATCCTTAAATCCTTGTCATTTCTTCCTTCCAAAAAATCCGAGTCAATAGACCAGCTTCATAATCAATTTGCTTGCAGAAGATATTTTGTAAATAAAGAATCCATTTGAATCGGCCTTCAATGCTCTGATTTGACAAAAATATTGGTCTTCAAATATTCAACTGATATTCAACCGCTTTGAAAATGTAGAACTTGCCGGTTTATGATTGCCAAAATTGTCGGGTTATAAAAACTGATGATCCCAAGTCATGACTGTTTATAGACGCCGGGTTATGATTTTCCCGAAACAAAGAATTTGAAGATGTTCCTCCTTTATATGCATATTACCTGTAGCCCCCAAGTCTTAAGAGGAGAACATAGTGATAGCTTAAGACTTGTTTCTATATAAATGTTGCAACCTTGCAACCTTGAAGAAATCCAGATTGTTCATCGCAGTCACTAGTAAAAACCGAATACTCCATATTATGTAGCCCCCAAGTGCCGGGTTGTCATGCTTGCAGCAACCTAGGACTTGTAATCGCCTGATGCCCATAAAAACTTCAACCAGTGTAGCCCCCAAGGGCCGGATAATTATACAATAATGAGCAGGGACTTTGTAAATATAATCATGTAGATTTGAGCAGTGATGTGTAGCCCCCAAGGGCCGGCTCATTAAGGTAATACTGAGCTGGGACTTGATATATACTTTAATGAAAATAACATCTTATAATGTAGCGTCCATCATAGGGGTTGAACCCATGTCCACAAGGTTAAGAGCTTTGTGCTTTACCAACTGAGCAATGAACCCTTCAATATAATGGACTAAAACTTGCGTACCTTGAATTGTTGACAGGAGCAATTGGTAGCCCCCAAGGGTCAGCTCATTATAATATGATGAGTCGGGTCTTCAATAAGGCCAATAAAAAGTAATCTTGCATTAGCCCCCAAGTGCCATGGTGCATGCTGGCAGTGACATGGGACTTGCACATTTAATGTAATCTCATTTTGAATAATGTAGCCCCCAAGTGTCGAGTCGTAAGCCTGCAGCGACTCGGGACTATTCCTTTGTAGAATAAATCATACCCATTGATAAAATAATATCCATTGCACTGAAGCGAGTTTGAAAGCCTCAATCATAATATTGGTTATTGATAACCATGATAAAAATCCAGCCATGTTGGCTATTTAAATATTTGAATAATATAACCCGGTTTGAAAACCGGTTCCATTGATATTTGATCACACTGCTGGTTTTACCAAGCCAGTGTAGTAAGGGTGATAACCCCAATCTTGGGTATTGATAACTCCTGCAATATTTTGCCGGCTTATAATAAAACCGTACCAGGTTGTGATAAACACCGGATTATCCATATATGATACTGGCGATTTGTAATCAAAACCAGATCGGTTAATAGACACCAGATTATTTGATAGTGGTGACTTATAGTCAACAACCAGGCCGAGTCAAAAAACATCAGTTTATCAAAAACACTATAAATCTCATCAAAGGAGAAAAAACTTGGCAAATAAAAGTGTCGGCGTCCTGGGAACCAGGGTACCCAGACTTGCCTGTCTGTGGGCCGCGACGCGCTCCTACTATGGCCTAGTACGGCCTAGCTGATCGACCAACTGCTCAAGGCCCTCGCGAGGGGGCTAGACCTCGCGAGGAGAACGATGTCAAGATCCCCTCAGGAGCGGCCTCGGCTAGGTTGCTCCGGAGGGGCGGAGAATCCAAGGCCAAGCCTGCCTCAGGAGGAGGCAGTGACGTGAGCAGTGACGCACCGCGCTAGCGGGTGCCAACGCGTGCCAGCGGCGCAGTTGCCGTTTTGGTGCAAAGGAGACAGCGCAGGTGCATGTTCCCAAGGAGCGAGACAAAGGTTTCCCTATTGGTGCAACAAGACTGAAGACTGCAAGGACGACAAGGAGGATGTCACCACCGAGCCCACCACCGCGTCACTGCCTGATCCCTTTACAGGCGAAGACCGCTTTTGTCAGGATAGGAGCGTCCTTGTGTTCCCGCTCAAAATGGCTGTTGTGGGATCCCTTCCCGCCTAAACATTTCGGGGGAAGAGGACCCTGGCCGCCTATATAAGTAGCTAGGGTATCCACTATGGAGGCGATTTGGATCAGATCCAGAGACACCGCCCTCGCACGAAGGAGCAAGAACCCTTCCCTCCTGAACCTCCTGAGCTCAGGAACCACTGTATTTGTTCATACTCAAGCCCTCCTGAGGCTAATCCACCAAAGCAGGAAGTAGGGTTTTACACCGCAAGGTGGCCTGAACCTGGGTAAATTCGTGTGTGAATTACTTGTTGTTCGCTTGAATCTCTTCATCGGACGAGGGCGAGATGCTAGGTAGACGTGAGTGGGAGAGATCTTCGTTCATGCCCCTGTGTTCGAACTTCTTGGGTTTGGGGAGCCCGTAATCCGACATTTGGCGCACCACGTAGGGGGCGTGTCGAAATCTCGCCTCTCCGACGACCTCGTCCCGCTCTCGTCGTCTACCTCGCTTCGCTGCCATGGTGGACACACGCCGAGTGCGCGCCGCCCGCCGCGCCGCCAATGTCGCTCAGACGGCGCCCGCGGGCAACGGTGCGCCGCTCCGCCCCAACTCACCGGTCGCCAACGCCGCCACCGACCCGGCCGTCCATGAGCAGCAGGACTCGTTGATGCGCTGTCCGTGCGGCACGATGGCCGCACGGCGACGCCGTCACCCTCGCCGGCCGTGGCGTCGTCCTCACTGATTCGCCGCGGGCCGGTCTACCAGCAGCTTGCGCTACTGATGGTGCAGGAGCTCCTGCGCTACCGCCCAGCGGACGACCTCTACGATGAGTGGTTCCATCGCATCACCGAGCTCGTCAACGCCGCCGGGGAGGTACCTGCACCAACTCACTCTTCCCGTCCTCCATCTCTCATGGCGGGGAACGAGGGCCACGGTGTCCCGGCTCCACCTCCGCTCTACGGTGCCGGCCAGGGGGTCAAGCGCGAGGCTCCGCGGCGTGAGCCACCCTGCATGGCCCCTGCACGCGATGAGGAGAGCTGCCATGTGATCCCGCATCCCCAGGCAGAAGCTCATGGCCCCCCAGCCCCGCGGCACCAAAACCGCACACCACATGAGGTGGTGGCGCGTGCGCCCCAAGAACCAGCACCGCGGACGTAGGGGGCGCCTGCAATCATGAGCGTGGCTGGATGTCGCGCCTTAGCTCCCGAGCTGCGGTGCCTCGTCTGGCCCGGCAAGTTCAAGCCGGATATGCCTCCGCGCTACGATGGCACCACCGACCCCACAGAGTTCCTCCAGCTCTACGAGCTGAGCATCGAGGCGTCCAACAGCACTGAGCAGGTCATGGCAAACTAGTTCCCCATGGCCCTCAAGGATGGCACCCGTTGCTTTCTCCTGAACCTCCCCGTGGGATCCATCTCCTCCTGGGGGGAGCTTTGTGAGCGTTTCATCGCCAACTTCCAGGGCCACCCTATCAAGGTTGTCTCGTCATACCCTCTCGAGAAGGTGCTCCGGGGCCCGAATGTCGTCGGGAGGGTCGCCGAGTGGAACACCGAGCTCCAGGCGTTCCAGTTGGAGTTCAGCACCACGCGAGCGATCAAAGGAGCAGCTCTGGCAAACTTTGTGGCTGAATGGACCGACGCGCCGGAGCATGGGGCTAGCGAGGATCGCTCGCTGGCCCCCTGCGATGAAGCCCCGGATGGATGGGTGGTATACTTCGACGGCGCCTTCTCGGTCCTTGGCGTGAGAGCTGGCGCCGTGTTGGTATCTCCCACTCAGGACAAGTTGTACTACGCCGTGCAGCTTTGCTTCCAGCAAGGCGAGAAGGTCTCCAACAACATCACAGAGTATGAGGGCCTGATTGCTGGGCTCAAGGCCGCCGTTGCACTGGGGGTCAAGCGCCTCACCATCAGAGACGATTCGCAGCTCTTTGTCAACTTCTCCAACAAGAAATACAAGCCCAAGGACGAGCACATGGAGGCATATATGGAGGAGGTGCGTAAGATGGAAAATCGATTCCGAGGGCTGGAGGTGCAGCACGTGCCAAGAGGCACGAACAAGGAAGCGGATGACATAGCCAAACGAGCCTCCAGGCGGGAGCCTTAGAGGTCGGGCGTCTTCGAGGAGCGGCTGCTCAAGCCGTCGGCAACACCACCCGTTCCTGAGCCAGCGTCCCCTCAGCAGGGGCTACCTGCAGCGCCTGCAGACGGAGCCCCGCCCTGCGGCTCGCTCATACTCGGGGGCTGCGCAGGCCAGTACCCTCCGAATCCAGCCATCCTCATGGCCCGTCGAGGGCTCATGATGCCAATGAGTCAGGAGCACTTTGCCTCAAGACGTCACATCACATAAGCTAAGTAATCTCACCCAGACCAAAAACATGACAGCAAGTTCTCGCTTCATACATATGTCATAGTCCATTACACGCCTTCTCGAGGCAATTTAAAATTTTGACACAGGAAGGAAATGAAGAAAAAGAGGAAGCAGAGGCCGACCCACCAAGCCACAGCTCCACCAGGCCGCGGCTCAGCACCATTGCCCCCACTCAGTCGGAGTCCCCCAGCTCCTCCCGCTTCACCGAGCCACATTGGCTCAATGACCCCCTCCGCTCGCCGAGCCGAGCTCGGTGGCGCGGTGGCTCATTGTAGCCACCGCTGTTGGAGGAGCTACTGCTTCCACAGAGGGGGGACCCACGATGCCCTCCAGGGCCAAGCTCATCTCCAGAGGAGGAGCTCCTCCTCCGGACGCCGTCCCCACCATCCTCTTCGTCGTCCGCCTCAGGACAGCACCCAAGGCGCCTCCCTTCCTCCAAGAAGACCCTGACGAATAGCGTTGAGGCACCATCATACCTGAAGTGGAGTGTGCACCTCCCCTGCAACCGGCGCGCACGCGCAAATGACTGCCAGCCGCGCTCCAGGAACACATCGCCCGAGGGAGCAACGTCGACCTCCACCTAGGACACACCACTGCAGCAACCGTCGGTCTGCAGCCAGAGGCCACCGGGGCCTCCGGCTGGTAGTACGTTGCCGAACGAGCGGGGGAGCCGGAGCCACGAGCCGCCAGGCTTCTCCGTCCACACCACGAACTCCGACGACACATCGAAGAAGTGGAGCTGTGGGCACGGAGGACGTGCGACCACCAAACGTCGCCTCGTGCCTCCTCCCCTACCGCGGCCACGACCACCTTTGCCGCGAGAAGAGGCACCACGCCTCTCACCGGCGACCGCATCGGGACCCGGAAGGCCGCGCCCGCCCCCTCGAGGAGCCGCCGCGGGCGCAACAACATACTTGCGGGGGTGGTCGCGGCCTCTCTTAAACGGTGGCGAAGCTAAATCCTACGGGGCCTTGATGGCTTCTCGCCCCTCGTTGGTTACCCCAAGTGGAAGGTTGAGATGTAGCGTAGCGGCAAATTTCCCTTGGCAAAGGTACCAAGGATCAAATCCCGTGAGACTCCGAGGGTCGACAAGTAGGTGTCAACGGCGCCAGAAACTTAGCGGTTGACGGGACCTGCACACAGATACAGATAACTTTGCTCCCAACGAGTACAGAGAGGTTGTCAATCCCTTCGGCCTTGTTGTTTACAAAGGATCAAACACAACAGATAATAATGATAGCTATGACTGCAACTAGGAAATAAAAACAGGAAGTAAATAGAAGGTGTGATCAGCGGTGGTAATATGGACCGGGGTCCCATGATGTTCACTAGTGATGTCTCTCTCCCAAAAGACGATAAAACAGCAAAGCGGGGTAAACAAATTACAGCTGGGCAATTGACAGGATTATGTGCGCAAACCAATGCTAACTATGCTGCAAAGAAAGGTAGAGGCTCAAAAGCATGGGCGGTACGCCAAGGCAAGTAGACCGAAATCCATCTGCATCTACTACTAATCATCCACCTTCAGATATCTATCCAGAACATCTCGCTGGTATTAAGTTGTGAATCCCACCCAAAGTGTAAACTCAAAGTAACAGACAACTGCATTAAAAGAACTTTGCGTAAAGTAAGCAATCCTTGCACCCGCAAGTACAAGCACCGTTGTTTTCTCCCTTGTGGCAACATCACATCCCCTAGACTCATGTTTCTGTCACTCAAGCTAGTCATCAGGGGGCATGAACCCACAATCAAGCATAACGCTCCCTCTTGGAGTTACTACCTACTACTTGGCCAAAGCAATAAACAGCAACGGAGAACATGCAAGTATTACTCAAGAACAAAGATATAAAAGAGGTGAATCAAATATATTACTCAAACACAATCTGAACATAGTCTCATAATCCATCAGATCCCAGCAAACTCAGCAAAGCAACAGCAGAAAGATTACATATGTGCCTCGATCATGTTGGGCAGCACACGAGGTCTAAACCATGAAGATCAAAGAGGGGAGGAGAACATAACATAGCTACTGATCATGGACCCATGGTCCAAGGTGGACTACTCACGACTCATCCGGGAAGCGTCCATGGTGGTGGAGTGTTGGGGAACGTAGTATTTTAAAATTTTCCTACGATCACGCAAGATCTATCTACCAGATGCATAGCAACGAGAGGGAAGAGTGTGTCTACGTACCCTCGTAGACCGGGAGCGGAAGCGTCAAGTGACGTGGTTGATGTTGTCGAACTTCTTCGCGATCCAACCGATCGAGCACCGAACGTACGACACCTCCGCGTTCAGCACACGTTCAGCTTGATGACGTCCCACGAGCTCTTGATCCAGTTGAGCTTCACGGGAGAGTTTCGTCAGCACAACGGCGTGGTGACGGATATGATGTGTTCACCGGCGCAGGGCTTCGCCTAAGCTCCGCGACGGTATGACCGGGGTGTGATTCTGTGGAGGGGGGCACCGCACACGGCTAAAACAATTCAACTTGTGTGTCTTTGGGTGCCCCCCTGCCCCCGTATATAAAGGAGCAAGGGAGGGAGGCCGGCCGGCCCTTCCTGGTGCAGCTAGGGAAGGAGTCCTACTAGGAATAGGATTGCAATCCTATTCCTAGTAGGATTCACCAAAAGGAAGAAGGGGGAAAGGAATAGGAGAGGTGGTGCCCCCCCCCCCCCAATCCTAGTCCAACTAGGAACCCTAGGTGGGGGCGCCGGCCAGCCCTATGGGCTGCCTCTCTCTTTCCCTTTAGGCCCACCATGGACCATCCCCTCTCGTAGGGGGTTCCGGTAACCCCCTCCGGCATTCCCGATAAATCTGAAACTTTTCCGCAACACTTCCGTGTCCGAATATAGTCGTCCAATATATCAATCTTTATGTCTCGGACATTCCGAGACTCCTCGTCATGTCCGTGATCTCATCCGGGACTCCGAACTACCTTCAGTACATCAATACTCATAAACTCATAATACCGATCGTCATCAAACGTTAAGCGTGCGGACCCTACGGGTTCGAGAACTATGTAGACATGACCGAGACTCATCTCCGGTCAATAACCAATAGCAGAACCTGGATGTTCATATTGGCTCCTACATATTCTACGAAGATCTATTATCGGTCAGAACCGCATAACAACATACGTTGTTCCTTTTGTCAACGGTATGTTACTTGCCCGAGATTCGATCGTCGGTATCTCTATACCTAGTTCAATCTCGTTACCGGCAAGTCTCTTTACTCGTTCCGCAACACATCATCTCGTGACTAACTCATTAGTCTTTTGCTTGCAAGGCTTATTGTGATGTGTGTTACTGAGAGGGCCCAGAGATACCTCTCCGACACTCGGAGTGACAAATCCTATTCTTGATCTATGCCAACACCACGAATACTTTCGGAGACACCTGTAGAGCATCTTTATGATCACCCAGTTACGTTGTGACGTTTGATAGCACACAAGGTGTTCATACGGTATTCGGGAGTTGCATAATCTCATAGTCATAGGAACATGTATAAGTCATGAAGAAAGCAATAGCAGTTAAACTAAACGATCATAGTGCTATGCTAACGGATGGGTCTTGTCCATCACATCATTCTCCTAATGATGTGATCCCGTTGATCAAATGACAACTCATGTCCATGGCCAGGAAACATAACCATCTTTGATCAATGAGCTAGTCTAGTAGAGGCATACTAGGGACATACTGTTTTGTCTATGTATTCACACATGTACTAAGTTTCCGGTTAATACAATTCTAGCATGAATAAAAGACATTTATCATGATATAAGGAAATACAAATAACATCTTTATTATTGCCTCTAGGGCATATTTCCTTCATGGAGAAGCTCCCGGTGGTGGTTCTCCCCTCCGGCAGGGTGCCGGGAAGAGTTCTCCTGATGCTCCCGATCTTGGAAGCGCTGCGGCGGCGGAACAGAGGCGAGATCGCGAAAAAGGGTTCTGTCCTCGAGGGTTTCGGGACGAGAGGGATATATATATATGCGAAGGGGGGCAGCCAGAGGCGGAGCAGGGGCCCCAGGCGCCCCCCTGGCGCGGCCAGGGGTGGGGCCGCGCTAGGTGGCCGCCTGGGCCTCCCCTGGCTCCCCTCTGGCCCATCTTTGGTTCTTCGCGAAGCTTCCTGTACGCTGATTTTTCCTATATTTTTCCTGGAATTTTTGGAGCACGTTTAATATGGGGGAAACCTGAAATAGAAAAACAGCAGAAAACAGGAACTGGCACTGTGGTGCACTGAGTTAATAAGTTAGTCCAAATATGATAAAAAGTGTATGGAAGTGCATCAATATCATAGCAATATCACACAAAAGAAGCATGGACCAAGCAGAAATTATAGATACGTTTTGGACGTATCAGGCCTTCCCCTTCTCCGCGGCGGACGGATTCCTCGGTGGCGCCATGAAGACCTCGTAGCGAGAAGAAGAGCCGGGAGCGAACAAGGAGGCAGACGGCGCTGGCTTGAAGATGTCTTGGGGGCTCCCCCCTAGTCCCATTTATAGGACGGAGGAGCCCAACCACCAGTCACTGGTGTCACAGTCATAACGACCCCGTCATCCGCATCGGGGAGTTGTCAAGTCGCACGGTTGCCAAGACTGCGTGGAGAGCGGAGTCGCCACGTCCCATCCAACTGTCACGCGCCAGCCTGGCCCGCAGCCTTTTGGGGCCCGCGGTGCTTCGTCCTCAACTAAGGCTTCGCCCCGAAGCCAACTCCGTGCGCGCCTTGGGCCCGGGGGGTACTGTCGGCGTCCTGGGAACCAGGGTACCCAGACTTGCCTGTCTATGGGCCGCGACGCGCTCCTACTACGGCCTGGTACGGCCCAGCTGATCGACCAGCTACTCAAGGCCCTCGCAAGGGGGCTAGACCTCACGAGGAGAACGACGTCAAGATCCCCTCTGGAGTGGCCTCGACTAGGTTGCTCCGGAGGAGTGGAGAATCCAAGGCCAAGCCTGCCTCAGGAGGAGGCAGTGACGTGAGCAGTGACGCACCGCGCCAGCGGGTGCCAACGCGTGCCAGTGGCGCAGTTGCCGTTTTGGTGCAAAGGAGACAACGCAGGCGCAGGTTCTCGAGGAGCGGGACAAAGGTTTCCCTATTGGTGCAACAAGATCGAAGACCGCAACGACGACAGGGAGGATGTCATCACCGAGCCCACCACCACGTCACCGCCTGATCCCTTTGCAGGCGAAGACCGCTTTTGTCAGGATAGGAGCGTCCTTGTGTTCCCGCTCAAAATGGCCGTTGTGGGATCCCTTCCCGCCTAAACATTTCGAGGGAAGAGGACCCTGGCCGCCTATATAAGTAGCTAGGGTCTCCACTATGGAGGCGATTCGGATCAGATCCAGAGACTCCGCCCTCACACAAAGGAGCAAGAACCCTTCCCTCCTGACCCTCCTGAGCTCAGGAACCACTGTATTCATTCATACTCAAGCCCTCCTGAGGCTAATCCACCAAAGCATGAAGTAGGGTTCTACACCACAAGGTGGCCTGAACCTGAGTAAATTCGTGTGTGCTTTACTTGTTGTTCACTTGAATCTCTTCATCGGACGAGGGCGAGATGCTAGGTAGACGTGAGTGGGAGAGATCTTCGTTCACGCCCCTGTGTTCGAACTTCTTGGGTTTGCAGAGCCCGTAATCTGACAAAAAGCATATGAAAATGTGTAGTCGAGGCTTTTCACGGGCTGCCAGGCCCCAAATTCAAGGCTTTTCATGGGCTTCCAGGCCGCTGAGTTAAACCATTTTACAAAGCCTTTTAAGATGGACCTCAATATTTAACCAATCGTCGTTTTAACTTTGACAAGTTCAGGGTCTTATGAGATTGACTTGTTAAAGTTTGGCGGGTCATACCAGGTTTACCTGGACAGAGTGACTTACTTAAAAAAGGCAGGCTAACCCGGGGTTTTAGGTGTATACACCAGGCTTCCAAGCCGTGGCTTGATAGCCTATTACAAGTGTAGATTATTTGTTCATTGGGATAGCAAAGAATCCCCAAGCAATATTTTGAGGTGTGCTCAGTGGGTGCCTATGTTTGAGTTGTGTTGTGCATCAAACTCTCTTTTGCCCCTTATGATAATATTGGCTTGATTGCTGGATTACCGAAGTAACCAGAGCTGTGCTCTTATGATAATATTGGCTTGATAGCCAGATCAAGAGGGTAGTCAGAACTCCGCTTTATAAACAGAAGCCCCCATGTGATATATTTTTGAGCTATGCTCGTCGGGTGCCTATGTTTGAGTTGTGTTGTGCAACAAACTCTCTTTGGTCCCTTTAATTTTTCCTGAGAACTCCAACTTGCAAGAGATTATTCTTTTGAACCGGAAATTGTTAAACTGGATATTGAGAGCTTAAACGCTTTGTGGGAGACATCTTTCCCTTGAACCAGCTCTTAAACCGGATTCTTCATTTTCAGTCGGAATTTTTCTGACGGCCTTTAAACTCGAACTTGGGAAAGATTAATTATTTTTAAACCGGAGATTCTTAAACCGGATTTGAGAGTTTCAGAGCTTTGTAGGGGACATATTTCCCTTGAACCGGAATGTAAACCGGATATTTGAGAGCTTCAGTAAGACTGATGTCCTTTGAGCCGGTTTTTAAACCGGATTCCTTTCTGATGACCTAGAAACTTCTTCATTGAGCCAGGATTTTGTATTTGTCATATACTTTTTAAGACGGAAATTTTCTGACGGTCTTTAAATTTTTCATCTATATAGAAGTTGCCTCTGGGACCGGGTTATCTTTCCCTCCATCGTCCTGGGGTCTTTAAATTTGCTGAAACTGACAAAATTTGCTGAGTTATGTCATCGTAGCCCCCGAGTCTTAAGACGACTCGAGGAGTTGTCTTAAGATTCTCTGTATTTGAACATGGCAGAAGGTGTATAATATTGGTGTTGATCGCGCTATGTGAATCCACCGAAGGTTGAGGCGACTGCAGCGGGTTATAAATGATCCCGTATGAGCCATGTCAGCAACTCGGCCAATGGTTCCTTCCAACTGGTGATTTGAAGTTAACCAAACTGCAGTGGCGGCGACTTGTGCACCTGCCCATTGAGCCACCTAGTGTAGACGGCGGTTGATGGTATATGATAATTTGCCTCCACTTTGTTGAAAGAAAAACCGGGCTACCCAAGCTGTGACTTGCTCATACTCAATAAACAGCTCATGCAGACAGGTGTGGCCTAGTATGTTGATGTAGACCAGGCCGCGAGAGTCGGACAGCAAAGACGACCGCAACATCAGAGGCGATATAGATAAATGAGTCGGCCACGGCGTTGTAAGCCGGTGCAGTCTGGTGAACTGGCCGCGGGGGCGGACGGGTGAGTTGTCTGCGGCGTTGTAAACCGGTGCAGACAGGTGAGTCGGCCTTTAAATTTGCACCAATATAGCGGTTTAGGGTCCTGCATTAGATAACTTTGCAGACCGGAGTAATTGCTCTTTTAAATAAAGCGATATATAATATAAAAATATACTAGAAGGATTTCACCTGATATCTTAGGCCAGAAATTATCCACCGCGGAGTTGATCATTACCACGGTAAAACTGAAATTAATTACGGCCGAGTCGGCCGTAGGAGCAAACAGATGAGTCGGCCGCAATATTATAGGCCGGTGCGGAACGGGCAAGTTGTCCTCCACGTTGTAAACCAGTGTAGACGCGTAAACTGGCCGTCCGTTCATCAGGTAATATGACACGGAGAAAAACGCCGTTGTAGAACGTTGCTAGTGCGTGCTTTATACCCGCAGTATAACAATAATTTTACCTGTATATAAAAACATCAATAGAACAGTGTAATGGTGCTTAGAGGAATTAAAATGTCCTGATAAAATATATAGGAGGGATAACACCTGATTTGCTCGAACAACAAATGGGTCGGCCGGCGACGACGGGCTAGTTGTCCTCCTCGTTGTAAGCCGGCGCGGTCACGAGAGACGGCCACGACGTTGTAAACCGGCGTGGTCGCGAGAGACGGCCACATCGCTATAAGCCGGTGCGGGAGTCCGTTGAGTAACAACGACCACTTGTGCCGAATGATGTTTGGCGTGCCTCCATCTCTGCGGTATAATACCACTTTATAATGAATAATTCTCCTGGATATAAAATATAGCAGGGCAAAATAATTTTTCTCAGATGAATTAATATGTGCTTAAAAATAAATAGGGTAAATAGCACATGGGTTTGTTCGGACGATGGATGATATGTATCTAGCACCCGTGAATAATTGCCAACGAAACGATGTACGTGGTATATGTGCATGAAACAATGTACTAATTGTTCATTGAGAGCACAGCAACACTTGGCAGCTCGGGCGGGTCAGGAAGAGCCGCGGCAGAGGCGAAGTTTGCAGAGACGACAAAGTGGTCAGGCGGCTTGAAAGCGACGGCTCAAGGTCAGCTCGCAGCAGCGGCTTCTTAGCTGAAATCGAGGCCAATTCGATGTCGCAGGGGTGAGGTGAGGCAAGCGACACTGGGTCAAACCTACCGCGGCTCGGCATCGGCAGGTCTGGATTGTGGCTGTGGTAGCTTTTTGCAATCGACATCGGTAACTCCTCCAGGTTGCCGAGATTTGTTTCCAATCGGTCGGCGTATCAAACTTTTTCCAGTGCTTGTCTTTGCAAGGTAAAAGACTGCCCTTGCAGATTGATTCCATCATCACGTCACTACAGGAATCAGCTAATTTGCCGTCAGTACTGTTCTTTGCCGTCAGCTTTTCGTCGGGGCAGACGGCAAAGACGTACTTTGCCGTCTGTGGCTGACGGCAAAGAACAACTGACGGCAAATACATACTTTGTTGTCTGTTTTTATTTTGCTGACGTCAAAGGCATACTTTGCCATCTGTATTTTATTCAGCTGACGGCAAAGGCATACTTCGCCGTGTGTATTTTATTCAGCTGACGGCAAAGACCAATGATAGCTGACGGCAAAGTTTCCAAGACGGCAAAATGTGTGTCAGGTCACGGTGGGAAAACGGGAGCCCCTCTTTGCCGTCTTATACATACTGGAGCTGACGGCAAAGGCCATACGGCCTACTGGGCCTCGGCGCACCGGCCCACTAGCCTAGCTGGCTGAGGAGACAGCCTCTGCCGAGCCGGCCCTCACCCTCTCTCTCGACCTTTCTTCTCTCTGCCCTGATTCCCCTGGTCGCCGTCTCCCATCCCCCTCCGCCAGCGTCGCCGGCTCACCTCCCCACGACATGCCCGCCCGGATCGTATGGTGCCCCGCCGCCGCCGCCAGCCCGAAACCCTAGCTCCCTCCCTTATGCTCTCAGATCCACCCGCGCTCCCTCTCTCTTTGCGCTGGAAACCCCTCTCCCTTCGCGCTGGAAATCCATGGCGGCTGCCAGATCCGCACCGAGACAGGACCTGCTCTTCCTCATGAGGAGACGCATGCCATGGAGTTGCTCGTCAAGGACAGGTCGTACCCTTCCCTTCTCTTCCCTAAGTCAGTGCTCGTCAAGATCTTGGATTCCCTTCTCCCTCCCCTGATTCCATTGTCCCTCATGCACGCAGGCAAGCAGGTCCACCCATCCATCACCAGCAGCAAGACCATGTTTAATTATATTGCTCCATGCTTCAGTTATATTGCTCCGAGTGGATAAGCCTGAAATGTTTAGGGAAGATTCAAGGTACATGTGGTTGTATGTATGTTGATTCTTCATTTTAATTTTGTCTACTATTTTTGGAAATTATGCAATGGAATTTCATTATGTGATTGCAACTGTGATAGTAATAAACCCTCATAATAGCTAGGAAAGAAATGCCTCTCATGTTATTTAAGGGTTTAACCTACATTTAGGACAGTATAACTGGACCTAAACGAAGCCCTCTCACGCCATTAGGCATATCAGCCATTAGATCTTCGCTTGGATAGTTCCTAACCATCCATTTGCATTGGGTCCGCGATCTGGGCCGCTGTTCTAAGGGGCAGCTACTCCGGTGGAATTTTTGGAGCCCTGTGGTGCATTTGGGCCCTATAACCACAGAAGGCCCAATTAGACCGATCGTTCCCATGGAAAGGAAATGAAACCCTTCCTTCCTATCTCACGATCTGGGAGGTGAGATGCCGCTGCCGCCGCACCCTTTGCTTAATCGGCGGTAGCCTGCCTCCGTCCGTGAACTCCACAACCTCTTTCCCTGCACCACCAAGACAACGGCTACCTCCATGTGGCGAGGGAGCATGCCATCTCGTTCCTGCGCGACTGTAGCATACTAGCATGGCCTCCGCTTCGGTCCGCCGCTCGCTGCTGTCCATGGATGGTCTTCCAGAGGCCGCCGAGTCTACCGTCGACGTGACACGCTGGATGTCCAACTAGTCTTTGTATATAGGCGTAATAGCAGATTACCTTAGTTTTAGCATCTGCAACCTTTCCTTTTCACGGAAATCTCATTTTCACCGTGTATCACATTTTTGCAGGTCATGTTTTCGTGGTAGATGGCCCCGGAGACGGGTAAAGATATGTTGAAAACGTACCATTCACAAGTTCTATTCAGTCCGATAATTACTGTTGTTGGTACAAACTAAGAATGATTTTAAATAATAAGCTTGCTTCTTTATCCGGCCTGCACTTTATCAAACTTACTTTCTAGAGAAATGATCCTTTCATTCATACATATTCTGAGTCTTTATCATCTTTCACATATGTTCTGTTTTGGTTACTATTTGGTCAAGGTCGCTCAAGCCATATACTTGTCTGGTAGCCTATTTAATCAATCATGCTAGCCAACACATAATTATTTTCATTCATGCAGTCTATTTTGAAGGTCCACTTCATATATAGAATCAAGGAGCCCAGGTTGGCTATCATATGGTACAAAATTCCCTCCATCCCTCCCAATCAAAATTATTTTTATTCAGGATGTATCCAAGGTTTATGAGGGCAATTCCTTCCTCTCCAGGTACATTTGGCCTGCTTCATGGCCACTTCTGATTATATTTGTTGTGCAGGTTCAGTAATAGAGAAAATTGCTGAGTTTTTGAACCTTCTTGCGTCACTTTCAGCTATAATGTATCGAGCAGATACATTTACAATCCATGGTCTTGTGTGATATTAGTTTTCTTATATTTGTTGTTACTGCATGGGGGAATAACCTAATAGATTTTGTGTGTTCCAATAATCACTTTACTGATCAGTTGTAGATGGATTATGTATGTTTCAGAACATGGTAATTGATTGAGCTTAGTTTTTGTTTCCAAAAGGACTGAGTTTAGTGAAGTTCCTGGGAGTGGCTGAGGATGCAAATCAAAAAGATTGTGCACCGCAAGGTTTGCTTCTTTTGCTAGATGCACATTTTTGGTCTTAAATAGAGATCAATTCGTGTATGTACATCAACCTTGCAGATCTGGAGAATTCTCATGTAGATATAAATATACCGCTTTTGAGTCTGATTTCAAATACCATGATACAGGAAATCTTGAAAGTAATCACGATGAAGTCACATGGACATTATTTGAAGACATGAACATTAAAGATCAAGAGGTTATGGTAAGCGCTCAAATCTTGAATAACTGTGTTCAACCAAGGAAATGGTAAGTTCCATCCTGACACATCCTGTATTATATGCATTCTTATAGGAGGTACTAGAGGTTGGGGCGCCACCTGGTGGCGCCTCCAGAGGCGTGCCTGTGCGAACTTATCTTGTTTCTGCACATTCGGTTGTCCGTCTACACTTTAGCTGGGGCGGTGCCAGGTGAAAGGCGTCCCTTTCTATTTGTTGTTTGTAATTTATGCCCAACTGCATAAAAGCAATGTTAGCCTGCTCTCAACATATTATTATAACACAAAGCTTAATCGCATGAGTCAAAGGAGTTAATTTGGTACAAGAAAAAGAGCAGACAGAAAAATCCTCACCAAGGCCACAAAGATTAAAATACGATGCTAGCTACTGGCAAAAAATTGAGGTAAACTGTATAGCTAGAACATGCAAAGATCTTCTAGAATAGCCTTCCGTAAGACTACTTGACTACTTGCAGACTTTCAATCAAGAATACTTGACTACTTGTTGACTTGTTTTTTACTGTCAAATGTAGCAGGAGACAGTAACACTTGCACCCTTTTGTAAAGGGTTACCTCCTTCAGGAGTTTTACAATAGTTCCACCAACTGGATCATTTTTGCATTTTTGTCAATCCCAACAATCTTCATGTCTAGTCAATTGACTACTCCCATGTGACCATCCATCCATAAGAGACACACCTGCAATTGAAAAGCTTTCTGAAAAAGGTCAAACTGTAAAAATTCTGAGTTTGAAGTGTTGAGAACAATTTTTAAAATAAAAATATAAAAGAAATTAGGATTGTATACATTGCAATTTCTTGGAATAAACGCTATTTCACACAACTCTTAAGAAAGCTATTTAAACCCAATGCCTCATAGCAGACCCCAAAAGTAACGGTTTAGATAATGTACTAAACCAAAATATATTCAGATTCAAGTCTATGAAAATGAATATTAAATTACACCTGCCTATTTATAGCTGGAAATTAGCTGACATTGGTCCAAATACATAACACTGCTGATTGGTCTGTAAATTATCTATCAGAACAGTTAGATTAGCCAATTCGAAGCAAGCATCCAAGACAATATTCTCTGGATAAACATGTGTTCCACTACTTTCTGTTGCAAGATAAGTTGGTTCTTGCACCTCCTTCACGCAAAATGTATTATGTGATTCTTTGACATGTGAGATAGATCATGATGGAGTAGATAGAGACGTTGGGCAGATATCACATTCCACATATGCCAGTCTGAGAAATATGCAAGCCGTCTTGCATTCATCCGAGAAAACAAGGGCACATACTTATTTTTGCAATTTTGCAACAAATTGTTTTTATCAAAGGATAACCGGATACTGGGACCAGCACTATAACATTACAGCTATCATTCTACAAGTAATTTAATTCACCTTGGGAGAAGGCGAGGGATGGTAGGTGGAGGCAGCCCACATGGCGAGGAGGAGACGAGTGTGGCGGAAGAGGCGGCGGCTGGTGGGAGGAGGCGACAAGAGAGAGAAGGGAATTGGAGAAGGAGGTGGAACCCTAGCCGCCACTCGAGGAGAAGACAAGAGAGCGATTTTTTTCAGAAGATGAGAGGAAGGTGAGACGTATTTACCTTGGGGAGGTGTTATCCTGGGTAGTTCCCGTGACAGTAAAATCGTAAACGTGGCATAGGCGAGGGTGCGCCACCGTTAATGGGGTTAATGAGGTCACTACTATCCTTATCCTCTTTGAACCGTACTTGTGACAGATCATCAGTGAGGACCTTGAAATGTTTTGGAAAACATAAACTAATACATTGCCAATCATACGTGAATGCAGTAAAATCAATAAAAACGGTGCGGGTTATGTTGGGCAAGGAAAAATGAGCTACCATAACAATGAAAAGAGGACAATCCATAAGAGAGACCAAGATTACACAAGATGACGTTTGTGTTTATGCTTCCAATGCTTAGGAAGACGTCTTATAGTTGTCTTGCCTTACAATTGTTGGTCGTACAACTAAAACTCCTAGCAAATTAGAACCGATATTTGTCGAGATTTGTTTTTGATGAGCGCAAGCATTCACCCTTCAGTAAACCTCGACAGGTCATTCACCCCAGAATGATTATCTTCGTCTCTTATATCTAAGCTTCTTGCTCCTATCGCTTATGGAAAATCTAATGCTTCAGCCTTCACGCCGATGTATTTTTAAACTGTTGTGGTGTTGTGTCTCTTTCAGAAAAATTGTGTGCAACCAAGATGTAGTTCATGCGATCCTACCTAAGTAGTTAAACTTAAAAAGGGACCAGAATGTGTGTCCATTCTAAATTAGGCTAATATTTCCTCATCGTCTTTTGGTTATATTTTTCAGATCATGAGCTACTTTTTCAATCTGGTATGGACTTGGTGGTATGATTTTCACAAGTGCAGCGACAGAACATGCATGAATAGGTGTTATAGCTCACATGCTACTAGAATCGACGGTACGACAACATTTTATTGTAGATGTACTTACTGATGTGAAATTTGCATGTAGATGATCCGATGTTTGACGATCATGCTTCTTAGTCCTTCCTATAACAAGTTAATCAGCGTGATGTACTACTGTTGATGTGATCAAACATGACGTCATGTTTTAACTACCATCTAATGCATCTAAGGACAATCTGACCACATGTTTTGTTTTGCAAATTATAACCGAATTAACTATGACATGACAGAATTGCATCTCTTCTTTTCATTTTTGAACTTATGCATGTTAGGTCTCCATGTGAGTGTGTGTACCATTGATTTTTCACTTAAACCTGTCTGTGTATGTGTCTAATGCAAAAAAAGAAAAAGTTCTCTTATGTTCTACATAGACCATGTGTGCAAAACTATATATGTTAATGTGATACTATCATATTTGAACCATTGATCCATGTTCAAACCACTGAAAAGTCCGCACAATTTTTAGATTCTGTAAATTTGTAAGCAGATCGCTTTTGTAATATAATGCGACAACATGTTCAAGTTCATATGGTTTTCTGTTGCATTTTTTAATAAATGATTGACTGATATCTTAAGTTCAGTTGGTCAAATTTACATTCGTTTATAAATTCAAGAATGGCTTTGTGAACTCAAAAATGTAGCACACACTTACATTAGTGAATTTGTTAATTTCGAGACCATTTGAAGCTATCTATTTATGATTTAGAGACCACCTGGAGATCTTCATTGTTTAGTATGTTAAATTGAATTGAACTTATATCAAACCATTTGTATCACACGATGATTTAGAGACCACTTGAAGACCATTTGAATCATACCATTTCTACTTATTATCATGACTTGGAGATCTTCATGATTTAGAAACTTGCAAGTGTTGATTTATCACCATTTGAACCATTTGAAGATCAAACTTATAACTAGAGACCATTCATGAAGTTCTTTGTGATTTAGAGTGTTAAATTTGAAATCTTCAAAATTTGACAAGTGTTAAAGAAACTCCATATGGGCTAGAAGCTATTTTTGTGGGAACTTGCAATGGAATATGAATATGGTGTGATATGGATCACTATTTATTTTGTTGGGTCTTCAAGTACTTTCTTTTGTATATTTGACATCTTCATGATTTAAAGCACCTTATTTTGTTATTGTGGACACGTAGCCCTTTATTTTATTGTTGTGCCAAAATTTGACATATGTGCATGATTTCTTCTTGTAGGTTGCCATATGGATCCTCTTTTGGACTATGATATGGGCATGAAGACATTTATCTTAGTGCGAAATATTATGTAGTGATGCCTGCTGTATATATATGCGAAATATTATGTAGTGATGCCTGCTATACATATTCATATGCTATGAAACATTTATATATGAACTGTGCTATATGGATGTGTTATATGGATATATATATGGATGTGTTATGAACTGTGCTATATGAATGTGTTTTGGACTGTGCTATATGAATGTGTTTTGGACTGTGCTATATGTGCGAGGAATCATTGCTGTGTTATATTGTCTATATGTATTCTCGTGCTCATTGTCTATATCTACTGTCATTTGTCTATTTATCTATATGTGTCAGGAATCATTACTGATTTTTTATTTTAAATAAAAAGAGTGCAGCCTTTTTGCCGTCATGTTCATGACGGCAAAAAGGACGCGTGGCGCCCTAGTGTACAGCCTGGCAGAAGGGTTTGCCGTCTATGCAAAAGTAGATGACGGCAAAGATATAGCAAGTTTGCCGTCAGGTACAGTATGCGCTGACAGCAAAAAAGATGGTGGATTTGCCGTCTTGTAGTCCCGCACTTGACGGCAAAAAAAATCGTAGTTTGCCGTCTGGGCTACCATTGGTCTGACGGCAAAAATAACTCACGCCGTCCGGTGGATGGGTGTTCCGTCTATTTACTTTTTTTTGCCGTGTAGGAATTCCGGCTGACGGCAAAAGGTCTTCACCGACGACAAATAGTTTGCCGTCATCTCGACGTTTGACTGACGGCAAAATGAGACTTTGCCGATTTTGAGGTTGCCGACATAGTTTGCTGTCATGGGCTGACGGCAAAAATTTTGCCGTCTGTAATCCTTTCTTTGCCGTCTGTAGCGTACTGACGGCAAAATGCCTGATTCCTGTAGTGCGTGAGTACTAAAAAACGGCCTCTAATACTTGTATTGATTATGTTTGATGTTTCGATGCTGCGCGTAGTAACAGCAGCAAGGTAGCAGCCTTGAGCATTAAAGTGGCTCTCCGTACATCAGTCTGAATCCGTCTTGGAGTTGTCGGATCATACCGGCCGCTCTAGGCGAAAGTCATCTTTGTTTGGACTGTCAGATCGACAATATTATATACGGCGACTCGTCATGGCAGTACGGCAGAGGCGCATAGCGAGGCGGGTCAACGACCCAAAGTGCGGCAGCTCAACGGCTTGAAGCCAGAGGGAGGCTCAACAGCTCATCAGTGTTTGATGTTCAATGTAGCAAATACCAATTCATCTTCTGACTCGACGGATCGTCGGGTCCTAATCTGTTGCACTGTATGCAACCCTAATTTTCCTTTGAATCACAAATCTCATGGATTGCCAGTGCAGACACTTCTAAACCGGTTCTTCTTGATCCGGAATTTCATGAACTTCTCGAAACCCTAGAAAAGATCCCTCCAAGAACTTAACACCACCGTGCGCGAGCCCCACGGTGGGCGCCAACTGTCTTGGAATTGTCACGGCAGATGTCCTAGTGTGAGGACTTAGTCGTGAGGCCAACGCATCTATGTGGTAGCTTGACAGGGGTTGAGCGGAATCGAGACACACAACACACAAGACACGGATTTATACAGCTTCGGACCCCGGGAAACGTCATCCGGTAATAGCCCTACATGTTGTTTGAGGCTAGATCTCATTATGACCCTCATGGAGTCGCCGGTAAACCGACGCTTTATGTCTAGCCCTAGAGATTGTTTGTTGTTGCCTCTCTCTCTCTTTGGGGAGCCCCGCCCCTCCTTATATATGTTGAAGGGGCAGTTACATGACTAGTCCTAGTAGGATTAGGATTACTCTATTACAAGTGGAGTCCTAGTCTTGCTTCCTTTGTAGGAGAATATTCTTTGTGCTTTCCTCATAAACCGGCCCACCATAACATGAACCGGTCCTTCCATAAACCGCCTTCTGGGCCACCGGGTCTTGTCGTTCCTCTAGCCCGCTCGCCGGGTCACCCATGAGTCGCGAAGTCCGGCCGGGTTATGCTTCCGGCCGGTTTACGCCACGGGGTATATCCCCGACAGTGGCGATGGCGTGGGCCAGTGACGGTGTAGAGGCTTGAGGACCCTCCGGAGGTGGTATGTCACCGTGTCAGTGAGGAGGACGAGCACGTCCGTCGCTACATGGTTGCGTTGGAGGGCAGGTTCTCCAACACCTGGCACGTTCTTCAGGGATCTCACTGGAGCTATGATCCTGTGATGGTTCCTTCTCTTTGGGTGTCCACCGCCCGCGCCGATACCCGTCGTTCGCTAGGGTTTTAGTTGTATTAGTGATGTTATATGTATGGTACTATTCGGGATGTATTAGTGATAATATTCGGCGATGTACGGACGCAAACGATGATTTAGTTTTGCTTATTGAATGCATGCTAATTTGAATACTTATATATTTTACGATTTGGTTTTGCTTATTGAATGCTCAAATTGGAGAAGTACTTCTATTTTGAATGCTCAAATTGGACCCCCACTATGCAAGGCGTATGCATTTGATTAGTTGATAGCTTATAGGGTTTTTGATTTTGCAGAAATCAAGGAGCCCCTCCATCGTCCCCGCTGTCGTCCCCGTCACCGACCCCCTCCGACATCGACGTGAGACCAGCCAAATCTCCATTTAAATATGAGTCCTATAAGATATTTTGAAATGTTTTTGTTCATATTTTCAACCATTAAAATGCAATGACCATCAAATTTAAATGCTCATATGATGTAAATAAAAACATGTATATCTTGTGTTTCTCAAATAGGATATGTGCTTGCCCAAGTGGCCGGTCATGTTTGCAGGTTACACCTCTCAGTGGCCTATGTTTTGCCATAGTGTTGATTCATTTCAGTTCCGACAAATTTTAGGCGCTCAATATGTACTTTTTTAGCAAAGGTCATGCCGGATTTTTCCGTGAATTTTGGCATGACTTGTGCTAGAATATGTAGGAAATATCGAGTGCCGACCATATACGTGAGATGAGAGTTTAGGAAGGAAGACTCGACAGACCTAAAGTCAACCCGTTGCATAATGATTAATAGCAATCTGTGTGTTCAGTTAGTTGAATACGTGAGTAGAACTAGGGTATTTAGTTATGCTTAACCAAACGAAATGTTCGGATTAATTATAAGATTCTCAATTAATGTTTCAACTATGAACATAGGAAATGTCAGACGACGAAAATGATTTCGGTTTGTGCGAATACTGTGAAGACAAGCGCGGCCTGTGTGATAGAAATTTCCTAGTTGATGGTAAGCGCTTCAGCATCAAGCTGGATGAGACCTTCGAAGTGGATACATTAAGTCACGATGACAAGTCTTTTTTCGTAATTAAGCATCACTTCTGCTTCATTTGCTTCAACTAATAATTTTATTTTTTTACTATTCTACTAGCGTATCCCATGCCATGCAATAATTTTTGTCTTCGATAAGATTGGTTTTAGTCCTATGGAAACTATGGAGGTAAAGAGAGTTCACTAGAGCACTGAGCATGGTTATACTTTCGACGCAAAATTATACAATGCAGACACCTACACATATTTTGAATGCAAAAATTGGAGAGAACTATGCAAGGCTTATACATTTGAGCCTGATATGCTTATCACCTTTGATATTCGTCCGTAAGATGATGATATTGAAGGTAATATCGACATCTAGGTTGATGTGCACACGCCTCCAGTTCTACCATTGTGTGAGTTTCTCAACCAATATTTATGTCTTTGATATTGTTTATTCAAAGATAGTTGACAACTAATTTTTATTGATAGCTTATTTCCATTCAAGCAAATATGTCCGGTGCTTGGTAGACATGACCTACTACTGTCCCGGGGCTGAACTAAACTGCGAGAAGATAAGTCATTATGTTTCATGGCTTGAGGATGTTGATACTGTCAAGACAAATTATTTTCCCGGACTAAAAAATATTAGTACTCAAAACGTGCGACCACTAGCATGCGTATTGAACTACGGTCACATCTATTTAGGAAAGACGGTAAGATTACTATTTGTCCTGAGTGCATCTTTTGCAAACATTATTTTTGAGCTAAACTTCATTGCTAAGTATGTTACTGCGATGTTCTTCAATAGGGGCTCCGGATAGTAGTTGTGCCTCAATGGATCGAGCATAAATGTCGCATGACAATGGTTAGCTTACGGCCAAGACATCCGACATTGCACTTCAGTGCATTTAAGATTTCTCGAAGTGAGCAAGTCTTAATAGTCAAAGACTGGAGCAAAATTGTGAAGGATCGCAGCAGAGAAGTACTAGGGGGCAGCAATCAGAAGCGCGGCCCACAATTAGGAGACAGGTTCATCTGCAAGCTCCAACATAATGAAGCAGGAGTGCTACACATGTTCTATGCTATTTTACCTAAGAGAGAGCAGCAGGAGTGATTAGCTACACTATGACTATGATGATTAAATAGCTAGTGTTGGTGGTAATGACTTTGATGATTATTATTAGCTAGTGTTGGTGGTGATTAGATAGCTACAATATGACTATGATGATTAAATAATGTTGATGGTAATGACTATGATGATTATTAGCTAGTGTTTTTGTGACGATATGATGCAAGAGTTTTTATATTAATATGATGATGATGTTGATCATGATTATCATGATGATTTGTTATTAGCTAGTGTTGGTGGAAGGAACGTGGATTAGATTCATGTGGATGGATCAAAAGTGACCAAAAGTTGAATTAGTAGGACCGTCGTCCTAATTCAACTTTTCATTCATCCAAATGAATCTAATTCATGTTTCTTCCTTACAACCTCTTAATTGGTACTATATCAACATTGGTATAACAACATATAAATACGCTAAAAATGAAAAACACTATACTAGTAGCGCTGGACAGAAAGCACGCTACTACTAGTTATCAGCAGCGCGTTATACAAAGCACGCTACTGCTACCCATGTATAGCAGTAGCGTGGGCTGAGCCGTGCTACTGATACAGGTTAGCTGTAGCACCGTACCAGTAGCGCGGTTGCCCGTGCTACTGATACAACTAAAACCCGCGCTACTGCTAGGCTTTTCCCTAGTAGTGAGGGCCTAACTTTTATTTTTATCTCATATCCTCATACAAGAGTCATGGTGATCATCACCTTTCCTTTTTTCATTTTATCCTTTGGCAAGCACAATATGTCGGAGCTAGATCTATATATATATATATATATATCCACGTGGATGTTGAGAGTCATGGACCATTATTGTTGACATTACCCTTGAGGTAAATCGTTGGGAGGCAAAACTATAAGCCCCAATCTTTCTCTGTGTTCGAATGAAGCTTTGAACTCATTAGTATCGCGTGACTGTTAGCAATTATGAAAGACTAAATGATAGTTGAGTATGTGCACTTGATAAAAAGCGCTTATATTTGACTCTTTCCGGTGTATGATAAATTGCAATTGCTTCAATGACTGAGATCATAGTTGTTGTCTATCAATGAAGTTTCTGATTCATACTTTACCTTGTGAAGGAATTGTTACTTTAACATAAGAGCCTATATGACAAGTTATGTTGTTGTCCTAAAGATGATCATGATGTCCTCATGTCCGTATTTTATTTTTATCGAAACCTCTATATCTAAACATGTGGACATATTTTCTGATATCGGCTTTTCTCTTGAGGACAAGCGAGATCTAAGCTTGGGGGAGTTGATACGTCCATTCTGCATCATGCTTTTATATTCATATTTATTGCATTATGGGTTGTTATTACACATTATATCACAATACTTATGCCTTTTCTCTTTTATTTTACAAGGTTTACATGAAGAGGAAGAATGCCGGCAGCTGGAATTCTAGACTTGAAAAGGAGCAAATCTGAGATACCTATTATGCACAACTCCGAAAGTCCTGAAACTTCACGGTGAATATTTTTGGAATATATAAAAAATATTGGGCGAAAGAAGCACCAGAGGGGGGCCACGAACCATCCACAAGGGTGGGGGCGCGCCCTACCCCCCTGGGCGCGCCCCCTACCTTGTGGGCACCCTGGCAGGCCCCCGACGTCCATCTTCTGCTATATGATGTGTTTTGACCTGGAAAAAATCATAAGAACGTTTTCGGGACGAAGCGCCGCCGTCTCGAGGCGGAAGCTGGGCGAAACCAATCTAGAGCTCCGACAGGGCTGTTCTGCCAGGGATACTTCCCTCCGGGATGGGGAAATCATTACCCGTTACGAATTATACAATCACACAACTATTTGTTACCGATAATTGCAGTGCTTGCAGAGAAAACCTTGCTGAAAACCGCTTGTCATTTCCTTCTGCTTCTCGTTGGGTTCGACACTCTTTCTTATTGAAAGGACTACGATAGATACCCTACACTTGTGGGGCATCATGACTCTTTTCTGGCGCCGTTGCCGGGGAGTGAAGCGCCTTTGGTAAGTGGAATTTATAAGGAAACATTTATATAGTGTGCTGAAATTTACTGCCACTTGTTACTATGGAAAATAATCCTTTGAGGGGTTTGTTCGGGGTATTTTTACCCCAACTGGAAGAACAATGAGTTGCTCCTCAACCTACTACACCTACTGAAAATGTTTACTTTGAAATTCATATGGGTATGGTAGAGAAAGTGCTAGCTAATCCGTATGCAGGAGATGGAACATTGCATTCTGATTTACACCTAATCTATTTGGATGTAGTTTGTGGATTATTTAAGCTTGCAGGTATTCCCGAGGATGTTATCAAGAAGAAGGTCTTCCCTTTATATTTGAAGGGAAAGGCATTGACATGGTATAGTCTATGTGATGATATTGGATCATGGAACTACAACCGATTGAAATTGGAATTTCATCAGAAGTTTTATCCTATGCATCTAGTTCATCATGATCAGAATTATATATATATAAGTTTTGGTCTCGTGAAGGAGAAAGTATCGCTCAAGCTTGGAGGAGGCATAAGTCAATGTTATAGTCATGCCCGATCATGAGCTCTCAAGACAAATTATTATTTAGAATTTTTATGCTCAGTTTTCTCATAATGATCAATCCATACTCGATACTTCTTGTACTTGCTCTTATATGAATAAGACTATTGAACTCAAATATGATTTATTGGAAAGAATTAAACGCAACTCTGAAGATTGGGATCTCAACAAAGCTAATGAGTCAGGTATAAACCTTAAGTTTGATTGTGTTAAATATTTTGTGACAGAAGTTTAAACCCTAGTTTATGCGTTGCTTCGTCACGCGCTGATTTGGATCCATATGTTTCATGCTATGGTTAAATTTATCTTAATACTTCTTTGGTAGTTGTGGATGCTTGCAAGAGTGGTTAATCATAAGTGGAAGGCTTGTCCAAGGAAAGACAGCACTCAAGCACCGGTATACCCACATATCAAATTATCAAAGTAGCGAACGTGAATCATATGAGCATAACGAGAAGTAACTTGACAGTACTTCCCATGTGTCCTCGGGAGTGCTTTGCTTTATATTAGAGTACGTCCAAGCTTGTGCTTTGCTACAAAAAGGATTGGGCCACCTTACTGCACCTTGCTTACTTTTGTTACTTGTTACCCGTTATGAATTATACAATCATACAACTATTTGTTACCAATAATTTCAGTGCTTGCAGAGAAAACCATGCTGAAAACTGCTTGTCATTTCCTTCTGCTCCTCGTTGGGTTCGACACTCTTACTTATTGAAAGGACTATGATAAATCCCCTACACTTGTAGGTCATCACCCGTACCTAGGGTTTGTTCGTCGGTCGTGTTGACCGGCTGCCCTAGAGAGTCTTTTCCCCGAACCCTTACTCCGGGTTGTTTCATTCTCTCACCGGTCACCTTGATCGACATTTTTCTTTTTGGTTTTCTGATCTAAGCTCAATCAGTTTGCGTCGCGCACCGCCCTCATCGACCCACCGCGCCTCTATGCCGACACGAGTGCGACCGACCGACCGACCTCTCCTCCGACCTGACGGTCACGCGCGCCAAGGCGGCTCGTCACGCCTGCCGCCGTCCGTGCGTTGGCCTGCCCGTCGCCCTGCGCGAGCTGTCGCGGCCCTGCTCCGACCAGGATTCTTTATCATCCATCATGTCCGTCGCGACTGTGCGGCCCCATCGCCGGCTACCTCGGGTGTGGTGGCCTTAGGCCGGCTGCCTCGGCCTTACTGGTTACCTTGGGCCGGCTGCGTCGGACTCGCCGGTTGCGCCGTCATCGCCGACTTCATGTTGGACTCCGCCGCCACCCCGCCTCCACCAAGCGGCGTCCCGAACCTTGCGCGCGATCGGATTGATCACCCGCCCGCCACCGCGATGCGCCTCATGTACGTCGTGCGACCGACCTACCCCGTAGGTTGCACGCGCCTCCGAAAATCCCGTGAAGATTGTCCAGAGTACAACGCGCCTCTCCACCGATCGAGCATCGGGCTGCCGCTGCGCCGCCCGGTCGGGCCGCAGCGTCGCCGCCCCGTGGTTCTCCCCGCAGCTGACCCGATCCGCGTCATCGCTGCATCGCCACTTCGAGTCGTAGTGCCGCGACCCATGGTCCACCGCTGCCCCGAGGGGTCCGCTCCAGGACGTCCCCGTGGCTGCGTCGACCCTCATGCCGCCGTTGCGTCGCCCCGTTAGGCTGTAGTGAGCGTGGCACGCGATCCACGCCGCTGCCCGAGGCCGTCCCCGCGGTTGCATCGATCCGCACTCCACCGCCATGCCGTCCCTTCGGGTCATAGCACCGCGGCCCGCGGTCCCGCAACTGCGCCAAGGTCTTCCCGTCGTCACCTTGACCTGCGCACCGTCGCCGCGTTGCCCCTTCGGGCCATAGCGCTGCGGCCCGCGGTCCACTCCGCCGTCACCGCGCGCCGACCTCTCGTGTTATGGACCGCGCCGTCTCCCTCGGTGTGGGAACACCACTGTCCGCACCGGTTTTTGTCATGCAATCGGGTTCCTCGCCTACTTCGAGCACCGTCGCCGTGCTCCTAACTTAGCCGCCACCTCCGTCAGGCCACTGTTGCCGCTCTTCTTCGGCCGCTGCTGCTAACCCTGTAGCCGCCGCCACCGCCCGTCCACCCCCTTCGTCCTCTTCAAGCACCAGCATGTCGCCAGCGTCGTCGTCTTCTACCCCGACCACTTCGTCTACTCCGACCATCGTTGACGACATCGGCCCCATGCAGATTGGCGCCGCAACTGTCGTCAAGTCTTCTTCTGTGCCGGCCCTTCGACTCCTCGACATGGCGTACAGCTCATGCAGGTCCCTCATATACTCATTCCCGGTGCTGGCAACACCGCCGTGTGCCTTCATCCACGACGTGTCCCCGGGCCTGGCAAGCCTGGTGCGGCGCGACGCCTCATCAACATCGTCTTCTCCCCGGCGTAGCACTATTTCGACACCAATGCGCCCATGACTAACTCAGCGCATCCTTGCGCCCGCGGCTCCACGACGACTTCCTCGACAACGGCTACCCCGACTCGACATCGGCCACGGCGTTCTTCGTACGACTACCTCGATCACGGCTACACCATCCTACGCACTCGACTACATCGACATCGGCACAAAGGGTTATCATCCACTTGAGCAACTCGTCTGCTTCCTCTACTGTCAATGCGTCCATGACGCGACACCGTTCATGACGCTCCCGCTACGACTGTGGGGGGATGTCAGCCCGTCGGCTGCTATTCTCTCCAGTCTGACCGTCCGCGAAGCTCCTGTTGTTCGCAACGCTGCCGCTACGACTTCGGGGGGATGTTAGAGATATATTTAGGGTACATGTATTTGGTAGTATAGGATTTGGAATCCGTCTCCTACCTTATCTCTAGGAGAGGCGTCTTGCCCTCCAAATTTTATACGCAATATATACTCGCCCTCGAGGCTCAATAATACATGTACATATTTCGCAACAATTTCTCTCTCTTCCTTCTAACAGGAACGATGGGAGTATGTATCTACATGCCAGAGTGGCCACATACACACAACAGTGGAGCCAAAGTGGATGACGATGATATATACAGGCGAATGCCTTCCCTTCACCCACTACACATGTGGATCCGTGGCCACAGCCGGTTATATCAAGGGAGATGGACAAATAGACACAGCTTTCGCTCGCGAGGGGGGTCGATCAACAATCAAGCCGTGTAGCTAGTGTAGGACAGCAGGAGGAGGAAGAAGACACCAGGTACAGCTGACATTCTTATCGATCGGTCGACACACACATATTTTCTGGGTCGACTTCCTCCGTCGCTTTATTGGCCCTGCTCTGCAGGCAGGCCGGTACGAAAATGGATATTGTAGGCCGCCCGCAATCCAAGCGAGCTACGCGCCGGAGATGCGAGCGCTTTGGTTGGTGCCTTTTGGTTGGTGGTCCGTTCACGTCCATCCACCCCGCATCATCACGTCTCGCCATCGCCCAGTGCTTTTGGTCTAGTTTCCTACGCAACTGATGCAGTACCGGTCCGACGATCGATTCACCGATTGCGTTCCTGTCACCGTCACGGCCACGGGCTGGTGCTCGTGCCATGGCGCCACTGATGATCGGCACTTTGTTAATTGACTGATAGATTTTCTAAGCAGGGAGTTCAGATGCTGCCACTGAAGTTCCAAGTGGTGGAGGCAGGTGGCAGAAAAGAGCCATGTTGTGGCATTTCTAGGAACGTACGTCATGCACGTCACATCCTTGTTTTCCAAGTATACTGGGACGTGTGTTAAAAAAAAGTATGTTGGGACGTGTCGGACCAGCGCATGAACAATACGTTTTCATAAACTGAAGCTTACAATTCAATCTTTTCCTCTCTCACGCCAAAAAAGAAAAAAAAAACTCGATCCTTTTACGTGCTTAATGTACGAAATTATATTTACTTCTACTCCCTTCGTCTCATAATGTAAGACGTTTTTTGATAATACACTCGTAACAATGGAACAAGTCATTTACCGTTGAATGAACGGACGTTTTCGTTGCCTGTGTAAGGCATATGAATAAATGGATCTTCTAGATTAGGCTGTCCGCTTTTACTCACTACGGGATAGATGTCACATGATTGTTGCGGAAAAAGAAGGACAGATATGTATGAGAATTAGTGCATTTTTGTTCGGTCAAATAACTATTGTTAGAGCTGGTATAATATATACTCCGGGCCCACAAGTCGGCGTAGCTTAGCCAGCTAGCCCCGCCGGCGGCTCGGCGAAAAAGGAACTGAACCCAATCGCATCGTCTTCTCAACAAAGAATCGCATCGTCTCAACAAAGGAAACATAAGATGACATGCATATATATTGACGCGCGCAGCACACGGGGACAGAAATACGTACGCGCATAGAGCAGCGGCTGCCTCCTGCGTCTGTGTGCAGGATCGAGCTCCGTCGATCCATCGGACTAGCGAGTTGCCATGGCAGCAGCGAGTGCTCTTCTCATGGCAGCTCTCGCAGTCTTCGCGGCGGCGGCGGCCGCGGCGCTGGACACGTCGCCGGTGCCGTTCGACGCCGGGTACGCACCGCTCTTCGGGGGCGACAACCTCGTGCGCTCGGCTTACGGCCGGAGCGTCACGCTCAAGCTGGACCGGCACACCGGTAAGTAATTCAATCAATGGAACAGTACGTATTTCCGATACCCGTTTACGTACCCGGTACCCCGATCGCGATCCAAATCAATTTGGTTTCGACAGTTGCTGATCGCTCGATCGATCGAGAACCCGATGATTATTCCAAACTAAGTGAGTATGACGATGCAGGGTCTGGGTTCATATCCAAGTCGGCCTACCGCCATGGGTTCTTCGGTGCTTCCATTAAGCTGCCGGCCGACTACACCGCCGGCGTCGTCGTCGCCTTCTACGTAAGCGCCCCCTTAACCCCCTTGTTCCATTCGACCCTTCTACTTGCTTCATTCCATCGATTAATCTCATGGAGTACTTGGACATGACCGAGTCTGCTAGAAATCAACTCCACTTACTCTGGTCTAGGTAGATCGATTGACCATGCATGCCCTGCGAATTAACCAGTGATAAACAACACACTCTGATCATGAACAATTCTCCGCTTGCTTGTCCGCAAACAGCACCACAATCCACCGGGTGGAACCGTGTAAAGTGCTGCTCGTTCTTGTCCATCGAAATGGCTGAACAAGTGTAGCTGCGTACCACGCGGCGGGAAGGGAGGAGAAATTCCATCTACTTTCCCCTCCGTGCAGGTGCAGTGCACACCGGTCAGCATCACGTCGATCGCTTTCGCTTTAGCACCGCCCTAACACCGGTCTTGCTAGGTAGGCGTACACGAAACACCCATCCGCCATCAGCCCGAGAAAAAGAAGATACGCGCGATATATACTAACTTATCGGTGTAGAAAGAAATGGACGTCAATATCAAAAAAAAAGAAAAGAAATGGACGTCCATCATCTTGGCGTGCGTCGACCATTGCCCTGCAGAATGGGTAATCTATCGGTCTAAGCTAGCTCGATCCATCTCGGGTGGTTGCATTGCATTGGTGGGGTGTGTCGACATCGATGGCTGGCTAGCTAGCTTTTCTGGCCTCAAAATTGTTGCTGGTTTTATTACCCTACTTGGCCCGAACAACGCTAGTGAGGCTGAGTGATGGTTTGTTAATTCCATCTCTTTTTGTTCACTTGAAGAAGGAAATTTATGCTCGGCCGTGGTGCACCTTCACATGGTGGGTTGTGTCGACATCGATGGCTTGCTTTCACGGCCTAAAAAAATCTTGGCCATCGATTGCCCTATCTGGCCCAAACAACCCAACAGTACTGATTCATATCTTAGTTTATCATCATTACTACTCCCTCCGTCTCAATTTTTTTATCTTAGATATAGCTAGATACGGATGTATCTAACATTAAAATGTGAATAGATACATCCGTATGTAAACAAATCAAAGACAAGAATTTTGGGACGGAGGGAGTATTTCTCAAAAAAAAAGTTACGATCTTTATTTGTCTTCCCAAATTATGACAGAAGTGAAGAAAGCAAACACGTATACGGGAGAAAAAAATAATGTTATTCACGCATGCACCCTTTGATTGGCATGCATGATTTGTTCTTTGGTAACTGTTTGGTTGGTTCAAAATTTCTTCTTCTTCCGATCAAAATATTTATCTCTACGAGAAATTTTGGTGCTGATGTTGCTGTGAGACAGCTGACTTGTTCATGCCATTGAAAAGTTCGCATTCGTGCTGGTGTGAGACTGACTTGTGCGTGTGCGTATGCGTGCAGCTGTCGAACTGGGACGAGTACCCCAAGAACCACGACGAGCTGGACTTCGAGCTGCTGGGCAACCGGCGAGGCCACGGCTGGCGTGTCCAGACAAACATGTACGGCAATGGCAGCACCGCCCGTGGCCGAGAGGAGCGTTACCATCTCCCCGTTGAACCTACCGTCGCCGGCGTCCACCGCTATGCCATAGCCTGGACCCCCAACAACATCGTCTTCTACCTCGACGGCGTCCCCATCCGCGAGGTGGTCCGCGTTCCCTCCATGGGCGGCGACTTCCCCTCCAAGCCCATGTCCGTATACGCCACCATCTGGGACGGCTCTGCCTGGGCCACCGATGGCGGCAAATACAAGGTCGACTACGCCTACGCGCCGTTCGCCGCCGAGTTCTCCGACCTCGTCCTGAGCGGCTGCGATGCCAGCAGCGTCGCCGACCCCGAGGGGTGCCAGGTCGACCTGCTCACGCACGACGTCGCCGTCATGGCCCCTGCCAAGCGCGCAGCCATGAGGGGGTTCCGCGAGCAGTACCTGACCTACACGGCGTGCCGCGACAGGGTGCGATACAAGACCACCGTCTTCCCCGAGTGTGACGACCTCGCCGACGGCGACTCCAGCTTCCACCTCTGGGGGGAGTCCAAGAAGAGGCGCCGCCGGTCGTCGCCGCCGCTGCAGTACTCTTCCAGCATGCAGTAGGTCATGGGTTCCGATCCAATGAGTCCAGTCGATCGATGCATGGCATCCTCCAGATAGTTTTCTCGGTCGAGGTTGGTGCATCTGTCGGATATGTACACAGTACACACGAGGATTACAGAATACAGATAGGCAAACGTAAAAAAATGTAATTTTATCAACAGTACATACAGTAGAACGTTCACTTGAGTCTAAATTTTCCAAACCATTTTCCGGCCGGATTCCATGAACAAAACGCAAAGTCATTTTACGCGTTAACATCATGTACCGGTAGATCCTGCACCGATCGTTCATCCCGTGATTCGTGCTAGCCGTGGCCACGAACTGATGGGAGCTGCGTCCCTCCCCCGAGCCCATCCCGCCACCACCACCTACCCCTCCCGGCGAGGGCCATTCCGGCCTCGCCGGCCACCCCCTCCTCCCTCTCGCTGCGCCCTTTCCAGCTGCCGCCGCCTCCGCCCCGTCTGCCGCGCGGCTTCACCCCGGTGGTGGTCCCTGCCGTCGACGCGCTTCTGCCCGATTTGGATCGGGCGCCGCGCGGATCTGGATCCCCTCTGCCGTCGCCGTCCTCCAGCGCGCGTATCCAGGCGGCCTTCAATGCGGGCGTCGTTCCGGAGACACAGCAGAGCCTTCATGGTGATGGCGTGCGGGTCGCCTCAATCATCGTCGCCCCTGCCTCGGGCCTTCATGGCGCGGCCGCCATTAATGCGGGGGTGCGGCCGTGCACTGACGGGACGGCGCGCCGCTCGCTTTCCCCCCGGTCTCCCGCTGCCACCGCCGCGCGCCTTCATGACGGGCCAGGCTGGACTCGCGTGGGTTCGGGGCGCGGCTCGCCTCGGCCGCGCCTGCCTCCTCCGCCCCCTGCCGCGCCTAGGCGCCTTCAAATACCGCCGCACCTCGTGGGTAGATGCTTCCACTGCTTCTCGCCACTTCATCACATCCGGGCCTGCACTGAGGAGGTGCGCTGCAACGCCTGCTTCCGGTCCGGCCACCGCGCCAGGGGGTGCCCG
Organism: Secale cereale; assembly: GCA_902687465.1. Classification (NCBI taxonomy): domain Eukaryota; kingdom Viridiplantae; phylum Streptophyta; class Magnoliopsida; order Poales; family Poaceae; genus Secale; species Secale cereale. Next base: position 424,210,365 of record LR738709.1, read on the forward strand.
AATAGAGGGCGACCGCCGGCTTCGTCCCGCCCTGCTGCTCCGGCTCGTCCCCGTCCGGCCGCACCTCCTCCTCGACCGCCTCGCCCAAAGGAGCTGTCCTACCGTGACGCCCTGATGGCCCGTCGCGCCGGCGCTCCTCTTCGCATCGGCGACCCGCAGCTCCGGCCTGCGATGGGGCGGGTCGTTGCGCCCGCTGCGCCAGACATGGAGGTGTAGGCGGCCGCGCTTGCCAGCTGCTGCGTTCTGATCTCGTTGGGAGGCGACCGCCGGCGTTCGGTCTCCTCCTCCGCCGTCGCTCTTGCGCTGCAAAAGGAGTTCAACGTGCCCTCCAACCTCGTCACCGTCGTGCGCCACGTCCCGGAGGACTTCCTCGCCAAATTCACCCACCCCCACCACCGGGACGCCGTCATCGCCCGCGGCAACTTCGAGCGCGACCATCTGCAGCTCCTCCCGAAGCCGTGGATCATGGAGGCGCAGGCGGAGCACCAGGAGATGAAGCACCACGTCCAGCTCTGTCTGGAAGGCATCCCTCTGCATGCATAGAACGAAGACACCATCAGCCGCGTCATCGGCGTCGATAGCGAGCTCGACTATGTCCCCCCGCGCTCCACCAACAAGGAAGACGCGCGCATGCTCGGCATCTGGGCGTGGACGACGAACCCGAGCTGCATCCCGAAGGTGATGCAGCTTTCGCTGCCTGCCAGGCGCTTCCAGCGGTCGGGTCGCGGGCGGCGCCGCCTGCGCTACCGGGTCCTCATCCACCTGGGACTACATGAGGACTTCTCCGCCGCCGCCGCCGACGACCCGCGGGCAAACCCGGACGTCTACGAGCACAAATGGCAACACCGGGTCGTCGACGGTGAGGGGGAGCCGCCGGATGCTCAGGAGGAGCATCGCGACGGGCACCACCGTGGGCGTCGCGAAGACGACGAGGACGACGCGCGGCGTGGCCGCGATCACGGGCGCGACGACAGGGCTTCTAGGTGGCCTGGGCGCAGCCGGTTGCGTGCTACCCGTGGCCATGATGGCAGCAGGGGCGACCACCAGGGCCGTGGAAGACAGGAGCGCGAGGGGCGGGACGGCCACCGACGCCGCCGCGCCGGCGCCTCCGACTCGTCGACCAGCCCTGCGAGGAGCCCACGGGGCGGCTCTTCGCGATGCACGCACCCCCTTGACGCGGCGCGTTCGACGGCCCCTACGTCCATCCTTCCTGCTCTGCCGTCGCCCGTCGTTATGCCTATGGTGGCTGCCGCCGCGGACAGCTCTGCTCCGTCCCTGTCCGCCTCTACACCGGTGCGCCCACCTGGCTTTGAGCTCCCGGCTTCGATCGACTCGCCGCTGCTGGCTCCTGGCCAGACGCCCGGCGCGATGGCCATCTCCCTCCAGGACGCTGGCCTGGCAGCTCGCGATAGCACACCGGCGGCTGGCAACGGCAGCGGCACCTTCGACGCCCTCTGCAAGCAGCCGGAGACGGCGCTCCTTGAACCTCCTCCTCCTCCCCTGCCGCGCTCTCGCATCGCTCGAAGAAAGACCCTGGCGGGCGTCACAATTGACTCCGGCGCCGGATTCTCCATGCGGCGCACTGCTGCGCGCCCTGGGGGGCGGCGTGATGCTGCTCCGATCTCGGTGGAGGCTCAGAAGCTCGTCTGCAGGAACCTGGGGATCGTGCAGGACGGCAAGGATGTTACTAAGGACGCCCTGGAGGAGCTGGGCCGCCATTTCAAGAATGAGCTATCGCCCGCGGCCATCTCCCAGCTCCGTGCCCTGTTTCAGCTTGACGACGAGGAGGCCACGACCGTCGAAGACGCTCTGATCAACCGTGCTGGGCAGGCCGCGCTCGAACTTGAGGTGGCCGAGGTTTCAGGTGTTGCCTGAACCTTTGCTGCGCAGCTACGGCGGCCGTGTCTGAGGGTTTATTCAGTTTCCTATGTTAGTGCTGCTAGTCTCTGCTTTCGGCCTCTGTGTTCCCTGGGCAAGCTTCACTCGCCCGATCGAGGCCCTTTCCTGTGTGATGGTGTTGTATGCTGGTGTGTTGCTGTTGGCCTGCTGCAGCCCTGTGACTCAACGTAGCTTAGTTGTAATGCTGCCTTCCTCCATGAAGTATGTAACGTTTCCTGCCCTTGAAGAACTTCAGAGTCCGGTTCAGGTGATGCGGTTCCCCCTGACGGTCTTTTGCCACCAGACGTGGCAGCCGTGCTGGGCCCTTTGCACTGCCAGCAGGAGAAGCACCTCCTCCTAATGACGGAGCAAAAACTCAACTTCCTGAGTTGGAACGTGCGAGGGTTGAATGATCCGCATAGACGAGCAACGGTGCACGAAACGATCGCCTCAACTACTTGCCACATCGTTTGCCTCCAGGAGTCGAAACTTGAGGACGTCGATCAATTCGTTGCATCCTTCCTTGGCGGGAATCGCCTGCGGAGCTTCGCCCAGCGGCCTGCTGTGGGCACTAGGGGGGGGGGCATTTTGATGCTCTGGGATGACAATGTCGTCGACATCTCGGATATTCAAGTCTCCGAATTCTGCCTATCGGTCACGGTCAAAATGCTTTTCTTCGACACGTCCTTTAGGTTAACCTCTGTCTATGGGCCAACGGCTTCCAACAGGAAGGATGACTTCTTCAATGAGTTGATCACCCAAAAACCCCCACCTGGAACCAAATGGATTGCCATGGGTGACTTCAACCAAATCTCAAGAGCTAGAGACAAGAATAACAGAAATGTCAACCGCAGTCGCATTAATCGTTTTCGTGATGCCATTGACTCCTGCGAACTTCGAGAAATTCACCTGCAGAACAGACGTTTCACTTGGAGCAATGAGCGGCAGAACCCAACATTATGCAAGCTTGACTCGGTTTTTTGTAATGCCGATTGGGACTTGCACTTTGGATCGCACGTCTTGCATGCCATATCTTCCTCACTCTCAGACCACTGCCCTCTCCTTCTCACTGATGATAGAGGGCCAAAGCGACCACGAAGCTTCGAATTCGAGAACTTTTGGACCTGCCTCCCTGCGTTCAGAGACATCGTGCTAAGAGCTTGGACGGATCCATGCCACCACGCCGAACCTTGTCAGAGGCTTTTTTTCAAATTGAAGCATACGGGGTGGCTTCTGTCTAAATGGAGCAGGGGCATCTTCTCTAAGGCAAAACTGCATCTTCACGCGGCCCTCTTCATTATCCTCCAACTAGACACTGCCCAGGAATCGCGCACCCTATCCATGGCGGAGAGGGAGCTGCGAGGAAGACTGAAGCCTCGGTGGAGAGGGCTAGGAAGAAGCAGTGTGCGCGCATTGCAGATATCAGGGAGGGCGACGCCAATACCAGATTCTTCCATTTGAGAATGAATGGGCGCCGCAGGAAAAACCACATTCACAGGCTTAAGAACAGCGGTGGTTGGGTAACCAATCACGAGGCCAAGGAGGATATCATCCACGAGCACTTTTCGAGGACCTTGGGCGGTGTGCAACGCCCCCAGGTTGATCTAAACTGGGCAAACATTAACCTGAGGACGGCTGATCTTACTCACATTGACGCCCCCATAACTGAGGATGAGATCAAGAACGCAATCAACCTAATGCCGGGTGACAAGGCGCCGGGACCCGATGGCTTTACGGGCGCTTTCTTCAGGAAATGCTGGCTCATCGTCAGGGAGGATGTCATGATGGTCATTCAGCAATTCAACAACCTCCAAACAAATAATTTGCAATGGCTCAACTCGGCAAATATCGTCCTCCTACCGAAGAAGGAGGGGGCTGAGGAGATTGGGGACTTTAGACCAATTAGCCTAATCCACGCTATTGCCGAAATCATAGCAAAAGTTCTATCTGTTCGCCTTTCACCATTCATGAACAGATTGGTCTCCAACGCGCAAAGTGCTTTCATTGAAAAAAGAAGTATACATGACAACTTCATGTATGTCAGAAGCCGGGCAAGGCGTCTCCATCGAAACAATACCCCAGCCCTGCTCTTCAAGTTGGACATTCGAAAGGCCTTCGACTCGGTGCGGTGGGAATACATCTTAGACCTTCTACGTCGGATGGGCTTTCCGGAACGCTTTCGGGATTGGATTGCCGCGCTTTTCTGCACCTCATCGTCACGTGTTCTGCTAAACGGTATCGCCGGGCCGCCAATTCCTCATGGTTGTGGTCTTAGACAAGGAGACCCTCTCTCTCCCCTGCTTTTCGTCATCGCAATCGACACGCTTCATCAGGTTCTCGAGGCTGCTACGCACCAAAACCTACTGCAAAAGCTTCCTGGGAGGGGATCACATGTCAGAACCTCCCTGTATGCTGACGACACGGCGATCTTCATCTCCCCGACACGGGCAGACGTCAACAACCTTGCTGCCATCCTCAAATCCTACGGCGAGGTCACCGAGCTATCAACCAACTTTCAAAAGAGCTCTGTGGTCGCTATCCGGTGCGCTGGCATAAACCTGGACGAGATTCTTACGGGCCTTCCCGCTCGGCAGACGTCATTTCCGATGAAATACCTTGGCCTACCCCTTTCGATATGGAAGCTAAAAAGGGTGGACTTCCAGCACCTCGAGGATAAGGTTGCGGCGAGGCTTCCACCATGGCAGGGACGGAACACCACAACGATCGGACGGGCCGCCTTGGTGAAATCGGTTCTTACCTCGCAAGTTATCTATCACATCACCCCACTCACAGTCCCACCTGGTGTGCTACAAAGTATCAACAAGATCGAGAGGGCTTTTTTGTGGTCAGCTAGCGACACAACCACGGGTGCAAAGTGCAAGGTCAATTGGGAGACTGTGTGTCACCCCACGCACCTGGGGGGGCTTGGCATTCTACATTTGGGCAAATTTGCACGAGCTCTAAGGCTAAGATGGCCATGGTTTGCCTGGAAGGACCCGTCCAGGCTGTGGGTAGGCCTTGGTGACCCTTGTTCTGATGTTGATATGAACCTGTTCTACGCTTCCAGAACCATCACACTAGGCAACGGAGGGAAGACACCGTTCTGGGATGCTCCGTGGTTACGCGGGAAAAGGCCTAAGGATATTGCACCCCTCATTTTTGCGGCATGTAGGCGCAAAAAATGGTGCGTCAGAGAAGCCATGCGAGACATGGCGTGGGTGCAAAAAATCAACCCATCCACCAACCTAACGCTGGAGCACATTGTACAGTTGGTGGACCTCTGGGTGCAGCTACGAGGCATACAACTTCAGGTGGATGTTGAAGACGACATTATATGGAAGTTCGAGGCAAACGGCGAATACTCTGCAAGGTCCGCTTACAGGACACAATTCTTGGGTTCCACTACAACAGTCTTCAACAAGACCATCTGGAAGGTTTGGGCGCCTCCCAAGGTCAAGTTCTTCTCTTGGTTGGCCATCCAGAACAGAATTTGGACTGCAGATAGACTACAAAAGAGGGGTTGGGAGAACTGTGGCCTGTCCACGCTATGCAAAAGGGCCTACGAGACGGTAGATCACCTGTTCTTTGGCTGCAGGTTCACTCTAAGAATTTGGAGAATGGTGCTTGCCTGGCTGGGGCTTGCTGCGCTCGACACAAGCCCGTGGGGGGCGGAGCGCAACATCAGGGCTTGGTGGACAACCATGACCAAACCAAGCGCCACAAGCCGAAAGGCCATGGCCTCTCTCACAATGCTAGTATGCTGGGTCATCTGGAATGAGAGGAATTCTAGGGTATTCCGGAAGAAATCGACGCCGCCGCAATACATCCTTAAGCTAATCCAGGACGAGGCCAGGACTTGGGTCACCGCGGGGGCTAAACAGATGAGCAGAATCATGCCGCGAGAGTAATTCCTTAGCACACGTGCCAGATGGGCTATGTGGCACGACCGGTCCTTCTGTAATAAAAACTCTTCTCCTTAATTAATGCATGATGCAAATCTTTTGCCCTGTTTCAAAAAAAAAAAATTCGGATGTACAGTATACTACTCCCTTCGTCTGGAAATACTTGTCATCAAAATGATTAAAAGGGGATGTATCTAGACGTATTTTAGTTTTAGATACAACCATTTTTATCCATTTTGATGACAAGTATTTTCGGACGGAGAGAGTATGTGGCGCATTTTGTATTGATATTAATTCTATTCCTTGTCCTGGAATACCCTCACCTGACCCCCAAACATGAGCATCATGATCCCGGTCCCAACAATCTAACCACCAAAAGCTTTCCATGTTCTAGAACATCACGACTCACTCCTTTTTTTTTGGCAGCAGAACAACCCGAAAATTCATACGGGCACACACATGTGGAACCGTTTGAGGAAACTGGTCGAAAACGGGATGCAAATTCTTAACCCATTGAATGCAAGACAACATACTTGTTTATTCCATATAAATACTTCAACTGGTCCTTGTTGTACGTCTTATTACCTGTGCTTAGGGCATTTCTAACCGAACCCTTAAAATAAGGGAGTATGCAGTGGAGTAAATCCTTAGTGGAGTATATTTATTGCACTAAGTTTTGGCCGAACCTAATCTATTCCTTATACTTAACGGCGTAAATTTATTTATTATAGCGACCCGACCCAAATGGATCGAAGTCTCTGTGCTTAAGTGTCATCCCTGGATAGGTATGCTGACACACACAGTACTCGATGAATTATAACAGAGTTCAATCACACACTTTATTACATCGAGGTCATCAAAAGAGTATTTATTACAATAATATGGCCAAAGGCATCTAAATAAAAATATCTGCGGAAGCATCGAAGGTAAATGAGTCCATCCAACTCCACGGCAAACTGAGTGCAGAACAACGACCTATCGCACCTTTAATCCTCGTCGGAAAACTCTGCAACATGAGACGTTGCAGCCGTGTAGGTCAGCACATGGAATATGCTGGCAATGTCACACCATAGAAATAAAATGAAAAGACTATCTCTATATGCAAATTTAGCTGGTGGAGGCTCTAAGTTAATTTTTTGCATAAAACCAATTTTTCCCTACAACAAAGGAATAAATTTTTATTTACTACAAAATTAAAATGCCATTATTGAGAAGGTTCCTCCAACTCAATCCCAAAATTCCCAAGTTATTAGTAACCCAATGATTTCATTAAATAAAGTGATGAGATCAACCAATAATTCACTTCTAGATACTCAAGTTGTCCGTAACCGGGGACACGGCTAATCATGATTAGTTTTTACCCTCTGCAGAGGTTTGCGCACTTTTCCCCACAAGACTCGACCACCTCCATGATCGGAAGATCGAGACATAGTCTTTCTGAAGTATTTCCTCCAAACCCTGGGTAGACCGGTACACCTACTTTCCCCTACATCAGCTAGTCTACCACGGAAAGAGGTCACACAACTTACTCAACTATGCCAGAGCCCATAATGGCTTGTGGCTGCACACGGAAGTTTCTAGGCATGAAATATCTTATGATCCCTTTGAGCCAGGGTGGCGGACCTAGGGTAATCACACGGGTACTCCGGGATTCCCCTTGGGCAAGCACTGGTTTCTCCAGGTGCCCCAAACAATCCACCCAGATGTGTATTAAAGTTGCCACCTTATGTTGTCCCAAAATTATTATCTCTCGCAACTTGCATGTATCACACATACCAATCCCCGTCTACGAGCATGGCTAAGCAATACATGACATAACGAATATTCCTGGGGTGATCAAAGGTCATAGGTTCCTACCACATAAATTACATAGCATATCCAGATGTTCCCAATCCTAATAATGCAATATTTGAGGGTGAAACTAATGCATAGTAAAAACTGGGTATTGAAAATTTATGATCAAAGTGTGAACTTGCCTTGCTGACGTTCGTTGAACTCTAAAGATTCGTAGTAGCAAGCTTCGCACTCCGGATGATCTAGCGTAAGCAAGCAATAACTCACATAAGCATACAAGCAAAGAATCAAAAAGAAAACGAATAAAAGACTTCGAAAAACTCCAAAAAGACCAAAATAAAGTTTCTGTACAGAATATAATTTTCACAGCAACAAATATAAATGGTTTTGGTTTTAACAGAAGGTACATGTTGCAAGTTTCGATTTGCAAAAAGAATCACCCAAAACGGAGTTACGAAACTCAAGTTATGGCCTAACGAAGTTTGAAATCAGATCTGTTTGAATTCAAAATTTTAAAATTTTCAAAAATATATTTCGTTTGGTTCTCTGGATAGAGAATATTTTTATGAAACCGTAGGAAAAATAATCAACTAAATCGGATCTATAGACTAAAAGATATACTAGAAACAAGATTCGGTAAAGAATCTGAATTGGAAAATATACTGATAAAAGAGAAAAAAAAATCGGACATGGTGTTCACCGGACTTGTCGCCGGAGACGAGGAAGAAGGCGGCTCCATTGTGTTTCGGCGAAGGACGCGTACGGGACGGTGTAGAGGACGATGTGGTGAACCACTTGATCAAGTTTTGGTTGAAGATAGCTTCATGTACACACGGTGAGAGGTCGCCGGAATTCACGAACTCCGGCGAGCAATTGGCGAGGTTAGGGAGGGGGAAAAGCTCCAGAAGGAGAGGGCTTCGGACGAGGGGTGAGAGGGGCTCGCGGGGTGCCTTTTATAGGGCTTGGGGAGGTCCAGAGTTGGGTGGGGCGAGATGTGTTAATGGTGGCTGTTTCTCTGCCTCGTAATGGCCATTACAGGCGACTCCAAGGCGCACTAGGAAGGGGAAGGGGTAGAGGAAGGCGAGGGGAACCGATTCCGGGGGTTAGTGAGTGCGGGGGAAGGGAGTTGAGGGGAGAGAGAGGTGGAGGTGTTCATGGCTGTTGCTCTACGTTCATGTTCCTGTAACGACGAGAGGAGGAAGATGGCCATCGGTTGGGCTGGAAGATATGGGCCTTAATGGAAAAAAAATGAGACCCAAGAAAAAGAAAAACAGAAAAAAATATAAAGATAGAAAATAGAAAATATTTTTATATAGGACATATATATATCAAAAAATTCAGAAAAATAAATCCTACAAGATGAACAATTTTTCAAAGGCTAAATAAAAACTTTATAAAAAAACATTTTTCTTAAAATCCAAATGAAACTCAAATTTGAATTCAAAACTTTCGGCATTATTTTCTTCTGACTTTTTGGAGTGTCATGTTAGCTCCTCTCATACTTTTGAACAAGTATCTCGTCAGGGATTTTTGAAATAAATTTCAATTGCCAAGTAGAATCCAAAGTCAGATAAAACTCAAATGCCTCTGAAATTTCCAAATGACTCTCAAAATAAAAAAATGCATAGATGCTTAGTTAATAATTGTAAAACATTTCAAATTGGAAATTTGGGATGTTACAAACCTACCCCCCTTAAGATGAATCTCGCCCTCGAGATTCGGGTTGGCTAGCAAAAAGGTGTGGGTGATCCTGTCGAAGATCTTCTTCGCGTTCCCACGTGGCTTCTTCCTCAGTATGATGACTCCACTGAACCTTGCAAAACTTGATGACCTTGCTGCGGGTAACCCTGCTTGTTGTTTCGAGAATCTTGACGGGCTTCTCCTCATAGGTCAGATCACTATCCAACTGTATGTCCTCCAGTGGCACTGTATCTCTGAAAGGAATATCAGCCATCTCTGCATGGCACTTCTTCAACTGGGAAACATGAAACACATTATGAACTCCAGACAAGGCTTCGGGTAATTCCAACTTGTAGGCAACTTCACCCATGCGTTCCAAAATTTTGTATGGCCCCACAAATCGTGGTGCTAGTTTGCCTTTAACTCCAAACCGTTTAACTCCTCGAAGTGGAGACACACGAAGATATGCTCTATCTCCGACTTCATAAGTTACTTCCTTGCGTTTAGTATCGGCATAACTCTTCTATCTGGATTGGGCTATCTTAAGTCTGTCACGGATCAACTTGACTTTCTCCTCCGAATCTCTGATAAGGTCGGGACCAAATAATTTACGGTCTCCAACTCCATCCCACATTAATGGTGTCCTGCACCTCCTTCCGTACAAAGCTTCGAAAGGGGCCATCTTCAAACTAGCTTGATAGCTGTTGTTATATGAGAATTTTGCGTATGGCAAATTATCATCCCAACTAGATCCATAATCTAGCGCACAAGCTCTCAACATGTCCTCCAGTATCTGATTGACTCTCTCGGTCTGCCCATCTGTCTGCGGATGAAAGGCTGTACTGAACTCTAGCCTGGTACCCAAAGTTTCGTGTAACTGATGCCAAAACTTTGAGGTAAATTGTGTTCCTCTATCTGATACGATGGTCCTCGGAACTCCATGCAGACATACGATCCTGGTCATATATATCTTGGCCAACTTAGCACTTGTATATGTGGTTTTCACGGGGATGAAGTGAGCTACCTTGGTCAAGCGATCAACTACTACCCAAATAGAATCATAGCCTGATCGGGTCTTGGGTAATCCTGTAATGAAGTCCATGCCAAGCTTGTCCCACTTCCAATCTGGTATCGGCAAAGGCTGAAGTAATCCTGCTGGTTTCTGGTGCTCTGCCTTAACCCTTTGACATACATCACATACTGCGACATACTCGGCAATATCCTTTTTCATACCTGTCCACCAGAAACTTTCCTTCAAGTCCAAATACATCTTGGTGTTTCCTGGGTGTATCGAATAAGGTGAATCATGAGCCTCCTGGAGAATCAACTTCCTGATCTCTGTGTCATTTGGCACATAAATACGCTGCTCAAACCATAAGGTTCCGTGTTCATCCTCACGAAATCCTTCTGCCTTTCCTTGGTTCATCCTTTCCTTTATTTCTGCAATACCTTTGTCTAACTTCTGGGCTTCTCGGATCTTTCCCAACAAGGTGGATTGAATTTCCATTGCGGTAACAAAACCTCGTGGTACTATCTCCAATCGGAGATCTCTGAGATCATCAATTAACTCTTGAGGTAATCCTCCCGCTGTGAGGGTATTGACATAACTCTTGCGGCTCAATGCATCTGCCACAACATTGGCCTTTCCTGGGTGATAGTGCAATTTCATGTCATAATCTTTTATGAGCTCCAACCATCTTCTCTGCCTGAGGTTCAACTCCTTTTGCGTGAAGATGTATTTCAAACTCTTATGATCCGTGTAAACATCACAGTGATTTCCAATAAGAAAATGCCTCCAGGTCTTGAGCGCATGCACTACGGCTGCTAACTCTAAATCATGCGTGGCATAATTCCGCTCATGAGGTCGAAGCTGACGTGAGGCATATGAAACAACTCTTCCTTCTTGCATAAGAACACCTCCAAGTCCCTGACGAGAAGCGTCGCAATATACCTGAAAATCCTTGCGTATATTCGGAAGAATTAGCACTGGGGCTATGACTAAACGTTTCTTCAACTCCTGAAAACTGGCCTCACATTCCTCGGTCCAATTAAATTTGGTGTCTTTCTTCAATAACTCTGTCATGGGCTTCGCGATCTTGGAGAAATTCTCAATAAATCTTCGGTAATATCCTGCAAGTCCAAGGAAACTGCGAATCTCTCCGACTGAGGTGGGTGCCTTCCATTCGGTGACGGCTTCAACTTTCGAAGGATCCACTGCTATTCCTTCCCCTGATATAACATGTCCGAGAAATCCAACTTTCTTCAACCAGAATTCGTACTTGCTGAACTTTGCATATAATTGATGTTCCCTGAGCTTCTCAAGAACCAATCGCAAATGTTCCTTGTGTTCTTCTTCATTCTTTGAGTAAATCAATATATCATCAATGAATACCACAACAAACTTATCCAAGAACTCCATGAATACCTTATTCATCATATTCATAAAATAGGCAGGGGCATTAGTCAAACCAAAAGACATGATTGTATACTCATAAAGCCCATATCTCGTGGTAAAGGCTGTCTTGGGTATATCTTGTTCTCGAATCTTCAGCTGGTGATATCCAGATCGAAGATCGATTTTTGAGAAAACTTTTGCTCCTTGTAGCGGGTCAAACAAATCATTGATCATCGGCAGAGGGTACTTGTTCTTGATCGTCACCTCATTCAACGCACGGTAATCCACAACCATTCTCAAGGATCCATCCTTCTTCTCAACTAGAAGCACCGGGGCTCCCCAAGGTGATGAACTCGGTCGAATATAACCTTTCTCCAATAATTCCTTAATCTGCTTCTTAATTTCCTCCAGGTCATTTGCGGGCATCCGGTACGGTCTCTTGGATATTGGTCCAGTGCGTGGTAACAATTCAATCAAAAACTCTATGTCTCGATCCGGTGGCATGCCTGGTAGTTCCTCTGGAAAAACATCGGGATAATCCTTCACAACTGGTACTTCTTCCTGAACAACTCCCGAAAGAGAATTCACTTGAGTCCTCCTTGGCGTATGCCTCGACACATACTTGATCCGTTTCCCCTCCGGGGTGGTGAGAAGAATCGACTTACTAGCACAATCAATATTCCCTTCATACTTGGATAGCCAGTCCATGCCTAGAATTACGTCCAATCCTTGTGATTCTAGGATGATGAGGTCTGTGGGAAAAACGTGTCTCCCTATGGTCAATGGCAACTGAAAACATCCCCGACTAGCCATGTTCTCTGCTCCTGGGGAACTCACTAACATTGGTGTTTTAAGGGCTACGGTCGGCAACTTAAACTTATCCACAAACCCCCTTGATATGAATGAATGCGATGCACCAGTGTCAAAAAGAACAAGGGCTGTAAATGAATTAATCAAGAACTTACCAACAACGGCGTCAGGCTGGCCATAAACTTCCTCCACATTGACATGGTTCACCTTACCTCTGGTAAAAGGATTTGGCTTCTTTCCAGAGCTTCTATTGCCATTCCCGTTCTTCGCCTTAGGACATTCGGTGGCATAGTGTCCGGTCTTCCCGCACTTGAAACAGGTAATGTGGCTCAGATCCTTCTTTGTCGGTGTAGCGGGGTTGGAGTGATGCTGATTGTTGTTTCCTCCATTTCCATTGCCATTCCTATGGCCATTATGGTTGTGTCCATTCCCCCCATGATGTGAATGTCCTCCATGGTTATGGTGAGTGTGTCCACCATACTTGCCAGATCCTGGTCCATTATTTCCCGAGTACGGGGTATAGCGGGGCTTCTGCTGAACTCCAGAGTTGTACTTTCCCTGTCCGTACTTTCTCTTGCGGTTTTCCACCTGCTGCTGCTTGCCTTCCAGAATGAGAGCCTTGTCAACCAACTCTTGATAATTGTTAAAGGTAGCCACGGTCAACTAAAGTCCCAGATCATCATTTAGTCCCTCCAGAAATTTCTCCTGCTTTGCGGCATCATCAGCTACGTCTCCGGGAGCATACCTGGATAACTTGCTGAATTCCTCCACATAATCACCAACAGAACGATTACCCTGGCGTAAGTTGCGGAACTCACGCTTCTTCAGACTCATAGCTCCGGCTGAAACATGTGCGGTACGAAACGCCTGCTGGAACTGATCCCAAGTCACATTTGCTATGGGGAATGTGGTGGTGTAATTCTCCCACCACGAAGCTGCTGGTCCATCCAATTGATGTGCGGCAAAGCGCACCTTCTCTGCGTCAGTACATCCTGCGGTGGTCAGCTCCCTTCCGATCTTGCGAAGCCAGTCATCTGTGACGATCGGCTCCGTGCTGCTAGAGAACACGGGTGGGTTCAACCTCAGGAAACGGGTAAGATTGTCGACTGGGGGTGGTGGCGGTGGGTTGTTGTTGTTGTTGTTCTGGTTCTGATTCTGGATGAGTAGCTGCATGAGGGCATTTTGATTCTGGATCAACTGGGTAAGTTCCGGCGGAAATTCCGGGTCACGTCTCGGAGGCATCTGTTAGGTTTAGAGTGGATGAGAAATTAGAATAGAATAAGGGCCTAATGAGAGAAATCACTACCCATATGCTTATGATTGCAATAAAACTTCAAATCAAGCAATTCACACAAATCACACCACACAAGCAAAACCTACAGGTAAGGTCATATCCACAAGAGATATGATCTCTTCATACTACCGCAATCATTCGTTGGACTACATTTGGTTGTGGTGGTCTGAACTAAATCTTCTCAAATCAAAGTCAATTCTAGCTTCTTCTTCGTCAATGATGTCTTCATGGGTCTTGGTCTCATCAGCTGATCAACGTTGTCATGGGGTTCAACCACTATTGAATTGAAGTAGAGAAGAGATAGAAATGAATAGAGAAGAGTAGACCAACGGATATATAAGGAAGTGGTAAAATAGAGTTTTCTTCCTACGGTTTTCCATTTCCTAGTGGCCGCGTCCTACAGTCAGCGTGTGCTCTGATACCATCTTGTAGCGACCCGACCCAAATGGATCGAAGTCTCTGTGCTTAAGTGTCATCTCTGGATCGGTATGCTGATACACACAGTACTCGATGAATTATAACAGAGTTCAATCACACACTTTATTACATCGAGGTCATCAAAAGAGTATTTATTACAATAATATGGCCAAAGGCATCTAAATAAAAATATCTGCGGAAGCATCGAAGGTAAATGAGTCCATCCAACTCCACGGCAAACTGAGTCCAGAACAACGACCTATCGCACCTTTAATCCTCGTCGGAAAACTCTGCAACATGAGACGTTGCAGCCGTGTAGGTCAGCACATGGAATATGCTGGCAATGTCACACCATAGAAATAAAATGAAAAGACTATCTCTATATGCAAATTTAGCTGGTGGAGGCTCTAAGTTAAATTTTTGCATAAAACCAATTTTTCCCTACAACAAAGGAATAAATTTTTATTTACTACAAAATTAAAATGCCATTATTGAGAAGGTTCCTCCAACTCAATCCCAAAATTCCCAAGTTATTAGTAACCCAATGATTTCATTAAATAAAGTGATGAGATCAACCAATAATTCACTTCTAGATACTCAAGTTGTCCGTAACCGGGGACACGGCTAATCATGATTAGTTTTTACACTCTGCAGAGGTTTGCGCACTTTTCCCCACAAGACTCGACCACCTCCATGATCGGAAGATCGAGACATAGTCTTTCTGAAGTATTTCCTCCAAACCCTGGGTAGACCGGTACACCTACTTTCCCCTACATCAGCTAGTCTACCACGGAAAGAGGTCACACAACTTACTCAACTATGCCAGAGCCCATAATGGCTTGTGGCTACACACGGAAGTTTCTAGGCATGAAATATCTTATGATCCCTTTGAGCCTGGGTGGCGGACCTAGGGTAATCACACGGGTACTCCGGGATTCCCCTTGGGCAAGCACTGGTTTCTCCAGGTGCCCCAAACAATCCACCCAGATGTGTATTAAAGTTGCCACCTTATGTTGTCCCAAAATTATTATCTCTCGCAACTTGCATGTATCACACATACCAATCCCCGTCTACGAGCATGGCTAAGCAATACATGACATAACGAATATTCCTGGGGTGATCAAAGGTCATAGGTTCCTACCACATAAATTACATAGCATATCCAGATGTTCCCAATCCTAATAATGCAATATTTGAGGGTGAAACTAATGCATAGTAAAAACTGGGTATTGAAAATTTATGATCAAAGTGTGAACTTGCCTTGCTGACGTTCGTTGAACTCTAAAGATTCGTAGTAGCAAGCTTCGCACTCCGGATGATCTAGCGTAAGCAAGCAATAACTCACATAAGCATACAAGCAAAGAATCAAAAAGAAAACGAATAAAAGACTTCGAAAAACTCCAAAAAGACCAAAATAAAGTTTCTGTACAGAATATAATTTTCACAGCAACAAATATAAATGGTTTTGGTTTTAACAGAAGGTACATGTCGCAAGTTTCGATTTGCAAAAAGAATCACCCAAAACGGAGTTACGAAACTCAAGTTATGGCCTAACGAAGTTTGAAATCAGATCTGTTTGAATTCAAAATTTTAAAATTTTCAAAAATATATTTCGTTTGGTTCTCTGGATAGAGAATATTTTTATGAAACCGTAGGAAAAATAATCAACTAAATCGGATCTATAGACTAAAAGATATACTAGAAACAAGATTCAGTAAAGAATCTGAATTGGAAAATATACTGATAAAAGAGAAAAAAAATCGGACATGGTGTTCACCGGACTTGTCGCCGGAGACGAGGAAGAAGGCGGCTCCATTGTGTTTCGGCGAAGGACGCGTACGGGACGGTGTAGAGGACGATGTGGTGAACCACTTGATCAAGTTTTGGTTGAAGATAGCTTCATGTACACACGGTGAGAGGTCGCCGGAATTCACGAACTCCGGCGAGCAATTGGCGAGGTTAGGGAGGGGGAAAAGCTCCAGAAGGAGAGGGCTTCGGACGAGGGGTGAGAGGGGCTCGCGGGGTGCCTTTTATAGGGCTTGGGGAGGTCCAGAGTTGGGTGGGGCGAGATGTGTTAATGGTGGCTGTTTCTCTGCCTCGTAATGGCCATTACAGGCGACTCCAAGGCGCACTAGGAAGGGGAAGGGGTAGAGGAAGGCGAGGGGAACCGATTCCGGGGGTTAGTGAGTGCGGGGGAAGGGAGTTGAGGGGAGAGAGAGGTGGAGGTGTTCATGGCTGTTGCTCTACGTTCATGTTCCTGTAACGACGAGAGGAGGAAGATGGCCATCGGTTGGGCTGGAAGATATGGGCCTTAATGGAAAAAAATGAGACCCAAGAAAAAGAAAAACAGAAAAAAAATATAAAGATAGAAAATAGAAAATATTTTTATATAGGACATATATATATCAAAAAATTCAGAAAAATAAATCCTACAAGATGAACAATTTTTCAAAGGCTAAATAAAAACTTTATAAAAAAACATTTTTCTTAAAATCCAAATGAAACTCAAATTTGAATTCAAAACTTTCGGCATTATTTTCTTCTGACTTTTTGGAGTGTCATGTTAGCTCCTCTCATACTTTTGAACAAGTATCTCGTCAGGGATTTTTGAAATAAATTTCAATTGCCAAGTAGAATCCAAAGTCAGATAAAACTCAAATGCCTCTGAAATTTCCAAATGACTCTCAAAATAAAAAAATGCATAGATGCTTAGTTAATAATTGTAAAACATTCCAAATTGGAAATTTGGGATGTTACATTTATTTATTCTATATGTTGCAATTATAGTATACATTGCAACCACATATTAGCACACATATAGAAACTAAACATAAATTTGAAAGTTCAAGCAAATCATGAATATAGTTTATAAACTGAATTCAATATTTTACAAACTGAATTATTCAAATTTAAGCACGCCGAGTGGTCCAAATGTAGCAAATAGCATGTCATAGAACAATTAGGACTCGCTAAGACGTTGCCGGTGATGCTCAATAAGATCTTGTTGGAGCTGAACATGAACTTGTCGGTTCTTGATCTTGCGATGCTCCTCAAGGAATGACGGGATCCTGTTCATACTAGTAGAATGCCCGTGCGTTGCCACGAGCCATGAATATATGTATTGTCAGTTGCATATATAGATATAATCGATGTTAAATTTCGTAGGTATAGAATGATAGCCCATAACAATGGAGGAGTAACTGAAATCCACTTCACTTGCGATATAAGTTGATAAAAATCTGATAGAACAATGTGAACATAGAGAGCAATAATCCAAATAATTATCTGTTGCAAACTAACATCTACTTGTTGCATTTGATACATTTTCCTATAGTGTAGGAAATGTGGTCTCCAACTTCATTTGCTTGTGAGTCACATCCGAATTTGGTGAGCTATAAATTGTAGGGTATCTATAAATCACTTGGTTGGTATTTTCTAAAGTTAGGTTATATGTCACTACATAGCAGTTGCTCCTTTCTCCTTTTCTTGATGAAAAAAAACAGCCACTCCTCTCACTCACTGAACAACCACATCATGCTCTCTCTCCATAGCGAGCCAGCCACCAGGTGTCGATGCATGTCATCTTTCCGCCACGACGTCATCACCACCATCTCTCCCTTGCACCTTCCCTCCACTTTAAGACCACCCACTCCTGTCCCCAATGCCCCCTCCCTTCCAAGGTGTTGCCTGCCTGCTCCACTCCTCGACACAGTGTGGTCTACCTCCTTCTCTCCCCGACAACCTCTCGCGTTGCCGCATTGGCAACGAGTCAGCTTGCCTGCTGGTCTGGCATTCTGGTAAGCCGGATCCGGATGGGAGGTGCAGATGGCTCGCAGCTCTCCATTGGTTCTAGCCACGTAGCTAACCCATTGGCATGAGGCTTGGACAACCATAGGCACAACAGTATGGCATGGCGAGGAGCAGGCACGACGCCCTCGTCGTCGGGCCCGGTCGTCTACCCCAATCGAGATGCACCAATCATAGTCTCGTTGACATGCCATCGCTCTCCATGACAAGGCCATCCCAAGCTGATATCTGGTGCCAAGGAGTACACACCACCACGCCAAAAGCGAACTGTGGGACGGCGTGACGTGCTACTCACTGTAGCGCCACCACCTTCTCCGAGTGTGGCCACTAGAAGAAATAATATCCATGGTATTATGAGCAAAAGAGCTAAAACTTTTTTGGAGAATTTAGATCTCCAATTTTATATTATTTAGAAAAAACAAGACCATGAATGTCATTTCTTTGCGAAACATGATGCATTTAATGTCGTGAACTGGCTATTTTGTACATCATTTTGTTGCATAAAACTCGAAGGATTTTTGGCTCCTTCGAACAACATCACCTTACGACCCTTGTTGGTGAGTTCTTTCTAAACGTCACTAAGAACCCATCTCGGTCCTATTCATGATAAGTGTAGTTAGCCTTGTTTCTTTGCCTCTTTTCTGTGTCTTTTTTAATTAACTAAGAACAAATGATAGTTGGTTATCAAGATGCCCACTATTGACACAATATCTCGAGCACCCTTGCTCGCAATCCCGGCCTCTTTGTGTACGACAAAATCAAGAAAATAGCAACAAGACTGCTTGGCCGCTATTGCTTCACTTGAATTTGTAGATTGATTCCTCCCCTTAAGATTTTATTACCTCTAGTCTTGGCATAGAAGAATGAAATATTTTAAAGCCCAAATGCAATGTTGATGGACTAACAAAACTTCACGCATGTTGTTATACCTCCAAATTAAGAAACTAACAAAGTCTGGAATAGAAAAATCATTCAAGACTTCTTTATTGTTGTCCTTGCATTTTAGAATTGTTGGATTAGAAATAGAGCACGGTAAATCAATAACCGCCGTACCTCTTCCAAAAATAGAGAAGAACAATATGAATTAGGAAGGAAGAAAATAAAAGGCTATATAAAGAGATCAATTGGTAGAAAGAAACTATCTTTTGATGAAGAGCAAGCAGGTTCATATATGATTAGAGTGTTGTCAGCTAGTGTGAAGATTCAGAAAGTTGCAGACTTCATGTGTTGGAACTCGCCGTATAGCTCTGCTCCTACCATTGAGCCTAGAACAATATCCAATTAGACAGGCTTTCATGCAATGAGTTGCAGATTATCATTCTCAAAGAATAATCATGTTGCTCCAGGATCAACCTGTAAGATCATCACCAGTTACAAAAAATAAATAAGACAAGGGTTGTCCCAACATGACAACAAAAATCTCAACTTGTGAGAACCACGATATAGAGTGTTTTCTTTATACGTATGTCCTAAAGCAATGTCACACTACTTACTAAATCCTCCTTGTTCTTCTTCACGAATTTCAACATCATGTGATTCCTTAGGAAAAAATGTATATATACCCCCTACATTGAATAAGACCAGAATTGTCCCAACATGACAACAACAATCTCAAATTGTGAGAACCAGGATCCCGAGTGTTTTATTTACATGTATGACCTAAAGCAATGGCATACTACTTACCATAGCCTCCTTGTTCTTCTTCACGCATTTCAACACCGTGTGATTCCTTAAGAAATAAATGTATATATACCCCCAGCGTTGAATAGGACCAGGATTGCCCCAACATGCCAACAAAAATCTCAACTTGTGAGAACCACGATCTAGAGTGTTTTCTTTACATGTATGTCCTAAAGCAATGACACACTACTTACAGAAGCCTCCTTGTTCTTCTTCACGAATTTTAACATCATGTGGTTCCTTAGTAAAATAATGTATATATACCCCCTGTGTTGCCGCATCCATCACGTGATACCATGAGGCTCTAAGAAAATCATTTTGAAAGCGAATGTTATAACCATACTGTAATGGACCAAATGGGTAAACAATCATATGATCTTGAAAAGAAACGCCAACATCAACATATTTTACCATGGCACAACTGTAGATCCTCTGCCACGTCTTTCTTGTACCTCGCAACAATTTATAATATACCATACTGCAAATTAGAAGGAAAACAATAGAGACCCTATAAAAGGTTACCTGATGTTTTTTAGTCCCACTAATGCTTCCACTTAGCCTAATAGGGGCAACTCCATTGAAATAAACATCAAATAAAAAAAATGCAAGCTTCTTGTTCACTATATTATTTTGCAAGACTACTCAACTGATGAACATAATAAATTATTTCTTAGGCTAAAACCCACTTATGAAGGATACAACAAATTTCAGTAGAGGAAATGATCACTCATAAGAATGACCGGCAGAGCTTGGTTGATGTGATGTTAATGAGATGCATAGGTGATGTGTTGAGGATCCATGATAACAACGATAGGTTGTGGAAGTGGAGCTACAAAAACCACAAAATCCCAAATGTTGTTGCCAAAAGATTGGAAACATAACAATGAAAAATAAACAGACAAATAATTAGATATGTTTGACCAAGAACATCATATTTCTTAGATCACGATTTTGCAATGTTCCCACAACTGGACGTGGTACGTATTATAGTATCTAGAAATAAAACTAATCTGAAAAAAAGGAAAATGCAACAAAAATATTTTTTTATTAACTACTAACCTACATATATACCAGGCAGAGAGGTGTAAAGGAAGGATGCTCAAAGTCGTAGTCTTGGATTGCACAAAGCAATTCAGGCTTGAGCAGGAAGTCTCTCAACTAAACCTGAGTTCTACTTCCTGACATAGCTCATGCAGGAAAATACATAATTGATATTACCATATTAGATCGGTAAAGCACAAAAAGACCAGGCCGGCGGACAATGCTGCATATTACTTGGTGATGACCTCTCCGCCGCGGCCCAGTCGCGCCACCACACTCAACCGCCTTGTTGTTCTACTCGTATTCCAGGAGCTCATACTTGTACATGTCATTGGCCTCTCCCATCCTAGCAACGAGAAAACAACACCACCCGTAGAAAAGTCAATCTCTTGCAGTGCACACAATCCAATTCCATCCATGGATTAAAAACATATGATGAAAAGCGTAGGTAGGCGCCGACGTGTGCCTCGAATGCCTTTTTTTGCAGGTTGTGTGCTTCGAGATGCCTTAACGCAATCAGGGTCATCCATGGAGAAAAAGCGTTTGAACAAGATGGTGATGTCTGTGTAAAGCTAGGCACTCTCCTCGACTGAAAGGATCGAAGAAGAGGTGTCTAGAGGGGGGTGATTAGACACTCAACAAGAAAAGTAGCAGTTTTTAAGTTCTTTAAGTTGAGGTGGAGTTTTAGCATAATTTCAAGTATTCACAATAAATTTCAAGCAAGCATGGCAAGAGTATATGAGCAGCGGAAAGTAAGCATACAACTTGCAAGAAGGTAAAGGGAAGGGATTGGAGTGTGCAAACACAATTGGAGACACTGATGTTTTTGGCGTGGTTCCGATAGGTGGTGCTATCGTACATCCACGTTGATGGAGACTTCAACCCGCAAGGGTAACAACTGCGTGAGTCCACGGAGGGCTCCACCCACAAAGGGTCCACGAAGAAGCAACCTTGTCTATCCTAGCATGGTAGTCGCCCACGAAGGACTTGCCTCACTAGGGTAGATCTTCACGATGTAGGTGATCTCCTTGCCCTTACAAACTCCTTGGTTCAACTCCACAATCTTGTCGGAGGCTCCCAAGTGACACCTAACCAATCTAGGAGACACCACTCTACAAAATGTAATAAATGGTGTGTTGATGATGATCACCTTGCTCTTGTGCTTCAAATGATAGTCTCCCCAACACTCAATTCTCTCTCACAGATTTGGATATGGTGGAAAGATGATTTGAGTGGAAAGCAACTTGGGGAAGGATAGAGATCAAGATTCTTGTGGTAGGATTGGAATATCTTGGTCTCAACACATGAGTAGGTGGTTCTCTCACAGAAAATGAGTAGTGGAAGTGTAGGCACGTTCTGATGGCTCTCTCTCTCATGGAGAAGGGGTGGAGGGGTATTTATAGCCTCCACACAAAATCCAACTGTTACACACATTTGACCCAACTCGGTCAGACCGAATAAATGAACTCGGTCAGACCGAAGCAATTCAAAATGTGAACGTTAGGCTTTTCGGTGGGACCCACATGATCAACTCGGTGAGACCGATGTGCTAGGATTGGTAAAACTCATCTCGCAAACTCGGTGAGACCGATTTTGGTAATAAGCAAACAGAGAGTTGGTCAAGCAAACTCGGTGGGACCGACTGCATATCTCGATGGGACTGAAATAATTGCAACAGGTAACAGAGAGTTTGCAAGCCCATCTCGGTGAGATCGATATCCCATCGGTGAGGCCGAACTGATTAGGGTTTGTGGCAGTGGCTATATCAAGTGAACTCGGTGGCGCCGGATGAATCAAATCGGTGGGACCGAGTTTGTCTTTAGGTTTATGACATATTTGGAATTGAGAAAGTGGTTGAGTGCTTTGGAGCATATTGTTGGGTTCTACCGTAGGGTGCGTCGACTGCAAATTAAAATTTTCCTACGCACAGAACATCCAGGAACATGCTAGGGAGATGGATCACACATCGTTACCACTAGATGCGCAGTGCCGTGCAGCGGAAGTAGAGTTGGGGCAGCGTGTCACCGGAGTCGTCTCCTCCTCGTCGATCTCCCACATAGCCGATCGGATCCTGTGAATAGGTTCGCCGGGGCGGCGCAAGTGCACCGCCTCAAACGGTATCCGCGCGTGTAGGAGGAACATCATACGGCGGACTGCTAGGTCCGATCAAACAACCGGCGGCAAGTGGAGGTGGCTATTCGCAACACATGCAAACCCTAATGACGGCGCCAAAGCGATCAACTGAATGAGTGTGCTGCACCTCCACTATATATAGGCATCCATCACGGGCTCAACACTTGGGCCTTGCACCGACCCTAAAGCCTAAAGTCTGTTCGGTCTGTATCCGAGTCCGAGTAGGACCAAGTCTGACTCGTGGAGTGGGATCCAACCTCACTTGTTCCTTCCCTTAAGCGCGCGACCCCTTAGGTTCAAGTCGGCTTGTTCACAGTTCGGATCACCTCCGACCTGCACGGTTGGTAGCGGCCTCTAGCAAGGCGTGCCGACCACCAAGCAGACTATGAAGCTATTTAGGCGAACCTGTACAACGTGTCACACTTCTATTCCCTTTGCCACACGATATATGTTGTCGGGCTCAATGCGAGTCTTTTATCCTTGTGCTAGCCCGACCACTTTCTCGTTCCAGTGATGCCGACCCAAAATGGATTATCTCATAATCCTTGTCACATGGCCATGCTTACCCTGGTCGGATCACACGAGGGCCCCAGAGTATACCTCTCCGGATCAAAGGGGCAAATCCTATCTTGCTCGACCATGTCTCGCAGCATGGGTCTAGACAAGCCCGAAACCTACCTTGGTAACTACCCAGTCACGGAGTAGCGCTTGGTCGGCCCAAAGCAAGTCTGTCACCATCCCGAGTACATGCGCCAACTTAGGTCTTAGGACATAGAACGTATGTTGTACTAGAGACTCATAGATGACACATTGCTGCATCTCATAGTTGGGTCTGTCCGACTCGGACCTTATCTTGACTCGGATCCGACTATGTCGAATACGACCAGACCTTTCCAAGTCCATATTATCCGGTTAGCATCCAATGCTCCATGGCCAGTGAGACCGAACCATCCACCGTGTCATATGCTAGTCTAGTCCGACGTGTCTTCACACATCACTTAGGACCAGGGACCATTTAGGATGTATCATGCAACACAAGATCTCACACACAAGTCACGTACTTGCCAATAAGTACCATTGATTACATCCAAGGACTATATTTATTCATAAACACATAGGAAATATCATCATACATGATTGCCTCTAGGGCATATCTCCAACAGTCTCCCACTTGCACTAGAGTCAATCAAATAGACATCGTATGCTCATAGCTCTAACATGCCCCTCATGCTTGGGTTGTTGAAGCGGCTTAGGCAATGGATCTGCAACATTTGCATCCATGTGAATTTTGCATAACTCTGTATCACCACTCTTTACAATCTTTCGTATCAGGTGATATTTCTGATCTATGTGTCTGGTCTTGTGGTTGTTCCTCTACTCCTTGGCTTGTGCGATGGCACCAGAATTATCACAATAAAGGTCCAATGGTTTCACCGAGGCTGGGAAAATACCAAGATCATCCAGAAAGTTCCGGATCCAAACACCTTCCTTTGCAGCTTCACAAGCCGCAATGTATCCGGCTTCTATGGTAGAATCGGCCACTGTATCTTGCTTGGAACTCGTCCAGCTCACTGCTCCTTCATTCATGACATACATGAGTCCAGAATGTGCCGACAATTATCTCTATCGGTTTTGAAACCAGCATCGGTGTAACCCTTTACGATGAGCTCCTCCTCACCTCCATAAACTAGGAACATCTCTTTAGTCCTTTTCAGGTACTTTAGAATAGTCTTTACCGTCGTCCAGTGACTCTCACTTGGGTTGGCTTGGTATCTACTTGTTAGGCTTATTGCAAAAGAAACATCAGGCCGTGTACATATCATGGCATACATGATGGATCAGATTGCCGAAGCATACAAATCCTACTCATCCAGCTTCGCTCATCAGATGTCGAAGGAATCTGAGTCTCTCTTAGCCTTATACCATGTGAGACAGGCAAGAACCCTTTCTTGGCCTCACTCATGTTGAACCGCTTCAACACTTTATCTATGTACGTGCATTGGCTCAAACCGAGCAGCCTCCTTGATCTATCTCTATAGATCTTAATGCCCAATATATAAACCGCTTCACCGAGGTCCTTCATCGAAAACTTTCCATTCAATGATTCCTTGGCCAAGTTCAGCATCGAAACATCGTTTCCGATTAGCAACATGTCATCCACATATAGTATCAAAAACACTATCGAGCTCCCACTCAACTGCTTGTATAAACAAGCGTCCTCTTCGCTTTTGATAAAACTGAGACCAGTGACGACCTCATCAAAATGAATGTTCCAGCTCCGAGATGCTTGTCTCAACCCATAAATGGATCTCTTGAGCTTGCATACCTTACTAGTGCTAGTTGGATCGACAAAACCCTCGGGTTGTATCATATACACGTCCTCAGTTAAATTTTCGTGAAGGAAAGCCGTTTTGACATCCATCTGCCATATCTCATAATCAAAATCAGCAGCTATAGCTAGTATGATCCTCAGCGACTTCAGCATCGCTACCAGCGAGTAAGTCTCGTCGTAGTAAATTCCTTGAACTTGTCCATAACCTTTAGCGACAAGCCGAGCTTTGTCGATCTGAACATTTCCATCCACATCGGTTTTCTTCTTAAAGACCCATTTGCAACCTATGGCTTTTACGCAAGGTGTCGGATCAACCAAGTCCCAAACTTGATTTTCATCCATGGACTTTAATTTGGACCTCATGGCCTCCAGCCATGCCTCGGAATATGGGCTTACCATCGCTTCCGCATACGTAGCCGGCTCGTTGCTTTCCAGCAACAACACATCGCGCACTCTGCGCAATCTTTTCGACCTCCGTGGTTCCGGTGCCGCTTCCACCTCGGGTTCCCTGACAGACTCCGGTATGATCACATCACCTGCCGAGTTGTCCCCAAGTGGTGCTCTAACTTCTTTGAGTTGCACCTGCCTCCCACTAGCCTCCCACCCGAGAAACTCTTTCTCAAGGATGACCCCGTTTCGAGCAACATACACTTTGTTCTCTTTGTCATTGTAGATGCTATAGCCCAAGGTTTCCCTCGGATATCCCACGAATATGCATTTATCCGACTTGGCTGTATGCTCGTCTGACATAAATTGTTTGACAAATGCTTCACAACCCCAAATCTATAGAAAAGACAAACTGGGACTCTTCCCAGACTACATCTCATCTGGTGTCTTATCTACGGATTTAGATGGTACTCTATTGAATGTAAAAGCTGCAGTTTCTAAAGCGTAACCCCAGAATGACAAGGGTAAATCCGATTTGCTCATCATAGATCAAACCATGTCCAACAAGGTATGATTCCAACGTTCCTACATGCCATTTCTCTGTGGCGTGCCCGGAGGTGTGAGCTGAGGTACTATACCTCAACTTTTCAGATGATCATCAAACTCCTGGCTCATGTACTCACCTCCACGATCAGATCGTTCAAGCTTTATATTCTTGCCGAACGGATTCTCTATCTCGTTCTGAAAATCTTTGAACTTTTCAAAAGTTTCCAACTTGTGCCTCATCAAATAGATATAGCCATATCTACTCAAGTCGTCGGTAAAAGTCACGAAGTACTGATAGCCACCTCTAGCAGTTGTGCTCATTGGACCACACACATCGATGTGTATTAGCTCCAATAGCTCAGACGCCCTCTCGTAACTCTTTGCAAAAGGTGACTTAGTCATCTTGCCTAGCAAGCATGTTTCGCATGTCTCGAACGACTCAAAGTCGGGCGAAGTTAGGAGCCCATCACTATGGAGCTTCTTCATGTGTTTCAGACTAACGTGTCCAAGCCGACAATGCCAGAAGTATGTCGGATTTATCTCATTAGGCTTATGCCTCTTGACATTCATATTATAGACATGTTCTGTTTCCAGATTCAAAATAAATAGCCCATCAATAATGGGTGCATAGCCGTGGAACATACCATTCAAAAATATCGAACAACCATTGTCGTTTAAATTGAATTCATAACATTGACTCATCAAACATGAGGCAGAAATAATGTTCCGACTAAGTGCAGGAATGTAATAAAAATTATTCAATTCCATAATGAATCCGAAAGGAAGCTGGAGCTGCATCGTGCCGACCTCCAACACATCAACTCTTGCTTTGTTGCTGACCCTGATGTCAATCTCCCCTTGTGCCACACGCCTAGTCTTACCAGCCCCTGCATCAAGTTGCAAATATGAACAACTGACCCGGTATCAAATACTCAAGAGCTACTAGGTATGTCAGCAAGGTAAATGTCTATAACATATGCAACAAGTGTACCTTTGCCTGAAGCAGCATTTCCGGCCTTCTTGCCATGCTCTGCAAGCCACTTGCTACAGTTCCTCTTTCAATGACCGGTCTCCTTGCAGTGATAGCAAACGGTCTCTGAGTTTGGTCTAGACTTCAGCGCTGCGGCGGAGATTGCCTTCTCCGTGCCCTTTGCCTTAGCCTTTTTCTTAGACCAACTCTTCTTGAACTTAGCCGAGTTCTGCACCATCAACACTTGATGCATGCCTTTCTTTATATTATGTTCTGTCACCTTAAGCATACCATGCAATTCAGTGAGCTTCTTATCCATGCCATGCATATGATAGTTCGAGATGAACGTCCCATAGCTGGGCGGAAGAGAACCCAGAATTGCGTCTGTAGCGAGCTCATCCAAGAGCGAGAAGCCTAACCGATCAAAATCACATATCCGACCATCTTGATCACATGTGGACTCAGTGGATCACCTTCCTTCAGCTTACAATCCATCAAGGATCGCCAGACGTTGAACCTTTCGGTCCTAGCCTGAACCTGAAACATGTTCTTGAGACTCTCGATCATATTGAAAGCCCCAACACCTTCGAAATGCTGCTGCAAATTGGGCTCCATACAAGCCAACATGAGGCAGCTGATCTCGTTTGATTCATCAACGAGTTTCTGGTAGGCATTCCTGGTTGTGGCATTAGAAGTATCGGCAGGTTCATCTGGAAGTGGATCCTCTAGAATATGTTCCTTCTTATCATGCTTGAGAACAATTCTCAGATTTCTATACCAGGTGGTAAATTTTTTTCCATTAAGTTTATCCTTTTCCAAGATTGATTTCAATGCAAAGTTGGGTTGAGCAGGTGGTGCCATTTATCTACAGAAGAAAATATGCAATCACTAAGCAATGTGTTTATGTAGAGTAATTCAAGCCTTAAACAGAAATACTGCCACTGAAGTTAGCATCCCTCCGCAAACTCCCTGTGATTCAGGAACCGACTAGCACATGCGACTAGTGAGCTTTAACATCACTTCTAGCCAACATGACTATCCGGTAAGCAACTCCTTGCTAATCGTATCTCTATACGACTCCTGTCGGTCGAGTAGGTATCTCATACCCCGGCTCCCGACATCTTTTGCCACAAGGTCCAAAATCGTTTTGATAGCCTTGTCAAGTTAACCTGATGCAGTGCATGTCTATGTCCGACATGAACCCTTCAGTTCAAGGACACCTAGCAGCACCCCAGTTTTATGAGCCCACTACTAGACGTACTTGACGTGCAAAGGTGCAACATCGGGAATGGAAATTTACTTGATATTCATGAGGGATGTCTCTACCATAAAAACATGCATAGAAAGTAAGAAGCATAACAATCACACATAAACATATATTGTGAAATAGTATGGCTCCTTCATGGATGTTCTTCAAGGTCGGCTCCAACTCCGATGACCATCTTGGAACTCCATCTTGTTTGTCACGCCGGGACGCCAAGCCACCAACCTGATCTCTATTATCCAACTACTACAACTAGTAATGAATTTTACATAGAGTCTCAAGTTGACACGCAGGTCATTATACATTATAATGACAACACTTTGGCTCCTGCCGGCTTACGAACATGATGCGCATGCCATGTATAATTTACACACATGCATCACATACACATGAGCCATACTATTCACATCAAACCTACAAAACAAAATCATGCATAGAAGCACATTCTACCAGTTTGTGTGTCAGGTACGAAATACACGGCGCTACGCGCATGGTGGTCCCGCTAGATCGCATCTGTACTCCGTTCACGCCAAATTTTCTGATCTGACCGATCTCATCGATCATCGTGAATCGAATTCGGATTTACGTTTCACTGTTAACCCCGATGGCGGATGACCGACCGGTAGGGGTAGGTTGTGTCATGAACTCATCGATCCCGATAGACAGAAAACATAGCCACATCAATTCCCCATGTGCAGTTGATCTCATCAACCATGCACATAGCTGAACTCATAAACGACAACAGATCTCGTCTACCGCCTCCACATATCTAATATGCATACGATCTAAATCCAAATCCTATAGCAGAGGCTCTGATACAACCGTTGGGTTCTACCGTAGGGTGCGTCGACTGTAAATTAAAATTTTCCTATGCGCAGAACATCCAGGAACATGCTAGGGAGATGGATCACAAATCATTACCACTAGACCCGTAGTGCCGTGCATCGGAAGTAGAGTTGGGGCAGCGTGTCACCGGAGTCGTCTCCTCCTCATCGATCTCCCACGTAGCCAATATGATCCCACGAACAGGTTAGCCGGAGTGGCGCAAGTGCACCGCCTCTAACGGTATCCGCGCGTGTAGGAGGAACATCGTATGGCGGACTGCTAGGTCTGATCACACAACCGGTGGCGAGTGGAGGTGGCTATTCACAACACATGCAAACCCAAATGACGGCGCCGAAGCAATCAACCAAATGAGTGTGCCGCACCTCCACTATATATAGGCATCCGTCGCGGGCTCAACACTTGGGCCTCGCACCGACCCTAAAGCCCAAAGTCTGTTCGGTCTGTATCCGAGTCTGAGTAGGACCAAGTCTGACTCATGGAGTTGGATCCAATCTCACATGTTCCTTCCCTTAAGCGCGCGACCCCTTAGGTTCAAGTCGGCTTGTTCATAGTTCGGATCAGCTCCGACCTGCACGGTTGGTAGCGGCCTCTAGCAAGGCGTGCCGACCACCAAGCAGACTATGAAGCTGGTTAGGCGAACATGTACAACGTGTCACACTTCCATTCCCTTTGCCACATGATATATGTTGTCGGGCTCAAGGCAAGTATGTCATCCTTGTGCTAGCCCAACCTCTTTCTCGTTCCAGTGATGCCGACCCAAAACAGATTATCTCATAATCCTTGTCGCATGGCCATGCTTATCCTGGTCAGATCACACGAGGGCCCCAGAGTATATCTCTCCTGATCAGAGGGGCAAATCCCATCTTGCTCGACCACGTCTCGCAGCATGGGTCTGGACAAGCCCGAAACCTACCTTTGTAATTATCCAGTCACGGAGTAGCGTTTGGTCGGCCCAAAGCAAGTCTGTCACCATCCTGAGTACATGCGTCAGCTCAGGTCTTAGGACATAGAACGTATGTTGTACTAGAGACCCATAGAAGACATATCGCTGCATCTCATAGTTGGGTATGTCCGACTCAGACCTTTTCTTGACTCGGATCCGACTACGTCGAATCCGACCAGACCTTTCCAACTCCATATTATCCGGTTAGCATCCAATGCTCCATGGCCAGTGAGACCGAGCCATCCACCGTGTCATATGCTAGTCTAGTCCGACGTGTGTCAACACATCACTTACAACTAGGGAGCATTTAGGATGTATCATACAACACAAGATCTCACAAACAAGTCACTTACTTGACAACAAGTATCATTGATTACATCCAAGGACTATCTTTATTCATAAACACATAGGAAATATCATCATACATGATTGCCTCTAGGGCATATCTCCAACACATATCACTAAGCACTTTGAGCAAGTAGACTATTAAGCAACACCTCATCCCCTTTTACTAGTATTGGCTTTCCTATGGACTCAATGTGATCTTGGATCACTAAAATAGAAATGAAGAGTCTTGAGATTTTGCCAATCTTTGTCCTTAGCTTCTGGAAGGGGTTCCACATCCTCTTGTCCTTCTACTCCACTGTTGAACTCATCTGAAATACACTAGATGAAAATATTAGTCCAACAAGAGATATGGTGTCATGAATTACCAAAGGAAAATAGATCGGGTTGCGACTATTTTTGGGTTTTGGTTTAGTAGATTTCACTAGTGGCTTCTCTCGAGAAAATAGCAAACGGTGGGAATACAATTAGTGTTGGGCAATTGATAGAAATTCAAATAATCATGACGATATCCAGGCAATGATCATTATATAGGCATCACGTCCAAGATTAGTAGACCGACTCCTGCCTGCATCTACTACTATTACTCCACACATCGGCCGCTATCCAGCATGCATCTAGTGTATTAAGTTCATGGAGAAATGGAGTAATGCAATAAGAACGATGACATGATGTAGACAAGATCTATTTATGTATAAATAGACCCCCATCGTTTTATCCATAGTAGCAACGATACATATGTGTCGGTTCCCTTTCTTTCACTAGGATCAAGCACCATAAGATCGAACCCACTACAAAGCACCTCTTCCCATTGAAAGATAAATAGATCAAGTTGGCCACAAAACCCAAATATCGGAGAAGAAATACGAGGCTATAAGAAATCATGCATATAAGAGATCAAAAGAAGACTCAAATAACTTTCATGGATATAAAAAGATAGATCTGATCATAAACTCAAAGTTCATTGGATCCCAACAAACACACCGCAAAAGTGTTACATCATATGGATCTCCAGTAGACCATTGTATTGATAATCAAAAGAGAGAGAGGAAGCCATCTAGCTACAGACTACAGACCCGTAGGTCTACAAGGAACTACTCACACATCATCGGAGAGGCACCAATGGAGGTGGTGAACCTCTCCGTGATGGTGTCTAGATTGGATCTAGTGGTTTAGGACTTTGCAGCGGCTGGAATAGAATTTTGGTGACTCCTTTCTAGAATATCTGAGTATTTATAGAGAGAAGAGGCGGTGTGGGAGGCCACCGAGGTGGGCACAACCCACCTGGGCATGCCAGGGGGCTGGCGCGCCCTGGTGGGTTGTGCCCCCCTTGGGGCACCCCCCAGGTGCAGCTGTAGCCCATTGGGTGTCTTCTGGCCCATAAAAATTCTCCAAAAAGATTCACGGTGTTTGGGATCCGTTTGATATTGATTTCCTGTGATGTAAAAAACATGCAGAAAAGAACTGGCACTTGGCACTAGGTCAATAGGTTAGTACCAAAAAATGATATAAAATGACTATAAAATGATTGTAAAACATCCAAGAATGATAATATAACAACATGGAACAATAAAAAATTATAGATACGTTGGAGACGTATTAGCATCCCCAAGCTTAATTCCTGCTCGTCCTCGAGTAGGTAAATGATAAAAACATAATTTTTGATGTGGAATGCTGCCTATCATGTCATAACCTATTCTTTTCTTTATAGCATGGACATTTGGACTTTTATATGGTTCAAAGCAATAGTCTAGTTTTGACATGAGATCTATATACTCAAACATATCAACAAGCAACCATGTCTTTCAAAATATCAATGCTACAATAAGTTATCCCTAGCCCATCATGCTCAACCATTGATCCATTCATGAAACACACTCGTATATTAGTTACACCCAATGCTCAAGTACGATCATAGTGTTTCCTAGTTGGTGCTTTATAAGAGAAGACGGAGGCTCAAATTCAAAAATAAAAATTGCATAAATAAAAGAAAGGCCCTTCGCAGAGGGAAGTAGGGATTTGTAGAGGTGCCAGAGCTCAATGCTTAAATTGAGAGATAAAAAATATTTTGGGAGGTATACTTTTCCCACCAACGAAAAAGACTCAAGGTTCCCAACACTTTCCATGCTAGATATATCATAGGCGGTTCCCAAACATAAAATAAAGTTTATTCATTTTCCACCAAACTTTCACAAGCCATGGCTAGCCTAATCCACGGTTGCTTTCCATACCAACACTTTCAAGGAATTTATTATTTGACAACATAAAGTAAATTTGTTTTTCATTTCGGGACTGGGCATCCCTAATACCTTTGCCTTACTCTTGTGCAATGACAAGTGAATAAACACTCATCGTGAGAATAACACATCTAGCATGGAAAATATTGGCCACCCCTCACTGCCTCGCTAGCGGTACGGGCACACAAAAGGGAAATTTATTTTGAAATTAGAGATGGCACATACAAATTTGCTTAGAACGGGAAGGAAATACCGCATATAGGTAGGTATGGTGGACTCATGTGGCAAAACCCGGATAAAGGATTTTGGATGCACAAGTAGTGATCATACTTAGTGCAAAATTAAGGCTAGCAAAAGATTGGGAAGCGACCAACCATGAAACGAATAATCTCATAAGCGAACATTTGGTATAACTAACACCGAATAATGCACCACAAGTAGGATGTAATTTCATTGCATGATTATTGACTTTCGTGCTTGCATAGGGAATCACAAACCTTAACACTAATATTGTTACTAAAGCATAATTACTCATTAACATGACTCACATATCACATCATCATGTCTCAAAACTATTACAAGGAATCAAGTTTATTTTGTCCAATGATCTTCATGAAAGTTTGTATTATATCCTTCTTGGATATCTATCACTGTGGAACTAATTTTCATGTGTTGCTTTTGATAAGCTCAAACAAATATAAGTGAAGATATTGAGCATAATTTTTTCTCTCTCTCTCAAAATAATTTAAGTGAAGCAAGAGAGAATTTCTAAAAAAATTACTAACTCTCAAATAAATCTAAGTGAAGCAAGAGAGTATTTCTTCAAAAATACTAAAGCACACCGTGCTAAAAAAGATATAAGTGAAGCACTAGAGCAAATCCATAGCTTATAAAAATTTAAGTGAAGCATAGAGAGCTAATCTAACAAGTCATGGCATAATTTTGGCTCTCTATAATACGTGTGTACAACAAGGATTGATGACCTAAAAAGAAAAAAAAAGAAAAAAAAGCAAATACTCATATCATACAAGACGCTCCAAGCAAAACACATATCATGTGAAGAATAAAAATATAGTTTCGAGTAAAATACTGATACGTCTCCAACGTATCTACTTTTCCAAACCCTTTTGCCCTTGTTTTGGACTCTAACTTGCATGATTTGAATGGAACTAACCCGGACTGACGATGTTTTCAGCATAACTGCCATGGTGTTGTTTTTGTGCAGAATAAAAAGTTCTCGAAATCGCCTGAAAATCAACGGAGAATTATTTCAGAAAATATAAAAAATAACTGGAAGAAGATACTCACCGGGGGGCCCACGACCTGTCCTCGAGGGTGGGGGGCGCGCCCCCTTCCCAGGGCGCGCCCCTGCCTCGAGGGCCCCCCGATGCTCCACCGACGTACCCCCAGGTCCTATATCTTCCGTTTCGGGGAGAAAAAAATAAGAGAGAAGGAATTATCGCGTTTCACGAGACGGAGCCGCCGCCAAGCCCTAATCTCTCTCGGGAGGGCTGATCTGGAGTCCGTTCGGGGCTCCGGAGAGTGGAGATCGTCGCCATCGTCATCGTCAACCTTCCTCCATCACCAATTCCATGATGCTCACCGTCGTGTGTGAGTAATTCCATCGTAGGCTTGCTAGACGGTGATGGGTTGGATGGGATCTATCATGTAATCGAGTTAGTTTTGTTAGGGTTTGATCCCTAGTATCCACTATGTTCTGAGATTGATGTTGCTATGACTTTGCTATGCTTAATGCTTGTCACTAGGGCCCGAGTGCCATGATTTCAGATCTGAACCTATTATGTTTCCATGAATATATGTGTGTTCTTGATCCTATCTTGCAAGTCTATAGTCACCTACTATGTGTTATGATCCAGCAACCCCGAAGTGACAATAATTGGGACCACTCCCGGTGATGACCATAGTTTGAGGAGTTCATGTATTCACTATGTGTTAATGCTTTGGTCCGGTACTCTATTAAAAGGAGGCCTTAATATCCCTTAGTTTCCAATAGGACCCCGCTGCCACGGGAGGGTAGGACAAAAGATGTCATGCAAGTTCTTTTCCATAAGCACGTATGACTATATTCGGAATACATGCCTACATTGCATTGATGAACTGGAGCTAGTTCTGTGTCACCCTAGGTTATAACTTCTACATGATGAATTGCATCCGACGTAATTTCTCATCGCCGATCCAATGCCTATGAGCTTTACCTATATTGCTAGTCGCTTATTTACTTTTCTGTTGCTTATATCACAAAAACTAGAAAAACAATATCTTTACTTTTATTGCTGCTACCGCCACTATCATATTACTTTGCTACTAAACTATCTTGCTGCAGATACTAAGTTTCCAGGTGTGGTTGAATTGACAACTCAGCTGCTAATACTTAAGAGTATTCTTTGGCTCCCCTTGTGTCGAATCAACAAATTTTGGTTTAATACTTTACCCTCGAAAACTGTTGCGATCCCCTACACTTGTGGGTTATCAAATACCGATGGTCGTTAGAAGAAAGAGGGGATGCCACTCGGGGGCATTCCCAAGCTTAGTTGCTTCCTTCTATTTGGATAATAGCTTGGGATGCCGGGGCATCCCGAAGCTTAGGTTCTTCTTAATCCTTATTCCTTCATCCATCATAAGATATCCCAAAACTTGAAAACTTCAATCACACAAAACTCAACAAAACTTTCCTGAGATCCGTTAGTATAAGAAAACAAATCACTACTATAAGTGTTGTAGTAAACCAATTCATATTTCGTATTTGTATTATATATACTGTATTCCAACTTTTCTAGGGAAAAAACTAATCAAAGAAAACCATAGAGTCATCAAAACAAGCACATAACACAATAAAAACAGAATCTATCAAAAACAGAATAGTTTGTAGTAATCTGGAAGTTTTGAATACTTCCGTAACTCTACACATCTTGAAACAAATAGGTCCACGTGGGCAATTTGTATATTCATCTTCTACAAAAGGAATCAACCAAAAATCACTCTTTTGTTAAAAATGAGAATTTTTCTCGTGAGCGCAAAAGTTTCTGTTTTTCAGGAAGATCAAATCTACTAACACCCAACATGATCCAAAGGCTTTGCTTGGAACAAACCTTTATTGAAACCACAAAACACATCTGAACAGAGGTATTATAAGGGTATTTTATTGAAAACAACAAGGAAATCAAAAAGCAAAAAGATACAAGTTGGGTTGCCTCCCAACAAGCGCTATCGTTTACGCCCTTAGCTGGGCATGATACCAAGATTTCAAGTGTTGTCATCCTTGTTGGATGCTCCATATGTTGCCCTCATTATAGATTCATAACGAAATTTGATCTTGGTCCTAGGGAAGTGTTCCATGCCCTTTCTCAAGGGAAATTAGAATTTAATGTTCCCTTCTTTCATGTCAATCACCGCGCTAATAGTGCACAAAAATGGTCTATGAAGTATAATTGGCCAAGACGGATTGCAATCGATGTCAAGAACAATAAAGTCTATGGGTACATAGTTCCTATTTGCAAGAATAATAACATCATTGATCCTTCCCAAAGGATTTTTAATAGTGGAATCCGCCAAATGCAAATTAAGAGAGCAATCTTCAATATTGGTAAGACCAAGAACATCGCAAAAATATTTCGGAATCGTGGAAACACTAGCACCCAAATCACACAAAGCAAAACACTCATAATTTTTAATTTTGATTTTGATAGTAGGTTCCCATTCATCATGCAACTTTCTAGGAATTGACACTTCTAATTCCAAATTATCATCTAAAGCTTTCATCATAGCATCAACAATATGTTTAGTAAAAGCTTTATTTTGTTCATAGGCATGTGGTGAATTAATCATGGATTGCAACAAAGAAATACAATCAATCAAAGAGCAACTATCATAATTAAAGTCTTTGTAATCCAAGATAGTTAGCACATCATTAGTTAAAAAGTCTTGACCTCTCCAAACCCACTTTTATTAATTTTCTCTACAAGATTTTCAATCTCCGAAGACGCCTTCTACCTAAAGTTGACTCTTCTTCAGTCCCTTTATCATCAAGTTGAACTTTTCTAAACAAAGAATCAATAGAAGAAACACCAAAAAAATTAATGTCTTCATCATTTTTATGAAAGCAATCACTAGAAAACGCCTTTTCTAAAAATTCTCGTTTAGCGCTAAGCATGGTGGTTCTTTTCTTACTTTCATCCATAGAAACATAAAGAGCTTTAATTGATTCTTCAACTTTAGGCACAACAAATTTCAACTTGAGATTCTCTACATCATGAGAAATTCTATCAACACTCCTAGACATATCGTCAATCTTATTCAATTTTTATTCTATGGAAGCACTGAAAACTTTTTGAGTATTGATAAATTCCTTAAAATTATTCTCTTGATCAGAGGTGTTCCTATTATTATTGTAAGATTGATTTCTATAGGAATTACCATAATTATTAGAGGAATTACTAGGAAAAGGCATAGGACTAAAATTACCTCTATAAGCATTGTTGTTAAAATTATTTGTAGAGATAAAGTTCACATCTATAGCATCACTATTTTGCTCAATCGAAGTAGACAAAGGCATATCATTAAGATTAGTAGGAGAACTTTTACTAGCAACCATTTTCATAAGAGCATCAACTTTTTCACTCAAAGAATCAATCTCAACCAAATTAACTTTTTTGCTAGTCGGCGCCCTTTCAGTATGCCATTGCGAATAATTTGCCATAATATTATCAAGAAATTTGGTGGCTTCACCCAAAGTAATTTCCATAAAAGTACTACCCGCGGTAGAATCCAAAAGGTTTCGAGAAACAAAATTCAACCCCGCATAAAAAAATTGTATGATCATCCAAAGATTTAAGCCATGAGTTGGGCAATTCCTTAGCATTATTTTCATCCTTTCCCAAGATTGTGCAACATGCTCATTGTCAGGGATATTACTAGCAGGTATAAACCGGCAGGAAGATCCGGATTACACTTATATAGTTGTATTATCATAAGCCCAGTAGAATATGAACCAGAGGTTACGGCCCATAGAGGCTTAGGGCCCATGTGTAAAGCTTACGGTTTATGAACCGTCATATCATGTAACTTGAGGTGTAAGATAGAAAGAGTAGAGACCGAGGCGGACACGATTATGAACCGGCCTCGGGACTGTGTAAACCGGACCGGGCATCGCCTCCTATATAATGGGACGACCCGGCGACGGTTCAAGGGCAAGCAACAACCCGTCGAGACACAGGCAAGCAATCCGCTCCCTATTCATCGACGCCCAAGCAATACCACACCAAACTAGACATAGGCTTTTACCTTCATCGAAGGGGCCGAACTAGTATAAACCCATTGTGTCCTTTGTGTGCTTTTAACCTCTTCAAGCTAACCCGTGCGATGGCCTCACACCTAAGTCCTCTAAACCGGACATCTGCCGTGCCAATTCCACGACAGTTGGCACCCACCATGGGGCTATCGCACGATGGTTTCGAGTTCTTGAAGGGCAGCTTTGAAGGACTCAAGGGTTACGCGGTTGTCCGAATGACCAAGAGTCGCCGCGGCCGGATCTACATCGATGACGCAGGATGGGGCCCCGAGGCCGATTCAATTGAGTACGGGTACTGGGTCCCCTTCGGCGGCATCCACGTCTTCATCGGCAAGATTGGTGAACCGGGACCTGAGCCGGACATCTTCCCCAACATCATCGAGCCGGCTCAGCATGCGAGATCGGCCCGGATTCAGCCCGCCGTGAAGCGTGTCTTCGTGGGAGCAGTAAATGGAGTCCAAGCCGAGGACGGATCGGAGTCTGGTGGTGAGACAATTGTCTATTCTGACGATGAATCTTCATCCGGGGAGACCGAATCTTTGTATCTGTTGTAGGACGGCCGATCCGAGGGTATATCCGATGGTAACAGTATTCCGGACCCCTTTGATCTGCCAAACCGGGTGGCTGTCTTCATGGCCGGATCACAGTCTATGCAGCAGCCCACGGCGACCGGGGCGTTCATAGCAGAGGCAGCTGGTACGGGGGCGGGTAGCCAGGCCCCCTCACCCTCTGACGTTCTATCCACCTTGGTCGAGAAGTTGACAGCACGCGTAACAGCAGAAGTAGCTCCTGCCAACAAGGCGCAACATGATGCAGAGATCCTTCAGCCGAAGGGCCGGATTGAGCAGGCTAAACGGGATCTGGACGCAGAGATAGCCATGATAGCTACGAGGCAAGCAGAGCTAGACTCCCAAGCTTTCCGGCTCAGGGTGGATCAGACTTCTGCACAGGAGGTAAGGTACAGAAGGCAGCAAACTCGTCTACTGCCGGTCTATGAGGCGATGAATCTCTTTGGCACACCAGGAGCAAGAGCCAATAATAACCTAGAGGTAAACCGGGGAGGAGCCCCGGGAACTGGCGCGCCGGTTCAACCGCCAGCCGCAGATCGAAATCGTCATTGAGGCAATTCCACTTTATCAGATGCTGAAAAAGACAGATCGGTTTATATGGAGCGATGCTGCAAACGCTGCGTTCGAGGACTTGAAGCGGCAATTAGCAGAACCGCCGGTTCTTGCTGCCCCTGTTGACAACGAGCCGCTGCTGTTATACGTGGTCGCCAATGCCCATGTAGTTAGCGTGGCCATTGTGGTGGAACGCAAAGAAGCAGGCAAGGAATATCCGGTTCAGCGCCCGGTTTATTACGTCAGTGAGGTTCTAATTGAGTCAAAGCAAAGGTATCCACACTGGCATAAGCTGGTGTATGGCGTGTTCATGGCAAACCGAAAGCTGAAGCACTACTTCCAGGGCCACCCAATCACTGTTGTTAGCTCAGCTCCGTTGGGGGATATAATCCAGAACAGAGAGGCCATTGGCAGAGTAGCAAAGTGGGCCATTGAGCTTAGCCCACACGGATTGAAGTATGTACCCCGTACTGCTATTAAATCCTAAGCATTGGTAGATTTCATCAAGGATTGGACAGAATTGCAAGCACCAG
Organism: Secale cereale; assembly: GCA_902687465.1. Taxonomy (NCBI): domain Eukaryota; kingdom Viridiplantae; phylum Streptophyta; class Magnoliopsida; order Poales; family Poaceae; genus Secale; species Secale cereale. Next base: position 424,250,028 of record LR738709.1, read on the forward strand.
AGGAGAAGCCGGATCATACATACTGGACTATCCACTTTGATGGTTCATGGCAATTAGAAGGCTCGGGGGCTGGAGTAGTGTTAACTTCCCCACGAGGTGACAAGTTTTGGTATGTCCTCCGACTAATGTTCCCTTGCACTAACAATGCTGCTTAATACGAAGCACTGCTTCACGGGCTACGAATGGCTAAGGAGATGAACTTGAGCCGGGTCAAGTGTTTTGGTGATTCAGATCTGGTGGCGCAACAAGTGTCTGGCAAGTGGGACTCTAAAGATCCGCTCATGGCAGCCTACAGGCGGGAAGTTGAAGCGGTTGCAGGATATTTCAAAGGATATCAGGTGGATCACATAGACCGGCGGAAAAATGAAGCAGCCGATGCTCTAAGCCGGTTGGGCTCTCAGCGTAAACCGGTGCCACCAAATACTTTCTTGGATGAGTTGCATAGTCCATCAGTTCAGGTACCATCGGAGGAGGATTTGGCTGTTCCTGATCCGGAAGCGCAGCTGGTTGCAGCGCTTCATGTTATTCCGGATTGGACACTCCCTTACTTGGCGTACTTGAGCCGAGGAGAGTTGCCAGATGATGAGGTTGAAGCCAGGCAGATAATCCGGCGATCCAAATCTATGACCATTGTTAACGTAGAACTTCATCACCACAGCGTTTCTGGGGCTTTTTAGCGTTGTGTATCATCGGAAGAAGGCAATGATATTCTTCGAGAGATACACGAAGGAGATTGTGGTCATCACGCCGGTTCAAAATCGCTGGTAGCCAAGGCTTTTCGTCACGGGTTTTACTGGTTAACAGCCCATGCTGATGCGGAGGATCTAGTCCGGAGATGCGACGCTTGTCAGAAATTTTCACGGCGTGCTCTTGTTCCGGCACAGGAGCTACGGATGATTCCAATTACTTGGCCGTTTGCGACTTGGGGGCTGGATATGGTTGGACCTTTTAAATGATCCCAAGATCAGAAAACCCACCTGTTGGTGGCAGTGGACAAGTTTACAAAGTGGATTGAGGCAGAGCCTGTCAGTAAGTGTGATGCGGCAACAACAGTTAAATTCATCAAAAAAGTAATTTACCGGCTTGGCTTTCCACACAACATTATTACTGATAATGGCACCAATCTATCTAAAGGAGAGATGGAAGAGTTTTGCCAAAGGGAGCATATTTGCCTGGATGATTCTTCAGTAGCTCACCTTCAATCCAATGGTCAAGCTGAAAGGGCCAACCAAGAGATCTTGCGAGGCATCAAGCCCCGGCTTATGACTCCCTTGCAGAGAACACCAGGGTGCTGGGTTGAGGAGTTACCTTCTATCCTCTGGAGCATCAACACTACACCTAACAGGTCTACAGGCTATACGCCCTTCTTCATGGTGTATGGTGCTGAAGCGGTTCTCCCTAGTGATATCCGGCACGACCCACCACGGGTGGCGGCTTATGTTGAAGCGGCTAATGAGCAAGGAAGACAGGACAGCTTAGACCGGCTGGATGAGGAGCGTGACATAGCAGCGGCACGATCCGCAATTTATCAGCAAGACCTGCGCAGATATCACAGCCGCCGGGTTAAGACCAGGACGTTCCAGGAGGGGGACCTGGTATTTCGGATCATCCAAGACCAGACAAATATGAACAAGTTATCCCCACCTTGGGAAGGACCCTTTGTGGTCAGCAAGAACCTACACAACGGTTCATACTACCTGGTGGACGTTCGAGAACATAAAGACTCACAGACAACAGAGGAAGAGACGAAGAGGTCGTGGAACATTGATCTTCTGCGGCCTTACTACACTTGAGCCATGGGCTCCGCTTCATGTATCCTGTATATATTATGATTAATTAATAAACCGGCACCCCTGGTAAACCGGGGGATTAGCCATTTTCTTCAAATATAAGTGTCTTATGGGAGTTCACTCGGGTGATATCCATCTAAAGTTTATTTCTCTTGATATATATCATTTTCATCAAGAAAACAAGATGCTTTGATCAGTCTATTTTGATATGCAGGACAATTCTATAAGGGACCAAACAAGGCTTGCCATACAAGCGCAACTCTCTTATAGGTACCCTGCCTCTACGGTCACTAGGGGGCTACGTGATCGCATTCGAATCCTAGCTTAACCCCTTTTGGTCCGGTTTATATGATCGCATTCGAATCATAGCTTAAATCCCCGTTTAGGGTCCGCCTTAGATTGCATTCGAGTCCACTGATCAGAAAAATCTCAAAACCACTGGGGGCTACGTGGTCGCATTCGAATCCTAGCTTAACCCCTTTGGTCCAGTATATATGATCGCATTCGAATCATAGCTTAAACCCCATTTAGGGTCCGCCTTGGATCGCATTCGAATCCACTGATCGGCAAAATTCTCAAGGCCACTGGGGGCTACATGGTCGCATTCGAATCCTAGCTCAACCTGTTTGGTCCGGTTTACTGATCGCATTCGAATCAGAAGCCTCGATTTCGAGCCTGGCAGCTCACAAAAAGCCTCGATTTGGAGCCTGGCAGCTCGCAAAAGCCTCGACTACATGGTCTTATTTGCCAAAAATGCTTTGCTTTCGTGGGTTTTCAAGTTTTTGTGGTTAACCAAGTTTAGTGATCCAGAATTGGGCAACTTCAAAGTTGACCACATATCTACAAAGTTAAAAGTCTGGGTCATGAATACCAGCATGAGTTTAAAGTCTGGGTCATAGAAAACCAGCATGATTTAAACCGGCGTTTATCAAAACCCGGAACAGTCATCAGGCCAACGCCAAGAGGGCCAAGAGCCTCATCAGAATCTACACGTTCAATTATGCCTACCGGATTAAGGATGTCAGGCACACTTAATCAAAGGTATGAGGTATTTTTGGGTATAAACCAGATACTCTTTCAATATATGCCTATGGGAGCAATACAATAGGTCCGGTGGTAAACCGCCAGGACATCTTTCTAGCATTGTTTATGCAGATACAGATAACATAGACGGATCAACCATAGCAGACAAGGGATTAAAATTGGCAGACGCCAAGTCAAGCTGTGACATCCGAATTGGGACAAAGACAATGTTTTGAACTATCCTATTACAAGGCACTTGCAGGCCTGAACGGATTAAAGTTTTTGGCAAAAGTTTTCAGCAACTATGAGTTAAACCAGGCGGTTTATGATTCTTCTTCATGCTGCGAAGGCTGAGGGTCGGCTTGTTCCGGATCTTCTTCATCTTCAGGAAGTGGCTGGAAGTCGGGAACGCGCCAGTCAATCTTGGAGAGTGCACGGAAGTACATTTCCTCAGTAATAAGATCGGACGGATCAATATCTGGAGCGAAAGTATGGCCACGCACTGGCGGGATCTGATTCTCGGTGTCATAAACCGGCCGCTCCACCTGTTCGTTTTCTAAGTCATAGGCCAGATGATACCTTGTCAGATCAGCTTCATCGGCAAGTTTGCTGGCGAGGGGGCGCATCTCTTTGGTTAAGGCACGAAGGTCTTCGGCAGAGAAGGTGGATCCATCCTCTTTATTGCTGGGATATCCGTTCATAGCCTCCTCCCGATCAAAGTCCGGAACCCATGCCTTGGCCCGGGTCAGTGCTAGAAGAGAGCCGGCCCGTGCAGCAGATTTCTTCGCTTCCACCAAGCGCACAGGCAGGACACATAGCTTCTCCAAAGTACCTTGGATGGTAGTTGGGGCCGGTTTCTGATGGGACATTGCACTTATAACCCTTTGAGCGCCGGAATACAGCTGCTCCAACAGGGTATAAGAGGCCTTGAGCTTCTTCCGGACGTCATCTCCAAGATGAGTTAGCGTCGCCCTAAACATGTTTGTCAAAGTTAAACCGGAGTGGGTCAAGGATGGCAGAGGCAAAAAGTATATACAATTGAGTGCTCACCAAAGATAGCAGAGGTCATAAGTTCTATTTGCTGTCTTAAACCGGTCAACTCCTGCGTAACCGGATTAAGGGCAGCCTCAACATCCTTTGCTCTTTTCTCAAGAGCATTCCTCTGCACCTCCCAGGCGGACCGCTCCGCTTCAAAGTCCTTTTTCAATTTTTCTACGTTGGTTAAGCTCAGCACAAGCTCTTCCTTGGCTTTGGCAGAAGCAGTTTCAGTAGCAGCCAATCTATTCTGGAGTTCAGTTACCTTTGCAGCCCTCCGGGTCAAATCAGCCTACAAGGAAATCAAATGGATTAGAAGAGAATTTCAGACAAGTATCAAGCATATAAACAAGTTATCCACTTGACACTTGGGGGCTAATGTGCAGTTAAAGTACCAAAAGAGAATTTCAGACAAGTCCCAAGCACATAAAACAAGTTATACCCCTGGCACTTGGGGGCTAATGTAAGTTCATTTGTAGATACATTGGAAGTCCCGGTTCACCTACAACGAAGCTAAACCGGCACTTGGGGGCTACTATGGCCTAAAGACAGGATTACAAAGAACACAAAACAGAGACAAGTGAAGGAAGTTACCTCGTACTTATCCTTCATCATGTTAACCAACCCGGATTCATAATCGCGACTGGTAAAGAGCCGGTTCAAATACCCGGAATGAAGTTCCTGGGCACTTAACTGGGCATAGCTGGATAAGTCTGTGCTCCACTTGCCTTTTTCTTGTTGAAGTTTTTCCTCTTTGGCAGTGTGCTTGGCCAAGATGACAGGCTCAGCAGGAGCGGTAAAGCCTAATCCGGTAATCTCACAACCCGCGGATGAAGCGATAGTCGGTTGGATAGGAGCAGCAGTAGGCGCCGGGCTAGCGGGAGCCGGGTTAGCCCGAGGAGAGCTAACCCGGACAGGGCTCGCAGGTTCAACTATATTCTCCGTATTAACATCCTCCGGAGCAGCAATATCGTCACGATCCATGGGAATAGGGTCATCAAACTGAGCTGCAGGATTATCTTCTGGAGGGATAACTTCGTCCGGATCAGCGGCCTGTTCAACGGTAGCAGTCTCGGCAGCCGCTTTGGTTGCTTTCGCCTTCTTGCTAGGCTTCGGCTTGCTGGAGAAAATCAAAGGAACAATGAGAATCATCAAGATACAAATATAAACCGGATGTTGAAAAGGACATACCCAGGCACGGTCTTCAGCACAGGGACCTGTGTAGCAGTCGACTCGCCGAAAGAGGACAAAGGAGCCTCCTGATAGTTAGGATTAGACGGTTTAAGCGGTTTACGTATGAGCCCGGCTTTTGGATGAAGGAGGGTTGGAGAAAGTAAAACCTCAGAGCGGCGCCTGCGAGCTGGAGTGAGAGGTATTCTGGAGGACTCCACTACATGGCCACTGTGGCGCGTGGTCCGACGCGCCTCATGCTGCTGCTTCTTCAAAAGAAATTTGGCGTCCAATTGAGCGTAAGGATGAGAAAAAGGGTATTTTCGGGACACCCGGCGAATTTTGGGGGGCAGCGGATCTGAGTCTGAAGAGAGAGAGATTACCTCAACTTCCGCCGCTTTACTTCCTTCTGCCAGATCCAGCGGAAAGGCGTTGTTAACATAAATTTGGGTAAAGGGATATTAAAAATATCAGGATCAACTCATACCTCGGAATTCGGATAATCTTCCTCAGGATGTGAACCGGAGGCAGCAACATCCTTCTTCTTCTTGACAGCATACGTCTTCCGGCGCGGTTGTTTGGCCGATTTATCTTGAGGTTTCCTTTTCCAGAAGGGGTCGTTGGCCTGTGCAAAAGATAGGAAATAAATGGAAGACAATTGATATAACCGGATCAGAACAGACAGAAAAGATCAGAAGGAACTTACTGCTGGCGGTTTATTGTTTTCACAGAATGGAGCTAAACCGGTCCGGCTGCACTCTTCCAGAGAGATGTTGAGCATTTTCTTTGCAGATTCAGCGACTTCTTTTTCAGGAAGAATTATGTCAATGTGGTGCTGAGGATCATCCGGTTTGCTGGTATACTCGCACATCAGGCCTGAACACCGGCTCAGTGGAAGAATGCTCCAGGCGAGCCAACAGCGAACAAAGTCTACCCCGGTTAAGCCGTTGGCCATAAAGGCCCTAAGCTTAGAAAGTTGAGGGGCAAACCGGGCACGGTCTGGGGCACTGAGGCACTGCGGCAGGGGATGATCCTCAGGTAGGCGATATGCGCGGTAACCCGGCAGTGGGTTTTCACCTTCACGCGAAGTATCTATACAATAGAACCACGATTGGTTCCATTCCTTGGGGTGCGTGTGAAGGGCAGCGTGAGGGAAGCTCACATCCTTTCTTTTTTGAATGCTGACGCCACCCAATTCTTGATGCGGCCCGTCAGAAAACTCTGTCCGCCGGTTTAAGTGGAAAAAGTCTCTGAAAAGATCCACCGAAGGTTCTTCTTGAAGATATGCTTCTGAGAAGACTTGAAAATTGCAGACATTTGATATAGAATTTGGACCTATGTCCTGAGGATGGAGCGGAAAAGCGGCAAGTACATCCCGGAAGAATTTTGAACCGGGAGGGCTAAAGCCCCGGGCCAAGTGATCAAAAACAATGACCTCTCCTTCTTTAGGGGTAGGGGGACATTCATTTCCTGGGGCCCGCCAGTGCAGAACATTCTTAGGACCCAGAATACCGATTGAAGCGGCGTTCATTAGATCCTCTTCAGTAATGCGGGAAGGAGCCCAGTTGCAAGCGACAAACTGCTTGGCCATCGTTCGGAATAAGGAAATGCTGAAAAATACAATACAGAATCCGGTTTACCAATTGCTACAATTAAGCCGGAGCATTATATAAGATTGTGGATCTAAATTGCCGGTTTACATAAGGGGCTAATTGTATTACTAGTCCGGGAGTATATAAGAGTAAGGTAACTACCGGATTTTGATGATAGAGAAGGCAGACGCTAAACCGTCAATTACAAGGTACAGGATTACATCTAGACCGTCGAAGGGAACATACGATCGATTAAACCGGTGAGTGAGCTACAGATCTACAAGACGAAGAAAGAGTTTCCACAGAAGGCTGGAGTAAAAATGGATCTGAGGCATAAGAAAAAGATGAAATATATGCAAGTCTTATACAGGAAGAACCGCAGAGGTTTTCTACAGATCAAATCTAAGCTATTAAGCTAGAGGAACTAAAGGTGTGAGCGCGGAGCAGGAGCGCACTCAAAACGAATCTAAGTAAGGTTTGAATCTACCGCAAGGTTAGCCCGCAGGGATGAATAGCGAAGCTTCAAAGTTTCATGGCGGAAGCTATGGAAGGAACCCTAGATTGGGATCTATAGTGAGGAAGAAGGAATACCTGATGAAGAAGCGGACAGCGGTGAGTTGCTCTGGACACGATTCAGGGTGATGCAGCGGCCTGGCTCGACGACGGCGACGGGCTCGAAGAGCGGCGGCGGAGCTTCGAGCGACGGAGGAAGACGAAGGCAGAAGGGGGAAAAGAAGGTAGGCCTCAGCGGTATTTATAAGCCGAAGAGGTGAAATGGCAAGCGTGGGAATCGAGGAGGTCAGAGATTGGATAAAGATTATGCTGTCGCCTCGATTTTTGGGATGGCATTTAACAAAGGTAACAAATAGAGGTGAGCAATAAATGCGGAGGTGATGTCACGACGGATTAAGATGATTCCCGGAGATGACGTCATGGCCGGTTTACGAAGCAGATGAGCTGCAGAGAAGAAATTTATGCAAAGACGTAGAAGACTGACATGAACAAGTTCAAATCAATCCGGGGCCTAATGTCAGGGATATTACTAGCAGGTATAAACCGGCCAGGAAGATCCGGATTACACTTACATAGTTGTATTACCATAAGCCTAGTAGAATATGAACCAGAGGTTACGGCCCATAGAGGCTTAGGGCCCATGTGTAAAGCTTACGGTTTATGAACCGTCATATCATGTAACTTGAGGTGTAAGATAGAAAGAGTAGATACCGAGGCGGACACGATTATGAACCGGCCTCGAGACTCTGTAAACCGGACCGGGCGTCGCCTCCTATATAAAGGGACGACCCGACGACGGTTCAAGGGCAAGCAACAACCCGTCGAGTCACAGGCAAGCAATCCGCTCCCTGTTCATCGACGCCCAAGCAATACCACACCAAACTAGACATAGGCTTTTACCTTCATCGGAGGGGCCGAACAGGTATAAACCCTCTGTGTCCTTTGTGTGCTTTTAACCTCTTCAAGCTAACCCGCGCGATGGCCTCAAACCTAAGTCTTCTAAACCGGACATCTGTCGTGCCAATTCCACGACACTCATGTTCAAGTTGCTTGAAATTCATGGTCTGGGTTCTAAGGGATATAATTTTTGCAGGCGGAAAATATTTATTGACAAAAGCGTCTTTGCATTTGTTCCAAGAATCGATGCTATTGCGAGGCAAAGAAGAAAACCAAAATTTTGCATGATCTCACAAATAAAATGGGAATAATTTCAATTTCACAACATCATTGTCCACATCCTTTTTCTTTTGCATATCGCATAATTCCATGAAGGTATTAAGATGGGACGCGACATCCCCATTACGAGTGCCGGAAAATTGATCTTTCATGACAAGATTCAACAAAGCAGTATTAATATCACAAGTCTCCACACTAGTGGAGGGAGGAGCAATCGGAGTGCCAATAAAATCATTGTTGTTGGTATTGGAAAAATCACACAACTTAGTGTTCTCTTGCGTCATTTTTGAGCAATTGTAAACAAGAACACAAGTGGGTGACCCATCCGACCGGAAAATGGCAAATGGAATAGAGGGCGAATAAAAACGGCAAATGTTTATGAAGTGGGGGAGATGAAAATGAGAGGCAAATGGAAAATAATGTAAATTGTGAGGAGATGAGATTTGTGATTAGGAACCTGGTATATGTTGAAGGTGTTCCCCTACAACGGCGCCAGAAGTTCCTTTTAATGTATGCTAGAACTACGTCGGTATTTCCCCAAAGAGGAAGAGATGATGCAATATAGCAGTGGTAGGTATTTCCCTCAGTGATGAGACCAAGGTTATCGAACCTGTAGGAGAACCAAGCAACACAATGTAAACATCACCTGCACACAAATAAAAAATACTCGCAACCCGACGTGTAAAAGGGGTTGTCAATCCCTTCGGGTAACGCACATGATAGACTTGTAAATATTGATAGATTGAATGATAAATAAGATAAATTGCAACATGGTATTTTTGGGTTTTTGGTTTAGTAGATCTGAAAATAAAAGTAAAGGAAAATAGATCGCAAAGGCAAATAATATGAGAAAGAGACCCCGGGGCCGTAGATTTCACTAGTGGCTTCTCTCGAGAAAATAGCAAACGGTGGGAAAACAATTACTGTTGGTCAGTTGATAGAACTTCAAATAATCATGACGATATCCAGGCAATGATCATTATATAGGCATCACGTCCAAGATTAGTAGACCGACTCCTGCCTGCATCTACTACTATTACTCCACACATCGACTACTATCCAACATGCATCTAGTGTATTAAGTTCATGGAGAAACAGAGTAATGCAATAAGAACGATGACCTGATGTAGACAAGTAATATTTATGTAGAAGTAGACCCCATCGTTTTATCCTTAGTAGCAGCGATACATACGTGTCGGTTCCCTTTCTGTCACTAGGATCAAGCACCGTAAGATCGAACCCACTACAAAGCACCTCTTCCCATTGCAAGATAAGCAGATCAAGTTGGCCAAACAAAACCCAAATATCGGAGAAGAAATATGAGGCTATAAGAAATCATGCATATAAGAGATCAAAAGAAGACCCAAATAACTTTCATGGATATAAAAAGATAGATCTGATCATAAACTCAAAGTTCATCGGATCCCAGCAAACACACCGCGAAAGAGTTACATCATATGGATCTCTAAGAGACCATTGTATTGATAATAAAAAGAGAGAAAGGAAGCCATCTAGATACTGACTACGGACCCGTAGGTCTACAAGGAACTACTCACACATCGTCGGAGAGGCACCAATGGAGGTGGTGAACCTCTCCGTGATGGTGTCTACATTTGATCTGGTGGTTCGGGATTTTGCGGCGGCTAGAATAGAATTTCGTCGACTCCCCTAGAGTTTCTGGAATATCTGAGTATTTATAGAGCGAAGAGGCGGTGCGGGAGGCTACCGAGGTGGGCACAACCCACCTGGGCGTGCTAGGGGGCCTGGCGCGCCCTGTTGGGTTGCGCCCCCCTCGGGGCACCCCCCAGGTGCAGCTCTGGCCCATTGGGTGTCTTGTGGCCCACAAAAATTCTCCAAAAAGTTTTGCGGTGTTTGGGCTCCGTTTGATATTGATTTCCCGCGATGTATAAAACATGCAGAAAACAACAACTGGCACTTGGCACTATGTCAATAGGTTAGTAGAAAAAAATTATATAAACCGACTATAAAATGATTGTAAAACATCCAAGAATGATAATATAACAGCATGGAACAATAAAAAAATTATAGATACTTTAGAGACATATCAATAGCCTCCACACAAAATCCAACCGTTACACACATTTGACCCAATTCATCAGACCGAAGAAGTTTAAAATGTGAACGTTAGGCTTTTCAGTGGGACCGACATGATAAACTCGATGAGACCGATGTGGTAGGGTTAGGGTAAACCTCATCTCGGTTTGATCGATTACACAAACTCACAGAGACCGATTTTGGTAATAAGCAAACAGAGAGTTGGTCAAGCAAACTCGGTGGGACCAACTGCATATCTCGGTGGGACCGAAATAATTGCAACAGGTAACAGAGAGTTTGCAATCCCATCTCGGTGAGACCGAGATCCCATCAGTGAGACTGAACTAGTTAGTGTTTGTGGAAGTGGCTATCTCAAGTGAAATCGATGGCGCCGGATGAATCAAATCGGTGGGGCCGAGTCTGAGTTTAGGTTTAGGACATATTTGGAATTGAGAAAGTGGTTGAGGGCTTTGGAGCATATCACTAAGCACTTTGAGCAAGTAGACCATTAAGCAACACCTCATCCCCTTTTAATAGTATTGGCTTTCCTATGGACTCAATGTGATCTTGGATCACTAAAATAGAAATGAAGAGTCTTGAGATTTTGCCAATCTTTGTCCTTAGCTTCTGGAAGGGGTTGCACATCCTCTTGTCCTGTCACTCCATTGTTGAACTGATTTGAAATACACTAGACAAAAATATTAGTCCAACAAGATATATGGTGTCATTAATTACCAAAATCACCCAGGGAGCACTTGTGCTTTCATCGACGACATGCCAGAGCATGGCGAGCTGGATGTGGATTCTCCTGGCGGATCCGATGAAGCACCAGCCGAGGAAGCGGTCGATGAGCTCAGCTGGTGTGCGCACTCGTGACACCCTTTGACCTTCATGTTGTGCATCGACGCTAGAGTAGCCAGCCGGGAGGCGCTGCCACCGAGGTGGTAGTATCCATGGGCGAAGCACTTGTTGGGGAGCGCAGGGAGGAGGGCGTGAGGGAAGTCGAGGCGACCGTGAGGGAGAGTGTGTAGGAGCATGGGAAGGCGGGCTGATCCTAGCATGCGGAGGTCCGACAACATCACGAGCACAGTCGCGCCACCTCGGCGTGGCTGGAAGGACGAGCTCATAGCAGAAGTGCTAGTCACTTTCGGGCTTAAGGCGTTGCAGCAGAGCTAGGAACTTGGCAGCGGCAACTATGTAGGTGTGGGTCCTGGGGAGGCCGCAGGAGCAGGATACAGTGCTGACGCAGGGGGGGGGCAACATGGATCCTCCACAACCCCGACTTGATCGAAGTACCTCCTGTAGGTGCCGCTCGTCGGTAGGGGAGACTCATAGTCATGGCCCATGCTCCGACGATCGCCACATCCAGGTCCGGTGTCACCGCATTAAATACCTTGACGATGGTGATGCTCATCTGGTCCTTGACCACGTACATGGTTGGAGTTCTTCTGAACGAGGCATAAAGTCTAAAAACAATAAGATGATGGATGGATTCTTGAGGCCAAGAGGATGAGATGGCTTTAGGAGGAATGGTGGACCGACGGGGGACGTGGTAGTTGAAGAGGATTAGATTAGGCGGCGATCCGATTACCAAAATGTTCGGAAAAACATCACCTATATACCAGTGTCATTTGCATTCATGACAAAAGTGGTGGAAAGTGCCCACCAGAGTTTTAGCTCTTATGATACCACCATGAATAGTAAAATCTAAAAAATCAAAAATTTCAAAAAAAAATTGGTGGCAAAGAATGACAAATGTTTGAAGTGCTTGCCAGGTTTCATCAGGGAACGACATTCGTGGATGTTGTGGCGAAAAAAACAATCATCACTCCAAAATAGATCATTTTTTGCCATGACTTCCATGTATGTCGTTTCGTGATGAAACTTGGCAAGCACTTCAACATTTGCCATTCTTTGTCACCAACTTTTTTTTTTTCATTTTTTTCATTTTTTTAGATGTTACTATATATGGTGCTATCATAAGAGCTAAAACTCGGATGGGCACTTTCCAACACTTTTGTCATTAATGCAAATGACACTAACATATATGTGATGTTTTTCCGGATATTTTGGTATCTTATTTGCATTTTTCTGATTTAGTATGAAACTATGAATTAGTAATGAAGTTTTCAAACTGACAGTCAAACAGTCAAAGGGCAAAAGGAAAAGAGGAGTGAAGTGACTTGGACAGAACCGATGACTTTTGGAAATTTGGGCTAAAATAGTCGAGTGGGACACAACTAGGGGCATAAATTTAATTATCCCAAAAATAAAAGAAGAAAATATAAGAAAAGGCAAACGACAATATGGATCTGAAAGTATATGATAGCAAAATAGACCCGGGGGGCGTAGATTTCACTAGTGGCTTCTCTCGAGAAAATAGCACGCAGTGGGTAGACAAATTACTGTTGGACAATTGATAGAAAAGCAAATAATTATGACAATATCCAAGACAATGATCATGTATATAGGCACCACGTCCAAGATTAGTAGACCGACTCCTGCGTGCATCTACTACTATTACTCCACACATCGACCGCTATCCAGCATGCATCTAGTGTATTAAGTTCATGAAAATACAGAGTAATGCAATAAGAACGATGAAATGATGTAGACAAGATCTATTCATGTAGGAATAGACCTCATATTTTTATCCTTAATAGCAACGATACATGCGTGCCTTGCTACCCCTTCTGTCACTGGGAATGGACATCGCAATATCGAACCCATTACAAAGCACCTCTTCACATTGCAAGATAAATAGATCAAGTTGGCCAAACAAAACCCAACTATGAGAGAAGAAATATGAGGCTATAATAATCAAGATTGGATATAAAATGAAGGCAAATCTGATCATAAACTCACAATTCACCGGATCCCAACAAACACACAACAAAAAGTAATTACATTAGATAGATCTTCGAGAGACCGTTGTATTGAGATACAAAGAGAGAAGAAGCCATCTAGCTACTGCCTACGGACCCGTAAGTCTATGGTAAACTACTCATGCATCATCGGAGAGGCACCAATGAGGATGATGAACCCCTCCGTGATCGTGTTCCCCTCCGACGGAGTGCCAAAAAAGGTCTATAGATTGGATCTCGTGGTTTTGGAACTTGTGGTGGCTGGAACAAAATTTCGTCGACTCCCCTAGGATTTCTGGAGGTAAGAAGTATTTATAAAGTGAAGATACGGTGCGGCAGGCCACTGAGGTGGGCACAACCCACCTCGCCCTGGTTGGTTGTGCCCCCCTCGAGGCACCCCCGGGTGCTTCTCTAGCCCATCTAGTGTCTTCTGGTCCAAAAAAATTCACAAAAAGTTTCGCTGCATTTGAACTCTGTTTGATATTGATTTTCTGTGATGTAAAAAACAAGCAGAAAACAGCAACTCACACTTGGCACTATGTCAATAGGTTAGTCCCAAAAAATGATATAAAATGACAGTAAATTGATTGTAAAACATCCAAGAATGATATTATAACAGCATGGAACAATCAAAAATTATAGATACGTTGGAGACGTATCAGTTTGCCAAACCAAATCAATAGATCGGAGAGAAATTAATACAAAGATTTCATAATCATGCATATAAGAGTTCAGAGAAGACTCAAATAATATTCATAGAAAATCTGATCATAAACTCACAATTCATCGGATCCCAACAAACACACCGCAAAAAGGATTATATCAATAAATCTCCAAGAACATCAAGGAGAATATTTCTATTGAAGATCGAGAGAAGAAGCCATCTAGCTACTAGCTCTGGACTCATAGGTCCGTGGTAAACTACTCACACATCATTGGAAGGGCAGGAAGATTAATGTAGAGCCCCTCCGTGGTCAATTCCCCCTCCGGTAGAGTACCAGAGAAGGCCTCCGGATGGGATCTCTCGAGAATAGAAACTTGTGGCGGCGGAAAAAGTATTTCGGGTGGCTCCCTGATGTCAGGGGAATATTTGAGAATTTATAGAGGTGGAATTAGGTAAAGAGGTGCCACGAGGGGCCCACAAGCCTGGGGGTGCCTCTCGAGCTTGTCGCTCCCCCATGACTCTTCAGATCTTCTGCCGAACCTTCTAGGGTCTATTTTGGTCCAGAAAAAATTAGCCCAAAGTTTTTTCTTTGTTTGGATTCTGTTTGATATTGATTTCCTGAAAAGCCAAAAACAAGCAAAAAAACAACAACTGGCATTAGGCACTAGGTTAATAGGTTAGTCCCAAAAAATTGTATATATAATTGCATAATAAACACCCAAGATTGACGCTATAATAGCATGGAACAGTAAAAAATAATAGATACGTTGGAAACGTTTCATACAACTACTGTTGGTGGTCGACTATGTTTCCCTTGGAACTCTCCCTATGCAAGTAAACTCCAATGGACATCAATGTAGTTCATGAAATGGAGGTGGATTATCATCTATCCTTCTTACGACCTAGGACGATTGTGCAGTGATGAAAATGTTCTGAAGAACAACTGCTTCTCCCTCTCTTTTATCACAAGTGAAAGGATCGATATGGTTGACTAGAGGGGGGGGGGGGTGAATAGGCAACTAACAATTTTTAACTTTTCTTAACCACTTTAAATTAAACGACAAAGTAAGTTGTCTAGATATTCTACTAAGATGACAACTAAAGGAAAGAAGGATAACAACTACACAAGCATGCTATAGGAGTTGAACAAGTAAATCATGCACAAGTAAAGGAAAAAAATAACCACAAGTGGAACCGGTGGAGACGAGGATGTGTTGCCGAAGTTCCTTTCCTTTGAGGGGAAGTACGTCTCCGTTGGAGCGGTGTGGAGGCACAATGCTCCCCAAGAAGCCACTAGGGCCCCCGTATTCTCCTCACGCCCTCACACGATGCAAGGTGCCGTGATTCCACTAGTGGTGCCCTTGAAGGCGGCGACCGAACCTTTACAAACAAGGTTGGGGCTATCTCCACAACTTGGAGGCTCCCAACAAAACCACGAAGCTTCACCACAATGGAATATGGCTTCGAGGTGACCTCAACCGTCTAGGGTGCTCAAACACCCAAGAGTAACAAGATCCGCAAGGGATTAGTGGGGAGAATCAAATATCTCTTGGTGGAAGTGTAGATCGATGCCTCCTCAAGCAATCCCGAGCAAATCAACAAGTTTGATTGGCTAGGGAGAGAGATCGGGCGGAAATGGAGCTTTTGGAGCAACAATGGAGTAGTGGGGGAAGAGGTAAATCTTCTTGGGGAAGAAGACCCCCTATATATAGTGGGAGAGCAAATCCAACCGTTATGTGCGTTTTCAGCCCGCAGAGCGCGGTAGTACCGCACGTAAGTTGCGGTACTACCGCTGACTGAGCGGTACTACCGCTTTGGGACCGGTACTACCGCTAGGCAAAAACATGCGAGATGATTGACAACCACGGATTAAATAAATTACATCCGCGGCTACATCCGCAGGGAAAACGGTAGTAGCAAAATGCGACACGGTACTACCGCTTCGAGTAAGCGGTACTACCGCATAGGATGTGAAAGTAAAAAATTACTTCTGCACCTACTTCTGCACTTAGAATCAGTGCCGGGCCAGATACACGGTACTACCGCTCTGGAGCCGCGGTACTACCGTTGGTGCGGTACTACCGTGTCGGCAGGCAGTACTACCATGTGGCTGTGCGGTACTATCGCTTATTTGAGCGGTACTACCGCTTGCCAGGCAGATGATTTAGTTAAGAAGTCATGGTTTGCATATACGTTAATAAACGGTTGGAACGCCAGAGAAGCAAGGGAAAGGTGGTGCGAGAGTAAGATGTGTACGTGTTGATTCCAGCCAAACCTTTCTGAAGCGGACCCCCTCTTAATAGTACGGCTTTCCTATTACTCAAAGCCACCGACAGGGAGCAAAAAGAAAACACCGTCTTCTATCGAATCCGAGGGGCAGTCAATCGTCTTGTGCCTAAGTGAGATATACCTGTAGGAGCTTAGAGCACACGATTAGTCCGCAAATGCATTGTCATCAATCACCAAAACTACTTAGGGAGAAATATGCCCTTACAATCTCCCCCTTTTTGGTGGATTGATGACAATACGGGATTTGCATAGGGATAAAATAAGAGAGTATGCAATCCTAACACTAGAATATAGGTGAACTCCCCCTGGATGTGTGCCTACACAAGATTTGTGCTTTGGACTTCACAACACACATACTAGGTTCAGTGCTCCCCCTATATTCTACACATAATATACTCTTTATATACCACAGAGCACATAAACAAGGGAAAGTAAACTAACTGCTCTCGATATAAAATTAAAGACAAAACGACGAGTTCAACGATAGAGAAGCATATGCCTTACACCATACGATAGTCTCACGCATACGACACAAAAGCACGCAAATAAACAGAGTTCAGCCAACGAAAAGAAACAACTTGCACAAGAGCACAAGACGCAAATCACTCTCCCCCTTTGTCATCGAGACACCACAAAGGGGAAAGAGGACACTAAGAAGGGTGGCAGCCCTGGAGACACTCAGTCATCGTACTCGTCATCAGACCCCTGCTGCTCCTCCTGACGCTCCTCGTCAGACTCTGACCACTTGTACCCCTGACGGGCCATCCAAGCTGCCTCGGGGGTGATGTTGTCCTCGGACCCGTTAGACACATCCTCTCCATAGACCGCCAAGAGCTTCTTGTCACGCTGGCGAGTCTTCTTGTCAGTCACATGAGCCCTGTATTGTCCTTTAGCCTGCATGCAGAAGAGGGCCTTCATCTTTTGCTTAATCTTTTTAGCCCAAGAAGGCTCTGAGGAGGAAGAAGGAGCAAATCTTCCAGGGCCTTCCTCATCAGCCTCCTCCATAGGCTCCTCATCAGTGCCCATCTGAGCTGCAGCAGCTTGAGAACGAGTGGTGGTGTTCGCCCATCGAGTCTTGATGCGAAGACGGATGGGATCATGACGGATACAGTCGGCCTCGAACTCCTCATCAGGATACAGCTTCTCCCAAGTCTTGGAGATCAGCAGAAATAGGAAAGGGCCATAGATGGGTACCTTGCGAGAGTAGATCGCAAAGCGGAGCTCACACCACATGATATTGGATATGTCAAGTGGTGGAGACTGCTCCGTGCGAGCCGCTTCACACATCAGCAGCATGTCAACCAGGTATGCATGGACCTTGGCCTTGTCGCCAACGCGAGGAAACATAGTGTTGCGAAAGATCCGATACATGATGTCCAGAAATGGGTTCAACACCCAAGTATTCTTGCCACTTGCAAGAGTCTTCTCCACATAGAATGGCAGCAGCTTGTCCTTGTTGGCAGATTCTGGTGGGGTATGAGGCCTAGCTCCAACTGGGTTGTGGAGTCCTTCGTCAGCAATCTGTAGAAGATCCATGAACTCCTTCCAAGATGCAGTCATCTTGTGACCATTGGTCATCCATGTCATTGGGCGATCATCCTTGGAGTGGAAGTGGACTGACGCATAGAACTGAGCAATAATCTCTGGATCAAAATCCTGCTGAAAGGTCATGATGTGCTCTAGGCCAAACTGCTCGACCAGATCCAGAGCCTCGGCAAAGTAGGCTCGGTTGGCGTCCTTCCGCATGTGGGCCACGTCCACCCAGTGAGCATCCACGTACAGGTTGGTCTTGCTCTTGAGCACCTCCTGGTAGATGCGATACTGCTGCCTGGTCCAGAAAAGCTCATCTCCAGGAAACTGATCACGGGGTTCTCCATACGGGTTTTGCTTCCTATGTGCCATGAACTCAGTAGCTGGCATCTCTTCCATAGACATTGAAGATTCCTTTCGCTTGTTGGCGACAGTCTTGTACCTGCGCTGGGGATTGGAGCCCTCTGGCACATCACTGGGGTTGCGCAGACGCTTGGATCCGGTGTCGCGGACAGGGTTGGTACGACGAGCATCGAAACCGGAGCGACCACCTAAAGCACAAACACAAGAACACGACAAAAGCACAAAGAGAATCAATGCAAAAGCCTCAAAAAGCACGAAAAACGAGTAGAAATGGAAATAAGTACATGTTACGAAGGAACTATGACCAAAGCGGTAGTACTGCCCGACTGACGCGGAAGTAAGAAATTAGTACCGCTTAGTAAGCGGTAGTACCGCTTGGAGGAAGCGGTAGTACTGCACACTCTGCGGTAGTAAAAATTTACTTCCGTGGACAGAAGCAGAAGTAAAAAATTAGTACTGCTTACGGAGCGGTAGTACCGCATTGTGGTTGCGGTAGTACCGCTCGGTAAGCAGTAGTAAAATTTTACTACCGCTCCAGAGCGGTAGTACCGCTGAGGACCGCGGTAGTACCGCTCTGGTCATATCTGAAAACGGATCTGGACCAGACCGGGCGGTAGTACCGCGGTTCACCAGCGGTAGTACCGCACGGAACAGATCTGAACAGGGCAGATCTAGATGAGGCCATGTAGATCGAACAACGGTACTACGGCTGATCATAGCAACTTGGTAGCAACATACATACTACCATTTCTAGAGCAAGAACACTCTCCTACATCCTAAACTTCCATGGATAAGAACATGAAGAACACAAGAACACTAAGCATCTCCCCTAACCCTAAAAAGAACAACAAGGCAACAAGAAGAGGGGAAAAGGGGAGAAACCTTCATCCATGGCAAGAGGGCGAGGTGGGGAGCGATCCCACTGGTCGGAATGTGAGGAGAGTGGCCGAGGGAGGAGATCCGGCGAGGTCCTTCGGCGGCGTTCTTGAGAGTGAGAGAGAGGGACGACGTGGGGGTTAGAAGTGAATGGGTATGGGGGAGTTGGAACTCCCCTGCCTGCTTATAACCCCCACCCGTTCGAATATGTGCGGTAGTACCGCGGTCATCACGGTAGTACCGCTTGGGCGGTAGTACCGCTCGCCAAGCGGTAGTACCGCTCTACCAGCGGCAGTAAATAAATACTGCCGTGCTGGACTTGCGGCAGTACCGTAAACTCCTTGCGGTAGTACCGTAAACTTGCACGATAGTACCGCTCCTCTAAGAACAAGCACAATAAAACACGAGGCTTTTAGCAAAGAAAGAGGAAAAAGAAAACAAATGCACAAGCAAGGCAAATAACACAACTCCACAGAGGAGGGCGGTGGCCGAGGCCACCTATGTTTGAGTTTGTTGGTATGGCACCACGAAGAATTATCCTTGAGCCCATGACCAATACTCGTCTTGAAGCACTTAAACCAACTATGTATGGTAAATGATAAAGACTTGATCAGTTTATGCATAATGGGGGGAGGAATGGTTCATTGAGAGAACAATACTCCCCCTATGTCCATGCCTACATCTAGACAAGATAACTATATTGAGTGTGAGGAGTGTGTGCAAAGACTCAAGCCACATTGCTCAAATCGATGATATTTAGCTCATGCCTTAACTCGCAAAATCTTGCTTCATTCAATGGCTTCGTGAAGATATCTGCAAGGTTATCATGAGTGTTGACGTAGTGAAGCTCGATCTCTCCTTGCCTTATGTGATCCCGGATGAAGTGATACGAATCTCAATATGTTTCGTCTTGAAGTGTAGCACCGGGTTGAGAGAAATCTTGATGGCACTTTCATTGTCACACCAAAGAGGCACTTTGTCACAAGTGACACCGTAATCCTATAAAGTTTGCCTCATCCATAAGAGTTGAGCACAACAACTGCCAGCAGCCACATACTCTGCTTCGGTGGACGAGAGAGATACACAACTTTGCTTTTTGGAAGACCAACTAACAAGAGAGCAACCAAGAAATTGGCACCCTCCCGAAGTGGACTTCCTATCCACTTTGTCTCCCGCCCAGTCAGAATCAGAGAAACCTACAAGGTTGAAGTTTGCTCCTCTTGGGTACCATAAGCCAAAGTTTGGGGTATGAGCCAAATATCGAAAGATTCACTTGACAGCCACAAAGTGACTCTCCTTAGGTGAGGCTTGAAACCATGCACAAATTCCTACACTCAACATAATATCCGGTCTAGATGCACAAAGATAAAGCAAGGATCCGATCATAGAGCGATATACCTTTTGATCCACCACTTTACCATTGGGATCAATGTCAAGTTGGCATTTGGTTGGCATTGGAGTAGAAGCCGGCTTGACATCACTTAGATTGAACCTCTTGAGCATGTCTTGAGTATACTTGGATTGTTTGATGAAGATGCCTTCTCTTCTTTGTTTAATCTCAAACCCAAGGAAATACTTCAACTCTCCAATCATGGACATCTCAAAATGTGTGGTCATGAGTGCGGAGAACTCATCATTGAAAGCTTTGTTAGGAGAACCAAAGATAATATCATCAACATATAGTTGGCATACAAACAACTCCCCTTTGACCTTCTTAGTAAAAAGAGTGGGGTCGATTTTCCCAATTTCAAACCCACGATCTTGTAACAACTCGGTAAGATGCTCATACCACGCACGTGGGGCTTGCTTAAGGCCATAGAGTGCCTTATCGAGTTGGTACACGTGATTGGGGAACTTAGGATCCTCAAACCCCGGGGGTTGTTTAACATACACCAACTCATTAATAGGACCATTAAGAAATGCACTTTTCACATCCATTTGTTGCAATTTAAAGTTATGATGGGAAGCATAGGCAAGCAACAAACGAATGGATTCAAGACGAGCAACGGGGGCAAAGGTTTCACCGTAGTCGATACCCTCGACTTGGGAGTAGCCTTGAGCCACCAGACGCGCCTTGTTGCGGATGACAATACCATGAGCATCTTGCTTGTTCTTAAAGATCCATTTGGTTCCAATGACATTATGGTTCTCCTTTGGCCTTGGCACCAGACGCCACACCTTGTTACGCTCGAAGTTATGGAGTTCTTCATGCATGGCATTGAGCCAATCAGGGTCTTCGAGCGCCTCATAAACCTTCTGAGGTTCAACACAGGATACAAAAGCTTGATGAGCACAATAGTTTGCTAATTGTCTACGAGTGCTTACCCCCCTTTTGATGCTTCCTAGAATGTTCTCGATGTGATGTTCGTTGGAAGCAAGCCTGGAGGCAACTTTTGCAGCCCGCGCTCTAATTGCTCTTCAAGAGTTAACTGAGGAGCACTGAGTTGATCATCTTGAGCGTCGATAGGAGCTAGATCTTGATCTTGAGCTTCCTCTTGATCTTGATCATGCTCAGAGGACAGAACTTGGCCTTGTGCATCATTTGGTGGCTCTCCACCATCTTGTGATTGATCTTGCACTTGGCCTTGTTCATCAGGTTGAGGGCCTTCACTTTGTTCTTCGGAAGCGTGTGGGTCTTGGGTTGGCGATGGTTCCACTTGAGTGGAACATTGTCCTTCTCCTTCGGCCACAAGGGGTTCCTCAATGGGTAGGATATATCCAACACCCATTCTTCTTATGGATTGAGGAGGAATTTCATCACCTGCATCACAAGTACCACTTTGCTCCACTTGGGAGCCGTTATTTTCATCAAACTCTATGTTACTCGTCTCCTCAATGAGTCCATTGGACTTGTTGAGGACACGGTAAGCATGAGAGTTTGTAGCATAACCAACAAATATGCCCTCGTGAGCTCTAGATTCAAATTTAGACAAACGAACACCTTTCTTGAGAATGAAACACTTACACCCGAATACCCGGAAGTACTTGAGATTGGGCTTGTTACCGGTAAGAATCTCATACGGAGTTTTGTTCAAGCCTTTGCGGAGATAGAGACGATTTGATGCATGGCAAGCGGTGTTGATGGCTTCGGCCCAAAAGTTGTATGGAGATTTGAATTCAGCCATCATGGTTCTTGCCGCATCCATTAGAGTTCGGTTCTTTCTCTCCGCTACACCATTTTGTTGAGGGGTATATGGGGTTGCATATTGATGTTTGATCCCCTTATCACCAAGAAACTCATCCAAGGTGTAGTTCTTGAACTCGGTGCCGTTGTCACTTCTGATCATCAAAATCTTTGCTTCATGTTGTCGTTGAGCTTCATTTGCAAAGTTGATGATGGTTTGTTGGGTCTCACTCTTCTTCTTGAAGAAGTATACCCAGGTGTATCTTGAGTAATCATCCACAATCACCAAGCAGTACTTTCTACCCCCAAGGCTATCAAAAGATGGAGGCCCAAAGATGTCCATGTGGAGGAGCTCCAGGGGTCTCTTTGAATAGATGATAGTCGTGGGAGGGTGAGCCTTCTCATGTAATTTTCCTTCAATGCAAACCCTGCAAGCACGATCTTTGGCAAAGCTAACATTTGTTAGTCCTCGGACATGGTCCCCCTTGAGAAGACTTTGCAAAGATCTCATATTGACGTGGGCCAAACGGCGATGCCAAAGCCATCCCACATCAACTTTAGCCGTTAGGCATGTCGCGGCCTTAGTGGGTTGCTTCGAGAAGTTAACCACATAAAGGCCGTTCTCGACATGCCCAACATAGGCTACTTTAAGAGTCTTGCTCCACAAGAGGGCCACGGTATCAATATCAAAGAATGTAGCAAAGCCCATGAGTGCAAGTTGGCATACATAAAGTAAATTGTATGCAAGGGACTCAACAAGCATGACTTTCTCGATCGTGAGATCATGAGAGACAACAACCTTGCCAAGTCCCAATACCTTAGAAGATGAAGCATCACCCCATTCGATGTTGGTGGCCATAGATGAACCGAGATGCACGTCCACCACCAAGTCTTTGCTTCCGGTCATATGATTTGTGGCTCCGCTATCGAGCAACCATGATCCCCCACCGGAAGCAAACCCCTACAATAGATCAATGCTTGGATTTAGGTACCCATTTGGTAATGGGTCCTTTGAGGTTAGTAACAAGGGTCTTAGGAACCCAAATGGACCATTCAATGTACTCATATGAAGAACCAACAAATTTAGCAAACACATGACCATCACTAGCACGACATAAAACATATGAAGGATTAAAGTCGCCGGCCATGTTTGATGGTATGGTGGAGTTTTTCTTGACACCACCACTTTTCTTCTTCTTTGACGTGCCCTCTCCTTCTTTCACAAACGATTGTCGGAGAGGGGGTGGTTGCTTGGTCTTGTCATTCTTCATCTTCTTGGGCTTAGGAACAAACCCAATTCCTTCCTTTGCCACAACCTCCTTTTGATTGCTCAAAAGGGTGTTGAGGTTCTTCTCACCTTGTATGCAAGTCACAAGGCCTTTCTCAAGTTGCTTATTCAACTCGGCATTTTCTTTAACAAGATGCACATGCTCGCAACAAGGGTTAGTAGCATTTGCATTATCAATTAAAACCATGCGAGGAAAGATAGCATTTTCCTTGGTTAGCGAAACTTGGAGTTGATCATGAGACTCCTTGAGAGTAGCATGCATACCTTTCAAGGCCTTGTGAGCCTTGTCAAGTATGTCAAACTCCTCTTTGAGTTTAGCATGGTCAACCTCAAGTTTTGCCTTCTCGGAGTTAAGGACACGAGAGACAACTAAGGCATGATCGAGATCTTTCTTTAATTTAGCATGACCATCGTTATGTGACTCCTCAAGAGCCAAACGAAGACCACGCTCTTCCTCTAAGGCGTTAGAGAGATCCGATATCTCATCGGCATAGTCTCGACTATGTCCTTCCATTTTAGTAATGGTTTCCTCGTGATCCTCGATCATGTCATTGGCCTCACCGAGTTGTTCCAAAAGAGCAACAAAATGCTTCTTGGGTTTGCCCCTGAGATTTTTCATGAACAACTCAAATTCATTTTCTCCCTCCTTAGCACTCTCACTCTCATCAATACAATTCGTCAATGAAGGATTAGAAGAGATAGTAGTATTGATGTTTGAGGTTACCTTGTTGGTGGCCTTGGCCATGAGACACTTGGCGGTGATGTTCTCATTTGGTGAGTCGAAGAGAGATGAGTGTGGAGTAGTCGCAATAGCAATTGCGGCCATTGTGGTCACCTCATCGTCTTCATCATTATCATCATCCTCCACATATTCTTCTTGGGCCACCAACACCTTCGGAGGAGTCTTCTTGATGAAGTTGTTCTTGTTGGGATAGGACTTTGACTTGTCCTTCCGAATAAGCTTGCCTCCAAAGTCTTCTCTCTTCTCATTTGGGCAATCCACAACGAAGTGACTTACATTTCCACAGTTGAAGCATGTCCTCACTCGTTGCTTCCCCTTGTTCCCACTGGAGTTGTTACTGTTGAAGTTGCATCTTGTGTTCTTCTTGCCCCAGAATTGCCTTGACGCAAGAGCCATGTGCTCATGATAGGCATATTTGGTGTCCTCGGGGCTACACTCATCATCATCTTCCACTTCCTCCTCTTCCACACAAGCCTTGGCCTTCAGTGCGAGATTAGGCTTCTTCGATCGTTGAGCTCTTCAGACCGCATTGTCGGCGGTCACGTCCAAGATCCTCATGGCAACAAACTCATCCAGCACTTCATTTGAGGATAAGTGGTGGAAGTCTGGTCTCTGACGTATGACAAAGGACATGGCCTTATGGTAGGGCATCATGGCCTTGAGAAACTTGCGCTTGATCCAATTGTCATCTATATCCTTACTGCCATGATCTCGAAGAGAGACTGCAAGGATAGTTAATCTTCGATAAAGTTCACGAGGATCTTCATATTCGATCATAGCAAACTCATCAGCTTCATCTTGCACCACTTCATAGTTGGAGCGTTGAATACTGGTGCTTCCCTTGTACATCATGCCAACATGCTCCCAAGCTTCCTTGGCCACAGTGAAGGGTCGAAGGTGTGCAATGTCTTCAGGAGGGATGGAATCTTGAAGAATGCAAAGAGCGGACTCGTTGAACTGATGATCTGCAGTTTCTCTTGGAGTCATGTTGTCGGGATCATATGGATAAAAACCTTGCTCAATGATTCTCCAAAGGTTAGTAGAACAATGATTAATATGACGTTTGAAACGAAACACCCAAGTAGCAAAATCAGAATTTTTGATAAACTTGGGAGGGGGCCCAACGGAATTTAAATGCGGTGTGGGAACGGGTCCTCCATAGTGAGTAGGAGGAGCGGATTGGGCAAATTTCCCACTCCCATTCTTAGTGATCGGGGCTTGTTCCCTACTAGCTTCTCCCTTGTCGGGATTAGCCTCCGACACGTTGGTAGCGGGACGAGGCACTTCCAACGGTGTGGTGGATAATTTAAGCCCCTCAAGCAAATCTTTAAACATGCCTTTGACCTCGCTCGCTAGTGATTCTTTCAATGTGGTCAAGGCCACATTGAACTCCTCATGAGAGACCGAGGCTCCCCCGTCTGACGTAGGCAAGGACGGAGTTCCACCGGAATGGTCCTCCGTCTCGACTACGTTGTCACCCATACTCTTTGGATGGCAAAGTCCTTAAAAAGAGACGATGCTCTGATACCAATTGATAGGATCGATATGGTTAACTAGAGGGGGGGGGAGTGAATAGGCAACTAACAATTTTTAACTTTTCTTAACCACTTTAAATTAAACGACAAAGTAAGTTGTCTTGATATTCTACTAAGATGACAACTAAAGGAAAGAAGGATAACAACTACACAAGCATGCTATAGGAGTTGAACAAGTAAAGCATGCACAAGTAAAGGTAAGAAATAACCACAAGTGGAACCGGTGGAGACGAGGATGTGTTGCCGAAGTTCTTTCCCTTTGAGGGGAAGTACGTCTCCGTTGGAGCGGTGTGGAGGCACAATGCTCCCCAAGAAGCCACCAGGGCCACCGTATTCTCCTCACGCCCTCACACGATGCAAGGTGCCGTGATTCCACTAGTGGTGCCCTTGAAGGCGGCGATCGAACCTTTACAAACAAGGTTGGGGCTATCTCCACAACTTGGAGGCTCCCAACAAAACCACGAAGCTTCACCACCATGGAATATTGCTTTGAGGTGGCATCAACCGTCTAGGGTGCTCAAACACCCAAGAGTAACAAGATCCGCAAGGGATTAGTGGGGAGAATCAAATATCTCTTGGTGGAAGTGTAGATCGATGCCTCCTCAAGCAATCCCGAGCAAATCAACAAGTTTGATTGGCTAGGGAGAGAGATCGGGCGGAAATGGAGCTTTTGGAGCAACAATGGAGTAGTGGGGGAAGAGGTAAATCTTGTTGGGAAAGAAGACCCCCTATATATAGTGGTAGAGCAAATCCAACCGTTATGTGCGTTTTCAGCCCGCAGAGCGCGGTAGTACCGCATGTAAGTTGTGGTACTACCGCTGACTGAGCGGTACTACCGCTTTGGGACCGGTTCTACCGCTAGGCAAAAACATGCGAGATGATTGACAACCACGGATGAAATAAATTACATCCGCGGCTACATCCGCAGGGAAAACGGTAGTAGCAAAATGCGACACGGTACTACCGCTTGGAGTAAGCGGTACTACCGCATAGGATGCGAAAGTAAAAAATTACTTCCGCACCTACTTCTGCACTTAGAACCAGCGCCGGGCCAGATACACGGTACTACCGCTCTGAAGCCGCGGTACTACCGTGTCGTCAGGCGGTACTATCGTGTGGCTGTGCGGTACTACCGCTTATTTGAGCGGTACTACCGCTTGCCAGGCAGATGATTTAGTTAAGAAGGCATGGTTTGCATATACGTTAATAAACGGTTGGAACTCCAGAGAAGCAAGGGAAAGGTGGTGCGAGAGTAAGATGTGTACGTGTTGATTCCACCCAAACCTTTCCGAAGCGGGACCCCTCTTAATAGTACGGCTTTCCTATTACTCAAAGCCACCGACAGGGAGCAAAAAGAAAACACCGTCTTCCATCGAATCCGAGGGGCAATCAATCGTCTTGTGCCTAAGTGAGATATACCTGTAGGAGCTTAGAGCACACGATTAGTCCGCAAATGCATTGTCATCAATCACCAAAACTACTTAGGGAGAAATATGCCCTTACAACAAGACTATCAGAAAAGAACGATAAGTTTCAAATATTTATTGAAGTCTTGTTCTTGAGATGTCTAGTTTATTTATTTATTCATTATAGGTTATTCATAACTATCTGCTCCCTTGTTGACTGAACAAGATGTAGATACAACTTATGTCTATTCAGCCCGTATGAAACATTCTTTCAATTGTGTGTGATTATTTCATCATGCTTCAAAAAAATCCGACAAACCCACATGTCATTTTAATATATCCCGATTTCCTACAAATTTCAACCTAGAACTCGTATCGACATTTTACTTATTATTGGACCACTACCTAATGATGGATAGGTTCTGCTTGGATAATAATATCACCTTGTCTAACTATCTGTAATTTTCACCTTTCCTAACATCACACATATTACATTTCAAAATTAAGCCTACACATCTGATATCTACTACACGCTTCGATTCCTGTAGACAGTGTTGGGCCTCCAAGAGCAGAGGTTTGTAGGACAGCAGCAAATTTCCCTTAAGTGAGTAACCCAAGGTTTATTGAACTCAGGGAAGTGGAGGTTGAACATACCCCTTTCAAGCAACCCTGCAATCAAGATACAAGAAGTCTCTTGTGTCCCCAACACACCTAATACACTTGTCAGATGTATAGGTGCACTAGTTCGGCGAAGAGATGTTAAATGGCAAGCGATATGAATGGCAAAAGATGTATTTGTAAATCTGAAATAAAAATGGCAGCAAGCAAACATGTAACAAAACTGAAAGTAAACGGTGTTCAATTGATGAAAACAAGGCCTAGGGATCATACTTTCACTAGTGGCAACTCCCAACAACATTTACATAATCTAATTGTTGGGGAACGTAGTATTTTAAAATTTTCCTACGATCACGCAAGATCTATCTACCAGATGCATAGCAACGAGAGGGAAGAGTGTGTCTACGTACCCTCGTAGACCGGGAGCGGAAGCGTCAAGTGACGCGGTTGATGTTGTCAAACTTCTTTGCGATCCAACCGATCAAGCACCGAACGTATGGCACCTCCGCGTTCAGCACACGTTCAGCTTGATGACGTCCCACGAGCTCTTGATCCAGTAGAGCTTCACGGGAGAGTTTCGTCAGCACGACGGCGTGGTGACGGATATGATGTGTTCACCGGCACAGGGCTTCGCCTAAGCTCCGCGACGGTATGACCGAGGTGTGATTCTGTGGAGGGGGGAACCGCACACGGCTAAAACAATTCAACTTGTGTGTGTTTGGGTGCCCCCCTGCCCCCGTATATAAAGGAGCAGGGGAGGGAGGCCGGCCGGCCCTTCCTGGTGCGGCTAGGGAAGGAGTCCTACTAGGAATAGGATTGCAATCCTATTCCTAGTAGGATTCACCAAAAGGAAGAAGGGGGAAAGGAATAGGAGAGGTGGCGCCCCCCCCAATCCTAGTCCAACTAGGAACCCAAGGTGGGGGCGCCGGCCAGCCCTATGGGCTGCCTCTCTCTTTCCCTTTAGGCCCACTATGGACCATCCCCTCTCGTAGGGGGTTCCGGTAACCCCTTCCGGCATTCCCGATAAATCCGAAACTTTTCCGGTATACTTCCGCTGTCCGAATATAGCCGTCCAATATATCAATCTTTATGTCTCGGACATTCCGAGACTCCTCGTCATGTCCGTGATCTCATCCGGGACTCCGAACTACCTTCGGTACATCAATACTCATAAATTCATAATACCGATCGTCATCAAACGTTAAGCGTGCGGACCCTACGGGTTCGAGAACTATGTAGACATGACCGAGACTCATCTCCGGTCAATAACCAATAGCGGAACCTGGATGTTCATATTGGCTCCTACATATTCTACGAAGATCTTTTATCGGTCAGAACCGCATAACAACATACGTTGTTCCTTTTGTCAAACGGTATGTTACTTGCCCGAGATTCGATCGTCGGTATCTCTATACCTAGTTCAATCTCGTTACCGGCAAGTCTCTTTACTCGTTCCGCAACACATCATCTTGTGACTAACTCATTAGTCTTTTGCTTGCAAGGCTTATTGTGATGTGTGTTACCGAGAGGGCCCAAAGATACCTCTCCGACACTCGGAGTGACAAATCCTATTCTTGATCTATGCCAACACCACGAATACTTTTGGAGACACCTGTAGAGCATCTTTATGATCACCCAGTTACGTTGTGACGTTTGATAGCACACAAGGTGTTCCTACGGTATTCGGGAGTTGCATAATCTCATAGTCATAGGAACATGTATAAGTCATGAAGAAAACAATAGCAGTAAAACTAAACGATCATAGTGCTATGCTAACGGATGGGTCTTGTCCATCACATCATTCTCCTAATGATGTGATCCCGTTGACCAAATGACAACTCATGTCTATGGCTAGGAAACATAACCATCTTTGTTCAATGAGCTAGTCTAGTAGAGGCATACTAGGGACATACTGTTTTGTCTATGTATTCACACATGTACTAAGTTTCCGGTTAATACAATTCTAGCATGAATAATAAACATTTATCATGATATAAGGAAATATAAATAACATCTTTATTATTGCCTCTAGGGCATATTTCCTTCAGTCTCCCACTTGCACTAGAGTCAATAATCTAGCTCACATCTCCATGTGATTTAATAGCGATAGTTCACATCGTTATGTGAATAACACCCATAGTTCACATCGACATGTGACCAACACCCAAAGGGTTTACTAGAGTCAATAATCTAGTTCACATCGCTATGTGATTAATACCCAAGAGTAATAAGGTGTGATCATGTCTTGCTTGTGAGAGAAGTTTAGTCAACGGGTCTGTCACATTCAGATCCGTATGTATTTTGCAAATTTCTATGTCTACAATGCTCTGCATAGAGCTACTCTAGCTAATTGCTCCCACTTTCAATACGCATCCAGATTGATACTTAGAGTCATCTGGATTTAGTGTCAAAGCTTGCATCGGCGTAACCCTTTACGACGAACTCTTTATCACCTCCATAATCGAGAAATATTTCCTTAGTCATCCAATTACTAAGGATAATTTTTGACCGCTGTACAGTGATCCACTCCCGGATTACTTTGGTACCTCCCCGCTAGACTTATAGCAAGGCACACATCAGGTCTGGTACACAGCATTGCATACATGATAGATCCTATGGCTGAGGCATAGGGAATGACTTTCATTTTCTCTCTATCTTCTGCAGTGGTCGGGCATTGAGTCTTACTCAACTTCATACCTTGTAAAACAGGCAAGAACCCTTTCTTTGACTGATCCATTTTGAACTTCTTCAAAATCTTATCAAGGTATGTGCTTTGTGAAAGTCCAATTAAGCGTCTTGATCTATCTCTATAGATTTTGATGCCTAATATGTAAGCAGCTTTACCAAGGTCTTTCTTTGAAAAATTCCTTTCAAATACTCCTTTATGCTTTCCAGAAAATTCTACATCATTTCCGATCGACAATATATCATTCACATATACTTATCAGAAAGGTTGTAGTGCTCCCATTCACTTATTGTAAATACAGGCTTCACCGCAAGTCTGTATAAATCTATATGCTTTGATCAACTTATCAAAGCGTATATTCCAACTCCGAGATGCTTGCACCACTCCATAGATGGATCGCTGGAGCTTGCACAATTTGCTAGCACCTTTAGGATTGACAAAACCTTCTGGTTGCATCATATACAACTCTTCTTTAATAATTCCATTAAAGAACGCATTTTCGTTATCCATTTGCCAGATTTCATAAAATGTGGCAATTGCTAACATGATTCGGACAGACTTAAGCATCGCTACAGGTGAGAAAGTCTCATCATAGTCAACTCCTTGAACTTGTCGAAAACCTTTCGCAACAAGTCGAGCTTTGTAAACAGTAATATTACCGTCTGCGTCGGTCTTCCTCTTGAAGATCCATTTATTTTCGATGGCTTGCCGATCATCGAGCAAGTCAACCAAAGTCCACACTTTGTTCTCATACATGGATCCCATCTCAGATTTCATGGCTTCAAGCCACTTTGCGGAATCTGGGCTCATCATCGCTTCCTCATAGTTCGTAGGTTCATCATGGTCTAGTAACATGATTTTCAGAACTGGGTTGCCGTACCACTCTGGTGCGGAACGTACTCTGGTTGATCTACGACGTTCAGTAGAAACTTGATCCGAAGATTCATGATCATTATCATTAACTTCCTCACTAATTGGTGTAGGAATCACTGGAACAATTTCCTGTGATGTACTACTTTCCAATCTGGGAGAAGGTACAATTACCTCATCAAGTTCTACTTTCCTCCCACTCACTTCTTTCGAGAGAAACTCTTTCTCTAGAAAGGATCCACTCTTAGCAACAAAGACCTTGTCTTCGGATCTGTGATAGAAGGTGTACCCAACAGTTTCTTTTGGGTATCCTATGAAGATTTACTTCTCTGATTTGGGTTCGAGCTTATCATGTTGAAACTTTTTCACATAAGCATCGCAGTCCCAAACTTAAAGAAACGACAACTTTGGTTTCTTGCCAAACCATAGTTCATAAGGTGTCGTATCAACGGATTTAGATGGTGCCCTATTTAACGTGAATGCAGCTGTCTCTAATGCATAACCCCAAAAGCGATAATGGTAAATCGGTAAGAGACATCATAGATCGCACCATATCCAATAAAGTACGGTTACGACGTTCGGACACACCATTACGCTGTGGTGTTCCGGGTGGCGTGAGTAGTGAAACTATTTCACATTGTTTTTACTGATGGCCAAACTCGCTAACTCAAATATTTTACCTCTACGATCATATCGTAGAAACTCTTATTTTCTTGTTACGATGATTCTCCACTTCACTCTGAAATTCTTTGAACTTTTCAAATGTTTCAGACTTGTGCTTCATTAAGTAGATATACCCATATCTGCTCAAATCATCAGTGAAGGTCAGAAAATAACGATACCTGCCGCGAGCTTCAACACTTATTGGTCCACATACATCTGTATGTATGATCTCCAACAAATCTGTTGCTCGCTCCATAGTTCCGGAGAACGGAGTTTTAGTCATCTTGCCCATGAGGCATGGTTCACAAGCACCAAATGATTCATAATCAAATGATTCCAAAAGTCCATCATTATGGAGTTTCTTCATGCGTTTTACACCAATATGACCTAAACGGCAGTGCCACAAATAAGTTGCACTATCATTATTATACTTGCATCTTTTGGCTTCAATATTATGAATATGTGTATCACACGATCGAGATCCAACAAACCATTTTCATTGGGTGTATGACCATAGAAGGTTTTATTCATGTAGACAGAACAACAATTATTCTCTAACTTACATGAATAACCGTATTGCAATAAACATGATCAAATCATATTCATGCTCAACACAAACACTAAATAACACTTATTTAGGTTCAACACTAATCCCGAAAGTATAGGGAGTGTGCGATGATGATCATATCAATCTTGGAACTGCTTCCAATACACATCGTCACTTCATCCTTTAACTAGTTTATGTTCATTATGCAACTCCCACTTCGAGTTACTACTCTTTAGCAACTAAACCAATATCAAATACCGAGGGGTTGCTATGAACACTAGTAAAATACTCATCAATAATCTGTATATCAAATATACCTTTGTTCACTTTGCCATCCTTCTTATCCGCCAAATATCTAGGGCAGTTCCACTTCTAGTGACCATTTCCTTTGCAGTAGAAGCGCTTGTTTCAGGCTTGAGTTTAGCTTTGGGTTTCTTCACGGGTGTGACAGCTTGCTTGTCATTCCTTTTGAAGTTCCCCTTCTATCCCTTTGCCCTTTACTTGAAACAAGTGGTCTTATTAACCATCAACACTTGATGCGCTTTCTTGATTTCTACCTTCGCCGATTTCAGGATCGCGAAGAGCTCGGGAATTACCTTCGTCATCCCTTGCATATTATAGTTCATCACGAAGTTCTACTAACTTGGTGATAGTGACTAGAGAACTTTGTCAATTACTATTTTATCTGGAAGAATAACTCCCACTTGATTCAAGTAATTGTAGTACCCAGACAATCTGAGCACATGCTCACTGGTTGAGCTATTCTCCTCCATCTTGTAGGAAAAGTACTGTCAGAGGTCTTATACCTCTCGACACGGGCATGAGTATGAAATACTAATTTCAATTCTTGGAACATATTATATGCTCCGTGGCGTTCAAAACGTTTTTGAAGTCCCGGTTCTAAGCCGTAAAGCATGGTGCACTTAAACTATCAAGTAGTCATCATATCGAGCTTTTTGTCAAAACGTTCATAACGTCTACATCTGCTCCTGCAATAGGTCTGTCACCTAGCGGTGCATCAAGGACATAATTCTTCTGTGCAGCAATGAGGATAATCCTCAGATCACGGAACAATTCCGCATCATTGCTACTAACATCTTTCAACTTGGTTTTCTCTAGGAACATATGAAAAATAAACGGGGAGCAACATCGCGAGCTATTGATCTACAACATAGATATGCTAATACTACCAGGACTAAGTTCATGATAAATTAAAGTTCAATTTAATCATATTACTTAAGAACTCCCACTTAGATAGACATCCCTCCGGTCATCTAAATGATCACGTGATCCAAATCAACTAAACCATGTCCAATCATCACGTGAGATGGAGTAGTTTCAATGGTGAACATCTTATGTTGATCATATCTACTATATGATTCACGCTCGACCTTTCGGTCTCCAGTGTTCCGAGGCCATATCTGCATATGCTAGGCTCGTCAAGTTTAACCCGAGTATTCTGCGTGTGCAAAACTGGCTTACACCCATTGTATTTGAACGTAGAGCTTATCACACCCGATCATCACGTGGTGTCTCGGCATGACGAACTTTCGCAACGGTGCATACTCAGGGAGAACACTTATACCTTGAAATTTAGTAAGGGATCATCTTATAATGCTACCGTCGTTCTAAGCAAAATAAGAAGCATAATAAGATAAACATCACATGCAATCAAAATATGTGACATGATATGGCCATCATCATCTTGTGCTTTTGATCTCTATCTCCAAAGCACCGTCATGATCACCCTCACAAAACATGATCATCTCATACAAAAACCGTATAACTCATCATGTCTTGACCATATCACATCACAACATGCCCTGCAAAAACAAGTTAGACGTCCTTTACTTTGTTGTTGCAAGTTTTACGTGGCTGCTACGGGCTTTAGCAAGAACCGTTCTTACCTACGCATACAAAACCACAACGATGTTTCGTCAAGTATGTGCTGTTTTAACCTTCACAAGGACCGGGCGTAGCCACACTTGATTCAGCTAAAGTGAGAGAGACAGACACCCGCCAGTCACCTTTAAGCAACGAGTGCTCGTAACGGTGAAACCAGTCTCGCGTAAGCGTACACGTAATGTCGGTCCGGGCCGCTTCATCTCACAATACCGCCGAAGCAAAGTATGACATGCTGGTAAGCAGTATGACTAGTATCGCCCACAACTCATTGTGTTCTACTCGTGCATATCATCTACGCATAGACCTGGCTCATGATGCCACTGTTGGGGAACGTAGTATTTTAAAATTTTCCTACGATCACGCAAGATCCATCTACCAGATGCATAGCAACGAGAGGGAAGAGTGTGTCTACGTACCCTCGTAGACCGGAAGCGGAAGCGTCAAGTGACGCGGTTGATGTAGTCGAACTTCTTCGCGATTCAACCGATCAAGCACCGAACGTACGGCACCTCCGCGTTCAGCACACGTTCAGCTTGATGACGTCCCACGAGCTCTTGATCCAGTTGAGCTTCACGGGAGAGTTTCGTCAGCACGACGGCGTGGTGACGGATATGATGTGTTCACCGGCGCAGGGCTTCGCCTAAGCTCCGCGACGGTATGACCGAGGTGTGATTCTGTGGAGGGGGGCACCGCACACGGCTAAAACAATTCAACTTGTGTGTGTTTGGGTGCCCCCTGCCCCCGTATATAAAGGAGCAGGGGAGGGAGGCCGGCCGGCCCTTCCTGGTGCGGCTAGGGAAGGAGTCCTACTAGGAATAGGATTGCAATCCTATTCCTAGTAGGATTCACCAAAAGGAAGAAGGGGGAAAGGAATAGGAGAGGTGGCGCCCCCCCCCCCCCAATCCTAGTCCAACTAGGAACCCTAGGTGGGGGCGCCGGCCAGCCCTATGGGCTGCCACTCTCTTTCCCTTTAGGCCCACTATGGACCATCCCCTCTCGTAGGGGGTTCCGGTAACCCCTTCCGGCATTCCCGATAAATCCGAAACTTTTCCGTTATACTTCCGGTGTCCGAATATAGCCGTCCAATATATCAATCTTTATGTCTCGGACATTCCGAGACTCCTCGTCATGTCCGTGATCTCATCCGGGACTCCGAACTACCTTCGGTACATCAATACTCATAAACTCATAATACCGATCGTCATCAAACGTTAAGCGTGCGGACCCTACGGGTTCGAGAACTATGTAGACATGAACGAGACTCATCTCCGGTCAATAACCAATAGCGGAACCTGGATGTTCATATTGGCTCCTACATATTCTACGAAGATCTTTTATCGGTCAGAACCGCATAACAACATACGTTGTTCCTTTTGTCAAACGGTATGTTACTTGCCCGAGATTCGATCGTCGGTATCTCTATACCTAGTTCAATCTCGTTACCGGCAAGTCTCTTTACTCGTTCCGCAACACATCATCTTGTGACTAACTCATTAGTCTTTTGCTTGCAAGGCTTATTGTGATGTGTGTTACCGAGAGGGCCCAGAGATACCTCTCCGACACTCGGAGTGACAAATCCTATTCTTGATCTATGCCAACACCACGAATACTTTTGGAGACACCTATAGAGCATCTTTATGATCACCCAATTACGTTGTGACGTTTGATAGCACACAAGGTGTTCCTACGGTATTCGGGAGTTGCATAATCTCATAGTCATAGGAACATGTATAAGTCATGAAGAAAACAATAGCAGTAAAACTAAACGATCATAGTGCTATGCTAACGGATGGGTCTTGTCCATCACATCATTCTCCTAATGATGTGATCCCGTTGACCAAATGAGAACTCATGTCTATGGCTAGGAAACATAACCATCTTTGATCAATGAGCTAGTCTAGTAGAGGCATACTAGGGACATACTGTTTTGTCTATGTATTCACACATGTACTAAGTTTCCGGTTAATACAATTCTAGCATGAATAATAAACATTTATCATGATATAAGGAAATATAAATAACATCTTTATTATTGCCTCTAGGGCATATTTCCTTCACTAATCACATGATATCTCCCATAAAACATGCAATGGAGACGCACCCGGAGGTCATTCCTTTGTGGTCAAGAGAGGACGAGAATTATGTAGGGCTACAAAAGCACACCTCAAAGTTCGTAGTTCTCAATCTATGGATTTCCCAACGTCACCGCGGCCATCCAAAGAGAGTACCACAATCACCACAACATATCTCAAGGATAGTCAAAGACAAGCACCAAGAGACTCTCAATCTTCAATCAACACACAAAAGAGGAAATCACCCATGAAAATATTCCTCTAATCCATGTCCAATAGACCGCTGTCACCTTGGTCTCGGGGATTATACTAGATAAAGACAAGTGAGTACATCAATCCAATACATAGAGGAAGGGGACGTATCATGGGATCACCCTAGATTAACAAAGCCTATGATCACAACGAAGATCACATCATGGTAGAGAGAGATAACCACATAGCTACACGTACAAGCCCTCAGCCTCGGAGAAGACTACTCACACATGGCCATGGTGAGCAAGAGATTGATGGTGGTGTTGATGGACAGGTGCAGCCCGGAGAGGAGGAGGCGGCCGGCGGCAGCCGTGGCGGCGGCGGCAGCCCTTCGGGGCGGCGGCGGCCCTCGGGGCGGCGGCGGCCCTAGGGGGCAGCGGCTCCTTGGCCCCCCTTTTTCCTTGTGGATGGTGCTGCAATGGTGCTGGTCCTCCCCTCCAAGACGGCGGCCTGGGAGGAGGAAAATTCGTGGCCCTTGGTGACCTAGGTTTCCTCTCTTTATATAGACTCTCGGATTTCCGTCATCAGATTTTGGGCTTCAGTAAAACGGGCTTTTCTCGGCCGTCCGGACTCCGATTTGGACGAATTTTATATCCAGAAGCATCCTCTCGAAATTCCCCACAACTTTTGCCACTAGGCTTTTTCCGTTTGACGTCGTCTTCGGGCCGGAACGTGACCATCTTCTAAAAACGTTCTCAGACAGATTTCAGGAAAGTCAGAGTCCTACTCCAATACGACTCCTTTTGTGTTATTGTCAATTTCCAAGTAATTCCTACACAGTAAAGTGTAAAACAAGGACATTTTGCACTTTTGCAACCATTAGTAGGTTAGTCCAATAAATGCCTAAAAAGATAGAAAACTTTGATATAAACATGAGAAAATGATGCAAAACAACCATGGCACAAGCAAAAATTATGGATACGTTTGGAACGTATCAACATCTCCAAGCTTAATTCCTACTCGTCCTCGAGTAGGTAGAATGATAACATAGATAATTTTTGAGGTCAAATGCTACTAACACAATCTTGATCAAGTAATAAGGTAAAGCATATGGACTGAAATAAAGTGAACCAAAACAATTGTCTATAGTTGAAAGCAAGTAAACAATGAATAATCAAGTGATCATCTAAGTAAATTCTTTTCATGAATAGTACAATTGAAGACATGAAACTATAAAGTTAAGCACAACTGTTAGCCCCAAAGGAGTTCTCTCATCAAAAGCATTCTAGCCAACACAAAGGAAGATAAAGTTTCAGCAATGCTTTCCACTTTTCAACATATTTATCTCATGGATAAGTTCAATGCACAAGGATTATATATAACTAAGCAGAAATTTTGAACATAATCAACTTGAACCCAGTGTTAACACTAGATGCTTGCTTATGGTGGAGGAAGAAGATTAGAACATAGGAAAACTGACTCAACATTTAAAAGTAAAAGATAGGCCCTTCACAGAGGGAAGCAGGGATTACTCATGTGCTAGAGCTTTTTATTTTTGAAAACATAGAGATATAAAAGCAATTTTGAGAGATGTATGCTTATGTCAACGAATGGTAATAAACAATGCACTACTACTCATGGCAAACAGAACTTAAGAGCGGCTCCCATAGAGGAATGATAACACTCCCCTTTCTCCTTTGTTTATCACTAGCCAAAGTTTGTCTTATTTCTCAGGTACGATGTGTGAAGGAGGTTTTTGATATTGATATTGATGACATGTAAAGTGGGCTGGGCATACCCTTTTGCCAGCTCTTTTTGCAAAATTAAGGACATGCACATTATTCATGCACGTCAGGGGTCGTTCTGTCCAACACAAGTAATAATGAACTGTCTACCACTTCCTCATGAGCTAAAACAGAGACACAAATAAGGATAAATTTTGAAGGTTTTAAAGGTAGCACATGAGCAATTTACTTGGAATGGCTATTAAATACCATGCATATAGGTAGGTATGGTGGACACATATGGCAGAATTTTGGCTATGTAATTTGGATGCACGAGCAGCATTCCCGCTCAGTACAGAGTTTTTGGTTTAGCAAGTTTTTAGCAAGCACATGTTAACCGGTACAAGAGAATTATAACATCCTTTCAGCATAATTATAAGACTTCTACACTGTCTTCCTTGTCAACCAACTCACTTCTAAAGAGAAAACAAGAACTTTAAAACTACCAATGGTGAAAAACTAAACAATTGCAAACTTCAAAGGTATTTCTTCACTAATAAGACTTTATTAAATGATCTCCATGTTTAGACATCACTACTTAATTTCTCAAAACAATTGATAGGGATCAAGTTACTCAATGATCTTCAAGACTATGCAAGCTTTTTATTCTTTGCATCACGGCCACACTTGGCATTTACTTTACCAACATATTATTTAGCAATTCAAACCAATTCAACTCTCCAAAAAGATATAAGTGAAGCAAGAGAGTACTTTCTATAAAAGAACTAATAGCTCTGAACATGATATGAAATAAAAACAAGAGCTAGAAGCATATAACAAGGTAGCTAAAACACTCAAAAAGATATAAGTGAAGAACATGAGTGTTTCATGAAAAAGCGGAGCGTGTCTCTCTCCCAAATAAGAATGATCAGATACAACTTATTTAAGACCAGCAAAGAAAACAAAACAAAACTGAAAACAAAACAAAAAGACGCTCCAAGAATAACACATAATGGGCAAAGGAATAAAATATATTGACACGAGAAGAACCTGGTGATTGTTAATGAAGAAGTGGATACCTTGGGCATCCCCAAGCTTAGATGCTTGGGACTTCTTGAATATTTCTTGGTGGTGCGTTGGGGGCATCCCCAAGCTTGAGCGTTTGACCCTCCTGAATCTTCTTTTGTCATCTTCCCTCGCACACTTGAAAAATCCCTTCATACATAACTCATCATAATCTGATTAGCGAGGTTAGTACCCATAATAAAATAACTTTTCCCTGCTGGAAATAAAGATAATCTTGAAGAGCTACTGTTTCTCAAGATTGCCAAAAGGTTTTTGCAAAGAAAAAGCAAGCTCAAGGTTTGCAAAACGAAGAAAAGGCAAAACAGGATAGAATTTGTGAAAAACAGACCAGCAGGTAGTAAATAATTTTTCGGGGCACTTCTGCAACTCAAATCAAAAAACTCAGAACAGACGCCCGAAATCCAATTGTATAGAGCACGCTGTCAAAAAAAGTCAGATC
Source organism: Secale cereale (assembly GCA_902687465.1). Lineage (NCBI taxonomy): Eukaryota > Viridiplantae > Streptophyta > Magnoliopsida > Poales > Poaceae > Secale > Secale cereale. The sequence goes on from LR738709.1 coordinate 424,289,865, forward strand.
AAAAAGATGATCTGGTGATTTTATTCGAATTTTTCTGTGCAAGGACATAATCTGTTTTCTGGACAGCACGTCACAACTTTTGAACTTTCTTGCAATCGGAGGCTAAACTTGGCACAAAGCTGAAAAATAAAGATACAATGATGTTGCTACAGTAGTAACAAACATCAAGACCAATAAAAACTGAAAGAACAAACTGAAAGCAAAGATAACAAGGGTTGTCTCCCTAGAGCTCTTTCTTTATAGCCATAAAGATAGGCTTAAGACTTTAATGATGCTCTCGTAGGAATAAGAGTTGAAGAACAAAAAAGAGCATCAAGAAGCAAATACCAAACACATTTAAGCCTAACATGCTTCCTATGCATAGGAATATTGCAATAGAATAATTCATTGAAGCACAAAGCAATAAGCATAGGAAGACAAAACAAGTGCAGCTTCAAAACCTTCAACATAAAGAGAGGGAACTTGATATTATTGAAATATCTATAAGCATATGTTCCCTTCTCATAATAATTTTCAGTGGGATCACGAATAAACTCAACAATATAAGCATCACATAAAGCATTGTTACCATGATCCACATGCAAAAAGGTACTCTTACTCTCCACATAAGCAAAATCTTTCTTATTAGGAATAGTGAGAGTAAAGCAATCATAACCATCATGGTAATCATCATATTTAGGAGGCATATCATAATCATAATAAATTTTATCCTCAATAGTAGGTGGACTAAAAAGCTCACATTTATCATTGTAATCATCATATATAGGAAGCAAAGTATCATCAAAGTAAATTTTTCTCTTCAAAAGTTGGGGAACTAAAAATATCATGTTCATCAAACGTGTCATCCCCAAGCTTAGAGCTTTCCATGTCATTAGCAATATTGATATTAAAAAAACATACTAATAACATCACCACCATCATGATTGTTATGCAAATAATAAAGTTCCAAAGGTTTTTTAATTTTCTCTTCAAACACATCATGTCCAAGTTCAACGTAGAGCTTATAATGCTCTCTCATATTTTTGTTGTTTTCCATTAAGCAAAACTAGTGAAATAAAAACAAGAAACAAAAAGGTTTAATTGCAAGATCTAGAGAAGGTACCTTCACTTACCTCACTTCCTCGGCAACGGTGCCAGAAATAGCTTGATGTCTACTACACGCTTCTATTCCTGTAGACAGTGTTGGGCCTCCAAGAGCAGAGGTTTGTAGGACAGCAGCAAATTTCCCTTAAGTGAGTAACCCAAGGTTTATCGAACTCAGGGAAGTGGAGGTTGAACGTACCCCTTTCAAGCAACCCTGCAATCAAGATACAAGAAGTCTCTTGTGTCCCCAACACACCTAATACACTTGTCAGATGTATAGGTGCACTAGTTCGGCGAAGAGATGTTAAATGGCAAGTGATATGGATGACAAAAGATGTATTTGTAAATCTGAAATAAAAATGGCAGCAAGCAAACATGTAACAAAACTGAAAGTAAACGGTGTTCAATTGATGAAAACAAGGCCTAGGGATCATACTTTCACTACTGGCAACTCCCAACAACATTTACATAATCTAATCACATGATATCTCCCATAAAACATGCAATGAAGACGCACCCGGAGGTCATTCCTTTGTGGTCAAGAGAGGACAAGAATTATGTAGGGCTACAAAAGCACATCTCAAAGTTCATAGTTCTCAATCTATGGATTTCCCAATGTCACCGCGGCCATCCAAAGAGAGTACCACAATCACCACAACATATCTCAAGGATAGTCAAAGACAAGCACCAAGAGACTCTCAATCTTCAATCAACACACAAAAGAGGAAATCACCCATGAAAATATTCTTCTAATCCATGTCCAATAGACCGCTGTCACCTTGGTCTCGGGGATTATACTAGATAAAGACAAGTGAGTACATCAATCCAATACATAGAGGAAGGGGAAGTATCATGGGATCACCCTAGATTAACAAAGCCTATGATCACAACGAAGATCACATCATGGGAGAGAGAGATAACCACATAGCTACACGTACAAGCCCTCAGCCCCGGAGAAGACTACTCACACATGGACATGGTGAGCAATATATTGATGGTGGTGTTGATGGAGAGGTGCATCCCGAAGAGGAGGAGGCGGCCGGCGGCAGCCGTGGCGGCGGAGGCAGCCCTCGGGGCGGCGGCGGCCCTAGGGGGCAGCGGCTCCTTGGCCCCCCTTCTTCCTTGCGGATGGTGTTGCAATGGTGCTGGTCCTTCCCTCCAAGACGGCGGCCTGGGAGGAGGAAAATTTGTGGCCCTTGGTGACCTAGGTTTCCTCTCTTTATATAGACTCTCGGATTCCCGTCATCAGATTTTGGGCTTCAGTAAAACGGGCTTTTCTCGGCCGTTCGGACTCCGATTTGGACGAATTTTATATCCAGAAGCATCCTCTCGAAATTCCCCACAACTTTCGCAACTCGGCTTTTTCCGTTTGACGTCGTCTTCGGGCCGGAACATGACCATCTTCTAAAAACGTTCTCAGACAGATTTCAGGAAAGTCAGAGTCCTACTCCAATACGACTCCTTTTACGTTTTTGTCAATTTCCAAGTAATTCCTACACAATAAAGTGTAAAACAAGGACATTGTGCACTTTTGCAACCATTAGTAGGTTAGTGCAATAAATGCCTAAAAAGATAGAAAACTTTGATATAAACATGAGACAATGATGCAAAACAAGCATGGCACAAGCAAAAATTATGGATACATTTGGAACGTATCAACATCGTTATCTGAAATGTACTCATTAAGAAAATAATCACACCAAGATACAATATTCTTTCTGTAAGAAAATCCAATTCATATTTCTCTGTAAGAATGCTTATTTATTTACTTTCATTTTCTCATGTCATCTCCTGCTTTGCAAGAAATGATTTCTTAAAAAACATCAGCATTACAAGATCTCTTGAAACTCAATTTACAGGTTGGCTTGAGACAAAATACGGGTTCACTTTCGTTGTGGATGTCATCAATAAACAAGAAAAGACCTATTTCGCTGGCATGTCTTGGAAACAATTTTGAAAACTGTACCACATGTGAGTTGATAAGGAGATGTACCGCACTTTAGCTGGCAACCCTGATCGCTCCATATTTTTCCAGCTGCCCAATGCTCCAGTTACTCATGCATGTGTGTATCTTACCACCATAGTTCTGTCCAAATTCCCTGCTCCTGTACATCCACATTTTATAGTACTTGTTAATTGCCCGTGTGTTGCAATCACATACATATTGTCGTGCTTTACATATTGTGTGCAATGTATATCTTTAGAATCCTTGTGCATGCCATACAACATTATGAGCTTTTGTTTACCGTTAGATCACTTTTTTCTACAATATGTTAAGAATCCGCATCACTTCTTCTACGATTATGAGTTGTCTTGTTACTGTTCTGCCAAGGCTGGAAGTGTTGGTCCCTGGAAATCATTGACGAGAATGGTGAAACCGCTGGGGTTCTACCCGATCGGAGTGGGAGTCGATGGTGTGGAAGGTACATCAGTTACCGGCTCCAAGGCCGGGGCGCTGTAGGGGGGCACATGTGTTGTAGCGACTCCACTAGCATTGGTGTCGAGAGGAGTCGTGCTTGGTGTTAAAGAGCTATTTCCCGTGCGGTCGCCTGACGCCACCATCAGGACCTGCTCTAGGGTGATGGTTTGCGATGCTTCCTTGTCTCCCAATGCTCGGACCATGGGGTTGGCTCAATGTCCCCGGTTTCCGAGATGTAGATGACTCCAGCCTCATCGTCTTGTGTCCCAGAGGTGGATACAATGTCGACTTCGACATCCTCCACCCATGGGAGTGATACAGGGCTAGCCGAGTGAGACTACAGTCAGACATGTAGTCATCCGAGATGCAATGTTCCAAGACTTGGTCATTGAAGAAATTATCGCACAACAAGGCGATTAGATGTGATGTGAGGGCGGGTTAGTAGGACTAAGTCTCTAAAATTGAATCCCGAGTCGCATGATAGGCAAGATCTATTAGTCGACCAAGAAGATGACGGCAACAGTTGGCAGCTGCCAAGGATGTTGGGAAACATAGTAGAAAGCAAAAAAATCGCCCTAAGATCACCCAAGAACAGAATGAAGATGCATAAATGGTTTTGGATCATGATTGTTACCGACTCTAGAGTGCAACCGAAGTAGATGAGTCGATGTAGAAAGTACCTGGAGTCCCTCGAACCATCAATGAATGATCCCGCGAGCCGCCCACGAGTGTCCCTTGAACAGATGACCGAAAACACAACCTCTCTACTTGATTGCAAGCAGATGATATTCACGATCCGGTAGTGTTTCACTCTCCAGAGGTAATCATGACCAAAGAATTAGAGGGAGATGATTAGAACCACACTTGGCTTCTAATTATGAGGATTAGAGGATCTAGTTCAAGCTCTAATTGATCAACTAGGATCAACTAGAACTAGAACTTGAGGAGGCTCCAAAAGTTGTGTATACCAAAGGGAAAAATCCTCTAGTATATATAGGTTAGAGAGGGGAGGAGGGTCTGCCACCAAGGAGGGACAAGGGAGGGGAGGGGTATCCTTCTCCCACTCTATTTTGGCCTCCCCACTTTGAAAAGGGTGCACTCCCTTATTGGGTCATGCTGGCCCAACTCCCCTTCCACTATTTGGCCTTTTAAGGCTCGTTGATATTAAATTAAATGTAAAAGCCTCCTAACAATTACTAGAGCCTTTTATTATTAATTTAACACCGCTTGAAACATTTTACACATATATATTATTTATCGGTAATACCTGGTATTGCCCGATAAACTCTGAAACCCTTCTAGTGACCCCAAAACGCTCCCGGTTCCTCTCGATAATATTCTGAATATTAATAAAACAATTCCAAAAATAAATCCTCGATACTCTCATCCTACTAACACTCAACAAATCATGATTACCTTAAGCTTGTGACCCTATAGGTTCGCTGAATCATAAAAATGAACGAAACTCCTTTGTTCAATGACCGATAGCGGAACTGTGGACGTCCATATCGATCCCTACAATTACACGAATGGTATTCCAGTGAACCTTTGGTTATCATGTGATGTTTACTTTGCTTCGTGATACTTTAAAAAACCTGAGGTGTGCCGGTATTGAGTCATACACATGCTCACTATACTATCATCCTCGTTACTGATTTTGTTCTTCTTTCTCGTTGAAGTGTTTCGGCGTCCCCATGACATAGTCACCTATGTCTGGACAGACGATGATGGATGACTTCACACCGGGAGGTACCTAATAATATCTCTCCATTGCCGAAGGAGCAAATCCCACTCTTGAGCTATCTAGTCCCTTGTCAAAGTTTCCGATGAACCGATAAGTTGTGTTATGATCATCCTGTCACATATGACGTTTGAACAACCCCAAAGTCCATCGTGCGGTAGGAAGTGACTACGATACTCTGATGGTCAAAGGAGCAAAAAACAAGTTAGCACTCTGTCTTATAACAATTGTTTTCAGATGGTAATCTCAAAGTATAACAAACAAGTTTGGGTCGATTCAATATGATCGTTCTTCTAACATCATACTCTCAATGTTGTTTTAGGACTATCGTTAAACTTAATGATATCCTAAGATCCAAAAAACATGATCACCAACAACACTTGAGCCAGTCTTAGAGGAGAGACAAGGAACCTATTATTTATCGTTTACCATTTCACACATGCATATGAGTTTTTCCACTGAATGTCATATTCCAGGATCATAACAGTTATAGCATGAAATATAAAATCTTAATTATGAAAGTGGAAATATAATAATACAATGTTATTGCCTCTAGGGCATATTTCTAAGAAAGGATACATCACAACCACGATGTCTTAAAGGGAGTAGTCACCCAATAGTGGAGTAATCTAGTTAAATGCCACAATTACTAGCAAGAAATTCTAGGAAACACTCGGCCACACCTGAGGCCATGAACAACATTAACTCCAGCCCATTATGTGCCCCCTCCTAGAGCATAATCCAGGAGGGGAGAACTGAAGGAAATATGCCCTAGAGGCAATAATAAAGTTCTTATTTTATATTTCCTTGTTCATAATAAAGGTTTATTATTCATGCTAGAATTGTATTGATCAGAAACTTAAATACATGTGTGGATACATAAACAAATATCGGGTCCCTAGTAAGCCTCTACTAGACTAGCTCGTTGATCAAAGATGGTTAAGGTTTCCTAACCATAGACATGTGTTGTCACTTGATAACAAGATCATATAATTAGGAGAATGATGTGATGGACAAGACCCATCCGTTAGCTTAGCTTATGATCATTTAGTTTATTGCTATTGCTTTCTTTATGTCAAATACATATTCCTTCGAATATGAGATCATGCAACTCCCGGATACCAGAGGAATACCTTGTGGGATATCAAACGTCACAACATAACTGGGTGGTCATAAAGATGCTCCACAGATATCCCCGAAGATATCTGTTGAGTTTCCATGGATTGAGATTCGGATTTGTCACTCCGTTTATAGGAGAGGTATCTCTGGGCCCTCTCAGTAATACACATCACAAGAAGCTTGTAAGAAAATGACTAAGGAGTTAGTTACGAGGTGATGTATTATGGAACGAGTAAAGAGACTTGCCGCTAACGAGATTGAACTAGGTATGAAGATATCGACGATCGAATCTCGGGCAAGTAACATACCGACAGACAAAGGGAATTACGTATGTTGTCATAATGGTTCGACCGATAAAGATCTTCGTAGAATATGTAGGAACCAATATGGGCATCCAGCTTCCGCAATTGGTTATTGACTGGAGAAGTGTCTCGGTCATGTCTACATAGTTGTCGAACCCGTAGAGTCCGCACGCTTAACGTTCATTGACGATATAGTGTTATATGAGTTATGCGATTTAGTGACCGAATGTTGTTCGGAGTCCCAGATGAGATCATAGACATGACGAGTAGCTCCGGAATGGTCCGGAGGTAAAGATTTATATATTGGACGATAGTATTTGGTCACCAAAAGGTTTTGGAAGTACCGGGTATTTATCGGAGTGCCAGAAGGTGATCCGGGAGGCCACCGGTGAGCGGTGGGCCTTATGGGCCAAAGGGGGAGCACACTAGCCCACAAGGGGGCTGGCGCACCCCTCCACCCCAGCCACGCGCCAAGGAAGGGGGTGCAAAGGGGAGGCGCCCAAAGGCAGCCAACCCCCTTTCCTTTCCCCCATGTTCAAATAAGGAAAGGGGGCATGGCTAGGCAGGCACCCTAGGGCAGCCGCCGGCCACTTGGGGCGCCCTAGGGGTTGCCTTCCCTCCCCCACCTATATATATGAGGGATGGGGCCCACACAAGACCATGACAATATCTTAGACGTGTGCGGCTCCCCTCTCCATAGTTTCGTCCCTCGGTCATATTTTTGTAGTGCTTAGGAGAAGCATACGGAGATAGCATCACGGCCACCGTCACCATGCCGTCGTGCTACCGGAACTCATTCACTACTTCACCCGTCTTGCTGGATCAAGAAGGAGAGGACCTCACCGAGCTGAATGTGTGCTGAACGCAAAGGTGTCGTTCGTTCGGTACTTGATCGGTTGGATCGCGAAGAAGGTCGACTACATCAACCACGTTAATAAATGCTTCTGCTTACGGTCTACGAGGGTATGTAGACACACTCTCCCTTCTCGTTTCTATGCATCTCCACGGATAGATCTTGCATGTGCATAGATTTTTTTTGTTTTCCATGCAACGTTGCCCAACAGTGGCATCATGAGCCAGGTCTATGCGTATATGATATGCACGAGTAGAACACAAAGGGTTGTGGGCAGTGATGGTCATATTGCTTAGGGTTGTCTCTTAATTATTGTATGAAATGCAAGCGCCATGTAATTGCTTTACTTTATCACTATGTGTTAGCAATAGTTGTAGAAGCAATAGTTGTAGAAGCAATAGTTGACGAGACGACCCCGATGCAATGATGGAGATCAAGGTGTCGAGCCAGTGACGATGGAGATCATGACAATGCTTTGGAGATGGAGATAAAAAGCACAAGATGATGATGGCCATATCATGTCAATATTTTATTTGCATGTGATGTTTATCCTTTATGCATCTTATTTTGCTTAGAACGACGGTAGCATTATAAGATGATCCCTTCACTAAATTTCAGGATATAAGTGTTCTCCCCGAGTATGCACCATTGGAAAAGTTTGTCATTTCGAAGCACCTCATGATGATCCGGTGTGATAGACTCTACGTTCACATACAACGGGTGTAAGCCAGATTTACACACGCGGAATACTTTGGTTAAACATGACAAGCCTAGCATGTACAAACATGAACATGGTCTCGAAACACTGGAGATCGAAGGGTCAAACTTGAGTCATATAGTAGATATGATCAACATAGAGATGTTCACCATTGATGACTACCCCATCTCACGTGATGATCGGACATGGGTTAGTTGATTTGAATCATGTATCACTTAGATAACTTGAGGGATGTTAATTTAAGTGGAATTTCAATAGTAACTTGATTAATTGAACTTAATTTATCATGAACTTAGTCTTAATAGTTTTGCATATCTATGTTGTAGATCAATGGCATGTGCTACCGTTTCCCTGAATTTTAATGCGTTCCTAGAGAAAGCTAATTTGAAAGATGATGGTAGAAACTACACGGACTGGGTCCGTAACTTGAGGATTATCCTCATTGCTGCACAGAAGAATTATGTCCTTGATTCACCACTAGGTGACAGACCTGCTGCATGAGATACTACAGATAATATGAATGGCCGGCAGACTCGATCTGATGACTACTCTATAGTACAGTGTGCCATGATTTACGGCTTAGAATAGGGACTTCAAAGACGTCTTGAACGCCATGGAGCATATGTGATGTTCCAAGAGATGAAGTTGATATTCCAAGCTATGGATAACTGATATCATGCCCCTAATTGGATCACACTCGACAGGTTTACCCCTACTTTTCGAAATTACTCATTCCTGTCCAAACCACTTTGCTTCTCTTGTTTTTTTGCCCTTCCGTCTCAAATTTGTCCAGTCAAAGGAGTTTGACCGTCATAGCAACATTTTTCTGGACCATTTTGCCCCTCCTTCCAACTTCAGTTAAGAATCAAACAAAACAACACTGTGATGCTTACATGTGGGACCCAACTAAATGCAAAAGAAATTTTTTGAAAAATATACTCTCTCTCCCTCCCGAAACAGCTCACTTTCCCTATCCAGGTGTCGTCGTACCCACGCCGCCGGTGTTGCATGACTTGCCGCCCCCACTACCACTACCACCTCCCTCTCCCACCCAAACACCGCCCAGCTCTGCCGACCGACATGCTGATGGACTGCATGGCGGGACCAGCCGGCCTCTCGCCAGTAGGCACCTTCGATGAGCACATGCAGGACCTCGAGGCCACGGTGTTTTTCCGTGATGGGTGTGGCAGAGGCGGCGCCACCGCAAGGCGTGTTGGAGGTCTTGATCCGTCACGTCGCTGTAGGTAGGTGGCGGCATGGTGTGGCTGGAGTGCCCGAGATTCGACGCGGATGGCCGGAGCCACCAAGACAAGGTGGGTCTAGCGACTAGCATCGTGGATCCTTGGGTAAGTGGCGGCGGCACAATGCAATTGCAGGGGAGGCAAGGATCAGCGCGGGGCATGGGGGTGCGGTGGAGATGGCAGATCTGGCCATGGGAGGCTCGGGCTGGACCGGATCAGGCCTGGATGGAGGTTCGGGAGGCACTAGAGACCGACGACGGGTAGATGGGCAGAATTTGCTTGTCCTGGGGCTCAAGATCGGGGAGGCACCAATGCGGGTGACCGGCAGTAGGGTGAGCGGGTAAGCAATGCCGGAGCTGGGGGAGGAAGAAGATAGGAAGGTAGATGGGGCGTGGATCCCATAGGGAAGAGAGAGGGAATGGTTTTCTTTCTTTTGCATTTAATTGGGTCCCACATGTAAGTGTAACATTATTTTTTCTTTCATTTTTAACTGGTGTTATAAGGAGGGGCAAAATGGCCCAGAAAAATATCTCTCTAACAATCAAACGCCTTTGACTAGACGGAATTGAGACGGAAGGGCAAAAACACAAGAGTGGCAAAGTAGTTTTGGCAGAAACGAGTATTGTCGAAAAGTAGGGGTAAACCTATCGAGTGTGACCCAACTAGGGGCATAATATCAATTATACCTTCAAGCTAATGTCCGGGTTGAGAGATATGAAGTCTCCAACAAGTTCTATAGCTATAAGATGGAGGAGAATAGTTCTGTCAGTGAACACATGCTCAAAATGTCTTGGTATCATAACCACTTGACTCGATTGGGAATTGATCTTCCAGTTGAGAGTGTTATTGACAAAGTTCTTCAATCACTACCACCAAGCTACAAAGGCTTTGTGATGAACTATAATATGCAAGGGATGGAGAAACAATTGTCGAGCTCTTCCCGATGCTGAAATCGACGGAGGTAGAAATCAAGAAGGAGCTTCAAGTGTTGATGGTTAAAAATACCACTAGTTTCAAGAGAAATGGCAAAGGAAAGAAAGGGTTCAAGAAGAATGGCAAACAAGTTGCCTCTCCCATGAAGAATCCCAAAGCTGGACCTAAGCCTGAAACTGACTGCTTCTACTGCAAAAGAAGTGGTCACTAGAAGCGGAACTGCCCCAAGAATTTGGCGGATAAGAAGGATGGCAAAGTGAACAAAGGTATATTTGATATACATGTTATTGATGCATTCCTTACTAATGCTCGTAGTAGTGCTAGGGTATTTGATACTGGTTCGGTTGCTCACAATTGTAACTCGAAACAGGAGCTGCGAAACGAAGATTGGCTAAGGACGAGGTGAAGATGCGCATCGGGAATGGTTCCAAGGTCGATGTGATCGCCGTCGGCATGCTACCTCTACATCTACCTTTGGGATTAGTTTTAGACCTCAGTAATTGTTATTTGGTGCCAGCATTGAGCATTAACATTATATCTAGATCTTGTTTAATGCGAGATGGTTACTCATTTAAGTCAAAGAATAATGGTTGTTCTATTTATATGAGTAATACTCCCTCCGTCCGGATATACTTGTTATCGAAATGAATAACAGAGGATGTATGTAGCTATATTTTAGTTCTAGATACATCCCTTTTTGTCCATTTTGATGACAAGTATTTTCGGATGGAGGGAGTATCTTTTATGGTCATGCACTCTTGAGGAATGGTCTATTCTTATTGAATCTCGACCGTAGTGATACACATTCATAATATTGATGCAAAAAGATGCAAAGTTGATAACGATAGTGCGACATACTTGTGGCACTATCATTTAGGTCATATTGGTGTAAAGCGCATGAAGAAACTCCATGCGGATGGACTTTTGGAATCACTTGATTATGAATCATTTGATACTTGCGAACCATGCCTCATGGGGAAGATGACTAAAACTTCGTTCTCCAGAACAATGGATCGAGCTAATGACTTATTGGAAATAATACATACCAATGTATGCGGTCCGATGAATGTTGAAGCACGCGGCGGGTATCATTATTTTCTCACCTTCACAGATGATTTAAGTAGGTATGGGTATGTCTACTGGATGAAACACAAGTCTGAAACATTTGAAAAGTTCAAAGAATTTCAGAGTGAAGTGGAGAATCATCGTAACAAGAAAATAAAGTTTCTACGATCTGATCGCGGAGGCAAATATTTGAGTTACGAGTTTGTCCTTCATTTAACACAATGTGGAATAGTTTCACAACTCACGCCACCCAGAACACCACAGCGTAATGGTGTGTCCGAATATCGTTACCGTACTCTATTAGATATGGTGCGTTCTATGATGTCTCTTACCGATTTTCCTTTATCATTTTGGGGTTATGCATTAGAGACAGCCGCATTCACATTAAATAGGGCACCATTTAAATCCGTTGAGATGACACTGTATGAACTATGGTTTGGTAAGAAACCAAAGCTATCGTTTCTTAAAGTTTGGGGATGCGACACTTATGTCAAAAGGCTTTAGCTTGATAAGATCGAATCAAAATCTAAGAAGTATGTCTTCATAGAATACCCTAAAGAAACTACTGGGTACACCTGCAACCATATGTCCGAAGGAAAAATCTTTGTTGCTAAGAATGGGTCCTTTCTAGAGAAGGGGTTTCTCTCGAAAGAAGCGAGTGGAAGGAAAGTAGAACTTGATGAGGTAATTGTACCTTCTCCCGAATTCGAAAGTAGCACATCAGAGAAAACCGTTCATGTGATGAATACACCAACTACATAAGAAGCTAATGATAATTATCATGAAACTTAGAATCAAGTTACTACTAAACCTCGAAGGTTGACAAGAACACGTATGCACCAGAGTGGTATGGTAATCCTGTTGTTAGACAATGGCGAACTTCGGACTATGAAGAAGCTATGATGAGCCCAGATTCTAATAAATGGCTTGAGGCCATGAAATCTGAGATAGGATCCTTGTATGAGAACAAAGTGTGGACTTTGGTGGACTTGCCCGATGATCGGCAAGCTATTGAGAATAAATGGATCTTCAAGAAGAAAACTGACATAGATGGTAATGTTACTGTCTATAAATCTCGACTAGTTGCAAAAGGTTTTCGACAAGTTCAAGGGGTTGACTACAGTGAGACTTTCTCACCCGTAGCGATGCTTAAGTCTGTTTGAATCATGTTAGCAATTGCCGCATTTTATAATTATGAAATCTGGCAAATGGATGTCAAAACTACATTCCTTAATGGTGCAACCAGAAGGTTTTGTCGATCCTAAAGGTGCTAACAAAGTGTGCAAGCTCCAGCGATCCATCTATGGACTGGTGCAAGCATCTCGGAGTTGGAATATACGCTTTGATGAGGTGATCAAAGCATATGGTTTTATACAGATTTACGGTGAAGCCTCTATTTCCAAGAAAGTGAGTGGGAGCACTGTAGCATTCTAATATTGTATATGGATGGCATATTGTTGATTGGAGATGATATAGAATTTCTTGATAGCATAAAAGGATACTTGAATAAGAACTTTTCAATGAAAGACCTCGGTGAAGCTACTTATATATTGGGAATCAACATCTATAGGGATAGATCAAGACCCTTAATAGGACTTTCACAAAGCACATACCTTGACAAAGTTTTGAAGAAGTTCAAAATGGATCAGTCAAAGAAAGGGTTCTTGCCTGTGTTACAAGGTATCAAATTGAGTCGGACTCAAAGCTCGACCATTGCAGAAGATAGAAAGAAAATGAAAGCCATTCCCTATGCCTTAGCCATAGGTTCTATCATGTATGCTATGTTGTGTACCAGACCTGATGTGTGCCTTGCCATAAGTTTGGCAGGGAGGTACCAAAGTAATCTAGGAGTGGATCACTGGACAGCTGTCAAGAACATCCTGAAGTACCTGAAAAGGACTAAGGATATGTTTCTCGTTCATGGAGGTGACGAAGAGCTCGTCATAAATGGTTACGTCGATGCTAGTTTTGACGCTCATCCGGATGACTCTAAGTCCCAAATGGGATACATATTTATATTGAATGGCGGAGTTGTCAGTTGGTGCAGTTCCAAGCAGAGCATCGTGGCAGTATCTACGTGTGAAGCAGAGTACATAGCTGCTTCAAAAGCAGCGCATGAAGGAGTCAGGATGAAGGGGTACATATCCAATATGGGTGTAATACCTAGTGCATCGGGACCAATAACAATCTTTTGTGAGAACACTGGAGCAATTGCCTTAGGGAAGGAATCCAGGTTTCAGAAGAGAACAAAACACATCAAGAGATGCTTCAACTCCATTCGTGAAAAGGTCAAGGATGGAGACATAGAGATTTGCAAAATACATAGGGATCTGAATGTAGCAGACCCGTTGATTAAGCCTCTTCCACAAGCAAGACATGATCAACACCAAGACTCCATGGGTGTTAGACTCATTACAATGTAATTTAGATTATTGACTCTAGTGCCAGTGGGAGGCTGGAGGAAATATGCCCTAGAGGCAATAATAAAGTTGTTATTTTATATTTCCTTATTCATGATAAAGGTTTATTATTCATGCTAGAATTGTATTGATCGGAAACTTAAATACATGTATGGATACATAAACAAATATGGTGTCCCTAGTAAGCCTCTACTAGACTAGCCCGTTGATCAAAGATGGTTAAGGTTTCCTAACCATATGCATGTGTTGTCACTTGATAACGAGATCACATCATTAGGAGAATGATGTGATGGACAAGATCCATATGTTAGCTTAGCTTATGATCGTTCAGTTTATTGCTATTGCTTTCTTAATGTCAAATACATATTCCTTCGACTATGAGATCATGCAACTCTTGTATACCGGAGGAATACCTTGTGTGCTATCAAACATCACAACATAATTGGGTGATCATAAGGATTCTCTACAGGTATCTCCCAAGGTATCTGTTGAGTTGGCATGGATCGAGATTAGGATTTGTCACTCCGTTTATCGTAGAGGTATCTCTGGTCCCTCTCAGTAATATACATCACAAGAAGCTTGCGAGCAACATGACTAAGGGGTTAGTTACGAGGTGATGTATTACGGAATGAGTAAAGAGACTTGCCGTTAACGAGATTGAACTAGGTATGGAGGTACCGACAAATGAATCTCGGGCAAGTAACATACTGGCAAACAAAGGGAATTACGTATGTTTTCATAAAGGTTCAATCAATAAAGATCTTTGTAGAATATGTAGGACCAATATGGGCATCCCGGTTCCGCTATTGGTTATTGATCGGAGAAGTGTCTCGATCATGTCTACATAGTTCTCGAACCCGTAGGGTCCGCACGCTTAACATTCATTGACAATATAGTTTTATATGAGTTATGTCATTTGGTGACCGCATGTTGTTCGGAGTCCCGTATGAGATCGTGAACATCACGAGGAGCTACGGAATGGTCCGGAGGTAAATATTGATATATAGGACAATAGTATTTGGTCACCAGAAATGTTTCAAAAGTACCACATATTTTATCAGAGTGCCGGAAGGGGTTCCGGGAGGCCACTGGTGAATGGTGAGCTTTATGGGCCAAAGGGGCAGCACACCAGCCCACAAGGGGGGGTGGCGCGCCCCTCCACCCCAACCCATGCGCCAAGGAAGCAGGGGAAAGGAAAGGGGAGGCGCCCAAAGGCAGCGAGCCCCCCTTTCCTTTACCTCATGTTTAAATGAGGAAAGGGGGCGCGGCTAGGCAGGCGCCCTAGGGGCTGCCTCCCGTCCCCCACCGATATATATGAGGGAGGTGGCGCCACACAAGACCATGACAATCTCTTAGCTGTGTGCGGCGCCCCTCTCCACAGTTCTGTCCCTTGGGTCATATTTTAGTAGTGCTAAATTAGGCGAAGCCCTGCGGAGATAGCATCACCACCACAATCAACACGCCGTCGTCCTGCCGGAACTCATCAACTACTTCACCCGTCTTACTGGATCAAGAAGGTGAGGACGTCACCGACCTGAAGGTGTGTTGAACGTAGAGGTGTCGTACGTTCGGTACTTGATCGGTTGGATCACAAAGATGTTCGACTACATTAACCATGTTAATAAATGCTTCCGCTTACGGTCTATGAGGGTACGTAGACACACTCTTCCCTCTTGTTGCTAAGCATATCCATGGATAGATCTTGTGTGTGCATAATTTTTTTTGTTTTACATGCAATGTTCCCCAACAAGCACCGTGCTGAGGAGAGAACATTCATGTCTTGTACCTTATGCAAGACCTAAGAGCATGATAACCCACAAGTATAGGGGATCGCAACAGTTTTTGAGGGTAGAGTATTCAACCCAAATTTATAGATTCAACACAAGGGGAGACAAAGAATATTTGAAGGTATTAGCAGCTGAGTTGTCAATTCAACCACACCTGGAGATTAATTATCTGCAGCAAAGTGATCAGTAGCAAAGTAGTCTGATAGTTTTGTAGTAGTGACAACAGTAATAGTAACAGTAACAGTGATAGCGGTAATTTTGTAGCAAGTGTAACAATGATGATAGCAATAGTAATGCAGCAAGATCAATATGTAAAGAATTGTAGGCATTGGATCGGTGATTTGTTGGATGATATTCATCATGTGACAGTTATAACCTAGGGCGATACGTCACTAGCTCCACTTCATCGATATAATGTAGGCATGTATTCCGTAAATAGTCATACGTGCTTTATTAAAAGAACTTCCATGACATCTTTTGTCCTAACTCCCGTGGCAGCAGGGTCCATATTGGAAACTAAGGGATATTAAGGCCTCCTTTTAATAGAGAACTGAAACAAAGCATTAACACATAGTGAATACATAAACTCCTCAAACTACGGTCATCACTGGGAGTGGTTCCGGTTATTGTCACTCCGGGGTTGCCGGATCATAACATGTAGTAGGTGACTATAACTTGCGAGATTGGATCTAAAACATGGATATAATGATGAATTCATAAACGGTTCAGATCTGAGTTCATGGCACCCGGGCCCAAAGTGACAAGCATTAAGCATAGCCAAGTCATAGCAACATCAATCTAAGAACATAGTGGATACTAGGGATCGGGCCCTAACAAAAATAACTCGATTACATGATGAAAATCATCCAACTCCTCACTGACCAGCAAGCCTACGAAGGAATTACTCACTCCCAGTGGGGAGCATAATGGAATTGGCGATGGAGAAGGGTTGGTGATGACGAAGAACGAAGATCCCACTCTCCGGAGCCCCAAACGGACTCCAGATCAACAGGAGGTGATAGTGGCTCCGTCTCGTGGATCGTGATAATTCTTTTTCTCTGATTTTTTCTCCGAAATAGGAATTTATAGGATCAGGGTTGTCGTCTGCGGAGCCACCGGGCGGGTACAACCCACCTGGGCATGCCAGGAGAGGGGGGCGCACCCTGGTGGGTTGTGCCCACCCAGGGGCCCCTCTCTGGTGGGTCTTGGCTCCAGTAATTCTCTTTTATTCCATAAAAAATCTTCGCAAAGTTTCGTTTCATTCCGTGAACTTTTATTTCTGCACAAAAACAACACCATGGTAGTTGTCGTGGTTTTGTCATGACAGATGTCCTAGTGTGAGGACTTAGTCATGGAACCATCGTGACGGGTTAGCTTAAAGGGTTAAAGAGGACAAAGGACGTAAGGAATTTTATACTAGTTCGGCCCCTTGCGGTGAAGGTAAAGGCCTACTCTAGTTGTTGTGGGATTGCTTGGGTTTCGATGACCAGGGAGCGAATCCGCTTTGCCTGGCTCTCGAGTTGTTGTCTGTTGTCCCTGAACCGCCGTCGGGTCATCCCTTTATATACACAGGATGACGCCCGACAGTTTACATAATCCCGAGGCCGGCTCATTAACGTGTTCGGCTCGGCTTCTATCCTTTCCTATCTTACAACACAAGTTACACACCATATGGCGGTTTATGTCTACGGGCCCCAATCCGCCTTTGGGGCCTGGGCTTTTAGATCTCCATAGTAAAATGTCATACTCCTTGTCTTCATGGGCTTCAATATGGATAACTCAGTACAGGTATAACCCGACCCCTCCTAGGCGGTTTATACTCAGTAGTTATATCCCCAACATTAGGCCCTAGATTGATTTGAACCTGTTCATGTCAATCTTCAACACTTAGGAAAATTTCTTCTTCAACACCTTCGAATAACCTTGTAAACCGCCATGACATCATCTTCCAGTATTATGGTGGACCGCCATGACATCACCTACTGATACGTCCAAAATGCATCACTATTTTATATCATAATTCATCCTTATTCATTGATATATTTCACATTACGATGATGTTCTTATGTTGTTTTGGCCTATTTTACACAGTTTGCAACTTTCCGGTGCCGAAGCAGCAAACGCAGGATTCAACGGTAAAAAGTGGGGCTGAGTTGCTGAAGAAGAATACCTCCAAATTACCTGAAAATCGACGGAGGGTATTTTCGAGAAGGATCACGAAGATACGCAAAAGAGCAACCAGAGGGGGGCCACAGGGTGCCCAGGCGGCCACCTGGCGCGGCCCCCACCCTGGCCGTGCTGGGAGGGCGCCTGGAGCCCCTGGCCCACTCCAGGCTCTCCCCTCTGGCCTATATACTCCTCATCATCCAGAAACCCTAAAAAGGGGAGAGTTTACGGAGTTCCCCGCCGCTCCGTGGCGGAAACCTACAGAGAAGAAAAGCCATATCCGGCAAGCAGATTCCGCCGGGGAGATCACCTCCCGGAAGGGGAGATCATCTCCATCGTCATCACCATCGTCACGGGCATCATCGAGATCATCATCAACATCATCCCCAACATCAGCACCATCTCCATCTTCATCCAATCTCATCTCACAATTGCAACTTGTGTTGTAATCCGTACTATCTATCCTCTCTACTCTATCGGTGTTGATTACTACTTTTTGGTGAATGTTATTGAGTTTTGTTGGAGAAATATCATTGTGTCCAGATTGTTTATCATCCATCTATCTCCACTGATCATGATCTCTTTTATGTCTTGTGAGTAGTTACTTTAGTTCTTAAGGACATGGGAGAAGTCTTGTTGTTAGTAGTCATATGATGTTGAAGTAATATGTGTTGTTTGATACTTAAGTTGTGTTGTTATTTTCCTAGTGGTGTTGTGTGAGTCGAACACTCAACACTTCGCCTTATTAAGGACCTAGGGGAATACATTGTGTACAAAGAATGCTTACAGTGGGTTGCCGGAGTGACAGAAACCTGAATCCCAGTTCGCACGCTTTTGCACAAGGGAACAATGGATCATCGATCGTATTGTTATGGTTAGGCTTTTGCCTTAAATACTATCTTGTATTTGCGGATGCTTGCAAGGTGTTTAATCATAAGAGTGCACTCATCTTAGTCTAGAGGGTGTACTGGCATAGATCCACCCACTCAACACTTATCAACACATCACATAGTACCGATACGGAATATGGCGAAAGCACATGACTACCTCTCCCGTGTGTCCTCAAGAACACTTTAGCCTTTATAAGTTCAGTTGCTAGGCCTCTCCTTTGCTCAGAAAGGATTGGGCCACTTGTTACTCTCCAGTGCCTTTTACTTTGCTCGCTTCTACTTTCCTATTGCTTATATCAAGAAAACCCCTAAAAAGTTATCTTTTAGTGCTTGCAGTTATTCCTTGCTCAGAATCACTTACCAATACCTTCTGCTCCTCATTGGGTTTGACACTCATACTTATCGAAAACGCTGCAATAGATCCCTTACGGTTGTGGGTCATCAAGTACCGTTTTCTGGCGCCGTTGCTGGGGAGTGTAGCGCTATTGGTAAGTGAAGCTGGTAAGGAAGTTTTTATATTTCCGTTTTTATTTTGTTGTTGCTGCTCTTTGTCCTTATGGACAACCTTGCTATTGGATCGTTGCTTGTGGGAAGACGCCCCACATCTGTGGTTGTTGCTCCTCCCCCTACTGAAATTGTGCCCTATAAAATACCAGCTGGTATTATCGATTATGTTTTGGCTAATCGTTATGTAGGAGACAGACATCCCGTTGAACACTTGCTATATCTGTCACAACTATGTTCATTATTTAAGCTTGCAGGTGTATCAATGGAGTTTGTCATGAGGAAATTGTTCTCCGTATCGCTTATAGATAAAGCTTCAGATTGGTATAAGCTTCTCGATAACTCACACTTGCTTGATTGGCAAGAGCTTATGTCTCTCTTTTATACCAAGTTTTATCCTCTTCATGAAATTCATCGAGACAGGAACTATATCTATAACTTTAGGTCTCATGACGGAGAAAGCATTGCTCAAGCCTGGGGGAGATTGAAGTCCCTAATGCTCAAATGTCCTATTCATGAGCTCCCCAAGAAAATTATACTTAAATTTTTTTATGCCAGGCTTTCTCGTCAGGATAAGGAGATGCTGGATGCCTCCTCTAGTGGGTTATTTCAGACAAAGAGCGTTGAAGAAAGGTGGGATCTCATTGAAAGGATCCAGAGGAATATCGAAGATTGGGAAATCGATAAAGGTATTGAACCCGCTATAAATTATGAGCATGATTATATTGAGAGCTATGTGAAAACTGATTACTTCAATACCTTTTGCTCTAAGATTGGTCTTGATTCCCATCTAATGATTGATTTCTGTAAGGATTTTGCCTCTCACGTTGATTCTTTTAAAAAGAAGAGAGATCAGCATCATGAACCTTTCAAAGAGTTACCTGTTGATATTCATGTTGCTGACCCTATTTTGCCTGCAGTTATATATGAAAAGCCTCCTTTTCCCGAAAGGATAAGGGAGCACTCTCTTGTGACAGGCATAATAAATAAAAGTGAGAGAAGAATTGATGAGCCTGAGGACCAGATCAAGGTCGATCCTCAAGTTGCATTGGTTAAAGACCTTGTTACTAATGATGTTTTTGATTCCAATGTAAATTTTTGTGCTGTTTCCACTAACCTTGTCACAGCCAAGAATAAAGGCCCAATTTCAGGTACTCCAGTAGTATCTGTTAAAATAGGAGATCACAATTATTATGGGCTATGCGATATGGGATCGAGTGCTAGTGCTATCCCCTATTCACTTTATCAAGAGATCATCGGTGAGATTTCACCTTGTGAACTTGAAGAAGTTGATGTTACCATTCATCTTGCAAACAGAGCAACTATCTCTCCCATCGGAATTGTGAGAGACGTTGAAGTCCTATGTGGAAAGGTAAAATACCCTACCGACTTTCTAGTACTTGGTTCAGTGAGGGACAATTTTTGTCCTATTATTTTTGGTAGACCTTTTCTCAGAACTTGTGGAGCTATAATAGATTGCAAGAAAGGTAAAGTTTCTGTTGAATTCAATGGTGAGCCATATGAATTTAACTTTTCTAAGTTCTCTAAGCAGCCTCGTGGTACCGATTTACCTAGTGATGATAAAATTATTGAAAGTATTGCTTCTATTGCTATTCCCCCTAATGATCCTTTGCAGCAATATATGGAGGATCACACTTCACGCATGGAGCTTTTAGAAAAGCTTTAGCCAAGTACGATGTCAATCATAGAATTGCTTCACCGTACCATCCTCAAACTAGTGGGCAAGTTGAGCTCACCAATAGAGAGATCAAGTTGATCTTACAGAAGACAGTAAATAGAAATAGAAAGGACTGGTCAAATAAGTTAGGAGATGCTTTGTGGGCGTATAGAACTGCTTACAAAAACCCCATGGGCATGTCCCCCTATAAGATGGTTTATGGCAAGGCTTGCCATTTGCCATTAGAATTAGAGCACAAAGCTTTCTGGGCTGTTAGAGAGCTTAATGCTGACCCAAAGTTAGCTGGTGAGAAGCGTCTCATGAACTTGACTTCTCTAGATGAGTGGAGAAGTGAAGCTTACGAGAGTGCTAAAATGTTCAAGGAAAAGGTAAAGAAGTGGCATGATAGGAGGATTCTGAAATGTGAATTTAATGTTGGTGATAAAGTTTTGTTGTTTAGATCCCGTTTCACGTTTTCTCCAGGCAAACTACTTTCCAGGTGGGAAGGGCCATTTCATATTGAAGAAGTCTATCGGTGTGGTGCAATCAAGATTAACAATTTTGAAGGCACCAAACCTCAAGTTGTGAATGGGCAAAGACTTAAGCATTACATAGGAGGAGACCCTGTCAATGTTGATGTGAATATGATATACACAACAACTCACGAAGAACATGTTGCAGCCCTGTTTCAGACACCAGCAGAAGCAGAATAACACAAGGTATGTATTACGGTAAGGAAACATCGTGAACCGCCATAAAAGTTCAATATTATGAGTTTTTTGCAAAATTAGGAAAATTCTAAGCCTAAGTGGAGCCAGAGACAAGCTCCAGGGGGCCCAGGCGCCCCCCTGGCGCAGCCTACCTCCTGGCCGCGCCGGGAGGCCGCCTGGGCACCCAGGAGTCCGTCTCCGACCCCACTTTAGCTTGTTACCTTCCTTTCTGTGCAGAAATTGTTGCTATATATTTGCCCGGATTGTTCCGGTAACGTATCTCGCGATTTCGTGTGTTTTCTTTTCGACCTGTTTCTGCCAGGAAATCTTTTAGCTAGACCTAGGTGCCATGGCTTCCCCAAGTTCCCCCAAGGACAAGTTCGTCGTCAACGTCATCAACCCTTACCTCTCTGAGGTGAAGAAGCACCCTCAGGTTGTTCGGATGGAGGACGGTGTCCTCCATCAAGAAGATCTGAAGGGACCTATCAAGGAGGGGAGCATCCAGGCCAGGCTAGAAGAAGTGGAGCAAGAAGTCTTCAAGTACAAGAAGATGATCGAGCGTGGTGTTGAAGCTAACTTTGACATCATCAACGAGCTGAAGACCTACTTCCTGAAGGAGATGAAGGAGATGTGGAAAAGCATCACCGCATCTGAAGAAAGAATTGAAGAGCTCCAAGGGCAAATTTATGATCTACATCACCAGAACTGTGAGTATGAACTAAGGTTTATGCGCATGGGTATGGGTGCTGCATGCAGGATTCAGGAGACAAACTTCTCATATGAGACTGGAGAACCCCTTCCATGGAAGCGCTTCGCCGAGGACTACGTGATCAACGTCAACAAGAATGAGGAGTGAAATCTCCTTGGGTAATGGCATCCCCTTGGCTTGTTCCAAGCTTGGGGGAGTGCCCGGTATCTTTATCTTTATCTTTTGTCTTTTAGAGTCAAGTAGAGTCGTATCATGTCTAGGGAGGTTATTATATGAAATAGGTGTGTGCATTGAGGTCTATCACTCCTTCTGTGGAGAGATTGTATCCGTTAGTGTGGAGTCGTCTATGATGGAATATTAATGAGAAGTCTATTGGTTCCTTTGCTGCACTCGGTATTCTCTTCACGCAATCGACCTTATATGATGATTCTTATGGGGAGTATTGACCTTATATCAGGTATGGCTTTGAAAACTTTATTTAATCTTGGCAAACATAGCTTTGGTCATAACAACAAGCATGATTTTCTTAAAGTAGCGACATAGCCAAAACCTTTATGTTATTATGCTTGAAGTGTTATGCTGACAAGGAAGACAACTTGATGTGTTATGCTTATTTTAATGTTTATGCTTTATATTGCTTTGCATCTTAGTCATCATCAATTGTCTGTTCTCTCAAAGCCTTTGCTAGCCTAAACTCTGTACTAAGCGGAATTCTGCTTGTGCATCCATACCCTTAAACCAATACCTTCCATATGAGTCCACCATACCTTCCTATTCGTGGTATTCCACTACCACGTCCTAAAGTATAGAATTTATGTGTTATCCTTAAATGTTCAAAATCTTCTATTTTGTGCCCCTGTTTTAGCTCATGAGGAAGTAGTAGTTAATTCATGATCTTTTTAAGTTGGACAAGTTTTACCCCGGGATTGCATGTCTAATCTGCAAACCCCTAATGCGAGGAGGAACTGGCATGAGTGCGCCCGGCTTATAAAAGATAATACAACAAACAAACCCTCCTTCATGCTTTGTTCATGAGAAATCAGAAAACTTTGGCAGTGATAAACAAAGGAGATTAAGGGGATGTGATCGTCCCCGTGCGGGAGCCGTTCCTCGAAACTTGTCCAGTTTGAGAAGTAACTGAGTTATCTATTAGCAATTGTTGACAAATCATGCACCTCTCAAAACTTGTTTTCATTCTGTTTGATTTAAGGATAGCACATGAGTTTTCCCTACTTCCCTAGAGGAGGGCCTATCTCTTAGTTTTAGGTTGAGTCAGTTATTCCTACTTCTTTCTATTCTGAAAGAGAGCAGACATTTGATGTTGACGAGGATTCATTCATATAAAGTTGCATTAAGATTTGTCATATCATATCCTTGTTGACATTATCATTTGATAAGTAAGTTGTTTGTCAAGCCCAGCTAAAGCAAACATCTTCCTTTGTGTTAACACTTTCACTTCTTGCCTAATAACATGTTCTTTCAAAAGCTTCAATTAATCTCATCAAAACATAAAGAGAAAGAGCAAAAGTAAAAGCTATTAGTTGTTCTTTGACCAAAGGACATGTTTGCCATGATTTGATGAGTTTCCTTAGCCCTACTTTCGATTATAAGTGTTACCACTCTTTTATAAGGGCCTTATGAGTTGAAGATTGATGTTGAGGATATTTGAGTTTGGTGAAGAAACTATGATGCTTCTTGTCCGTATTCTATTTATCGACACTTCACTCTCTAAACTTGTGGACAGGTTTACCGAGCTCAGTATTCGCTTGGGGACAAGCGAGGTCTAAGCTTGGGGGTGTTGATACGTCCAAAATGCATCACTATTTTATATCGTAATTCATCCTTATTCATTGATATATTTCACATTACGATGATGTTCTTATGTTGTTTTGGCCTATTTTACACAGTTTGCAACTTTCCGGTGCCGAAGCAGCAGACGCAGGATTCAGCGGTAAAAAGTGGACGCTGAGTTGCTGAAGAAGAATACCTCCAAATTACCTGAAAATCGACGGAGGGTATTTTCCAGAAGGATCACGAAGATACGCAAAAGAGCAACAATAGGGGGGCCACAGGGTGCCCAGGCGACCACCTGGCACGGCCCCACCCTGGCCGCACCGGGAGGGCGCCTGGAGCCCCTAGCCCACTCCAGGCTCTCCCCTCTGGCCTATATACTCCTCGTCATCCAGAAACCCTAAAAAGGGGAGAGTTTACGGAGTTCCGCCGCCGCTCCGTGGCGGAAACCTACAGAGAAGAAAAGCCATCTCCGGCGGGCAGATTCCGCCGGGGAGATCACCTCCCGGAAGGGGAGATCATCGCCATCGTCATCACCATCGTCACGGGCATCATCGAGATCATCATCAACATCATCCCCAACATCAGCACCATCTCCATCTTCATCCGATCTCATCTCACAATTGCAACTTGTGTTGTAATCCGTACTATCTATCCTCTCTACTCTATCGGTGTTGATTACTACTTTGTGGTGAATGTTATTGAGTTTTGTTGGAGAAATATCATTGTGTCCAAATTGTTTATCATCCATCAATCTGCACTGATCATGATCTCTTTTATGTCTTGTGAGTAGTTACTTTAGTTCTTGAGGACATGGGAGAAGTCTTGTTGTTAGTAGTCATATGATGTTGAAGTAATATGTGTTGTTTGATACTTAAGTTGTGTTGTTATTTTCCTAGTGGTGTTGTGTGAGTCGAACACTCAACACTTCGCCTTATTAAGGATCTAGGGGAATACATTGTGTACAAAGAATGCTTACGGTGGGTTGCCGGAGTGACAGAAACCTGAACCCCAGTTCGCACGCTTTTGCACAAGGGAACAATGGATCATCGATCGTATTGCTATGGTTAGGCTTTTTCCTTAAATACTATCTTGTATTTGCGGATGCTTGCAAGGTGTTTAATCATAAGAGTGCACTCATCTTAGTCTAGAGGGTGTACTGGCATAGATCCACCCACTCAACACTTATCAACACATCACATAGTACCGATACAGAATATGGCGAAAGCACATGACTGCCTCTCCCGTGTGTCCTCAAGAACACTTTAGCCTTTATAAGTTTAGTTACTAGGCCTCTCCTTTGCTCAGAAAGGATTGGGCCACTTGTTACTCTCCAGTGCCTTTTACTTTGCTCGCTTCTACTTTCCTGTTGCTTATATCAAGAAAACCCCTAAAAAGTTATCTTTTAGTGCTTGCAGTTATTCCTTGCTCAGAATCACTTATCAATACCTTCTGCTCCTCGTTGGGTTCAACACTCTTACTTATCGAAAACGCTGCAATAGATCCCTTACGGTTGTGGGTCATCACCTGCTCATAAAGAACCGTATATACCTACTTTTATTAATGAGCCTCCGAAGACCGAGGCGACAACTCTGTCATATATCCATTTTTTAGGCTCCTTGATTCCCGCACATATCGCTTATCCCTTTGTCTCATAAATAGGGCCAATGGTCCCTTTCTTTTTCTCCCCTTGCCTCTTCGCCTTTCTTCCTCCTCGCATCACCTCGGTACCGGAGCGCTGCCGTCGCCGTCGACCTTCGTCTCTGCAACAGCAACAGCCGCTACATCGACCTGATTTGACCAGGGCCCCGGCTATACGCCTCTGCATTCAACATCCCTGGTAAGTCTTTCTTTGTTCCTCCCATAGATCCTGTTTAGGGTTTCCTGCGAGTTCATCGAAGCTTAGTACTGTTTTCCCCTGTTCTTCTCCATAGCATAAATGGCGAGTTCAAATATGATATTTTCCTGTACGGTTGTAGCTATAATCCCCTTTCTCATCATTTAGCGCATCCTCTGTGTAGAATAATCTCATCTGGATCTGATGAACTGTTTAAGCACATGTTATTTTAGGTCTGAATATACTTTGATTTATTGATACGCTATAGACCTAAAATTGTCATATCCATCTGTGAAACCTTGTTTTTCCATTACTAAGTTATCTTAGATCTGTAGCTTCTGTAACCACATAGGCGGTTTAACTATAGAAAATGATAATCCGATTGGTACCATTAGTCCTCGCTTAAACCGTCGTTTCGGTTATCTTTGTAACCCTTCCAATGTACAACTCCGGTTTAAGAACGTGTATATGCTTCAATATCTTCTCCTACTGATCTTGCGACGCTTTATACTTGTTAATCATGATTCATGAACCGACATCTTATCTGTAATTTCAGCTTTTCATTGAAATGGCCAAACAATTTTATTCCTGCAATTGGGTTCCGTCCCGGGTTACCGAGGAACAGCTGAACGGGTTAGTCGAGATTGGCGCTTTAGCAAAAAAGGATGTCATCCACTAGAGAATCCATGGTCCAGAAAATAATCCTGAACCTAAAGATGGAGAAGTGATTGTGTTCGTTGATCATATGGCCCGAGGGTTTAGCCCTCCCGGATCAAAAAAATTCCGTGATGTACTTGCTAGCTTCCAACTCCACCCTCAAGATATTGAACCAAACTCTGTGTCCAATGTTTGCAACTTCCAAGTATTTTGCGAGGCTTACCTGCAAGAGGAGCCCATAGTTGAATTGTTTAGGGATTTCTTCTATTTGAACCGCCGTACGGAATTTACAGACTGACCCAATACTGAGCTTGGCGGGATGTGAATCCAGAAAAGGAAAGATGTCAGCTTCCCTCACGCCAAGCATCATAGTCATCCCAAAGACTGGAACCATACTTGGTTTTACCGCCATGATACGTCCCCAACTGGCGAGAATCCTTTGCTGGGTTATCGACATCATCGGCTTACCAATACCCATACATTTCCTCAACGGCTTAGCGCCAAGGAACGATCCAAGTATGCACCACAACTTTCAAAACTCCGGGCCTTTGTTGCAAACGGTTTAACAGGCTTCGATTTTGTTCGTTGCTGGATCTCCTGGAGCATTCTGCCTCTAAGTCGACGCCCCGGTTTAATGTGTGAGTACACCGGGAACTTGAAAGACCCTCAACGACATACTGACGTTCAGCTAAAGGAAGATAAAATTACTGAATCTGTTAAGAAGATACTGGATGAACCGGTGGATGTCTGTAGTAAAACAGGGCTGAATCCCTTCTGTGCTTCCAATAAACCGCCAGCTGTAAGGATCCTTTCACTATTGCTTTAATTCGATCTTCTTAAATATCCTCTCAAAAATTCATAAATTTTTGATAGGGTGATGATCCGTTTTGGAAGAAGAAGTCACAGGATAAACCGACAAAGGCATCTCTCCCCAAGACTAAGGATATCAAGAAACCTGCCAAAAAGAAGACCACTGAGTCTTCCGAATTAAACATTGATGATGATCCGGATAAACGAGAATCACAGGTAGAACTTGACTCTCTTGGCTCCCTTTTCATACACCTCATTGACAATGACTATTATCAGGATAACGCTGAAGGCAGCCAAGCTGATGATGTAGAGGTAACTATTCTTTCCGCCGGTTCAGATCCTCTGCCAACACAAAAAAAACGTCAAGCAAACTGGAAAGTAAGATTTTCTCACCCCTAGCTCACTTGGACCGAAACTTTCTTTTGAAGAAGCAGCAACACGAAGCTCGCCGCACAACCCGGCACAACGGCCGAGTAATTACTTCAGCCGGTTTACCAAACACTCCGACCCGGAAACGTCAATCAGAGGTCTCATATATTCCTGATGTTTCTTATCCAAAAGTGGGTCATTTCCGACAGCCTCTTAATCCGTCTGATTCTAACTTTCAGGGAACACCTCATTCATCATCTAGCGAGTTGACAGCCACACAGCTTCCAACCCTCAAGACAGTTCCTGGGTGAGTTTATGCTTTAAATTTACTTTTAACACCTTATGTTTACACAATGTACTGACTTTTCTATTGATTCGTCTCAGTGGCAGGCCCGGACCCAGCAAAAAGGC
This sequence comes from Secale cereale, assembly GCA_902687465.1. Taxonomy (NCBI): domain Eukaryota; kingdom Viridiplantae; phylum Streptophyta; class Magnoliopsida; order Poales; family Poaceae; genus Secale; species Secale cereale. Next base: position 424,318,078 of record LR738709.1, read on the forward strand.
CAAATTAAGTAAATCGGATGGCAATGCGATCACTGAACCAGAAAGAACTCCAGAACCATCAGAAACAAATGCTGACGCCATGCTTGATGATCCGCCACTACCAGATCATGATCTTTTCGTTGAACAAGAAGTTGGTCCAACGGGCCATGTTGATAAACCGACAAGCCCAGTCCGAGCTAATGATAAACTGTCAAGCCCAGCCAAGGCTGCTGATGATGAGGCGGAAGATATTATGATTACTGGCTTTGGCCACACCACTCCTGGCGATGATGTCGCTTTATCAAAGCATAGTGCCAAGGAAGAACTTTCTGCTATGGACAAAGGTAAATGGAATGCCGATTTGTCAAGCTATGCCCATCTCAGCGCCCAAGACCTTCATTCTGGATTTTTGAACCGTCTGTACACAAGCCGCGACTATGAAGCCGGTTTAGTGAACCTGATGAAAGAGCGATATGAGGTAACTTCTACTTAACTCAGCAATACTGTTTCTCCCTTTTCAAATTTCTAATATCAACTCCATTGTATCCCCTAAGGGCTGGTTTATCTTTCAAGATGAACCATGACTTGTAGAATATTCATTTTGCAACTTTCGCCTGCGTAGCCCCGAAGGGCCGGTTTATCTTTCAAGATGAACCGGGACTTTTAGAATATCAATATTGCAAATTTCGCCTGTGTAGCCCCCAAGGGCCGGTTTATTCTTTTCAAGATGAACCGGGACTTTTAGAATATCAATCTTGCAACTTTCGCCTGTGTAGCCCCCAATGGCCGGTTTATTCTTTTCAAGATGAACCAGGACTTTTATCCTGCCAAGTTTCTTGTTTGAATATCATTGTACACCAATCATCCAGTAAGCTGGCTAATGGAAGAATACCAGAATGTCATTTTGAGCAAATATGCATTAGCCCCCAAGTGCGAGGCATAATACTTGTATTGAGCTTGGGACTTGTAAAATCTTCTGATAACAAGAAAATAGGCATTAGCCCCCAAGTGCCAAGTGTATAACTTGTTATGTGCTTGGTACTTCAAATATGTTTTGCCAGCTCATGATATGTATGTCCCTTATAGGCTGAGCTGAGAAAAAAGGAATCCCAAACTGCTGATCTTCGAGAAAACCTCAAGTCCCAGCAAGCAGAAACCTCCAAATCCAAGGATGAGTTGACTAGTTCCTTAGCAGCTATGGAAAAGTTGAAGGAAAATTTCAAGAAGGAGCGGGCGAATTGGGACATAGAGAAATCCACATTGCAGAAAAGGGCTGATGATGCAGAAGCAGCCCTTAAACCGGTGGCAGAAGAGCTAACTGGCTTGAAGAGGCAGATAAACACCATGACCACTGCTATGTTTGGTAAGTATCCTTATTATAAGCTTTCAACATGTATTATCCCGTAAACTGTTGGTTTATCAATGTCCGTCATGATGCAGGAACCCGTATTACCCATTTGGGCTCTAACATGCAGAAGAAATTGAAGGTTGCTTATACTCTTATAGATCAATTGTATACCAGTGCATAGAGGATCATATGTACTGCCTCTCATAACAAGCCGCCCCCAACTTTGATCAAGGAAACCTTAGAGAAGTTGTCGATGCTGCCTGCCCAGTTTGAAGAGTTAAAAAGATCAGCCGCCAGAGCATGTGCTCTGACCGCACTAACCCGGGCGAAAGCATGGGTACCTGATCTTGAACCGGCTGACGTGTGGAACATCTATCCAAGCTTAAAAGAGGACGGATCAGATTTTGATAATGATGATCTCCGAGCTTTGACGAAGGAAATGCGCCCCTTGGCTAGCAAATTGGCTGAAGAAACCGATCTTTCCTACCATCAGTTAGTTTATGATGCTGGCAACAAGCGAGTTAGCGCGCCATCTCATGATGTGCAAAATCTTATCCCGCTAATCCGTAAGCATACGTATGCCCCTGATGTTGAACCCTCCACGCTTATAAGCGATGAAGCTGTATTCCAAGTCCTAACTGGGATCGATTGGGCAACAATTAACTTCCAGCCACTGGATGGAGAGGAGGAGGATGAACCGGCGCAGGGTGACCCACAGCCGTCAAGCCAGCCCGACGAGGAATCAAGAACCGGGGGCCGGTTTAGCCTTCTGCATACCGCGATACTTGCTGAAAACAGTTAATTCTTTTGGGCATCAAAGCGCCTTGTAATAGGGCTAGTTGAAATAATTGCTCTACTATGCCATCGTGCATATTCATTTTGCATGACGCTATTAATCCGCAATCATTATACTATGCCTGCCTATCCCTCTGAGCAGCTTTATTCAACCTGTTTCTGCATACAATAAGTTTAAACTGTCCTGGCGGTTTATCGCCGGACGGGTCATAATTCCCAACACATGACCTGGGTTTATAACCAAGGTTGCATTTTGAAATAATTAAATATGAAATATATCATACTTGTGATATTGAATCACATCGTTGGTTTCACCAACTTTTTGTAGTAAGGGTGATAACCCCAATCTTGAGTATTGATGACTCCTGCTCTATTTTGCCGGTTTATAATAAAACTGTGCCGGGTTGTGATAAACACCGGATTATCCGTATATGATACTGGCGATTTGTAATCGAAACCAGACCGGCTAATAAACACCGGATTATTTGATAGTGGTGACTTATAGTCAACAACTAGGCCGAGTCAATAAACATCAGTTTATCATAAAAAATGTTGTAAACCTTAACGAAAGAGAAAACTTGTCAAATAAAATCATGAGAAGATGCGAGGCTTTTCATGGGCTGCCAGGCCTAAAATCAAGGCTTTTCATGGGCTGCCAGGCCACTGAGTTAAACCATTTTACAAAGCCTTTTAAGATGGACCTCACATTAACCAATCGGCGTTTTAACTTTGACAAGTTCAGGGTATGTATAAGATTGACTTGCCAAATGTTCGGCGGGTCATACCAGGATTACCTGGACGGAGTGACTTACTTGATGAAGCCAGGTTAACCCGGGGTTTTAGGTGAATACACCTGGCTTCCAAGCCTGGCTTGATAGCCTATTACAAGGGTCTTCAAAACTCTTTGTTGCTGTGCAACAAGAGCCCCCAAGTAACATTTTGAGTTGTGCTCAGTGGGTGCCTATGTTTTAGCTGTGTTGTGCAATAAACTCTCTTTGGCCCATTATGATAATATTGGCTTAATAGCCGGATTACCGAAGTAACCAGAACAGTGCTCTTATGATAATATTGGCTTGATAGCCGGATCAAGAGGGTAGTCTTAAATCCGCTTTATAAACAGAAGCCCCCATGTGATCAAAAACTTTTAAGGGAAAACAGCAGAGGCCCCACTTTAGCAGGGATGCCGGTTTATTATATTGATCATAATATATACATTGTCAAAAATATGTACATAAGAGGAGCCTATGGCTCAGGTGTAGGAAGGCTGAAGATGAGCAATGTTCCACGGCCGGTGGGTCTCCTCCTCCGATGTACGTGATTCTTTGTGTTCACGAACGTCGATAAGGTAGTATGACCCGCTATGCAGATTCTTGCTGACCACAAAGGGTCCTTCCCAAGGCGGGGATAGCTTGTGCATATCAGTCTGATCCTGGATGAGCCGGAGCACCAGATCGCCTTCTTGAAAAGTTCTGGTTCTAACCCGGCGATTGCGATAACGACGCAGATCTTGCTGGTAAATCGCTGACCGAGCTGCTGCAATGTCACGTTCCTCATCTAACAGGTCAAGTGCTTCCTGTCATGCCTTCTCATTTTCAGCTTCAGCATAAGCCGCCACACGAGGCGAGTCATGACGGATGTCACTAGGGAGAACTGCCTCTGCTGCGTAAACCATGAAAAAAGCCGTGTAACCCGTAGATCTGTTGGGCGTGGTATTGATGCTCCATAATACAAAAGGTAACTCCTCCACCCAACAACCCGGCGTCCTCTGCAGGGGAACCATAAGTCTGGGCTTGATACCTCTCAGGATCTCTTGATTGGCTCTCTCAGCTTGACCATTAGATTGAGGATGAGCCACTAATGATACTTCAAGCCGGATGTGCTCACATTGACAAAAGTCTTTCATAGCACCCTTGGACAGATTAGTGCCATTATCAGTTATAATGCTGTGTGGAAAACCAAACCGGAAAATCACCTTCTTGATGAATTGAACTGCCGTGGCTGCATCACACTTACTGACTGGCTCTCCTTCCACCCATTTGGTGAACTTATCAACCACCACCAAAAGGTGGGTCTTCTTATCTTGGGATCTCTTAAAGTGCCCCACCATATCCAGCCCCCAAGTTGCAAATGATCAAGTGATTGGAATCATCGTCAATTCTTGAGCCGGCACATGAGCATGCCGTGAGAACTTTTGACAGCCGTCACACTTTTTGACCAAGTCTTCAGCATCAGCATGAGCCGTCAGCCAATAGAAGCCGTGACGAAAAGTTTTAGCTACCAAGGACTTTGAACCGGCGTGGTGACCACAATCTCCTTCGTGGATCTCACGCAAAATCTCACGCCCTTCTTCAGGAGATACGCAACGCTGAAACGCCCTTGTTACATTGCAATGATGCAATTCTCCATTGATGATCGTCATTGACTTGGACCGCCGGATTATCTGCATGGCCAAAGTTTCATCCTCCGGTAACTCGCCCCGGTTCATATACACCAAATATGGAACCGTCCATTCTGGGATAACGTGAAGAGCCGCAACCAACTGAGCCTCCGGATCAGGAACAACCAAATCCTCCTCTGTAGGTAGCTTGACCGACGGGTTATGTAAGACGTCCATGAAAACATTGGGTGGAACTGGTTTACGTTGGGAACCCAAATGGCTTAAGGCGTCCACCTCTTCATTCTTTCGCCGGTCCACATGGTGAACTTGATAACCTTTGAAGTGTCCAGCAACAATATCCACCTCTCGACAATATGCTGCCATGAGCGGGTCCTTGGAATCCAAAGTACCAGATACTTGCTGAGCCACCAGGTCTGAGTCGCCAAAGCAATTAACCCGACTTAAATTCATCTCCTTAGCCATTCGAAGACTGTGGAGTAAAGCCTCATATTCAGCTGCATTGTTAGTGCAAGGGAACATTAAACAGAGAACATAACAAAATTTATCACCTCGTGGGGAAGTTAACACGACTCCAGCCCCCGAGCCCTCCAATTGCTTGGATCCATCAAAGTGAATAGTCCAATAAGTATGATCCGGCTTTTCTTCCGGCGCCTGCAGCTCCGTCCAGTCATTGATGAAATCCACAAGTGCTTGGGACTTGATTGCCGTACGAGGCATATATTTTAACCCATGAGGTCCAAGCTCAATGGCCCACTTGGCAACCCGGCCAGTTGCTTCTCTGTTTTGGATTATATCTCCCAAAGGGGCAGAACTGACCACAGTGATAGGATGACCCTGAAAATACTGCTTAAGCTTCCGACTTGCCATACACCAGTTTCTGCCAATGTGGGTACTTTTGTTTGGACACAATAAGCACCTCACTGATTTAATAAACCGGCCGTTAAACCGGATACTCCTTACCAGCCTCCTTGCGCTCCACCACAATGGCTACACTGATAGCCCAGGCATTAGCAGCCACGTACAAAAGCAGCGGCTCTTTATCGATCGGGGCAGCAAGGACTGGTGGCTCTGCCAACTGCTTCTTTAAGTCCTCAAACGCCGCATTAGCAGCATCACTCCAGACAAAATTGTCTATCTTTTTCATCATCTGGTATAGAGGGATAGTTTTTTCTCCCAGTTGGCTGATAAACCGGCTCAGCGCTGCAATATGGCCCGCCAAACGTTGAACGTCATTGATGCACGCCGGTTTAGCTAGAGACGTAATAGCCTTGATTTTTTCCGGATTAGCTTCAATGCCCCTGTTAGATACCAGAAACCCCAAGAGCTTGCCTGCCGGTACACCAAAAACACACTTGGCCGGATTAAGCATCATCTTATAAACCCGAAGATTATCAAAAGTTTCCTTCAAATCATCTATTAACATATCCTCCTTTCTGGACTTCACCACAATATCATCCACATATGCATGAACATTACGCCCAATCTGTTTATGAAGACAATTCTGCACACAACGCTGATAAGTCGCCTGGGCACTCTTGGGCCCAAAGGGCATATATACATAGCAGAAGGCTCTAAAGGGAGTTATAAAACATGTCTTATCCTGGTCCTTAACTACCATTTTGATCTAATGATAACCAGAATAAGCATCCAAAAAACTTAAACGCTCACAACCCGCCGTAGCATCAATAATTTGATCAATACAAGGAAGAGCAAAGGGATCAGCTGGACAAGCCTTGTTCAAATATGTGTAATCCACACACATACGCCAAGTGCCGTTTTTCTTAAGTACCAGCACTGGATTAGCCAACCATTCCGGATGAAATACTTCAACCATAAACCCAGCCGCCAAGAGCCTGGCTACCTCCTCGCCGATGGCCTTGCGTCTTTCTTCATTGAAGCAGCGGAGAAACTGCTTGACCGGTTTAAACTTGGGATCGACATTAAGAGTGTGATCAGCGAGTCCTCTCGGTACACCTGGCATGTTAGAAGGTTTCCATGCAAAGATGTCCCAGTTCTCACGGATGAACTCGATGAGCGCGCTTTCCTATTTCGGATCCAAGTTAGCGTAGATGCTAAACTGCTTGGATGAATCGCCAGGAACAAAATCAACCATCTTAGTCTCATCGGCGATTTAAACTTCAAGGCTGGATCATGCTCTGTAGTTGTCTTTTTCAAAGAAGTCATATCTACCGGATCAACGTTGTCCTTGTAGAACATCAATTCCTCTGTTGCACAAACCGACTCAGCATAGGCCGCATCACCTTCTTCACACTCCAAAGCGATCTTACGGTTCCCATGTACTATGATGGTCCCCTTATGACCCGGCATTTCGAGCTGCACATAAACATAACAGGGCCTTGCCATGAACTTAGCATAAACCGGCCGTCCAAACAGGGCATGATACAGGCTTTTGATCTTTACCAGCTCAAAAGTCAAGGTCTCTGATCTTGAATTATGCTCATCTCCGATAGTAACCTCCAGAGCTATCTTACCAACTGGATATTGATACGTCCAAAACGTATCTATAATTTCTGCTTGCTCCATGCCTCTTTTGGGTGCTATTGCTATGATATTTATACACTTCCATACACTTTTGATCATATTTGGACTAACCTATTAACTCAGTGCACCCCAGTGCCAGTGCCAGTTTCTGTTTTCTGCTGTTTTTGTATTTCAGGTTTTCCCATTACGAAAACTGCCAGAAAAAATCCGGAAAAATTATATAAAAAATCAGCGTTCCAGAAGCTTCCCGGTAGCCGAAGTAGGGCCGGAGGGTGGCCACCAGGGCTCCAGGCACCCTTGTGGCGCGGGCCCCCTCCTGGCCGCGTCGGGGGGGGGGGCCTGGGCCCCCCAAGCCTCCGCTGATGCCCCCCTTTGGCATATATTTATATCGTGTCCCGAAACCCTCGAGACGGGAACCCTTTTTCGCGATCTCATCTCTGTTCCGCCGCCGCCGCGCTTCCAAGATCGGGAGCACCAGGAGAACTCTTCCCGGCACCCTACCGGAGGGGAGGATCACCACCGGGAGCCTCTCCACCACCATGGACACCTCCCGAATGAGTTGTGAGTAGTCTCCCTTGGACCATGGGTCCATGACCAGTAGCTATGTGATGTTCTCCTCCCCTTCTTATGCTTCACTAATTTGACCTCATGAGCTGCCCAACATGATCGAGGCACATATGTAATCCTTATGCTGTTGCTATGTTGAGTTTGCTGGGATCCGATGGATTGTGAGATTATGTTCAGATTGTGTTTGAGTAATATATTTGATTTAACTCTTTTATATTTATGTTCGTAAGTAATTCTTGCATGTTCTCCGTTGTTATTTATTGCTTTGGCCAAGTAGTAGGTAGTGACTCCAAGAGGGAACGTTATGCTTGATTGTGGGTTCATGCCCCTCGATGACTAGCTTGAGTGATAGAAACATGAGTCTAGGGGATGTGCTGTTGCCACAAGGGGGAAAACAACGGTGCTTGTGCCCGTGGGTGCAAGGATTGTTTACTTTACGCAAAGTTCTTTTAATGCAGTTGTCTGTTGCTTTGAGTTTACACTATGGGTGGGACTCGCAACTTAATACCAGCGAGATGTTCTGGATAGATATCTCAAGGTGGATGATTAGTAGTAGATGCAGATGGATTTCGGTCTACTTGCCTTGGCGTACCGCCCATGCTTTGAACCTCTACCTTTCTTGTAACATAGTTAGCATTGGTTTGCGCACATAATTCTTTCAATTGCCCAGCTGTAATTCGTTTACCTCACATAGCTGTTTTATCGTCTTTTGGGAGAGAGACATCACTAGTGAACATCATGGGACTCCGGTCCATATTACCATCATTGATCACATCCGCTATTTACTTTCCGTTTTTACTTACTATTTGCAGCATTACCTATCACTATTATCACTTGCGTTTGATCCTTTGTAAACGACAAGGCCGGAGGGATTGACAACCTCTCTGTACTCGTTGGGAGCAAAGTTATTTGTATCTGTGTGCAGGTCCACGTTGATTGCTAATATCTGGCGCCGTTAGCAGTTGACACCTTCTTGTTGAAACTGAGAGTCTCAGGGGAAATCGATCCTTGGTATCTTTGCCAAGGGAAAACTTCCGCTACACTGCATCTCAAACCTTCCACTTGGGGTAACCAACGAGGGGCGAGAAGCCATCACGCAAAGTTTTCTGGCGCCGTTGCCGGGCACTCCACTCTTCAAGATAGGGGAGTTGCACGCTATCTTTTACCTTTGCTTTTTAGTCTTGTTAGTTTACCTTTCAGTTTTTGCTTTAGTATCTTTTATCGAAAATCACAAAAATAGTTATCTCATTCTTTAGTTGTCATTATGTCGGGTCCTTTTGTCTTTGGCGAGGCAGAAGTTCTCACCTTTAAACAAAGAGGTGGGGAAAGTCTAAAAGATGCTTGGTATAGAATTAATGATTCTCAAAAAAGAGCCACCAAGAAGCAATCTACTACTATCCTGCTTAGAAATTTTTATGTTGGAATTACTTCTTGGAATAGGTTTATTCTAGATACTGCTATCAATGGAAATTTCCTAGAGGCCCCAGTTTGGGAGTCTCTTAGTATTATTGAAAATCTTGTTGGGAATCCCCCTGTTGTTAGCATTCATGAGGACATCACCCTAGCTCACATTATGAAAAAACTTGAAAAGATAGAGCTAGAGATGCCAAACATTAATAAGATAAACGAGTTGGATCGTAAGATCCAAGGGAATTTGAATAGGCTTGATAGGTCCATGCATAAAGTTTTCAAAATTTTGGAGACTATCAAATCCCATGACTTGGACTCTTCTAGGATAGACAAGATTGAGGAAATCTTTGATACTCTAGGAACTACTTTCTCCTCAATCAAAACCAAAAAGGTAGAAACTCCGGCAAAGAAGGAGCCTAAGTTCATTCACGTTCCAAAGGCTCCCCGTTCTAAAAGTAATCCATCTATTGCCAAAGGGGTTGAAACTGTAAAGACTTTGGAAGAAACACCTATCTTTGATGAATTTATAAATGAATCTTCCCTTGACTTTTATCCTTTTGGTCTTCTCCCTAGAAGTATCTCTATGAGGCCTTTATTTGAAAGTCCTCTTAAGACTAGTTGTATTATTGAAGAGCTTTTTGATGATCTTGATGATGGTTCAATTGATACAACTTGATCTCTTTGCATTATGCCTAGCTTAAAGGCATAAAAGAAAGCGCTTTTGGGAGGCAGCCCACATGAATAAATTTTATTTTGCTTTTGTTGTGTCTTGATGTTGTTACTACAGTAGCATCATCATTGTATCTTTGCTTTTCAACTTTGTGCCAAGTATAGTCTCTGATTGCAAGAAAGTTCCAAAGTTGTGACGTGCTGTCCAGGAAACAGATTCTGTCCTTGGATAGAAAAAATCGTATAAAATCACCAGATCATCTTTTTGGTCTGAATTTTTTCGACAGCGTGGTCTATACAATTGTCTTTCGTGCATCTGTTTTGAGTTTTTTTATTAGAGTTGCAGAAGTGCCCCGAAAAAATCATTTACTACCTGCTGTTCTATTTTTCACATATTCTGTCCTGTTTTGCCTTTCCTTCATTTTGCAAACCTAGAGCTTGCTTTTTCTTTGCAAAAACCTTTTGGCAATCTTGAGAAACAGTAGACCTTCAAGAATATCTATATTTCCAGCAAGGAACAATTATTTTATTATGGGTAGTAACCTCGCTAATCAGATTATGATGAGTTATGTATGAAGGGAGTTTTCAAGTGTTGCGAGGGAAGATGATAAAAAGATTCAGGAGTGTCAAACGCTCAAGCTTGGGGATGCCCCCATGCACCCCCAAGAAATATTCAAGGAGACTCAAGCGTCTAAGCTTGGGGATGCCCCCGTGCATCCCCTTCTCCATCAACATTATCAGTTCGTCTTTCGTTCCACTATATTTTTATCACTTCATGTGTTATGTGCTATGCTTGGAGCGTCTTGCTTTTAGTTTTCCTTTTTAGTTTTCTTTAGCTTTTCATAACGAGTCGGAACTCAGCTTTCTTTGTGTGGGAGAGAAACACGCTCCACTTCTACCTAGAACATAACATAGAATTTTCATGTCTATCTTTGCTGTGTGTGTTCTTTGTCTTTCAATAGCTACTATCATGTTCAGCTCTTAGTATTCATGCTTATCTTTTTAAAGAGCTTTTGTTTAGTTGGTTGCTTGAACTCTCTTTAGTTATCATGCTTATCTTATTAAGAGAGTTTGCTCTTGTTGCATTGGTTGATATGTCTATGATAAAAATGCTACGTGCATAATGGTGCTTAGTAGTTCATGTTTTCTTATGGTTAGTCTCAAATAGCTGGGGGGGTTCCCAATGTGTTATTGGAGTACCAACATGATTTGTTTGCCTATGATGTGGTATGGTTTAGTAATATCTTCCTTCAAGAATTTATTTTCATTGACTTGGCGTATGCTCACGCATATTTAAGACTGTAAAGAAAGTCTGTCAAGCCTTGATGATCTTTTGTTTCTGAGTAGCGATATAACTTCCATGCCTGATTCAATGTTGCTTTGTCGCTCTGCATGATTATGACCGTCATTGTTCTCTTAGTTGGTCACTCCCAGTCTTTTGCTAGCCTCCTGTCGGTGTACTAAGATAGGGGTACCTTAGTACCCCAACTTGTGCACGGGCAGTAGCAGCTTCCCGTGGCAGGGCTTACCACGTGCTCGCCGGAAACCTTTCTGGTCCCTATGAAGCCATTCAAGAACAAAGTATACAAGTCAGAGGATCAAGGCCCCGACAAGAGGAGCTTGCCGGGAAGGCCGTACCAGGCCCAAGGTTATCACTTTAACACAAGACCCTGGCAAGAGGAGCTTGCCAGGAAGGCCAAGGAACACATATCCCAAGAGATGCCTCGGCGCATCTTGCGCCCCGGCAGGACCCAGAGAGCGACAAGCTTCCGGGCCCGGCAAGATCACTACCCCGGCAAGGTGCTTGCCGGGGAAACCTACGCTGTGTGCCCGCGCTCCAGCTCATCGGCCCACGCGTCGCCCTGGGGCCCTTCCAGGGGCACGTGGCAGATGGCTGTGCAGCCTGGGGCACGACGAGGCTACCGTCGTGGCGAACGGAGAAGCATGGACGGACACTTTTGGGGTCGACGGCGACGGGCATTTAAGGCCCTTGTCCCCCACTGTCAAAGTTAGGTGAAGACCATTGTTCATCCACTGTTCATGCACTATTCACGCACTGTTACAACTACCACCAAAATTACGCTTTTAGCCTCCTCTACGTTGACACCTGTCGGTGACCCCTTTGGGCTATAAAAGGAGGCCCATGCACAACGTAGAGGGGGTTCGATCCCAGAAACTTGCTCATACTCTCGCTCGGTGTAGCTAGTACTGTAGCTCTTCAAGCTCCCGAGCTCAAGAACTCAATACAACCTAAGGCAGGAGTAGGGTTTTACGCGTCCGCGCGGCCCAAACCTGGGTAAAACTGCCCGCGTGCGCTCCTCGATCTGCTCTCCGTGCTCCCTCCGCTCCCTTACCGCAACGTAGAAGGGGCTCCGGTCCCATAGGTGCTCGTGGGAGGACAGTTTCCCCCGACATCTTTGGCGCGCGAGGTAGGGGGCGTCGAGGTTGTGCGAACCTGATCCGGCGCTCACGCGGGCGCATTTTTCATCAACTTCTCCAGCTTCATCAACTTCATCAGCTACAACAACATGCCTCCGAAGAAGAAGGCTTCGGAGGTCGGAGGCCCGTCTGCGTCGATCCCACCACCACCAGAACCAACGGCTGGTGGAGGAGACGCCGGCGGAAGGGTGGTCGCCGGCGAGGAAACTCACGGCGCCACCAAGTCCAAGGACAAGACGGACGACCGGGCGAATTCCAAAGCCTCGGTGTCCGTGGACGCACCACGTCTCTCTAAGGAGGTGCAAGACCCGCAGCGGCGTGGTACTGGAGGTACCATACGCTTGCTGGGGCGTAGCCAAGCCGGAGGATCGCGGGACGCTCAAGGCCAGCATGCTGGCACGAGCAAGGCGCGGTCGCTGGGGTAGGAACATGCTCCTTCTAACGCGGTTAGAAGTCCGAGCGTGTCCCGCTCCTCGCACCGCTCGCCGCCGTTCCCCTCCTCTCCAGCAGAAGCTCTAGCAAGAGCACAGCTGCTCCTCGATTTCCCTCCAGCGGCAGACAAGGCCGAAGACTGGAGGGCGACGATCCAGAGCCTCATCGCCTTCGCCAACAACGACACGCCGCAGCAGCCGGCAACCTTACGATCGCGGCAAGTCGACCAAGCGAAGACCGATGGCAACAAGACCACCGGGGGTGCAACTACCGTGCAATCCCCATCACGGAAGCAGAAATCGCCACCCCGCCGGATCAACGTCCACGACGACTCTACGGCGTCATCGGATCCGCGGGCTCGCCGCGATCAGCGCCAAGTCCTAGACGACAGGCGACAAGAGGACGCTCAGACTCGCATCGAGCGTCGACGAGAAGCCCGAAGACTATCAGATTAGCGCGCTGGGACCGCTGTCGACGCGCACGCGCCCGGTGAACCAGGCGACTTGCCGTACGCGGCAGGTTGTCCCGCGTTCACCCGTGAGCTGCGGCAAGTCCAGTGGCCCAGCATGAAGAACTTCAAGCCCGACGTACCCGAGAAGTACGACGGCAAAACGCACCCCTCGGAGTTCCTCAGCATCTACACCATTGCGGTGCAGGCTGCCGGGGGACGCGACGAGAAGATCCTAGCCAACTACTTCCCGCTAGTGCTTAAGCCAAACGTCCGGTCTTGCCTTATGCACTTGCCGGAAAAATCCATTTCTTCGTGGGCGGATCTGTGCCACCAATTTGTTGGCGCCTTCACGGGCGGCCACAAACCCCACGGCCAGGAGAGCGATCTCCACATCCTCGCCCAGAAGGAGGGAGAGTCCCTGCGCAAGTACATCCAAAGATTCAGCCGCGTCCAGCACAACATTCCCGACGTCCATCCTGCCGCGGTTATCAGCGCGTTCCATCAGAACATGCGTAACCGCCGGATGAGGGAAGAGATGGCCATGACCAAGATCCGGGATGTCAGCGAGCTCTACGCTCTAGCCGACAAGTGCGCGCGCGCTGAAGAGGGGAGGAGACTCCCCGGAGAGGATGCTGGCGCAGGAGGAAGCGACAGTGAGGATGCCGCCCCGGCAAGGAAGAACCGGCGGCGGAACAACAGAAAGAAGAAGAACAAGGAGGTGCTGGTTGTCGAGCAGTCCGGCAAGGAGGCTCCCGCCAAGAAGGCACAGGCTGGCGGTTCTGGCAAGGAGCCCGCCCCTGTAGCGACAGCCGACAAGCAGGACGGCTCCGACAAGCAGTACTGCAAGATCCACCGCACCAAGGGCCACGATCTCCAAAACTGCAAAAGAGTGGAGTACCTCGTAGAGCAGCAGAAGGCTGAATACGAGCGTCGCGACAAGGAGAAGGCCCAAGGAGGCGGAGAAGAACCCAGCAAGAAGCGGCCGTTCAATGGCCGGGGAGGACGCCGCGGCAAGGCCAAGCAGCGGCAAGGTGACAGACCTCCCCGGGGCCGCGACAAGGATGAGGATGAAGACGACGATGATGACATGGAAGAAGGAGACAACAGCGAGCAGGAGTTTCAGAAGGCCACAGAAGTTCTGTGCGTCGATGGAGGTGACTCTCTGCACACTTCCCACCGCCGACTCAAGCAATGGGTGCGGGAAGTGAATGCAGCTGAGCCATCCGTCGAGTCGCGCAAGCTGCTGAAATGGTCCGGCACGCCCGTCATCTTTGACCTTGAGGACCACCCTGACCGCACAACTGCGGTCGGGTGCTTGCCGATGTTGGTTTCACCAACTATCCGCAACCTCAAGGTCACCAAGATGTTGGTTGACGGCGGGGCCGGTCTGAACTTGATCTCCTCAGCTGTGATCAAGAAGCTACAGATCCCAGACGGCGAGCTCGAAGAAACCGGGTCGTTCCAAGGGACCAACCCGGGAAGGAGCAAGCCAAAGGGGAAGATTACACTGCCAGTGACCTTTGGCGGGGAGCTCAACTTCAAGACGGAGAGGATCACATTTGATGTTGCCGATATCCCATTGCCATACAATGGGATACTTGGCCGTCCTGCCCTAGCCAAGTTCATGGCAGCTTCCCACCACGCATACAACGTACTCAAGATGCCGGGGCCGATAAGCGTCATCTCTGTCCCCCGCGACAAGAAGGACGCGCTTATCTGCGCCGACAAGATCTACCGGGATGCAGCAGCCGCAGTAGAAAGCAACACACTTGCCGCTGAAGCTCCCGGGGGGAAGATCAAGACCAAGTCCGGCAAGAGCTCTGGGGCCCACTCCGGCAAACGCACCTCTTCGGAGTGCTGCGCTGCCGTCGAGGACGCGCCATCGAGCTCCACCGGCAAGTGCAAGAAAGGAATGGCAGCTCCACCGGCAACCAAGAAGGTGTCCGCCAAGGAGGACGGCACTGGTGGTACTTTCACCATCAGTGCTACACTCGACGACAAATAGGAAAGCGCGCTCGTTGCCTTCCTGCGGGCGAATGTCGATGTGTTTGCATGGCAACCATCTGACATCCCCGGCATTCCCAGGAAGGTAATTGAGCACAAGCTTGCTGTTTGCCCTCATGCGCGGCCCGTCAAGCAGAAGGTCAGGAAGCAAGCCGTGGAGCGCCAAGAATTCATCGCCGAAGAGATAAAGAAGTTGGAAGCAGCAGGCCTGGTTAGAGGCGTAATCCATCCTACGTGGTTGGCCAATCCAGTTGTCGTACACAAGGCCAATGGGAAGTGGAGACTTTGTATAGACTTCACCGATGTGAATAAAGCATGTCCCAAGGATCCATTTCCCTTGCCGCGTATTGACCAGATTGTTGACTCCACCGCCGGATGTGAGCTGCTTTCCTTCCTTGATGCATACTCAGGTTACCACTAGATATTCATGGCCAAGGAAGATGAAGAGAAGACTGCATTCATTACTCCATGCGGCACGTATTGTTTCATACGCATGCCCTTTGGATTGAAGAATGCAGGCTCGACATTTGGAAGGGTGGTGCACACTGCTTTTGAGCCACAGATACACAGAAATGTAGAAGCTTACATGGATGATATAGTGGTCAAGAGTAAGAGCAAGGATACCCTAATCCAAGACTTGGAAGAAACATTTGCGAACCTGCGCAAGATTCAGCTCAAGTTGAACCCCGAGAAGTGCGTCTTCGGAGTCCCCTCCGGCAAGCTTCTCGGGTTCTTTGTGTCCCAGAGGGGGATTGAAGCCAATCCCGACAAGATAAAAGCCATCGAGCAGATCGAAGCCCCGAAGCGCGTCAAGGACGTAAGAAGACTTGCTGGTTGTGTGGCTGCCCTCAGCAAGTTCATTTCAAAGTCTGCAGAGCGCGCCCTGCCTTTCTTCAAAATTTTGAAAAAGGCGGGTCCTATGAAATGGACTCCGGAAGCGGAGGCAGCGCTGCAAGACCTGAAAGGATACATGTCCTCTACTCCGATACTTGTCGCACCTAGGCCACAAGAGAAGTTGCAGCTGTACCTAGCGACAACCAATCAAGTGGTTAGTGCTGCGTTAGTAGCGGAGAGGGAGGCAGAGGAAGAGCCCACGTCCCCGGCAAACACTTCCAGCAACAAGCAGGGGGCTTCCCCGACAAGCTCTGGCCCCGACAAGGACAAGTCTGCGCAGGAACAAGGTGAAGTGCGAAAGAAGATGGTGCAGCACCGAGTGTATTTTGTAAGTTCCCTCTTGCAGGGGGCTAGGTCAAAATACTCTGGGGTGCAGAAGTTGCTTTTCGGCCTTCTCATGGCCTCAAGGAAGCTGCGCCATTACTTCCAAGCACACGAGATAACGGTGGTCACTCGCTTTCCGTTGAAGAGGATATTGCAGAATCCCGAAGCAACAGGCAGGATCGTCGAGTGGGCACTGGAGCTGTCAAGCTTTGGTCTCAAGTTTGAGAGTACTTCAACCATACAGAGCAGAGCTTTGGCAGAATTCATAGCGGAATGGACCCCAACGCCAGATGAAGAAGTCCCAGAGACAAGCGTCCCCGTCCAAGAAGCGAGCAGCGAATGGATAATGTACTTTGATGGTGCTTTTTCGCTGCAAGGCGCCAGTGCCGGCGTGGTACTCATAGCGCCCACCGGAGAGCACGTCAAGTATGTTGTCCAGATGCACTTTCCCAAGGAGCAAGCGACAAACAATACTGCTGAGTATGAAGGTTTGCTTGCCGGCCTTAGAATTGCGGCCGAACTTGGGATTAAGAAGTTGATTGTGCGGGGAGATTCACAGTTGGTGGTCCGACAAGTGAACAAGAGTTACCAGAGCCCTTTGATGGAAGCTTATGTTGATGAAGTGAGGAAGCTTGAAGAACACTTTGAAGGTCTGCAAATGGAGCACGTCCCAAGAGCTCAGAATGATATTGCAGATGGCCTCTAAAAGTGTGCTGCAATGAAGTTACCTGTGGAACCAGGGACCTTCCTGCTCAAGTTAACTCAGCCATCCGTTACACCATCAGTTGGGCAAAAAAAGAAGAGGAAGTTGGTCTCCGGCGACTACTTGCCGGCGGATCTTCCCGAAGCCGCCGCCAAGGTCCCCAAGATCAACAGCCAAGATGCTGAGGAATGGTTTGCTCCTGCAGACCCAAGGGTCTGTACAGTTGAAGCAGGCGTTCCCGACAAGCCTTGCCCCGGCAGGCTTGCCGGGGGACCATCAGCTCCGGCAGAGCCACAGGTTCTTGCCGTAGAAGCTGAGGTTCCCGCATCAGCCCTCATGCCTTTGGTCCTTGCTGTTGAGCCTCAGGCTCCGGCATGGGCACAGCAAATCGTCCGTTTTCTGCAAACTGGAGAACTTCCCAACGAACCAGAAGAGATAGAGAAGATAACCAGGCAGTCAAGTATGTACCAGTTCATTGGCAATGAACTGTACAGAAGAAGACTCAATGGTGTCAGGTTGAAGTGCATTTCCAGGGAAGATGGACAGAAGCTGTTGGCAGAGATACATGGAGGCATATGTGGCCACCACATTGGCGCAAGGGCACTTGCCGGGAAGGCGTTCCGGCAAGGGTTCATCTGGCCAGAAGCCCTCCAAGATGCAACTGCACAAGTAACCAAGTGTGAAGCGTGCCAGTTCCATGCCAAGCAAATTCACCAGCCAGCTCAAGCTCTCCAGACGATCCCTTTGTCTTGGCCCTTCTCGATCTGGGGGCTCGATATCCTCGGCCCCTTTTCCCGCGCTCCCGGGGGCTTTGAGTACTTGTACGTTGCAATCGACAAGTTCACAAAGTGGCCAGAAGTGGAACCGGTGAGAAAGGTGACAGCACAGTCAGCAGTCAGGTTCTTCAGATCGATTGTTTGCCGTTTCGGAATCCCTAACAGGATCATCACCGACAACGACACACAGTTTACAAGTCGCACCTTCATGCAGTACGTCCAAGACCTTGGCGCCAAGGTCTGCTTCGCTTCTGTTGCTCACCCGAGGAGCAATGGTCAAGCGGAGAGGGCCAATGCTGAAGTGCTGCGCGGACTCAAGACAAGAACCTTCGACAGGCTGCGCAAGTGCGGAAGAAACTGGATAGAGGAGTTGCCGGCGGCTCTTTGGTCAATCAGGACGACACCAAGTCGAGCCACCGGACAGACACCCTTTGCTCTTGTCTATGGAGCAGAGGCAGTTCTCCCCACGGAACTCGTATACGGATCTCCTCGAGTGCTCGCTTATGATGAGCTCGAGCAAGAGCAACTGCGACAAGATGATGCATTGCTCCTCGAGGAGGAACGTCTCCAGGCTGCTGTACGAGCTGCTCGATACTAGCAGGCCTTGCGTCGCTATCATAGCCGCAAGGTCATGGCCAGGAGTCTCGAGGAAGGCGACCTTGTTCTTCGGCGTGTTCAGTCCGCCAAGAATTCCAACAAGTTGACGCCGAAGTGGGAAGGCCCTTATTGGGCGAGACAAGTCACAAGGCCAGGAGCTAACCGCCTTGAGACCGAAGAAGGCTTACCGGTGAGCAATTCCTGGAACATAGAGCATCTTCGCAAGTTTCACCCATAAGGCACGGTTGCCGTGATCCGCTCCGGCAACCACCTTTTGTACGAGTTTTGCCGCTGTTGCATGTAAACCTTTGTACAAAGCCGGGCGCAGATCCCGTGCATCAGTAAAGCTTTTGTGCTTCGCACTATTTGTCATTTCCATGCTTTTCTTTGTTATTTGCATGCATCGTTTGACACCTTGTGCAACGCACATCCCCGGTAAGCACTAGCAAGCCGTGAGGCCCTATACTTGTTTTTCCTCCTCTTTTTCTTTCCCTGTTAAGCAGAAGGAATATTCCTCAAGCACAAGTTTTCCGGGGGGGAGGAGATGGAGGCATGAACCAAGTACTGTTCAAGGAAGAGAAGCCTTATCGGGGAGCAAAACATCTATGAAAGCTAAGTTACCCAAGTTTGAGTAATTCAAATTTTTTAAATTTTAGTTGTCTTCCTTGAACAACCACGCTTTGTATGGAAAACCTGTGCACGGAGGAACCTACCCGTGGCTAGCCGCGCCCTTACTTTGTTTCGAGCACGCTCAACGACTTAAGTGAGCTGCGACAAGTGTCGCGCCCTTACTTCGTTTTCGAGTTCGCTCAGCAACCTAAGTGTGCTGCGACTAGCTGCGGCAAGGTTTCTTGCCGGCGAGGGTATTGCCAGCAGGCTGCTAAGAGTCCAGCACTCAGCGCTCGCGGCAAGGGCCCCTTGCCAGCAAGTCCCCTAAAAGCGTAGGGTAGAAAGCATACAAAGTGGAGGACCAAGAGCAAGGGAGATAACACTGCATTGGTTGCTCAAAATAAAAGTGTATATTACAAAGATAGCTTGTCGCTGTTCTAATTAGCTACTGCCTATGGTTTAAATGGCAGTGGAAAAGTAAGTAGAAAGAAAAGAATCTAATTTACGCGGTCGCCTTCACGCCTCGTGATCTTGCCCACCTTGGCGACGATGTGGGCAACCTGCGCCTTCAACGCCTCTTGATCAGCTTCGGGTGGCAAGGTGCGGAGGACGTTGACGAGGTTGATGTCGGGGTTGCGGTAGACGATCTTCGACAAGACCCGCTCCATGGTGCCCATGCAGAGCCGACGAGCCTCGTCGGCCAGCTGCACGGGGATCTTCTCCCGCAGCCGCGCAAGCGCCGACGTGATTCCCCTGAAGAATAGACTCAACTTGGCGCTGTGGGGGAGACTCTCGTCCGGGGAGTACACGAGATGCTCCGCCCTCAGCGCCATCATCTCCACGTCAATGTTGGCGGCGGAGGTGACCAGATCATCAGTCCACTGATCCACTGCCCGGCTGAAGTTGTTCGCTGAGACGGCGACGCTCTCCACCAAGCCCCGTTCCTTGCGGAGTTCGTCCTTCAGTTTCGTCTCGCGGTCCCGGGCGGCGTCGAGCGAATCAGTAGGAGTGGAGACCTTCAACTCTAAGTCAGCAATGGAGTCCTTGGCGGCAGTGAGCTCTTCGCCTTTCTTGGAGAGACGTACCTGCAACTCAGAGTTGGTGTGGGCATCTTTTTCCCGCTCCATGTTGAGTGCAGTGACTCTGTCCTCGCTCGCCTTCAGGAACAACTCCAGCTGCTTCACCTTGGCCTCCAGGTCTTTCTTGGCGGTCTCTGCGGCGGCTGCGGCGCTCCTCGCCTCCTTCAGGGCCCCGCCAATGGCTTGCTCCCGGGCGGTGAGGTCGTCCTCGTGGGCATCGAGGTCGACTTTCCGCTGGTTGAGTGCTCCATCTCGCCGGGACAGCTCCTCGGCGGCCAACCGCTGCTGCTCCTCGGCCTCAGCTTTCTCAAGGAGGAAGGCTTGCTGCGCTCCGGCAAGCTCTTCGCGCTCCTCCGCCAAGTTGTGGAGGGCCGCCTGGTTGTCGGCGCGGAGCTCCGCGGCGCGCTTCTCCATGTCAGCTCCAGCCTTGGCGGCGAGAGACAGAAGCCGACGAAGGAGCTTCTCCTCTTCGGGCTCGTCGCTACCGCCGGGCGCTTCAACAACCTTCAACCCCGCGGAGGCGAGGACCTCTCCGTCAAAGGTCTCTCCCTCCGCGGGTGCTCGAGACGAGGACGCCCACGGGACTTGTATAAAGACCCCGTTGGCGGCCTCCAAGTAGACGCCCGACCGATCCGCGGAAGCGGAGGGGTCGGCGGCCGGTGCAGCGTCTGGCGCTCCCGCAGCCTCCGGGCCAGCGGTATGGTCGCCGGTCCCTTCCCCAGCCGCGGCATCAGCGGTTGGGGCGGTCTCTTCAGCGGCAGGCTCGTCGGCTCCAGCCATTCCCTCGGTGGCAGCGGTGTTGCCGCCGGCGCCGCGCACCTCCTCCTCAGCGGTGGCCTCCGTCTCCATCCGCTCCGGTGCAGGAGGATCTAGCAGAAGAAAAAGAAAAGAAAGGATCAAGCAAATATCCGAAAAGACAAATCCAAGAAGAAGGAGTTGCAAGGCTTACCTTCGCGGACTTCTTCGACGACGGGGTCCCTCGCCGGGGAATTTTCCCTTGGCGGCGGAGTAGTGGCCCCTGTTGGCGGAGGACCACCTGCGCCCTCCCTTGGCGGGGTGCTCACCCTTGTCGGGCTGCTCACCCTTGGCGGGGTACTCGCCCTTGGCGGAGTACCCATCCTTGGCGGAGCGTTCTCCCTCGCCGGGGAGTTCATCCTTGGCGGGGAGGGTGGAGCAAGTGGCTCGTCGGGGGCGACCTCCGGGTTCTCCTGCGGCTGCGGCTCCACTTCTGCACAAGACAACAAAATATCAGTACAAGCAACAACCTCAAGCGCGCCCGTTGAGCAGAAAAATAAATACCAGACTTACGCTGGGGGCTGCGCTGGGGGCTGCTCCTCGGAGCAGCAGGTTGGTCCGGCAAGTTTGCCGCTGGCACGTCTCCCGTCGCCGCGGTGGGCGAGTCGTCATCAATCTCGACCACAGGGATCTTGGCCCTCTTCGCCATCCGCTGGGTCAAGGTCCTGAAAGCAAAACAAAAGCAAGATCAGAACCAGCAAGGAAAATCAAGACAAAATCAAATAAACTAAAAGAATTGCAAGTACTTACTCCTCTTCCTCTTTGTCGGAGCTGAGGGCGGAGAAGTCGAATTCCGCGTGCGGCGCTCCCTCGGGCGCTTGGCGGTCTCCGAGGCCGTGGGCTGCGAAGACCCGGCCCCCGTCGTCGCCGAGGCCCGAGGGGCAGATGGAGCACCCGTTCCGCTCCGGGAAGATCCCCCTCCGCTTGGCGCTCGAGCACGGGGCGCTTCCTTGATGACTTCGCTCGTCCTGGTGGCACGCGTCGCACGACGCGCTGGCTGCTGTCGAGGCGCCTGTGGCCTCGCCGCCTCAGCTGCCTTGCGGAGGCGCTTCTTCGGTTGCTGCGTGGGACTTGCCGGAGGCGGGGAGTTCTCTGAGGATGAGGAGGCGTCGTCATCAAGATTCAGAGATCCACCAGAGTCTTCATCAGCCCCGGCGTCCTCCTCCTCCTCGGCAGGCCCGCTGGACTCAGCGCCATGCCCGGCGGCCTCGCTCCCTCTGGCAACCTCGCTCGTCCCGGCAAACTTCACAGAAGGCTCCCCGGCAAACTCCTCGGGCGGGAGCTTCAGCAGCTTGAGGATTTCCGCCTCCTCTGCTTGGCTCACTACGTCCGCGGCCTGTGCCTCTTCCACAGTATATCCAAAGTCGCCCGCAGCCGTAGCTGCGGCGGCCTCCTCCATCCTGGAAGCGATGTAAGCTAAATCTCGCTCCGTAGTAGCCCGGGTGAGGCCCTTGTTCTCCTCGGCGTTGCGGGGCTTCTCGACCAAGTTGTCGAAGAAGGTCAGCACAGTATCCGGTGGAGGCTCTATCCAAGTGGGGACGACGCCATGGGAGTCGCACGCGGGCATCATCGCTCGTAGAGAATCACGGGCAGTGCTGTTGCACAGCGGCACCACTCCCCGGGAAGGTCTGAACCACTCCGGGTGGTTGGGGTCATGCTTGAAGAGCTCCCGAACCATCCCCTTCAACTCCAAGGCAGTGAAATTGAAGTTCAATCCAGGGCGCAGCCTCATGATGTCTGCTGCATTGCCGAATTCCCAGGCGGGCCTCTTCCTTTCTTGTAGAGGGGCGATGCGGCGGCGGAGGAAATCTGCTCCAACCTCTCCGATAGTCAGATTGGCGACCCGGAGACGAATGATCCTAATGAGGGCGATACTGAGCTTGTTGTCCTCCGGGGCCAATTCGCTCCAATCCCTGCCGCGCACTATGGCAGTTGTGCGCGGCGCGGTAAAGGGCTCAGGGTTATCTTCCACCACCCAGCACCAATCGGCTCTCCACTCCTCCCACTTGCCGCGAAGCTCTCCCTTCAGGTATGAGTCCTTCTTGTTCAGCCTAAAGATCCAGGAGATGCCGCCGGAGAGGGGGGCACCGGACTCTACTCTAGGCATAAAGAAGTGGCGGAAGAGGGCTACGCTTGGATGGACCCCAACATAGTTTTCGCACAGATGTACGAAAACGGCCATCGTAAGGATGGCGTTGGGGGTCAAATCTAGGAGGTGGAGGCCGTATGTGTTCATTACATCGCAGAAGAACTCCGAGAACGGAGGACACAGACCACAATGGAAGAACGCGACAAAGAAGAAATACCCGCCGGGGAACATGTCTTTGGCGACGGCGGGGAAGACTCTGGTGCGGGGATGAGCTTGGGTCTCCCTCGACCAGAACAAATAGTATTTGTTCCGCAGCTCCCTCGCGCCAAGCCTCGGCGCGAAGACCACACACTTCTTCCACAGGGCGGCCAGCTTCGCCGCCTGCTCGGACTTCTCCTTCTTGGCCTTGTCGCTCTTCGCCTTGTCGCTCTTCGGAGCCATGGCAGGGGCGGCGAGGAAAGAGGCGAGGAGGACGACGGCGCCGCGGATGCAGGAGACGATGGAGGAAGGGCGGAGGCAAGAAGCAGCGGGGGTTTCTGGAGATTCAAGGCGCAATGAAGACAATGGAGGGGAACTGCCCCTGCTTCCTTTGCTTTTAAGGGGGAAGTGGGGGACGTTCCGCATTTCCCATTAAAGAACAGGCCACGATCTCTCCCACGACGCCGCAATCGACGCGTGCCGTTAGGGAGGGATGCGGCGGATACGGAAGGGGATACGGCTTGCCGTGGGCCGCGCGTGCCCGTGCACTGTCTTGGGCCTGGCCCAACAGCGCTCGGCACCGTGTGTGGCCCAGGCCCGGGGGCTCTTGTCGGTGTACTAAGATAGGGGTACCTTAGTACCCCAACTTGTGCACGGGCAGTAGCAGCTTCCCGTGGCAGGGCTTACCACGTGCTCGCCGGAAACCTTTCTGGTCCCTATGAAGCCATTCAAGAACAAAGTATACAAGTCAGAGGATCAAGGCCCCGGCAAGAGGAGCTTGCCGGGAAGGCCGTACCAGGCTCAAGGTTATCACTTTAGCACAAGACCCTGGCAAGAGGAGCTTGCCAGGAAGGCCAAGGAACACATATCCCAATAGATGCCTCGGCGCATCTTGCGCCCCGGCAGGACCCAGAGAGCGACAAGCTTCCGGGCCCGGCAAGATCACTACCCCGGCAAGGTGCTTGCCGGGGAAACCTACGTTGTGTGCCCGCGCTCCATCTCATCGGCCCACGCGTCGCCCTGGGGCCCTTCCAGGGGCACGTGGCAGATGGCTGTGCAGCCTGGGGCACACGGTGGCAAGCCACGGTGACGAGGCTACCGCCGTGGCGAACGGAGAAGCATGGACGGACACTTTTGGGGTCGACGGCGACGGGCATTTAAGGCCCTTGTCCCCCACTGTCAAAGTTAGGTGAAGACCACTGTTCATCCACTGTTCATGCACTATTCACGCACTGTTACAACTACCACCAAAATTACGCTTTTCCCTCCTCTATGTTGACACCTGTCGGTGACCCCTTTGGGCTATAAAAGGAGGCCCATGCACAACGTAGAGGGGGTTCGATCCCAGAAACTTGCTCATACTCTCGCTCGGTGTAGCTAGTATTGTAGCTCTTCAAGCTCCCGAGCTCAAGAACTCAATACAACCTAAGGCAGGAGTAGGGTTTTACGCGTCTGCGCGACCCGAACCTGGGTAAAACTGCCCGCGTGCGCTCCTCGATCTGCTCTCCGTGCTCCCTCTGCTCCCTTACCGCAACGTAGAAGGGGCTCCGGTCCCATAGGTGCTCGTGGGAGGACAGTTTCCCCCGACACCTCCACCTATACTAAGCGGACTGACTGCTTGTGCATCCAAATACTTTTTAACCAGTTATGCCATATGAGTCCATCATACCTTCCTATACATGGTATTTACCTGCCATTCCTAACGAAGACTTTCATGTACCATCTCGAAATTATTCAAAAAAATGCATTTATGTTTTGTGCCTGTGTTTTAAGTCCATGAGGAAGTAGTAGTTAATTCATGATCTTTTTAAGTTGGACAAGCTTCACCCCGGCATTGCATGTCTAATGTGCAAACCCATAATACGAGAAGGAACTAGCATTGAGTGCGCCCGGCTCAAAAATAATATAACAAACAAACCCTCCTTCACGCTTTGTTCATGAGAAATCAGAAAACTTTGGCAGTGATAAACAAAGGAGATTAAGAGGATGTGATCGTCCTCATTCGGGAGCCGTTCCTCGAAACTTGTCCATCTCAAGAAGTAATTGAGCTGTCTGCTAGCATTCGTTGACGAAACATGCATGATCTAAAAACAATATATATTATTACCTCTGTTTTTAAAACCAAGAGCCCTGGTACATGCTTTGTCTTTGTTTCCGACTACGGGTTTTCAACCTTGCCAACAAAAGCCACGGTTCGAGAGTCTCCACCTTCTTTTAAAGCACCAACTACTGAGAGCATGATTGTCATTCTGAGTGTAATGTGCATTGTCCCAAAGTAGCATTGTCTTTTGCATGATTATGATATCGTTTATTTTGAAATCATTGTATCTAGTCATCACTTAAACCTTGGAGGTGCCCCTGCATTTATGTTTTGCTTCACTAAAGGGGGCAAGTGAGATATCACTTTATCATATTTGCACACCATGCTCATTACAAATCTATTTGATGTTTCAGTATCATGTTGTAAAACTTTCAGTTCTTTGTGATTTTCTCATGAGGCAACTTAATTACTACAAATTCATTGTCTCGGTAAGCTTTTGTCATATGACTACAAAAAGTCCTATATGGTTAATAGCATGTCGCCACAGAAATTATTCTTGTTATCATTTACCTACTCGAGGACGAGCAGGAATTATGCTTGGGGATGTTGATACGTCCAAAATGTATCTATAATTTCTGCTTGCACCATGCCTCTTTTGGGTGATATTGCTATGATATTTATACACTTCCATACACTTTTGATCATATTTGGACTAACCTATTAACTCAGTGCACCCCAGTGCCAGTTTCTGTTTTCTGCTGTTTTTGTATTTCAGGTTTTCCCATTACGTAAACTGCCAGAAAAATTCCGGAAAAATTATATAAAAAATCAGCGTTCCAGAAGCTTCCCGGTAGCCGAAGTAGGGCCGGAGGGGGGCCACCAGGGCTCCAGGCACCCTGGTGGCGCGGCCCCCCTCCTGGCCACGCCGGGGGGCGCCTGGGCCCCCTAGGCCTCTGCTGATGCCCCCCTTTGGCATATATTTATATCGTGTCCCAAAACCCTCGAGACGGGAACCCTTTTTCGCAATCTCATCTCTGTCCCGCCGCCGCCGTGCTTCCAAGATCGGGAGCACCAGGAGAACTCTTCCCGGCACCCTGTCGAAGGGGAGGATCACCACCGGGAGCCTCTCCACCACCATGGACGCCTCCCGGATGAGTTGTGAGTAGTCTCCCTTGGACCATGGGTCCATGACCAGTAGCTATATGATGTTCTCCTCCCCTTCTTGTGCTTCACTAATTAGACCTCGTGAGCTGCCCTACATGATCGAGGCACATATGTAATCCTTATGCTGTTGCTATGTTGAGTTTGCTGGGATCCGATGGATTGTGAGATTATGTTCAGATTGTGTTTGAGTAATATATTTGATTTACCTCTTTTATATTTATGGTCGTAAGTAATTCTTGCATGTTCTCCGTTGTTATTTATTGCTTTGGCCAAGTAGTAGGTAGTGACTCCAAGAGGGAACGTTATGCTTGATTGTGGGTTCATGCCCCTCGATGACTAGCTTGAGTGATAGAAACATGAGTCTAGGGGATGTGCTGTTGCCACAAGGGGGAAAACAACGGTGCATGTGCCCGTGGGTGCAAGGATTGTTTACTTTACGCAAAGTTCTTTTAATGCAGTTGTCTGTTGCTTTGAGTTTACACTATGGGTGGGACTCGCAACTTAATACCAGCGAGATGTTCTGGATAGATATCTCAAGGTGGATGATTAGTAGTAGATGCAGATGGATTTCGGTCTACTTGCCTTGGCGTACCGCCCATGCTTTGAACCTCTACCTTTCTTGTAACATAGTTAGCATTGGTTTGCGCACATAATTCTGTCAATTGCCCAGCTGTAATTCGTTTACCTCACATAGCTGTTTTATCGTCTTTTGGGAGAGAGACATCACTAGTGAACATCATGGGACTCCGGTCCATATTACCATCACTGATCACATCCGCTATTTACTTTCCGTTTTTAATTACTATTTGTAGCATTACCTATCACTATTATCACTTGCGTTTGATCCTTTGTAAACGACAAGGACGGAGGGATTGACAACCTCTCTGTACTCGTTGGGAGCAAAGTTATTTGTATCTGTGTGCAGGTCCACGTTGATTGCTAATATCTGGCACCGTTAGCAGTTGACACCTTCTTGTTGAAACTGGGAGTCTCAGGGGAAATCGATCCTTGGTATCTTTGCCAAGGGAAAACTTCCGCTACACTGCATCTCAAACCTTCCACTTGGGGTAACCAACGAGGGGCGAGAAGCCATCAGATATGCTGACTTACCACGCACCACGGCATGGAAAATGGTGTTTGAAGGTTTAAGATTTTTATCTGTTAACCCCATGCGACGGAAGGTTTCATAATAAAGGATGTTGATACTGCTCCCCCCATCCATGAGTACCTTGGTGAATTTATACCCTCTAACCTGAGGCGCCACCACCAATGCCAGCTGACCCGGATTATCAACCCGGGGTGGATGATCCTCTCGACTCCACACAATGGGCTGTTCGGACCAGCGTAAGTAACGGGGCACCGCCGGTTCAACGGAGTTTACTGCCCTTTTATGAGGCTTCTGGTCGCGCTTACACAGTCTAGTGGTGAAAACATGATACTGCCCACTATTCAACTGCTCCGGGTTGCTCTGGTAACCCGACTGTTGCTGTTGATGATTCCCTTGATGATTATAACCACCATGGCTGCCTTGACTGCCCTGATTGCCATGCCCGCTTTGATTGCCTTGAAATCCTGAGCCAGAACTGCCTCCACCATAACCCGGCCCGTGAGAACCGGGCCCTGACTCGCCGGACAGTCCATGATCATATTAGAAGCGATCCGAATTTTTGAACTGCCGCATAATAAAACAATCCTTCCAGAGGTGCGTAGCTAGCCTTTCTTTCGTCCCGTGCCATAGGCAGGATTGATTTAATAGGCGGTCAAGATTGATACTTGCTCCTCCGCTCCGCGGGGGTGGCCTACCCTTATGACGCTGACCATCATTCTGCGTGTTGGTGTTAGCCACAAAATCTAAATTGTTATCCGCTTTACGCTTACCGTTGTTTCCATGGCCCGCCGGGTTATGCTGCTGCCCTTTGTCGTTCTTCTTTCTCTTTCCCGACTTTTCCTCGTTAGATTCAGGGTCCTTGGAACTATCGGAATCGACATACTTAACCAGAGCTGCCATGAGTGTTCCCATGTCATCACAGTGACGCTTGAGCCGTTCCAACTTCAACTTCAGAGGCATGAACCGGCAATTGCCTTCCAACGTTAAGACTGCTGTATCGGCATTGATGCGGTCCGAAGAATGCAAGATTTCTGAAACCCGGCGTACCCAATGTGTGACATCCCTGTATTAAGCTACAGTAATCCTCTAACTGATAATGCTAGGTCATCATAATGAATTCGACTAAACCTCACTCGTTTCGAACCGAGTTCAATTTCAAATTTAAATAACAAGTCAAATTATAAATTCATCAAACTGAGATTTAATAATGTTCAAAAGGTAGTAGATATTCACTAACTAATTATAGAGCATCAATCATCATATTGTAAATAACTATGTGCCCCTAATTTAATTAAAACAGGAACGAACTACAATTAAATTATCCATTTTCGGTTGAACAAATATTTATACTATTAAAAAATATTTGAAACTTTTTGTGCAACCTAATAATATTGCTTAGCATTTATGTATGAAGTTTCATAATAAACAAAACTCATGTGGTAGGAAAATAGCATAAACAGTAGCTAAGTGTATAATAATAAAAAAGATTGAAACTGAAATTGTCCTGTGCACTTTTAGCCCACTATGAACAAGAGATAGCCAGCCTACTATGCCTTATGGGCTCTACACGCACACAACCGGGCCCAGCCCAAGTCGTTGGTCGTCCCCAACCTCTCGTCCCGTGGACGCTGCTCGCCCGTCCAGCACGCAGATGCCGCGCTGTCGGCCATCCCGCGGTCGCAGAGATGGATAAGGACTCCCTTGACGCCTCTCTCTCCGCCAGGAACCCTAGCCATCCCCAGATCCCCTCACTCTCGTTTTCCTCCTTGTTTTCTTCTTCATCGAGTAGAGTTGTCACCTCACTTTCATCGATCCCGCGACCACCGGCCTCCCCTCACCGCGCCAAGATGTCCAGGAGCTCCGTCATCCTCGACTACGTCGCATCCATACCCGGGAACCACAAGGACCACGCTACACCGACGGGATCGAGCGTCTTCCTCATCTACGGCCATCACTGCCGCGCGCCTGATGTGCCTCACCGGAGCTTCTTCGACTCGTCGGACACGTCCTCTGCCCCCCATGTGGGCGGCACCCTCATTCCCCTCGCCCCCCCTACATTCGTCGCTCAGTTGCGCCGTCCCGGGCCATCCATGTTCCTTCCAGTGGCCGCGGTCATCGCGACTGTGCCGACCACCCAGCACGCGTCCAGTCCGCGCCCCTGGTGTGCCATGCAACCGCCCGCGTGTGCGGCTTCTACTCCCACGCCACGCCCCTCTTGTCCTCGCCATGCCACCCGCGCCTGCATGCTGCTTCGTGCTGCCTTGCGAGCTG
The DNA here is from genome assembly GCA_902687465.1 of Secale cereale. Classification (NCBI taxonomy): domain Eukaryota; kingdom Viridiplantae; phylum Streptophyta; class Magnoliopsida; order Poales; family Poaceae; genus Secale; species Secale cereale. Next base: position 424,347,720 of record LR738709.1, read on the forward strand.
CTACTGCTCCTCCCCTGCTGCTCGCTAGCCGCTCCTACAACACGCTTATACTACTGCTGTTGCCGCTGCACGGCTGCTGGTGTTTCCAGCCTGCTACTTCTCCCGCTAGTTGCGGATACGCACTTGCCGCTGCTAACCGTTCTTGCTTGCGATGCCATAGCTACTATATCCATTGGTTGAGGCCGCAGGCACCTAGGCCTCTTGTACGTACCGTGGCCATGGCCTTGTGCCTTTGCGTATGGTCTTGTGGTGGCCGGCCTATTAGTTTATTTTGGTTAGACTAGTTACTGATTAAGTATAGCCAAATGACATGTGGACCATGCTGCTAATTAAAAGTTAAAACAAGTAAAAATATATAAGCTTATGACATGCGGGACCCACTTTTACTGTTCATGTGTTGACCATTCAAATGTTGACTGGGCCAACCCAGCCACTGGACCCCACTTGTAAGCCACTGTAGCTAAGTTGTTGCTGTGTGCACCTAGCAATTTCTTTAAAAAATGAAATAAAACAAATTTTGAAAATGCAATAAACTTCGATAATTCATATGAAATAATCTGTAGCTCGGATGAAAATACTTTATACATGAAAGTTGCTCAGAACGACGAGACGAATTCGAATACGCAGTCCGTTCGTCCACCACACGTCCCTAGCATAGCAAACCTACAACCGCCCCCCTCCGGTCCATCTGTCCGATAACGCGAAACATCGGGAATACATTCCCGAATGTTTTCCATCCTCGCCAGACTCAATACCACGTTAGGTCACACGTAGTGTAATGCCCATGATGGGACTATATCTCCTACGTGTCGAGGCACGACTTAAAGATATAAGCCCATTCTGGAATGATCGCAAGTTTGGTATCTTTGCACATCTCATGTAGAAATAGGGATGGAAAACTGAAAAGATAGTTGGCTTACACTCGCCACTTCACACAATACATTACATCAGCAAATCATCATTCAAATAAACATCACAGCCCATCTAAGGGTAAGATCCAAAAGACAAGATACAAAACATAACATCGCCCCTAGTAGAAACCACTACTGATCGTCGAAACGTCACAAGCATACGGCCACTCTCTTCATCGAGCTCCCAGTGAAGTTCTGATCCAACTCCTACTTCATTCTCGGCTGAACCTGCATCTGGTGTTGTAGTATCTGTGAGCCACGAGGACTCAGCAATCCCATAACCATGGGTATCAAGACTAGCAAAGCTTTATGGGTAGGAAGAGGTAAAGTGGTGAGGTTGCAGCAGCGGCTAAGCATAATATGGTGGCTAACTTACGAGTACAAGAATAAGATGAGCATCTACGCAAACGGTCGCAAAAGTAGTGATCGCTAAAGATCCTGAACTACATACGAATCAAACATAACCCCACCGTGTTCTCTTCTCAAAGTGAAAAGAGACAGTCATGGTTACTCACACAGTTGTGTGTTTTTATTTAGGATCCTCTGTCAAGTTTTCTACAACCGGACATTAACAAATTCCAATCCGCCACATAACCGCGGGCACGGCTTTCGAAAGATCATAACCCTGCAGGGGTGTCCCAACTTAGCGCATCACAAGCTCTCACGATTAGCTGAAGTGATAAATATAATATCATCACCCCTTATCTTAGGGAAAACCGATCAGGCTCGGCATCCCGGTGCACAAGACATTTCGACAATGGTAAAACAAGTCCAGCAAGACCTCCCGGCGTGCCGACACCCTGATACTAGCCGCGCGTATCTCGTCTCAGGCCACAACCGGATGGGACAAGCTACGAGTAAAACCAAACCTCGAGTTTCCCCGTGGTGGCCCCGCAGGTTGCCGGTTTGGGACAAACACCATCAGCACTGGCCCCCCTGTTATGTAGAATTAAGAACCCGGGGACGCGACCCCCTATGCAAATTTAATTAATTAATTAAGTTGTTATTATGAGGCAAATTAAAACCAATGTTGGGCCTTGCTGGAAGAGTTTTATTCAAAGTCGAACTGTCAAGGGGTCCCCATCCACCCATCGTGTAAGGAACGCAAAATCAAGGAACATAATGCCAGTTTATCGGCGCCTAAGGTGGCATGAGTGGAACAAAACACCGAGCAAAAGGCCAAGCCTTCCACCCATGCCCAGTATATAGGTGTGTTAATATTTATAGTAATAGATATTGTGATATTCCAACAACAAGTTCCCAGCTGGAACGATCTTCATCTTCACCTGCAACTAACAACGCTATAAGAGGGGCTGAGCAAGCGGGTAACATAGCCAAACAGTGGTTTTGCTAGGAAGGTTTCAAAGGTTAGAGGTTTCATGGCAACAAGGAGAGGCTGACATAAAAGATGGGTAGCGCGACATGTAACGATAGCATCGAGACAACTAAGCATGGCAATGGTAGTAAAGGTATCCAAGGGTATGATCATCTTGCCTGAGATTCCACAAGGGAGAAGAACGGGTCCATGAAGTAGACGGAGCAACGTAGTTGAGCGAATCCTCACAACTCCGAAACGAAACCGAAGCTATCAAGAGAAGCAACCGGAAAGAAGCAAACAACTCGGTAAACACACAAGCATAGACATGGCATACGATGCACATCCAAGTATGATGCATGTCCAGTTTAATTATGCATGGCATGGCAAGTGCACAAACAAAACTACAAGTTAAGTGGAGTTCAATATGCAACGAGTTGCATATTCACGAAACACCACATTTTAATTCTTTAATTGACTCTCGTTTATTTACAAGACAAGATTAGATGTTTTTAACATAGCAGAGGTGAAGCAAAACAAACTACCTATTTAGGCATTTTAAATGAGGCCGGAATGACAAACAACAATTCTGGGAAAACCCCATATGTAAATTTAGCAATTTTTAAGCAAACAACAATTTAAACATATTAATGTTGTTAACATGATGCGGATGACATGATCAAGTTTTATGCAATTTATTTATTAAAGGTTGACATGAAGATGATAAGGAGTATTTTGTCACCGTGGTGGAAAGAAAAGGGTGCCACGGCAACGATCCAAAAATGATGCGACGCAACATCTCGGTTCCGGTAACTCGTTGAGAGACCGGTGCAAAAGCAAAGGTGGAGTGAGCGAGCGGAACAAGATGAAAGGTGGGGTGATCCCGTCACCGGGTTCCCACGGGTCGGCGACGAGGCAACCGAGGAGCACGACAAAAGATGATACGGGCACGGTGCACACAAGGGAAAACATCTCATACAACACATGCATTCCACGGGGTCGTCTCGGTAGTTATACCTTCGAAACATCGTTCTCGGAGCGGTTCGAGGTCGTCGAGGGAGTAGTCGTTCACGTTCGTAGTCGTTCACGTTCGTCGAGGAAGTAGTGGAAGTAGTCATCGCGACGGTAGTCGAACTTGGAGCTCGTTTTCCCATAGATGTTCGGGTCGTCGTGGTACTTGTCGCGGTCGTGGTCTCGGCAACGTAGTTGTACATGTCATCTTGTCGCCGTGTAGTCGAACTTGAAGGTCGTTGGCGACTCGAAAGGGTACTTGGCGTCGGTCTTGACCCGGAGATGAGCTTGCCGGTCTTGGTTCTTGTGACGAAAGTGGTGCAAGGAACTTGCGTTCCGGTCATCTAGTCGTTCGGGCGATGGAGTCCAACTTGGCGTATCCGGTGCACACACAAAAACAACCACACTCAGGCTTCACGCAGGCATCGGTTCTAGTTGCTCTTGCTCGGCAGGAGGCACTGCAAGAACGAACGGAGGTTGCCCGCAGCAGGACGAAGTAGGGCTCGGCGAAAAAATGCACAGCAGCAGCCGGTCTCGGCGGAGGTGGCTGGTGG